>CM033644.1:9762160-10222616 GCA_019512145.1 Engystomops pustulosus
ATCCTGTATATATGGACAATGCCCAGTACTACTGCTCCTATGCTGTAAATTTGGGCACAGCACAGTACTACTACTCCTATGCTGTATATTTGGGCACAGCACAGTAATACTGTTATCCTTTAAAAATGGGTACAACCCAGTACTACTATTCTTATCCTCTATATATGGACACTTCTCAGTACCACTACTCCTATACTATATATATGGGTACAAAACAGTAATACAGCACAGTACTACTACCCTTATCCTGTGTATTCTGTATGGGCACTGAACAGTACCACTGCTCCTATGTTGTATATATGGGGACAGCACAGTACTACTCCTATCCTTTATACATGAATAGCAAATAATACTACTACTCTTATTTGGTATATAAGGAACATCACAGCACTGCTTCTCCTAAGCTTTATATACTACTGTACTACTTCTGTTCTACATTGGACAATTGACTTATCCATTAACTTGGCCCAGAACATTGTGTATTACCCCTGAACATATGTTATGGACAACCCCTTTAAGACATTGTTCACACTTCGTAGCAAGTGCATAGACTGCGCATAAACCCTGGACATGATGTGAACACAGCCGTAACCTCTTCTCCGTATCAGATGGGTGTAGACACATTCCTGCTGCTATATGTACCTGCAAGCTATACAAGTTGTGGCAGGAGCTTCCCGTACATGTTATGTAAGTTATCCGGATCCAGGCTGACTGACAAGAATGTGATCTGGCTCCGGCATTGGAAGTGCAGGACGTGTCCCTCCAAGTCTGATATGACTCCTGTTACTCTATATACTGCTGTGTGCAGACGGCGCAGACCTGGGTGTCTCCTTACTAAGCAAACGCTCTGCGTCTCCACTGTAAATAAGAGCGAAATCCCTTTAACGTCGGCCATTATTCTGCGGATTACAGGAGTCAGTGTTATGTCAGAGAGTAAAGTGTAACTTTTATTTACTCGCGGTACAGTTTCACACACTGCGCGACGCTCTGCAGACAGTCGTGTTAGGTGTCATAGATAGCGGCAGACAACATTCTAGAACACTGGATGGTAAACAGCCAATGTATCAACTCCGGCGAAGCCAAACGTAGCCGTGTGCCGCGCCAAACAGATCAGCGGGCGCCATGACTCTAGATCCGCGTGCTACCAGTCTACAATTATAGCCAAACTCTCTACCATTGTAGACACGATTTGTCTGCGGCACTTACTAACAAATCCTAAATAATCGCAGAAGAAATACTGCGGATATTGGTGGGATCCGGACAGCCCTACCCAAGGAGGAAGGGGATTCCTGCTAAACATTGAGTCAGGGCAGGACAGCTCATCACTTACCATCTCACGGACAGAGGAGCAGTCTGTGGCGCAGGGGGCGTGGTTTAACAAAAGTATTAGACTGAACCACATCTGGATATCTATAGAGACATAGGTGTGTGTATTCAGTAATATGTGTGTTTATAGTGCACTGAATGGTATGTGAAAAACAGTGGTGGGATAGTGGGTCCTATTCCCTGGCCCCCAGTAACTTTTACTAAACTCCTTCATTTTACCACCAACTATGAAGCCACGGGCTATTAGGCAGAGTGACAATCCTTGAAGCTGCACTGGTGGCCATATTAATTGTCCAACTTTCCCAGAAACAGATGTAACCAAACCTCTCAACCGTTCCATATTTTACAAGACAGTCCAACATTCGGGAGCTGTCCTCCTTCCCCGGGCTTAAAGCTCCACCAAGTAGCTCCAGAGCCACCGGAATAAGCGACAGTGAAGAGAGCAGCTGCAGGATTGACATTGGGGGGAGTTGTGAATGTCGTGTCTATAGGAAGGAGCAAAGGGGGGGGCGTTAAAAGTGAGTGGTACTCATAACGGGGGCAATATTTTCTGGAGTCCCAGGTTAAGTAAGGGGCAAAGGATAGGAGCAGGGGCGTAACTGCATGGGTAGTAGCCATAGCAGCTGCTATGGGGCCTACAGTGTCAAGGGGCCCCAGTATCCAATCTGACACAGTAAAGAATGGAGGAGGTTCACCATTGTATACATATTATACTGTACATTGTACAGCATATGTATATAAGGCATATCTTCCATGCCTAGCCCGCAGGCTGTTTAAGCCGGGGGGCTGCAGGACTGGCTGTGCTACATACATTAGGAGCGCAGCCCCTCCTGCTGCCCTTTAACCCGGGCCACCGATTGGTTGCCATTTTGGCCACTGGGGGCAGTGGCCCGCTGGGTATTAAAGCTTGAGCGCGGAGCTAGCCCTTCATCTTTGGACTGCTCCGCGCTCAAGAGACACCCCCCCCCCCCCCCTAGTTTTTGTTTTTTTGTATTTTGTATTACAAGTTTATGTTATTTGTTTATTGTTATTTTAATGTTTGGAGTTTGTTGGTAGTCACAGCTTGGGCCTGTGGTGGAATTTTGACCCTCTCGGTTTAGCCCAAATCACCTGACAGACCAACTAGGACATGCCCCCGCGGAGGCAGGGCCCGGCATGCAAGGAGAAGTTGGGCAAAGGGTCTGGATTTCATCACAGGTCTGTGATTTGATTTCTGTTAGCAATAAAGCTGTGGCCGACCCCCACCTTTTTTCATCCAATACGGTGTCTGGTGTTTTCATTTTTTGGGGTTGTGGGACGGGTGTATTTTAAGTGGGGTTTAGGCATTAGTACAGCCAGTCTAGTACACACCTGAGCCAGCAGTACACACCTGAGCCAGCAGAACACACCTGAGCCAGCAGTACACACCTGAGCCAGCAGGATGGCAAGACTAGGAACCCCACATCTCTACTTGCTGCCATCTACTGATACAGATACAGAGCCCCAGGATAAGAAGATTGCCTGGCAATGAATATATACATATGTGTATTAGTGTATAAATGTATTGATTTATATATGTGATGTGTATATACTGTATATGTGTGTGCATATCTGATGTGTATATACTGTGTTTGTGTTTGTATATATGCTGGTGATCTATAAATGCTACTGTATTATAATAATAATCTTTATTTATATAACGCCATAATATTCTGTGCTTACAGTGTGTGAATATATGTGTATATGCTGTGTTTTTATGTAACAGTATATGTAAGTGTATATGTATAAGTGTATAAATGTATGTATCAGTGCAGAAATGTGTTCACATGAGTGTATAAGAGTGTATAAATGGGTGTGTATTACTGGAGAACTGTATGTATGTGTATGAGTGGTATAAGTGTATAAATATGTGTATGAGTGTATAAATGTGTGTATGTATATTTTTGTAAGGGTAAGGGGGGCCCCATTCATAATTCTGCCTCTCCTGGATGGGAATTATTATAAAACTAGAGGGCCACTAGGCAGGATAATATTTGGGTGTCAGGATCAGGGGTAGTGGACCCACTGTACACCGCGGACGATGACATAAGCCGACACCTGGGAGAAGAGTCTAAGTGGCACCCGGTTTTCACCAGAGCTAGTCAAAGTGGGTTTGACTTGATACGGCAGGATACCTCCAGGTTGCTCCACAGACGCGATTGTGTCCCTGCCTTGGTGGCCAAGATGAAGTACAGAGTCGTAGAGCAGAATCGTAGTCGGGGACAGGCAAGAGGTCAGGACAGGCGGCACGGGATCGTAGTCACAGAGAAATGTAATCAGGAACAGAACCGGGGTCTCAACGGAAATCAGTCTAAATGCACAGGGCAAGGAACACAAAGGCATGGAAGCACAAAGATCCGGCACGTCAGACATGAAGGGGCCGGGAATTTAACTGGGAAGGCAGTCAGCCAGCACCAATCATTGGTGCACTGGCCCTTTAAATATTAGATGACCGATGCATGCGTGCCTTGGGAGGGGCGAGAACGCGCGCGACGGAGATTCTCGGTGGAGCGTGGTGAGGTAAGTGCAGCTGCCGAGCTCCGAGGGCACAGGGTGGCACACTTGTGTGCCTGCGACCTGGAACATGGGTAGCAGGGGCACCCTTGACATTGGGGGCACTGAGGGAGGGCATTATTGACATTTATTGACATTTCAGGATGGAAAGATCCTCTAAACGCAGGAGCAGGAACAGTTGCTGTTTTATTTGTTTGATACTCAATTTTCGGTGTCAGTAAAATAGGGAACTAAGGTGAGTCACACTCTGATCACACTCACACTCCAATAAAGATAAATTTGGACAAGTGCCATGACGGAACAATATAAGACTTTACATTATTATAAATGTGCATTGTCATGAGCTGTGATGTACAGAAGACCCCACGAGTGACCCCCATCTACATCCTGGACACCTGACTACCAGTAACAGTGACGGCGCACACTTCACGTCTTAGTCACAACCTCTCAGATCCTGGTAACACCTTCCTGCCACTCCTTCTCCTTCACCACACACCTGAGATGTGGAGATTCATGCTGATTTCATCTCGGAGACATTAACCCTATATATCACCTACTTATCATCCCCTAGGTGTGATCATGTATACTCTGTGCTATAAAATAGCTGATTCTCATCCGCCAGCTGCTGTTATATCCCTATGGTATCTATAGTATAGATAACAAGATAGGAAGCAGCATATACTGTCTATTATTAGGCCGGTCAACAGCAAACACCCATGTAGTCAACGGCCATGAACATGAACTATAGGTTTGGCTAATATATGCCAGCAAATAAAGTATTGTTAGACTTGGGTCTCTTGTGGGCACCAGATCCATAATTTTGGAGCCTCCCCTCTATCAACACTTAGAACACAGACCTTAGATGCCTAGAAACTTAGTTGTCTTCACCTGGATCTTGCGATCCATAATTGGGGCACATTTACTAAGGGTCTGAATCGCATTTTTCCATCGCATCTTCCGAATTTTTCAGTTTTGCGCCGTTTTGCCGCAAATTGCCCCGGGTTTTTGGCGCATGCAATCGGATTGTGTCACATTGCTGCCGGCTTCCATGCGACAGAAATCGGGGGGCGTGGCGGAAAACCTGACGGATTCGGAAAAACCTGACGGATTGCCTTACGGACGGACTTACCTGCACCAGGAAGAGGATGGTGAACTCCGGCGGACCTCGGCGCAGCAGCGACACCTAGTGGATATTGGGCGCACGACCTTAGTGAATCGCCGGAAGATCCGAATCCTCGTCGGAAACCTCGCCACTGGATTGCGAATGGACCGGGTAAGTAAATGTGCCCCATTATTGTGTCCACTGGAGGATTCTCTGGGACTATGGTGGCCCAGTTCAACACTGAATCAAAGACTCTAATAATGGGTTAAAAAAACTAAGAGTTTGCCCTAGACATTAGACATATCATTTGTTCGAGCTGAGCCTTCACAACAAGGCCTGGACAGTAAAACATGGACCAGGAGAACATGGAAATAGGGAAGTTATCAGTAGATTAGCCAAAGGTCAAGCGAAAGGGTTGAAAGCCAGAAGAGAAGAACTTCAGAGAAGGTTCTGGCAAACAGGTATGTGAGGGCTAGACGTAGACCAGTAACACACAAGGTCAAGGTTAGATTTAAATCTCCCGCCCATATACATTATTACAAATTAATTCGTCATGAGGCCTTGAGGTCTTGGACCTTCCCAGTGAGCGTAGAATTTGTTATTTTACCTCTATGTATAGCGCTCTAGCGGCTAAGGAAATCTTGGAAAAACATCAGAAGATAACATGGAATAACAGAGGCTTTGTGCTCGCAGAATGACTGAGCGGTGACGGGGACAAACAGGGACAGATGTACCCAAGATTGTGACACTGTGTAACAGGTTTATGATAGGGATTAGTGCACACTGGATCCTAACAGGAAGGTCTAAGACAAGTTCATGGTGAAAAAAAAGGTATGAGAGGCCAAAAGTAGATGCTCCTCCATAGTAAATATATCACTGACAATTAGAGACAAGGGGGCAGATTTACTTACCCGATCCCGTCGCGATCCTGCGGTGCGTTGTCCGAAGAGGATTTGGATCCAGTGTGATTCACTAAGGTTGTGCGTCTGAGGTCCTTCCTGTGTCGCTGCTGTGCCGAGGTCCGCCGGGGTTCACCTTCTTCTTCCTGGTGCATGTGAGTGCTGATCTTGCGACACAAAACCATTTTTAAATTCTGCGGTTTGTCCGAATCCATCGGGTTGTCCAACGGCCACTCCCCCCCGATTTCTGTCGCATGCAAACCGTTGCCGATGTACCAAAATCCGATCACGTGCGCCAAAATCCCGGGGAAATTCATGGATTTCAGGGGATTTGTTTAGGAACATAATTTTTGGGTGCATGCGATGGCCATTTAAGAAGCACCAACAGTTGGCACATGTAACCTATGGGCAGAGGAGGAGAGGACACAAAGGGAGGAGGAGAAGCTCCGAGGAGCAGTAACCCAATGGCCTTGCTCGGCAAGGAAAATCTGGACTATCAGTGTTACACCAGGAATTGGGAAATGAACACACTACTGGATGCAATTCATGTTCTTTACACTAATTTCATCCTGACACACACTTGTCCCACTCTCCACCACCATGGAACCATCACCCTTAGTTTGTTATAGTTGTTATGGCAAAAGGTTGGACAATTCTGTAAAGTTTGTCTCGGCCCCACTAGGTCTTACTAGAAGACCATTGTGTACTGTCCTGCCTCTTTCGGTCACACGGTTGGTCGGGTGCCAGGAGCTTTTGAAGTACCAGGAAACTATTTTTTACCATTAACACATAAAAATGCAATGATTCCCTCTCTTGGCAGCCAGCAGTTTCGATGGCACAGTCACAATGGAGGAAATCTGATGTTTATCTGATCCTCCGCATTGTTGTATCTGGAGGAGGTTCAGATCTTTATCATTCAGATCTTAGATGGAGAAAGTGAGTGGAGACGTTATTTCTGGTCATTGGGGATTTGTTGGGATTCACCAGCTGCCAACTTAAAGGAAACATAAATATCAGGCTTACATAAGGCTCACGTGGCACGTACAAGTCTCTAGTACAGGAACATGCGTGTCCAATTCTTTATCCCATCAAAAATCAATATTCCGATCTGATTGGTACCAAAACTGATGACGTCTTCTATATTATGTATTTTCAGTGCAAACTGCTTGCATATGGATTTAAGAAGTGTCCACAATACTTGTGTTGCAGCTGCGCCATTCTGCACTGAAAGAGGCGTTGCTGTGCACGGTCGGACCATGAGACACATTTATCATGCAGTGTCCAACAGAAGCTTGTTGCACGCTTTTTGCTAAAGGTGCACCAAAAAAAAGTTGGTGCCCTCTGTCGAAGAAGTGCAAGGGGGCGTCAGATTCCTGAAGAACGTGCAACAAAAATTCTGAATCTGGCGCCCCCTGCACTATACAGAGGCAACTGTACATAGAGCAGTTTGCACTATTTTTGATAAATGTGGGCTGAAGAATGTGACAGGGTCCAACTGTGCACAGGGACGCCCCTTTCAGTGCAGAATTTTGTGTTGCGTCGGGTATAGTGCAGCCATGACACAAATGTGTGCGGACACTTCGTTAAGGAAATCTAACATTTGTTTTCATGCATTGTTAATCAAACATACCTTGAGAATGCTGTAGCGACACTGATGCAGACACATATCTTTTTTAATCCCTGGTCCTAGTGGTTTTGCTCAAAAAACTATTATAAAATTCAGGACCTTGGGAAAGCTGAGTTGCATGCAGGCTGCCATTCATAAACACATTACGCAGAGCTTCCTGATCTGTCCAGATTGACAATTGACAATGGAGCCAATGACATGTCTATTTATGTTATGTTTAAAGTTTATGTAACTTTTCTAAGGTAGGCAAGGCGAATATTCCTGCACTGTCTAGACAGAGTAAGGCTCATTTCACACTACTGTTCCTTCCCTCCCTTCCCTAAAGCCATTAAAAAAAGTAAAGACTGGAGGTTTAACGTTTCACTCCGTTAAACTTTCATTCTTCACTATTCACTGTTAAATAATTATTAATCACAATATTCACTTGTACTAGATCATGAAGAGTTAAACACGAGCTGTGACATACAGGTAGGGATGTACATTACATCCAGCCTAAATATATATGAAGACCATATAAAAGGACACAGAACGTCCAACACTACAAGACACACCTCTACTAGGACTATATATGACAGACGGACAGTGTCATGGCGGTGGGACCGAGAGGCTGTGACATTGAGGCTGATACCGAGAGGCTGTGACATCGGGGCTGGGTCATCGAAGCTACGACAGATAGGACAGCTGGACTTCTCTCTCACTACTCTCGCCTCCCTGCACCTAGGTCAGTGCTGGCGAACCTATGGCACGGGTGCCAGAGGTGGCACTCAGAGCCCTTTCTGTGGGCACCCGGGCCTTCACACCAAAAGAGAGATTGCCAGACAGGACTCAAAGCTTCCTCCTGTGGTCCAATACCATATGCCATGCTCAGCGCCATTTTAAAGCAGTATCCTTGGCTGCCAGGACTACAGGAGGAGCCAGAAGGTGTGGATAGAGATGCATTAACGTTAGAGCTCCTGCTCTGAGTCACCTGATTCTTCCTCTTCAGGGGACACTGGGAGGAAGCTACAATCCAAATTTCTCCATCATCTTTCCATTGTATTGGTGAACTCAGGACGCCAATACAATTGAAACCTGTGATACAGCAGGGATCAATAAGTTAGTACTGAAATTGTCATGTTGGCACTTTGCGACGTATAAATGGATATTGGGTGTAGTTTGGGCACTCTGTCTCCAAAAGGTTCGCCATCACTGACCTAGGTTATTGCAGAAGCAGCAGAGCCAATCTGGCTCCTATTTCCAGCCTACTGACTACTGGATTACTACTAAATTTCTACTTCACAACTGAATCATCTCCACAGACAACCAATCCACCACCTCATGTGTGCTTGCAGGAAGGACCTTTTATTGTCTGTTACTTGCTGATGTTTTGGACTGTGTGCCATTAAAGGAACTGTGATTTCTTTTGTCGAGAGTGATCACTAGCCTGCCGCTAACACCATGGACAACCAGTCATCAATTAGTTTGTATGTTTCCAGGAGGAATAACAGAGCCATGGTATGACATAGGGAAGAAAAGTGTCTCCAAATGGACAAGTCAAGACACATGGCAAGAGCTCCTTGAAGACGCCAGGTAGGTGTGTACGTGTAAGTCCTGGCTTTGCGATTGAAGCCACTTCTCTAGACAGAATAAGAGTGGGGAGGGTGATGACGTGTGAAATTGACCATCAAGTTTCACATCTTCAAGAACAATGGAGTTTATGTCTTGGATTGGATGGGGTCCAGGAGGTAACCTGAGCAAGAAGACATCACAGCAGAACATCAAGCATTGCACAATTATCAAACACTTATTAAACCACTGGTGTCAGAGATGAGATAGAAAGATAAATAAGGGGTAGGGGGGGGAGATTATTTATTAACATTATTCACATCTCTATGTCCATAGCAACTAGTTAGACTTCATTGTCCTCCTGTTACCTGCAAACAATTCCTCCATGCTTACATGAGTCTTCTGTGAACCAGTGAACCCTAAAATTATAGATCCCTCTACTTGTACAATGTGTTACCTGAATGACAGGGACACAGATGGTGGATTACAGAGGCATTTGGGGTTCCACCTTCTGTCACATAAAAAGACAACCGAATTAGGAATGCTACATGTCAGGTGGGGTGGTTGGGTTTAGGAACCTTATGGTAGACCTTCAATGTATGGATAGATCATTACCAGTACTAATGGAAGTACTAATGCCATGGAAGAAGCAGAATGAGCCTACAGAGATACACTGTGGGGGTCATTTACTAAGGGCCCGAATCACTTTTCTCCGTCGGGTTACCAAATTTTACCGTTTTGCGCCGATTTTCCCTGAATTTTCCCCGGAATTTCCTGGGTTTTTAGCGCACGCGATCGGATTGTGGCGCATCAGCGCCATCATGCACGCGACGGAAATCGGGGGGGCGTGGCGGTAAATAACCCGACGGATTCGGAAAAACCGCTGTATTTTAAAAAAAATAAGTGTCGCTTGACACGCACTTACCTGGACCCATGATAGCTTGTGAACTCCAGTGAACCCCGATGGACTGCAGCGCAGCAGCGACACCTAGTGGACCTCGGGCGCACTACCTTAGTGAATTGCTGGAAGACCCGAATCCTCCGCAGAGAACGCGCCTCTGGATCGCGAATGGACCGGGTAAGTAACTCTGCCCCTACATGTGTAAAGAGAGGCCAAAGCAGTACTTTCTGTGCCATCATAATTTACAGGGGAAGAAAGAAAGTACTATCTGTGCTTGTGTCATGTAATGAAAGATACAAGCAGTCAGTATTATCTGTGCCTTCATCATTCACAGAGAAAGAGAGGGAGGCAGCACTATCTGTCCCTACGTCATAATGGTACCTACTATGGAAATATGGCTTCTCAGAGGACATTCACTGACCACGTCACTGATTAAAGGCTTTGTGGCTTTTCTCCCATCGAAGGGTAAGTACTTATGAGTAAGAAATGATTTTATTGATCCAAAGCTTAATTCATTTATAGTTAAAATTAAATTATTTTAGATGCGAGTTTGATTTAATATCTACCAAACTACAAAAAAATGTTGTCCTACTTCCTGACTTTTTGTCAACCACACATTAAGAGAAAGGAAAAAAAGGGTAGATGGAGAATCTGACTACACAAGGTCCATTTGTAGTCTGTTGCCATAGAGACAACTATTATAAATGTACTCTTTTTTTTTAAGAGATGGTGATTTGTTTGGGTCTGAAATATGATCCACAGAGTTCAGAAGTCACAATAAAAATGTCATTTACATGGGGGTCATTTACTAAGGAACGAATTGCGTTTTTCCGGTGGGTTACGCGAATTTTTCAGTTTTGCGCCGATTTTCCCTGTATTGCCCCGGGATTTTGGCGCACGCGATCAGATTGTGGCGCATCGGCGCCGGCATGCACGCGACGAAATTCGGGGGCGTGGCCGTACGAAAACCCGACGGTTTCGGAAAAACTGCCGCATTTAAAAAAAAAAGTGTTGCTGGACACGCTTACCTGCACCCGGCCCGGCTTGGTGAACTTCAGTGCATTGCGATGAACTTCAGCGCAGCAGTGCCACCTGGTGGACGTCGGGGGAACTACCTTAGTGAATCGCCGGAAGACCCGAATCCTCCACACAGAACGCGTCGCTGGATCGCGAGTGGACCGGGTAAGTAAATCTGCCCCACTGTGTCTGATTTTTGTCCCCATAGACTTTATTATGGAAAGGAAGGGCACGGTTTTCGAGAGCAGACATTTTTTTTCCTGGCCAATGCCTTTAAGACTGCAGGTATCATCTACTCTATAGTCATCTATAAAACAGCCTATAATGTATTACAAAGCTCAGCTCTGCTATATCTGTCGCTGGCTCGCACGTCATCCAGTTATACCCACAGTACCCGGGCATTTTACGGATCATCGTGCACATACCGTAACTTTCATTGTTTATTTTAGCGTCACTTCTCTGTTGGTGTTTTCTATTTATAGATCTTATCATCTATTATAGTCTTGCTATAAATATGCCTTCACAAGACAAATGTCCCATTCTCTTTCATATTGGCGGCACCCCAACCCTGTATGGTAGCATCTCCCAGCCCGGAGCAGACGACGCTCCGGAAACAGTGGCCTTGGATGGATGAGTCAACCCCCGAAACCTTTACACAAGTAGAAAAACATCATTGTGCCTGTGTGTTACTGAGCTGTGACAATGGCCTCACTTCCGAGAACTCGTACAATGCATTATTAAGGATCGAGAAGCTACAACCACAAGCGGCTCTTACATAACCACCTGAAACACGTGCACCTGTACCTGTGTGACTACGCCGATAAATAGACGCACATTTTATTACTAGATAAATCATCCTTGTGACAGTGTTAATTGCTCTGTGTTCTTTGTGATGTCATCCATTCCTTAGATGGGGTTCCTTGGAACAACGGTTCCTTTATCTACTCAAGTCCGAGGAGTCCTATGGATGCCTTAGGAGCTCACACTCCAATAATTTCTCTGTAACCTCATGGGTTGTCCTAATGGGTGCTAGAGGAGATCGATCCATAAATAATTAAATTGATTGCGTAAAAACGGTAGGGAACATTTCCACTTTTGCCAAAACTAGCAGCTCGGATTAAAGGATCCAACAAGTGGGTGTTGATGAAGATGGTGGAAGGTCCTCAACAACATCTTAAAAGGGTAATCCCATGAAGACACGATTCTTAAATATACCTAGGATAACAAAATAACATATTTTCTCATATTCTCTCCAACATGTAGTATTTCACAGATATAATTCCAACCTATCTCTATCAGTCCTGGTATATACAATTTTAGTTGCTCCTGGATATGACCACCTTTTGGCACATTCTTCTCATAAATAGCTTCTCTTGTCTGCACACTGCAGTGCTCCCTGCCTGCTGAATACCCCCTGCATTACAAGACCAGTTCTTACCAGGCACTTCCTGCCGGCAAGCAGCATTGTGCAGAGACTTACTCTACAAGCTACAGACAGATAAGGTCTTTATCTAGGAAGGAGGCATGTAGCAGGCTCATCTTTCTACGTGTCAGATACAAGTGAATGTTCAGAGGCTAAATAAAAGTGTAGATAAACCATGGACCCTGTTAATCTAAGCACATTGTCAGCACACAGCATCTCATGGTTCCTGAGTTGGAAGACCTTGCACTCACACCGGAACAAGCCACGAGGCTGAAGAGTGATTCCAGCAAGATAAATCCCGTCCTAGGGAAGTAAGGTTGCAACAATAGATTACCTCTAGTCGTATGTTTTGAACTGGAGTTGTAAAGGTACTGTCTCCCTTATTATCTTTGCGTTTATGGAACATTGAAGGAAAGTGGAGAAAATATTTATTTATTATGTGACAGAGCTAACTCTGTGTTTGTTATAGTTGTTATAGACTCATGTTTCTATGTGTCAGATACAAGTGAATGTTTAGAAGCTTAATAAAAGTGTAGATAAACCCTGTACCCTGATAATCTAAGCACATTGTCAACACACAGCATCTCATAGCACAGAGGAATCATGAAGTCTCTGCTTAAAGAGTCTCCGCCCACATTCTGGAATTTTACACTTAACACCACTGAGTGATAGGAGCTAAAACATCAATAAAACTGAGTAAAATTGTAAAGTAAAAGGTTAAAAATTATCTTTATTGTGCAAACATCAGTACTGGATTAAATTTGAGAACTTTTTATGGACAAACCCCTTTAAGCATTGATTTTCAATGTCAGTTTTGAGGCAGATACAGTTAAGCCCATAGATATTTGGACACTGACACATTTAGTTTTTGACTGGTTTACTGAGACATATTCAAGTTATAGTTATGAAGTCCAGACATGAAATCATTTGATCGTATCTGAATTAAAATTGGATGAAGATTTCGGAGTTTCAGCTCCTTGACATGAGACACTCTGTTTTTAAAGGGACCAAAAGTAAGTGGTCGATTGACTCAAAGGCTGTTTCATGGGCAGGTGTTCTGTCCCGTTGAGGCCCAATAACTTGGTTCCAATGGCTGACAAGGACTGTGTAATGATATGAATGTGTGTTGTGTAATTGGGTCGGTATTAATTTTGGATCCCAATGTTCAAAAGCCAAATCTAAGCCACTCTTAGAGACCCTGGGCAGATCTCTCTATCCTCCTGCTTTCCATGTAACGTGTTGCTGTGTGCAAAGATAATGAAACCACAAAAATAGAGAAGTAATTGTAACTGATACCCCATAAGTAACTGGACTCTATTGTTCTTATTCTTCCAAATGAGGAACCTCCCCGACCCCTGTGACAATCCCCTGCCCAGCAGAACAAGATATCATCATGACATGTAAATACCTGTATATTATACTTCATTCTAATGGGAATCGGCTTTTATCGCCTGATTCTATCTTTACTGATTTAACCAATCTCTATTTTTAGTCTAGTAAAATAACAGATATCTGTAAAGACTTTGCCTACATTTACATCTAGCAATTTTGAAAATAGACTTTATAATGATGACCAGCTCCTATGTAGAATGATGTGTTTCCACGGTCGGGAAGTGAGAGTTCTCCTTACAGAGACTTTGCCAATTAAGGCTGCCTTGCATGCATGTGCAGACTTATAGCCACTGATGCTCCACTTGGAGATTCTGGGAAATATGCAGTTTCATTTTTCAGGATGGGATAAGAAAAACATTGCCTCTATTGGCTAACTTGTAAGGCAGCCCCCTTAATATCAAGCATGACTTTCAAGAAGCCTAATGACAAGATGTGCGGTTAGAGCCAAACCAGTTCCAAAAGGACCAGATTCTCAACAGTAGACAGCACTGTTACATTGTCTTTGCATCTTGTCAGTAGAGAATAGGGAATTAGTTTAGCTGAGTAAGAGTGAGGAAGTAAGAGTTCTCCTTATAGAGACTTTGCCAATTAAGGCCACCTTGCAGGCATGTGGAGACTTACAGCCATTGATGCTCCACTGGGGGATTCTGGTGTTTCCATGGTCACAGACTACACTGTAGGAATGTGTAGTCACCAAACCATTCTCACCCATGGTTCTCCTCCATCAGTCTACTGACCATCGGTCAACTATGTTACCCCATGACATGCTTAGGTCCCACTTTGTAGAGTTGTTCTATCCACACACAGAGATCTGATCATTCTTGACAGAGGTTCCATCACACTGTACAATATTATTGGAAAGGAACCGGACTTAGACTGAGCTGCTTTGTTTGGTTACTGTTCAGTATTTGTGAATCACCCACTAAAAATAGAAAAAACTAAAAAAAAACAACAACAATCAGTCACTACAAACCATACAAGGCTAACCCTGACATGACTGGCATCACTTCACATGTACATCCCATGTAGATGGCAGCAGATCAGGTTGTTCTAACATCTCCCTAAAAATTCTGGGGATCATTTATCTTATTCCCCCCCCCCCGTACCTCATTTGTTTTGTCTTTTTGCCTCTTTGTCAAATGCAGATTTTATTTGCAAAAAAAAGGCACAATTTGTTGCGCAAAACGCACCATTGCCTCTCCATGGTCAGGACTGGCGTGTTATTGCGCAATTATTTGCGCCCATATAGGCGCAATAGTATAATAAATTGGGCGCAAACATCTGTAAAGAGCTGCAATGAAATGTCAAATAGGGCGCAACAGCACACGGGGAATTGAGACGTAAGATTCCAAAAAAGTGCAAAATAGGCTCAAAACAAGCATTACGCAGCAAAAAGGGCGCAAAAACACCAACAGCAAGGGAAAAAAAAGATAAATGACCCCCTATATATTTACTATTTCAGATAAATCTGTCATTAGATTATTGTTTGTCAACGTGAGGATGATCCATCACAATGTACAGTATGTTTGGTGTCCACATAGGACACTAAAGGACCTCATTGCTCAGGATTGCAGGGGTGGGGGTCCCACTGATCTGACACCTCTCCTCTACTAGTGGATAAGGGATCAGAACAATTTTGGGTAAAACCCCTTCATTATACATCTAAGAGATAAGGAAATAATCATTCTGATAAGAGATAAGTCATTCTGGAACCTCCTAAAAATCTGAATTCTATGACACAATACTGCGCTCTAGTGGTGAGTAAGTGTACTGCGCTCATACTGCATAACACTGAGCTCCTGTACAGATCTACAGTTATGGTATAATATGTTTTGTTCTACATTTATACAATTTAACATTTATTACAGTGGCGTAACTAGGAGGGGTAGGGCCCCATAGTGAACTTATGAATGGGGCCCACATACCTTGTAAAAAATATACAAACAGTGCATAAACACCATATACACAGACATACAGCAAATACACATCACATACGCATTCACATTTAGAGCATATATACATCACAAATACACACATAAAGCATATTCACACCAAATATCCCAGATGCCGGGGGCCCCATGATACTGTGGGCCCCATAGCGGCTGCTCTGGCTTCTACCACTGCAGTTCCGCCCCTGATTTATTTAGACATTTCAGTTTATAGATTAAGAAGTAAATGGGGCCTTGCTGGCAGCTCTGAACAACATAATTCTGCTGTTAGTTTCTGTACAACTTCTACAGCCATTAAATTACTTAAAGGGGTAATCCAGGTAGCTGAAAAACTTGAGCTTCAGACCCCGGCCTGTTGCCATCAGATTTGTAGCATCCAGGCTGTTACGACTAAGGAATCGCATGTCTCACCACTGTCTACACATTATTGCTTTTCACTGAACAAACCCTGCAAGTGTGGAAGGGGCCTAAGACCTCTTTCACACTTGCGTTGCAGATCACATCAGAGTCTGATCAGGGTGCGATCAGGGTTTGGTCAGTGATTCACGCACGTTTTCAATGCAATTTCAATGCGTTTTTCACACGCATGAAACGGACTCAGGACTGAGCTCTATCTTTTCTATGGCAATTTATGTGTGAAAAACACATTGCACTTGCATTGGACTTGCATGTGTATCACAGTGCGATGCGTTTTTGATGCGTCTCCATAGACTTGTATGGTGCGTTTTTACAAAAATCACCCATTTACCTATATAGTATATAATTATATTGTGTTCAAAAAATAAAATACCCCCTTCCCCCAAACTTGTTACTGTCACGTCCGTAGTGACCTTGGCCAAACACATATTATATTATATTATACCTGTATTGTGGGAGGTATAAAAAAAATAGCAATTATATTGCTTCCTACCTCCCAAAAATATGTAATAGAAAGCGATCAAGAAGTTAGATGTCCCCTATTAGGCCGGCGGCACACGTGGCGTTTTTGAACACGCATGTGTTAAAAAATGCATGCGTTTTTTTTATAAAACGCATCCCTTTTTGACCGGTTTTACCAATTATCTTAATTAAAACCTGTCAAAAACGAATACGTTTTCAAGCAACGCATGGGTTTGTGAAAACCGTATGCAGTTTTTTTTAACGGACTGCTTAAAAACCGCCCAAAAAGGGGTTCAAAACGCCACGTGTGCCGCAGGCCTAATAGCACCAATCAAACCGCTACCTTATCCTGCAAAAAACAAGCCCTAATAATCCTCATTTGATTTAGGAATAAAAACATTATAGCTCTCAGAATATGGCAACACACAAAAGGTTTTTACAAAGTTTTATTTGCTAAAGTAGTAAAACATAAGAAAACCTGATATCTCATTAATTGTACTAACCTACAGAATAGTTTTATCATGTTTATTATACTGTATGGGTAAAAGTTAGAATGAAAAAAAAAAAAAAAAAATTGGTAAAACTGCTATTTGATTCTGTTCCGCTGCAGGAAAGAGTTAATAAGTTTGAATCATTAAGCTATTTTTACCATAAAAATTAACCCATTGGAAAATACAAATCTTACCACAAAAAACAAGGCCTTACTTGCCCATGTTCTGTGACTTGGAATTTAAGCAGGGAAACCCCCAAAAATGTGCCCTGAAGGCCATATTAGGTAGTGTCTTTCACCCCTAGGCGCACCAGGACGTTATAGTCCCTACGGCTAGATGCTAAGTGCCCGGGGACGTGCTATAACGTCCTGCTTCTGGCACCGGCTCAAGAACAGAGCCGGCACCAGAAGCAGCGGCTGTCAGCTGTCTATCACAGCTGACACCGTGCGGTTAACACCCGCGATCTGAGCCGACTCCGATTGCGGATGTTAACCCCTTTCACGCCGAGGTCAAGCTGAGTCTATCAATCAGTGTGGAGATGATGTAGCTTGCACAGTAGTGCTGAAGGAGCGCAACACAGCACAGCTGAGGGACCATGGATTTGAGGCTGCATGTATGGATGGCTGAAGAAGCTTGACATAGCAGAGTAGGAGGCTTGTATAGCTGAGCTGAAGAACAAGACAGTAGTGGCAATGCTTCCCTGTGGTGGGGAATAGCTCGCATAGCTGAGACAGTGGGGCAGATTTACTTATCCGGTCCGTTCGCGATCCAGCAGCGCGTTCTCTGCGGTGGATTCGGGTCCGGCCGGGATTCACTAAGGTAGTTCCTCCGCCGTCCACCAGGCGGAGGCGCGCTGGAATGCCCTGAAATTCACCGGCCTATACCTGGTGAAGGTAAGTGTAATTTTCGCAACACATTTTTTTTCTTAAATGCGGCGGTTTTTCCGAATCCGTCGGGTTTTCGTTTGGCCACGCCCCCCCCGATTTCCGTCGCGAGCATGACAGCGCCGATGCGCCACAATCCGATCGCGTGCGCCAAAATCCCGGGGCAATTCAGGTACAATCGGCGCAAATCGGAAATATTCGGGTAACACGTCGGGAAAACGCGAATCGGGCTCTTAGTAAATGACCCCCTGTGAGTCACAAATACATGGATAAAGCAGCTAGATATTCAGGCCATGACCTGACTGCATGTATCCGATCAGTATAGACTATTAATGACCTCCGTAGCGGAGAGGTCTACCCGGAGACAAGAGAGGAATTAATTTGCCATGCTGCAGAAAAGCGAGGTCACAGATAAAGGTCATGAACACAAACTAAGCCCAAATTACTGATTACTTGGCAAGTCCATGCGTCTTCTGTAGAAGGATAGAAGCTGTGGCTGGACGGGTCGGGAGGACACGCTCTACGCGGGTTGTGACAATATTACGGCGCATCGCTCTTCGCGCCTGTGACCTGAGTCTTTGCTCCTGGAAGTGCATTTAATATCGCAGAGGCAATATCTCACATCTTATTGGGTTACGGCTCTTCATCTCCTTCCACTTTACCAGAATGATGGGAATAATCAGGATAGATGTTTCAGATATGGACAGCGGTGACACTAATGAAGATGAGAGAAGCAAAGCAATCGTAACAGCGGCGCCGGAAGACAATCAGTATGCAAGAAGGTTGTCAGAGAACGCTTACAGTGATGTAGTGATGTCATCCTTGGACCTATCATCAGTATCTAAGGTCAAGGGATCCAGAGCCCACGTGCAACTTTAACACTCACTAAATTTAGATGGTATTATGCAACAGAAGAACTTTAGTCTGATTCTCCGGAGGTTGGGGCTCATTTACTAAGGGTCCGCGGTAAGCACTATCGTCAGAATACCCGACAATTTCCATTGTGCGCCACATTTAGAAAGGGTTTTTGGTGCACGCGATCGGGTTTTGGCGCATGGGCGCTGGCTTACACACAACACAAATTTGGGGGCGGGCTGTCGGATGATCCGATGGATTCACAAATTTGGGCAACGCACGGGATTTAACATTCAAAATTGTGTCGCAAGCCATGCACTTACATACACCAAGAAGAAGATGGTGAACTCCGGCGGACCTGAGTGGGGAAGTGACGCATGCAGGATATCGGTCGCACCATCTACGTGAATCGCGGCAGTTCCAAATCCTCATCGTACAACGCACCTTGGGGATTGTGATGGGATGGGTAAGTAAATGTGCCCCACTGTGTCTCAGGGGAGTCTTCCTTTTGCCTCAATTCAACTTTGAAGATTTGGAATCAGAATAAAGTTGTTCTGTTGCATAATACCATCTAAATTTAGTGGATGTTAAAGTTGCACGTGGGCCCTGGTTCTCTTCATCTTAGATACTCCACTGATAGGTCCAAGGAGGACATCATTACATCACTCCAGCACTCTAAGTTGTCCATTGGTATATGGTACATATACATAAGATGTTAGCAACAAGTACTTTGAGTTGTGAGATGCAGCCTCTATGGCTTGGAGCTGCTATTGAAGCACAAACCACAGATGCTCGATAGGACTGAGATCTGGTGAGTTTGGAGGCCAAGTTACCACCTGTTCAATGCTGTGGTAGATGGCCGCACACTGGATGTAATTTGATTAATTAGACCAAGCGCCTTCTCCCATTGCTCACCTTCCAATTGAATGCAACTTCAGTGATGGACAGGGATCAGGAAGATCACTATAAACAGTCTTCGTCTGACCCCTTATACAACAAGCTGTGATGTTCTGAGCTTCCTGACACCTTTCTATCATAGCCAGCAGTGGTCAGGGGTCAGCATGGGCGCTCTGACCCCTCTGTGACTACACCCCCCATACACAGCGAGCTGCCATGTCCTGTGTGTCCTGACACCTTTCTATCATAGCCAGCAGTGGTCAGGGGTCAGCATGGGCGCTCTGACCCCTCGTGACTACACCCTCCATACCAGCGAGCTGCCATGTCCTGTGTGTCCTGACACCTTTCTATCATAGCCACGCAGTGGTCAGGGGTCAGCATAGGCGCTCTGACCTCTTGTGACTACACCCCCCATACACAGCGAGCTGCCATGTCCTGTTGTCCTGACACCTTCTATCATAGCAAGCAGTGGGGGTCAGATGGCTGCTCTGACCTCTGGTGACCACCCCCCATACACAGGGAGCTGCCATGTCCGTGTGTCCTGACACCTTCTATCATAGCCAGCAGTGGTCAGGGGTCAGCATGGGCGCTCTGACCCCTTGTGACTACACCCTCCATACACAGCGAGCTGCATGTCCTGTCCTGACACCTTTTTATCATAGCCAGCAGTGGTCAGGGGTCAGCATGGGCGCTGTGACCCCTCTGTGACTACACCCCCATACACAGCGAGCTGCCATGTCCTGTGTGTCCTGACCTTCTATCATAGCCAGCAGTGGTCAGGGGTCAGCATAGGCGCTCTGACCTCTCTGGACTACACCTCCCATACACAGCGAGCTGCCATGTCCTGGTGTCCTGACACCTTTCTATATAGCCAGCAGTGGTCAGGGGTCAGCATGGCTGCCTGACCTCTGTGGACTACACCCCCCATACACAGGGAGCTGCCAGATGCCTGTGTGTCTGACACCTTTCTATCATAGCCAGCAGTGGTCAGGGTCAGCATGGGCGCTCCTGACCTCTCTGTGACTCACCCACCATAACAGCAAGCTGACATTCCTGTGTGTCCTGACACCTTTCTATCATAGCCAGCAGTGGTCAGGGGTCAGCATGGGCGCTCTGACCTCTCTGTGACTACACCCCCCATACACAGCGAGATGCCATGTCCTGTGTGTCCTGACACCTTTCTACCATAGCCAGCAGTGGTCAGGGGTCAGCATGGGTGCTGTGACCTCTCTGTGACCACACCCTCTACACTTGTCCTGTGTGTCCTGACACCTTTCTACCATAGCCAGCAGGAGCTTCTCCTGCAATCTGTGCTCTGGTCTCTCATTTTTGGCTAGTTATCACAAAGCAGCAGTTTATACCTTTTACTTTTGCACCTACATCTCCCATGGAGACAAATATTATATCACATCACATATAAACCCTATGTATAGTCTAATCCAGTCCTGCCCTATGTCTTATAACCACGGACACACATAAGTCAGCATATGAGCTGTATACACAAAACGGTAAGCCAATGTAATTGATTCAGTCACACCTCTATCCATACATCTATTTACATGCATCTGTTCCCTCTACATACACCTTCCCCTCAAGCACAAGAAGAAACTTTCCTTCTGCATCGGGACAAGCAATTATGAGCGTATAAATAATTTATTAATAAGAGAACAAAACTATTTGATCTTTCTCCTTTGTGAGAAGTTTCTTTTTCTTCATCCTTTTCCATCACATATGAGTCAGCATCTCCTCTGCAGCCCCAGCACCTTCCTTCCCAGGCACAAGTTTCTGCTGACGTCAGCACTTTCTGACCTTTGTGTCTTTCTGATCTTATATGAAGTGACCCAATACTCTGTATATCCAGGGACCTCCTTATACACAGTCGTCTCTGCTTCCTCCTCCAGCCAGTAACACGCTGCAGATTCCAGGGAGCCGGGAGTTAAATCCAGGGCGTTCCCATCACACCGCTGCCTGCAGGACTGCAATGCAGAAGAAGGGGCGACTCGCCCCATCCCACACTGTAGGGGCCTACGTCACCGGGCCACAGGGGAAGGATTTAATGATTTGGGAGTAGGCGCCGCGCAGAGGTAACTTACTGGAAATCCACAGCAACTCTGCACATTAGAAATCCATTATATAGGAGGTATCTGTATACAACGCACAGGTAACACGATACAAGAATATCCGATAATGGTCCAAAACTGAGCGCTACAGAATCACATAATAGCCCATTTCTAAAGGCAGAATGTGAGATATCTATTGATCTATAGTTTTATAGGAAACATTATATTTATATATCTCAGCTCATTATGGGATCAGGAGTCCAGTGGGCGGGCCTGCTCACTGATTGAAAGTCTTGTTTGTACAAATATCAATTAATCACTAATAGGACCGCCCACTGGACTCATAACGCTGAGATGAGTTGAGGCCGTGACTGCACCACCCCTTGCCTTCTCCCCTTTAAAAAAAAGGTCTCCCAATTGCTCCTAGCCAAGCAAGAAGGAGTCTGAGCTATAGGATTCCTATCTTATTCAGTCTTCTATTCCTAAGGCTGCATTTATATAAAGATATGCCCGTCCGGCTATGGATGGACGGGCATACATCAGGCGTGCTGGGGAGGAGGATAGGTGACCCCTCCCCTCTCCATAGAAATGCATGGCCTATGGGGGATGTATGTACGGCCGCAAACTTGTCCCCTATGTCCCCCATAATGCGGCCCTATTCTGTATGTTCGGTCATCAGCTTACTTCTCAGACTCAGAGCCTCTACCGCCTGCCCTGGCTCGGATTTTGGAATGAACTATAACCTTAGATTGTCCACTGACAATGTCGCAGCCTGTCCTTAAGACGAAAATGTCACCAAGAAGGTCATTTTTAGCTAGTAATAGGTTCCAACAAAAGTCTATGCTATGCTGATTTTGATAAAACCTTTGTCAGTATTCTGAATCATTTCAACACGTTATAAAACTTTATTTCACTTTACTTTCAGGCGGGGGGTGGGAGAATTGTATAGATGAGGAGAAGCATGTTTGAAGAGACACAGGCACACAGGCTGCAGCTGTACCCCCATCCCTATGACTCACCACACGCTGATGGCAGGGAGCAAAAAAATGTGAAATAAAGTTTTATCAAGTACTGAAATGATTCAGAATGCTGACAAAGGCATTTTTTGAATCAGCATAGCATAGACTATTGAAACCTGTCAGCAGCTAAAAATGTTTTTCCTGGTGACAGGTTCACTTGAAGGCACCATTTGTCAGCGGTCACTAAACAATGACTTCTCCAAGAGGCAACAAAGTGGTGGTGTCCCTGTAGCAAAGCCAACTCCTTACACAGTGGTTAAACGCTACTAACCAGAGGACCACGTGGACTGTGCCCCCGGAAAGAACCCCAGGTCCAGTCTCTCCCAAGATTCCTGAGAATAATTGTTGCACCCCATAACTTTTCTAACTAGACAAACTATTTACCCCCAGGGGCAAGTTCAGAGGAAGTATCTAAAAAACACAATAAATTTTGCCAGTTCTTTTAGCATCAATGCACATCTAGCCCAAAGTTACCCTAAAGTCCGTTCTTTAACTTCCAAATTGCTGAATCGGGGGGTGGGAAATGGCTGGGTCCTTTTATTTAGCTGTTTAGGTTCTTTTGGCATTGGGGTCCGGCTCTTTTTTAGGGAGGGTCTACTCTACACTGTTTCTTTCTCAAGGAGCACGGACCAGTTCACATCTGTTTTGGGGGTTTTCCAGATTTTACCAGGTTTTACCCCACTAAACTGCTATCCCCCTCAAGACGGGTGTGTAATGTCTTTTATGAAATTCTCTCTTTTATGTGAAATCTCACCGTTTTATATACCTTCAAAATCTCCCCCAAAGTCAGATAAATATGACTCTTCTCATCCCATTTTCACATGAGATTAGTCAAGTTTAGCGGTTGCAGGGTTAGTGTGACTTCTAGGTTTATTTTACCTAGATACAGGCAGCTAATGACATAGGGGCACATTTACTTACCTGTCCCTGGTGCGTTCCCCAATCCGGAATGTCTGACTGGAATGCATTGTGCCGCGTTCCGCGGACCCTTAGTGAATAAGCCCCATAGATGGAAATGTGAGCTGCAGATAAAGATCCTGTTCCCACATATTCTTTACTTGTCTGTATGTCCAGTTCTATAGCGGAAAGAACTGTAATCTGAATGAGATATGAAAGATGAGACCCTTATCTCTAATATGACACTACCTTTGCAACCACTAAATTTGACTCATCTCATGTGAAAATGGGATGAGAAGAGTCATATTTGTCTGAGTTTGGAAATTTTTCTATAGGTAAATGGGTGAGATTTCATATAAAAGGGAATTCTAGAAATTCCCTACCTAAGGGGACTGGTAGTTTAGTGGGATAAAACCTGGTGAGAGGTTCCCTTGAAGTCTATGGGTCTATATTTTTTCAAGTGCCTATTTGTCTTTATTAAGTCTCATTTAGAATTTTTTGAAGTCTGTAACAACATTGATGCTTAAAACCCAAGTTCCACCAAAAAAATCTGCCCCGTCTATGCATAATTTGCACAGTCTATTACATTAACTAAAAACTGTGCAGTACTTCATTACCCCTGTGGGGGCGCTGTTGTACAGCTGAACACTCGCTTGCTGATTTTCCCACAATTTACAGCTCATGGCAGAGAATCTAAGTATAATGTGATCAGCTTATAGTCTGAAGACGCCTCTGCTTACAATTTTAGAGTAAGGTGAGACAATAGGCAGACGCAGAGCATCTCTCCCCCCATCAGCCTAATTGAAGGGACCCTCCCCACTTAGGTGAAGGCTCCGGTCCTGCTGGACAGTTCTGTGTGAGGATCTGCCTCCGCTTTGACCCATCCAGCATTGTTCCTTCTAGGAAATCTTATTCAGCGGTAATCTCTTATGTAATGAGCTGACTCCTCAGGACGCGATCTCCTGCGGCAAGAGTAATGGAAAAAGGAACGAGATCTGTAGAAGATATCAGATAACGCAGCGCGCTGCAAGCCACGACACATATTCTTTCATTATACCTGCAATATTAAGTAAATAGAGATGACGGCTTCCGCTATATATAGGGCTGCACAATCCATAAGGCAAATTGAGCCTCTCGCCTCAGGCTGCAGCACATACAGCAAGGATTTTGGGGATATTGTTAGGGGTAGCAGCAGGATAACAGGGAACCAAGATATAGGGACAATGAAGAACATAGGATTTACATGTGGTGAACTTCACAGCAAGGACACGTGGCTGAAGAGAAGACGTAAGATGCCTAATAGGGAACAACTACAGTACGCGTCATTGGAAATAAAGTAGGGATTTCTCCTGTGTTTTCTGCTGCTGTATACACTGTCAGTAAAGTTGTTATTGGCACAACCAAATATATCGAGATTATATACAGGGGAAGCTATTACTAAAAGTGCCAATACATATGCATTTTGGCCCGTGCCCCGAATCTTACACCACCCTATCAACGCCCCTGCTGCCCACAGATGCAGCTACAAATGACACATGTAATAACCTAAAAGCAAAGCAAGCTACCAATACAAGCGCTTAATCTACACTAAAGGTGTGAGACTATTAGTCAGGTCCTGACAGGGGGCGCACAGGTAGCAATCACGCCTGTCCCTGGAGTCTCACGGCGCACTAACGCTTGGGGTACATATTGGGGATGATATATATTAAGCGGCCTCAGAGCTTTCTTCTTAAAAACCTATTTGGAAATGTATTAGAAAATGACAGAGGACTCCGCCTGCCGCCTGCCCGTTGCCAAGTTAATAAAAGGGTAATTTATTCTAATGTACAGTTTAAGGACAAAATGGAGCGTTCTGTACCGGGAGAGGAGGGAGCAGACCTGGGACATTCATATTTCATCATAATATACAACCCACGGCTTCTTCCAAAGTTACATCTGGCTTCGGTTTCTATATATCGATCTCACTTTGGGCCAAATACTTTATAATGAGTCATGGCGGAGCACCGGCAGCGCTCCCTACTGTCAACCCGGGGATCTGAGCTCAATCCACCTGTTCTGGGACTTATAGGAAATTATTCAGGGTGGTACAAAAATTTGTACAAGAACCTCCTTCTTCTTTACAAGGACTTCTACTGATAAAGATATTAGGTTGCTTTGAAAGACGAGAGATCATGGAGATGGAGTACTGTTCTGTGTACATTATTTACAGGAGACAAAGAGGCAGTGCTATCCAGTAGTGGATAATAAATCATTATAATAATTCTTTATTATGCAGCGCTGCACAGAGTTTGCCAGATAGGTCCCTGTCCCCAATGTGGCTCACAATCTAATCAACGTGCCAGTATGTTTTGGAGTGTGGGAGGAAACTGGAGGACCCGGAGGAAACCCACGCAAGGAGAGAACATACATATAAAAAGGTGGTCTGGGTGACTTCTAGGGGACCCTGGGTCACCCAAACCACCCACCAAATTTTTATACTTAGAAGGGCCTTCATCCATTTAATCCTCATACATTTGTTCCCGCTCTGAATACACATGTACACCAGGACCTTTGAAGGTCCTGAAACCGCAGATTAAAAACAGGCAAAAGGGACCCGTCCTCCATTCCCCAAGAAGCTGATTCTAGAACCAATTTTAAGAAGTGATTCCAGACTTGTAGGGGCTGTATCATATTCATTCATTCTTACCAGTAATCCGGCTCTGGATACTATCTGCATCTGCATGATTTACATGGAGAGAAAATGTGAAACACTTATCTGTGCCAATATGATCTATAGGGACACATAGAGGCCCTTCCTGTGTGGGAGAAAGCAAGTAGCTTACACACCAGGACCACCTATCTACCACTACAGCATCACAAGATCGATATGTACAGTATGATTCTTGGAATATGTCCTGGAGATGTCACTTCACCACAGAACCTCCTCGATCTTGCCATGCTGTAGTGGTAGGTAGGTGGTGCTGGTGTGGATGGTACTTGTGGTGCTCCAAATAATGTAGAAATCAATGTTTCTACCTTAATGTCTTGCCCTGTACATAGGTTAAGCACTGATAGTACTACTTTCTGGTAGGTACAGATAGTACTATCTACCTGTCTCAAATGATATGTACATGATGTTGTACTGCCTTTCTTCCTGGCCTATAAGGAAGCAGACACAGGAAGTATTTCCTCTGTGTGCCCCTATATATCACATTGGCACAGATTGGCGTTTCATACTTTCTCTCCATATAAATCATGAAGAACATTGGGGCATACTTACTTACCCGTCCGGAGGAGTTCAACGAAAGTTCATTGTCCAACGATCATGCGCTGTACCGCGATTCACGAAGATGGTGCGCCCGATATCCTGCATGTGTCGCTTCCCCGCTCAGGTCCGCCGGAGTTCACCATCTTCTTCCTGGTGCATGTAAGTGCTTGGGCGCGTAACACAATTTTAAAGTTAAATTCCGCGCTCAGTCCGAATCAGTCGGATCCCCGATTTGTATTGCATGAAAGCCGGCGCAAGCAGTCCAAACACGTGCAACACAATCCCCTGTTAAATACCTGTCACAGCGGCGCAAAACCCCAAAAAGTCGTAAAGCCCGCGAAAAGTGTGTCCACGAACCCTTAGTAAAGTACCATCTATTCCTACATTATTTACAGTGTAAGAAAGGGGCAAATCTTGTCTGTACCTATAAAACTAACACAATGGGGCACATTTACTAAGGGTCCGAATCACGTTTTTCCGCTGGGTTTTCCGAATTTTTCAGGATTTTGGTGCACGTGATCGGATTGTGGCGCATCGCACCGGCTTTCACGCGACATAAATCAGGGGGATCACGACTGGACCGGGTAAGTAAATCTGCCCCAATGGGGCACATATACTTACCCAATCCGCGGAGTTCATTGAAAGTGCGTTGACAATAATGCCCTGTGCCGCGATTCACTAAGATCGTGCACCCGATATCCTGCATGTGTCGCGTCCCCGCTCAGGCCCGCCGGAGTTCACCTTCTTCTTCCTGGTGCATATAAGTGCATTGTCTTGCGACACAAATTGAATCTTAAATTTGTCCGCATCAGTCGAATCGTTCGACGGCCCGCCCCCTAATTTCTGTTGCACGAAAGCCAGCTCAGCTGCGCCAAAATCCGATCGCGTGCGATACATTTGCAGCACAGACGCCTGTTAAATACCTGTCGAAGCTGCACAAATCCAGAAAACGGTGAACAGTCTGACGAAAGTGTGGCCGTGACCCTTAGTAAATAAGCCCCATAGATACAGGAAAAAGTACTATCTGTGCCTCTAATAGAACACTATCATTCCCAATGTAATGATAAGACATGTACAGGGAGAGATGGGTAAGTAGCTCTATCTGTGCCTATATGTTATGTAGAACAGGGATGCAGTACTATCTGAGCATTATTTGGTTTTATAGGTGTAGTGCTTTCCCTGGATAGGTTACAACCCTATTAAGCGCAGAGAAGTTACTTTGCAGTCACGTCTCTTGCTGCCATGTCAGTAAATATTCATGTTATTCATATCTATGTGACTGAGCTATAATATGGAGATTATAATGTGCTGTCATTTTCACCTAGACCAGGCGCTCGGTGATACCGACTCTGATTCCTGTGCTGCCGCTGCAGAGATTTTCCTGACTGCATCCGATTAACGTCGTTACAAATGTTCTATTTTAAGGGAACAGGCTCATGTATTTTTAATGACTGCTGGAAACTAAAGCACCAAGAAATCATTTTGGAAAAAAAAAAAAAAATTTATAAAACCTGTATCTTATTTTTTAGAAGATGTTATCAGAGATCTCGTAATCGCTCATATTCTGCACTCTCTCCTTTCACTGATAGGAAACAGAGATCTGGAGATTACTAGAGAATTAAAAATGTATGTTTTACTGTTATACAGTAAGTAAAATAATTCTGCAAAAAAAAAACACTGCCAAGACGGACAAAAAATGGTCAAAATGCCAAAAGGTAACCATCACTTAAACTGCTGTCATACAGTTTAATAAAGATCTCCCGTTAATGATTTGAAAATTGCTTGTGAATTGCTCTGCCTGATCATAGAGAGAACTGTGCAGCCTTACAGCAGCTGCACAATCCTCTCTCTGTGCAGATTTCTATGATGTGTAACTACTCCTTATAGTCCAATCTGTGTAGAAGGAGCAGACTGGGAGCAGTCTGTAAGAAAAAGCGATTAGGGGAAGTGGTTGGTAAGAGATAAGTGCATGGAGAACAGTCTGTATAGCCACTGAGCAATAAGGAGCAGTCGTTGCACCTAGAGCCCAGACGGGAAACTATAACTCTGCATCATGTTCTTCTCTAAATCTGCATTGTGCTGTCCCACCAATTATCCCTCTTGAATAAATTGCCTACTCGACATTACCACGTGTGATGGGACACGACCTATTGTTTAAGTTCTGTGAACCCTTTAGACTCTTGAAATGTTATGTGCATACGATTTGTATATGAAACTTGTCCACATATTATTAGGGGGCAGTATCCTGAGACCCTGCTGTGGGCCCAACTAGATATATACACTGGTAGATATTATGGAGCTGGTTATTACATGTAAGCAGGGGTGCACCAGCGGTGAGGCGAGTTGAGCCTCTTGCCTCAGGCGGCATCACCTGCAGCAAGATCGGGGATAAAGACATCTGCTGCTTAAAAAAACTTGACCCCCATGAACTCTGGGCTTCATGGGGAGATCAAATCACTAAGGTCATGTGAGGGTCTCCTGTTATTGACTTCAGTGGGTGGGATGTGCATGGTTATGGGGGTGCAGCAGTACGGGTAGCCCCCCATTATACTAGTGTAACACCTCCTAGGCTGTCAGTGGCCGGGATCATTACATGACATGACAGGCGCTGACTGATTATCTTGTACGGTGAGAGGTCCTGCTGAGGAGACTGCTGGGAAACAATCTGTCTCTCACTTCCAGAAATGGGTTTCTCCGCCGCGATACGAGACGGGAAGGTGCCGCTAACTCTATTAACCTGCAGATGGATTCCATTATCCCGTGTACACATAGGAGACATCATGTGCCATCACCCCCCCGACCGTGCGTCCCTCCATATCTGTGTCATCCATCTAAAGTGCTGGTGAGATTGATCTCCAGCAGTCTATTCATTGCCAGGAGTTATTGATGTAGCAGAGCTGGGTTTGTCACGTTATATAACCTCATAGGATAATGCAATGGGCTACAGAGCAATCCAAAACTCTCCAGTCCTAATACATAATCTGGATTGGGATTGTTAGGGCTGGGGACTGGTAAAATGACATCATCATCATCCAGATGACCTCCTGTGTTGGTTTTGCAGGTAAACCAGAGTTGTCATAAAGCAGAAGCAATGACAAATGACAAACTCAGCTCTGCTACATCTATATATTTTTGCTCTCTCTCCCCTCCCTCCAGTATAGAGCTCCAGGTTCTGCTGCGGCATGCATTGCTGCGGCGGCCATCAGTCAGATTTATGACATCTGCAGAGCCTGGAATAGAGCAGCACCACACCCTGCAGAAGATCGCTCCCTCCCAGGACCGCAAAGCTCTGCAGCATTGCAATACTGTACTGCATGCTGACAGAGAGGTTACTGCTCTGCTGATTAAAGATGAAGTGTTCAGCACTGCCCTGAGTTAAAGGAGAATCCCATTATCCCATATGTCTAAACTTACAATCCATAAATTCCCAAAAAAGTCACTACAGGACTAAAAAATGGATTATAATGTACAATACAATCTGTAATCCCAATCCTATTGTGAGGTTTTTGACCACATTGCAAAAACTGATCCTAGATACAGCACCACAGCTGTCCGGAGGCTGCGTCTGTTAGACTGTAGGGACCTGTAGACCAGTACCATAAAAACCGCGGCTCTTGACCCGGGGATTTGCCATCCCCCCAAAATAAACCGATATTGAACGACATGGACCATTGTTGTGGGTATCTGGGTAGGCCACAGCAACCAGTTGAGGTGAGGAGCACTGGGTGCGCTGGAGGTGAGGAGCACTGGGTGCAACATAACATGATTCAGCCAAGAGGCAACAAGTGGTGGTGTACCTGTAGCAAAGCCAAACAAATCCATTAACAAGTGGTTAAAACGCTACTTTTAACCAGAGGACCACGTGGAACTGCTGGACCACCGGAAGAGAACCCCAGGTCCAATCTCTCCCAGAGATTCACTGAAATAATTGTTGCAACCCCCCTACACTTTCTAACTAGACAACTATTACGGCCCAGGGCAAGTTCAAGAAGGAAGTATCTGAAAAAACACAAATAATATTGGACCAGTTACTTATAGCGGCAGGCACAGTAAGCCAAAGTTACCTAAATCTGTTCTGTAACTTCCAAATGTGGCTAACACGTCGGGGGGGGAAATGTAGGGCGGGTGGCTTTTTTTTAGCTTTTTTGAATTTCTTTGAGCATTGGGGTCGGCTTTTTTTAGGAGGGGTCAACACTGTTGGAGTCACCTTTCTCAGGGAGCACGGACAGTTGCATGTTTTGGGGGTTTTCCAGGTTTTACCAGGTTTACCCCACTAAACTGCCTATCCCCTCAAGAAGGGTGTTGTAATGTCTTTTATGAAATTCTCCTTTTATGTGAAATCTCACCGTTATTTTACCTTCAAAATCTCCCCAAAGTCAGATAATATGACTTCTCATCCATTTCACATGAGATTAGTCAAGGTTAGCGGTTGCAAGGGTAGTGTGACTTCTAGGTTATTTTCTATCCTAGATACAGGCAGCTAAAGACATAGGGGACCATTTACTACCAGTCCCTGGCGCGTTCCCCAATCCGGAATATCTGACTGGAATGCATTGTGCCGCGTTCCGCTGACCCTTAGTGATAAGCCCATAGATGAAGTGTGGCTGCAGATAAAGATCCCGTTCCCACTATTCTTTACCTGTCTGTGTCATTCTGGTAGCTGAAAGAACCGTAATCTGAATGGGATCTGAAAGATGAGATCCTTATCTTTATATGACACTAACTTGCAACCACTAAATTTGACTCATCTCATGTGAAAATGGATGAGAAGAGTCATATTTGTCGATGTTGGGAAATTCTTCTATAGGTAAATGATTTCATATAAAAGGGAATTCTAGAATTCCTACCTAAGGGGACTAGTAGTTTAGTGGGGGTAAAACCTGGTGAGAGGTTCCCTTGAAGCGCGATGGGTCTATATTTTTTTCAGTGCCTATGTGCTTTATTAAGTTCATTTAGAATTTTTTGAGGTCTGTAACAATGTTGATGCTTAAAACCCAAGTTCCACCAAAAATTCTGCCCTGTCTATGCATAATTTGCACAGTCATTACATTAACTAAAAACTGTGCAGTACTTCATTCCCCGTGGGGGCGCTGTTGTACAGCTGAACACTCGCTTGCTGATTTCCCACAATTATCAGCTCATGGCCAGAGAATCTAGTATAATGTGATCAGCATAGTCTGAAGACGCTTGCGGTACAATTTTAGAGTAAGTGAGACAATAGGAAGACGCAGAGCATCACCCCCCCCCATCAGCCTAATTGAAGGGACCCTCCCCAATCAGGTGAGAGGCTCTGGTCCTGCTGACAGTTCTGTGTGAGGATTTGCCTCCGCTTTGACCCATCCAGCATTGTTTCCTTCTAGAAATCTTATTCAGCGGTAATCTCTTATGTAATGAGCTGAATCCTCAGGACGCGATCTCCTGCGGCAAGAGTAATGGGAAAAAGGAACGAGATCGGTAGAAGATATCAGATAACGCAGCACGCTGGAAAGCACGACACATATTCTTCATTATACCTGCAATATAAGTAAATAGAGATGATGGGTTCCGCTGTATGTAGGGTGCCTGCACAATCAATAAGGGCAAGTTGAGCCTCACCTCAGTGCTGGCACATACAGAAAGGATTGGGGAGATTGTTAGGGGGTCGGTTAGAGAGGAAGGAGATAACCCCAACCTGTCCGGGAACCAGATGTAGGACAAGGAAGAAAAGATGTCCGGTGTGAACTCCACAGCAAGGACACGTGGCTGAAGAGGAGACATAGGCGCAGATTTACTTACCTGGTCCATTCGCGATCCAGCGGCGCGTTCTCTGCGGAGGACTCGGGTCCGGCCGGGATTCACTAAGGCAGTTCCTCGACGTCCACCAGGTGTCGCTGCTGGCGCTGAAGTCACGAAATGCACTCAAATTCACCGCAGATTCCTAGTGAGGTAAGGCGAGTCTGCAACCCTTTTTTTTTTTTAAATGCGGCGGGTTTTCGAATACGTCGGGTTTTTTGTTCGGCCATGCCTCCCGATTACCGTCGCGTGCATGCCAGCGCCGATGCGCCACAATCCGATCGCGTGCACCAAAATCCTGGGGCAATTCAGGGGAAATTGGTGCAAATCGGAAATATTCGGGTAACACGTCGGGAAAAACGTGAATCAGGCCCTTAGTAAATGAGCCCCAATGTGATGCCTAATAGAGAACAACTACAGGAAGTGTCACTGGAAATAAAGTAGGGATTGCTTCTGTGTTTTCTGCTGCTGTATACACCGTCAGTAAAGTTGTTATTGGCACAACCAAATATACCGAGATTATATACAGGGAAAGGTATTAATGAAAGTGCCCCAAATCTTTCACCACCCTATCAACACCCCTGCTGCCCACAGATGCAGCTACAAATGACCTAAAAGCAAAGCAAACTACCAATACAAGCGCTGAAACTACACTAAAGGTGTGAGACTATTAGTCAGGTCCTGACAGGGGGCGCACAGGTAGCAATCACGCCTGGCCTGGAGTCTCAGGCGCACTAACGCGTGGGGGTACACATCCGGATGATATATATTAAGCGCCCTCAGAGCTTTCTTCTAAAAACCATTTGGAATGTATTAGAACATGACAGAGAGACTCGACTGCCGCCTGCCCGTTGCCAAGTTAATAAAAGGGAATTATTCTATGTTACAGTTTAAGGACAAAAGGAGCGTTCTGTACCGGGAGAGGAGGGAGCAGACCTGGGACATTCAATTCATCATAATATACAACCCACGGCTTCTTCCAAAGTTAATCTGGCTTCGGTTCTATATATCGATCTCACTTTGGCCAAATACTTATAATGATCATGGCGGAGCCCGGGGGCCAGCGCTCCCATACGTGTCAACGGTGATCTGAGCCCATCAACCTTCTGGGACTAGAGGAAAATTCGGGTGGTACAGAAATTTGTACAAGAACCTCCTTCTTCTGTTACAAGGATTCTATGACAAGATATTAGGTGCTGTTGGAAGACGAGAGGAGATCATGGAGATGGAGTTACTTTCTGTTACATTTATTACACGGAGACAAAGGCAGTGCTACCAGTAGTGGATAATAAATTTATAATAATTCTTTATATTGCAGCGCTGCACAGAGTTTGCACAGGATAGGGCCCTGTCCCCAATGTGGCTCACAATCTACTCAACGTGCCAGTATGTTGTGGAGGTGGGAGGGAAGGAAGGGAAACTGGAGGCCCGAGGAAACACCCACGCAAGAGAAGAGAAATACATATAAAAAAGGGTTCTGGGTGACTTCTAGGGGACCCTGGGTCACCACAAACACCCACCAAATTTTTATACTTTTAGAAGGGCCTTCCTCCATTTAATCCTCACATTTGTTCACGCTCTGAATACACATGTACACCAGGACTTTGAAGGTCCTGAAAACGCAGATTAAAAATCCAGCAAAAGGGACCGTCCTCCTTCCCCAAGAAGCTTCTATTGAACCAGTTAAGAAGTGATTCCAGACGTGGTAGGGGCTGTATCATATTCATTCATTCTTACCAGTAATCCGGCTCTGGAACTATCTGCATCTGCATGATTACATTGGAGAGAAAATGTGAACACTTATCTGTGACCAATATGATTATAGGGACCAGTAGGGACCTATGCCTGGTCTGTTCCTTCTAGGTTAGGGAGAAAGAAAGCAGTAGCTTACACACCAGGAACCTATATACCACTACAAGAATCACAAGATCGATATGTACAGGTATGATCTGGATAGTCCTGGAGATGTCACTTAACACACAGAACCTCCTCGATCTTGCCATGCTGTAGTGGTAGGTAGGTGGGTGGTGTGGAGGTTATGTGGGTGCTCCAAATAATGTAGAAATCAATGTTTCTACCTTAAGTCTGCCACTGTACATAGTAGGTAAGCACTGATAGTACTACTTTTTTGCCCTTGGGTAGGTCAGAAGTACTATACCTGTCGCGTTATATGGACATGATTTGTATGCATCTTCTTCCTGGGCCTATAAGGAAGCAGACACAGGAAGTATCGCCTGTGTGCCCCTATAGATCACATTGGGCACAGATTGGGTTTCATACTTTTCTCCATAAAATCATGAAGAACATGGGGCACATGACTTAACCCGTCCGGAGGGAGTTCAACGAAAGTTTCATTGTCCAAAGATCATGCACTGTAACGCGATTCAAGAAGATGGTGCGCCCGATATCCTGCATGTGTAGATTCCCCGCTCAGGTCCCGGAGTTCACCATCTTCTTCCTGGTGCATGTAAGCGCTTGGGGTGATAAACACAATTTGAAGTTAAATCCGCACTCAGTCTGAATCAGCACGGATCCCCGATTTGTATTGCATGAAAGCCGGCGCAGATGCGCCAAAAAAGTCACAAAGTGAAACACAAATCCCCTGTTAAAACCTGTCACAGCGGCGCAAAAACCCCAAAAAGTCGTAAAGCCTGCGAAAAGTGTGTCCGCGAACCCTTAGTAAATAAGCCCCATGGAGGAAGTGGCGTCCATCTATTCCACATTCATTTACAGGTAAGAAAGGGGCAAATCTGTGTCTGACCTATAAAACTAACACAATGGGCACATTTCACTAAGGGTCCGAATCACGTTTTTCCGCTGGGTTTTCCGAATTTTTGAATTGCCTCAGGAATTTGGGCACGTGATCGGATTGGGAACATTGCAACGGCTGCACGTGACATAAATCAGGGGGATCACGATGGACCGGGTAAGAAATCTGCCCCAATGGGGCACATATACTTACCAATCCGCGGAGTTCATTGAAAGTGCTGGACAATAGCCCTGTGTCATGACTCATAAGATCGTGCCCCTGATATCCTGCATGTGTCGCTTCCACCGTGAGTCCCCGAGAGTTCACCTTCTTCTTCCTGGTGCATATAAGTGCTTTGTCTTGCGACACAATTTAATCTTAAATTTGTCCGCATCAGTCGATCGTTGGACGGCCCGCCCCCTAATTTCTGTTGCACGAAAGCCAGCCAGCTGCGCCAAAATCCGATCGGTGCGATACATTTGCAGCCATGACACCTGTTAAATACCTGGCAAAGCTGCGCAAATCAGAAAACGGCAAACAGTCTGACGAAAGTGGCCGTGACCCTTAGTAAATAAGCCCAAGCTATCAGGAAAAAAGTACTATCTGTGCCTCTAATAGAACCACTATCATTCCCCATTAATGTTATAAGACACGTTACAGGGAGATGGGTAAGTAGCTCTATCGTGCCTAATGTATGTAAACAGGGATGCAGACTATCTGAGCATTATTTGGTGGTTTATAGGTGTAGTGCTTTCGGATAGGTTACAACCTATTAAGCGCAGAGAAAGTTACTTTGCAGTCACTCTCTTGCTGACCATGTAGTAAATATTCCTGTTATCATATCTATGTGACTGAGCTATAATATGGGATTATATGTGCTGTCATGTCACCTAGACCAGGCGCTCGGTGTGCCGTGTCTCATTCCTGTGCTGCCGTCTGCAGAGATTTTCCTGACTGCATCCGAATTAAGTCGGTACAAATGTTCTATTTTAAGGGAATAGGTCTGTATTTTTAATGACTGCTGGAAACTAAAGCACAAGAAATCATTTTGGAAAAAAAAAAAAATTTATAAAACCTGTATCTATTTTTTAGAAGATGTTATCAGAAGATCTGTAATCGCTCAATATCTGCACTCTCTCCTTTCACTGATAGGAAACAGAGATCTGGAGATTAATAAGAATTAAAAATGTATGTTACTGTTATACAGTAAGTAAAATATTCTGGAAAAAAAAAAAAACATGCCAAGTAGGACAAAAAAAAGCGTCAAAATGCCAAAAGGTAACATCACTTAACTGCTGTCATACAGTTTAATAAAGATCTCCCGTAATGATTTGAAAATTGCTTGTGAATTGCTCTGCCGATCATAGAGAGAACTGTGCAGCCTTACAGCAGCTGCCCAATCCTCTCTCTGTGCAGATTTCTATGATGTGAACTACTCCTATAGTCCAATCTGTGTAGAAGGAGCAGACTGGGAGCAGCGTGAAGAAAGGGACAATGGAAGTGGTGGTAAGAGATGAGGTGCATGGAGAACAGTTGTATGCACATGAGCCATAAGGAGCAGTCGTTGTACCTAGAGCCCAGGCGGGAAACTATAACTCTGCATCATCTTCTTCTCATATTATTAGGGGGCAGTATCCTGAGACCCTGTCTGGCCCAGCTATATATATACATGGTAGTATTATGGAGCTGTATTACATGTAAGCAGGGGTGCACCAGAGGTGAGGCGCGTTGAGCCTCTGCCTCAGGCGGCATCTATCACCTGCAGCAAGATCGGGGATTAAAGACATCTGCTGCGTTAAAAAAAACGTGACCCCATGGAACTCTGGGCTTCATGGGGAGATCAAATCACTAAGGAGTCATGTGGTTGTCTCCTGTATTGACTTCAGTGGGTGGGATGTGCATGGTTAGGGGGTGATGCAGCAGTACGGGTAGCCCCCCCATATACTAGTGTTGTAACACCTCTAGGCGTCAGTGGCCGGGATCATTACATGACATGACAGGCGCTGACTGATTATCTTGACGGGGGAGAGTCCTGCTGAGGGGACTGCTGGGGAACAATCTTGTCTCTCACTTCCAGAAATGGGTTTTCCGCCGCGATACGAGACGGGAAGGTGCCGCTAACTCATTAACCTGCAGATGGATTCATTATCCCGTGTACACATAGGAGACATCATTTGCACTCACCCCGAACGTGCGTCCCTCCATATCTGTGCATCATCTAATATGCTGGTGAGATGATCTCCCGCAGCTATTCATTGCCAGGAGTTATTGATGTAGCAGAGCCGGGTTTGTCATGTATATAACCACATAGGAAATGCAATGGGCTAGAGCCATCCAAAACTTCCAGTCCTAATACTATAATCTGGTGGGATGTTAGGGCTGGGGACTGGTAAAATGACATCATCATCATCAGATGACCTCCTGTGTGTTTTGCAGGTAAACCAGATTTGTCATAAAGCAGAAGCCAGACAAATGACAAACTCAGCTCTGCTACATCTATATATTTTTGCTCTCTCTCCCCTCCCTCTCAGGAGTAGAGTCCAGGTTCTGCTGCGGATGCATTGCTGCGGCGGATCAGTCAGATTTATGACAATGCAGAGCCTGGATAGAGGCAGCAGCACCACACCCTGAGGAAGATCGCTCCCTCCCAGGACCGCCAAGACTCTGCAGCATTGCAATACTGTATGCATGTGACATAGAGGTTATGCCCTCTGCTGATTAACGATGAAGTGTTCCAGACTGCCCTGAGTTAAAGGAGAATCCCATTATCCCATAGTCTAAACTTACAATCCATAAATTCCCAAAAAGTCACTACAGGACTAAAAAAGGAGTATAATTGTATAATGCAATCTGTATCCTATACATTGTGAGGTTTTTTGCCACATTGCAAAAACGATCCTAGATTACAGCACCAGCTGTCCGGAGGCTGGTCTGTTAGACTGTAGGGACCTGTAGACCAGTACCATAAAAACCGCGGCCTCTTGACCCGGGGGATTTGCCATCCCCCCAAAATAAACCGATATTAACGACATGGACCATTTTATGTGGTGGGGATGTGGGTAGGCCACAGCAGCAGTTGGAGGTGAGGAGCAGCCTGGGTGGGCTGGAGGTGAGGGAGCAATGGGTTGCTGGAGGTGAGGAGCAACTGGGTGCGATGGAGGTGAGAGCATGGGTGCACTGGCTGGTGAGGTAGGCACTGGTGGGTGGGGAGGTGAGGAGCAACTGGGTGGGCTGGAGGTGAGGAGCACTGGGTGGGCTGGAGGTGAGGAGCACTGGGTGCGCTGGAGGTGAGGAGCACTGGGTGCACTGGAGGTGAGGAGCACTGGGTGGGCTGGAGGTGAGGAGCACTGGGTGCGCTGGAGGTGAGGAGCACTGGGTGGGCTGGAGGTGGGGGCATGGGTGGCGGAGGTGAGGAGCAGGGTGGGCGGAGTGAGGAGCAATGTGGGCTGGAGGTGAGGAGCACTGGGGGGCTGGATGGTGAGGAGACTGGGTGCGCTTGAGTGAGGACGTACTGTGGTGAGGCGGAGGTGAGAGCACGGGTGGGCGTGAGGTGAGGAGCACTGGGTGGGCGGAGGTGGGAGCCATGGGTGGCTGAGGTGAGGAGCACTGGGTGCGCTGGAGGTGAGGAGCACTGGGTGGGCTGGAGGTGAGGAGCACTGGTGCGCTGGAGGTGAGGAGCACTGGGTGGGCTGGAGGTGAGGAGCATGTGTGGGCTGAGGTGAGAGCATGGGCTGGAGGTGAGAGCACTGGGTGGGCTGGAGGTGGGGAGCACTGGGTGCGCTGGAGGTGAGGAGTCACTGGGTGGGCTGAGGTGAGGAGCACGGTGGGCTTGAGTGCGAGGACAGCTGGGTGGGCTGGAGGTCGTGAGCACTGGGTGCACTTGATTTGAGTGGAGTAAGTGGCTGAGGGAGTGGGTGCTGGAGGTGAGGGCACTGGTGGAAAAAAAAAGGCTGGAGGTGAGGAGCACTGTGCGTGGGGACTGGTGGTGAGGAAAGCACTGGGTGCGCTGGAGGGTGAGTAGCACTGGCCGTGAACTGGAGGTGAGGGCACTGGTGGGCTGGAGGTGAGGAGCACTGGGTGCGCTGGAGGTGAGGAGCACGGGTGGGTGAGGTGAGTGACTGTGAGGCTGGAGGTGATGGAGATGGTGGCGAGCATGGTGGTGAGATCTGGTGGCATGCTTGGATGGACGGGGTAGGCATCGGCCACAACGAGTGGGTCTTCTGGGGCTGTGCTGAAGAAGGGGGGCTGATGCCAGCCCGGGCGCTGTTTCAGGGTCATCAAGATCATGGCAGACCCCTACAGAGGCACTCTTTCCAGCACCTGGGCTCTCCAAAGGACCATTTGATGGTAGGCAAAAAAGCACGGAACAGGGGGTCCTACTTCTTGCCCGCTTGGTCCTTATGCAGAAGAAAGAGGGACCCACCCACATCTCCCAAACTTTAACACCAGTGGGGCCGGGCTCTGAAGCCGTCCCCCCACCTCCTTTAGTTACCTGCCCCAAAAGAGGGCCAATACTCCCATTCTGCATCCATTGAACTTAATAACATCTCCCCCACAGTCCCCGCCCCTTCCCTATGTGGATTGGGCTAGTGATATCATCTCAGCCCTATTTAAGGTATGGGACAAACTGTAATTCCATATGTGACCTGTAGTCTAGAAAGGATGTAGCCAAGACTGTCAGCGGATGGGCTGGAAGGTGTGGATTTTAACAGCACGGAGAATCACAGTTTTGTGATTTGTTACTGATGCACATAAGCACACATGGATCTACGAGACCGTACCCTACAGGGACGGTTGTAATTAATCCTCTTCACTATATTACCTACAAAATTAAGAGATCATAAGTACAGTCAAGGCTGAATGTCATCTTCTATGTTAACATCATGACTTATACTATTGTATAACAAAAGTGCAATAGACTGGGATGAAGCTGAAATAGCGGCAGTTGTGTGATGTACTAATTGTAAGCCCTTGTGCAGTCACTGTTTTATGCCTTTTCTCATGGCTCTTCTTTCAACCTTTATGATGTAACAACTTCAAGCAGACTTGTGATGTCCTATCCCAAGCCCTTATATGTCACTACTCTGAGCGGTGTGACACATCTATTACAGGTTCCTCTGCTGCTGCCCTTGTGCATGTCAAATTTTCAAGTTGTGTGTGATGTCACTATCCACTTGTTGTGATGTCGCTATCAGATGTAGATCCTTCTGTCTGTATGCCACTTATGAGTCACATTCCTAAATCCTTTGCAATGTCATGCCCCAAGTGATGCACTCTCCTAAAGCCTTGTAACTCATATTCCCATCCGTTTGGATGTCGGCCTATTTCAATAACTATTGACCTTCACTAGATGTCCTTTCCAAATCCTTGTGATGCCACTGCACCCATACAAATGTCATTACTACCAATAGTGTGACGGTCACGTTATTGTTGACACTATTCCGAATCTGGCAATGACACTAATCACGTTGGGTGATTGTCACTATTCAAAATCGTGTGATTGTCTGTACCATAAAGATACGATTGCAACTCACTTGGGGACGGCCCTATGAGTTCACTGTTCCAGCACGTAGTGACATCACTATTCCAAGTTTTTGTTAGTCAACTATCCCAACCCTTGTGTTGTCACTGGCATCCTGGTGTATGTCACTCTAGACCTTCAAGCCCTGTGATCTCAATTTGTATGAATGTCCTTGTGATGTCAATGTTTCTTGCAGACCATCCACATTCCAAGTTGCTCGTTTACTGTTCAGTATCCCAACCCTTGTGATGTCCCTATGGCAATCCTGTGCTGCTGTTGCTATCAATCACTCTTGTGATGTCACTTTCCCCCCATGAACATCACTATTACCAAGTTACTCTTATTTTATCCCAACCCTTGGATGTCCATATCTAAGCCCATGTGATGTCAATGACAATCTTGATATTCTACACATCACCTCTGCCGAGAAGGTTCTAAGCCGAGCCGTTTACTACAATCCCGTCCTTGATTCTTGCATGTTTATTAATACAGAAACAAATAGAGTCTTTGCTCCCGCGCAGGAGCCCCGACGCCGAGTCTGTCGAGAATGAACGTTACAAACCTTCCTATATCATCCCGACCATTGCCTTTAAATAAGAAAATGGGGGATCTTTAAGGCTTTTTAGTTTTGGGGTGGGCGGCGCCCGACCTACTCCGTGATGCATCGCTCCAATTCCTCCTTGTGCAGGATTAAAATGCCCGATTAGTTGTTTTTTTTTCCTCTTGCGTCCATTAATCAAACCCAGTTGGTCTCGCAAAACCACACCGCCAAGAATATCAATGATGATTATTCGAGCAAAACCGCGCCGGGTAACCCTTCACAGCAAGCGAGAGTCTCCAGCAACCGGAGCCACACACAACTCCCACTACTCTGAATTCTCCACTTTCACGAATTTAAGTATTTTTAACAACTTTTTACTTTTAAGTCCTGGCAATATCCACAAGTTCTCTGTATCCTGTATCTGAAAACTTACGCCATCCCTTTTACGGTCAGCAGTTCTGAACATGCAGTATTGTAGCTAGTATTAACCTGTGTTCACATAGTGTTGTATGGGTGTTTGTTAGTAGCTAGCAGGACTGCTGTGAAGAATGGACTAAAGGATAGCAGGAGAATTAGTATTGGGGGGGGCTTGTGTTCACCAGCGCCTTGGCTATGCTTCCCAATAACTGCGAAGAAAACAAAAAAAAATGAATGCACTGTATTAAGAAAGATAGAATGTTTGGGATCTACATGTTTTGTCGGAAAATATATCCTACCACGCTGTGCATTAATCAACTCAATTAACCCATAGCCTATCTACTTTTAGGCTACGAAATTCATAATTAGCTACATACTAGCTAAGAGGCTAGCTCAACAGCATCTTATACTAATTATCGGACAAGGAATAATAAAGCCCCTTGTGTCGCCGAAATACAGATGACCAAGGAGAGAAAGCCATGTCACCCTACCCCAGCTACATTTGTCATCCGGTTTTCAGGTAACATATAGGGTTCGAATTGACAGGATCGGATCATAGCTAACTTTAAGCTTAGACCCATCCATCCAGATAACAAAATTACATACTACACCTGCGCATGCGGACAGTATGCGTGTCATGCTCTTTGATCTGGGAGTTTCTCCCTCCATGCGACACGGCCGTTCTCTGCTGAGTCGCGTATAAGGTTCCCCGCTTACAGGCGCTCGGCGCGGTCCTAATCCTGAAGTCGAAGTGGCTAGGCGACTTCCTATGCAGAACGCGACCCACGCACACTTTTTTTTTTTAATCGACGCGGGTTTTTTCCGAAGCCGTTCTGAGTTTTCATATTAGCACTCGCGACCCGATTTATTTTTCCGTCTCGGCTAATGCGGCGCTGATGCGCCAACAATCAGATGGTGCGCCCAAATCCCGGGGCAATCATGAAAAACGGCTTCAAAACGGAAATAGATTCGGTTAAAAACGCTCAGGAAAACGCTAATCGGTGCCTTAGTAAGACCCCCAATTTTTTTTGGAGGACTGGACTCATAGGGCAGCTGTACTACCGGTCCTGTCGCGATCCACGGCCCGCGTTCTTGTGGAGTATTCGGGTCTTCTAAGCGATTGCCCTAAGGTTCGTGCGCCCGATGTCCACCAGGTGTCCGCGTTGGCTGCGCCGAGGTCCACCGGCGATCACCAACCTATTCCTGGTGCAGTGTAGAGTGTGTGTCAAGCGACACTTTTTTTTTATAAAAATACCGACGATTTTTTCCGAATCGTCGGGGTTTTCCGACAGCCACCCCCCTGTTATTGTCGCGGTGAAACCGGGCTCCAAAGATGCGGACACAATCCGATCGTGTGCCCAAAAACCGGGCAATTCGTTGCAAAGCGGCAAATTCGGAAAAACCCAGGGGAAAACGTGATTCGGTACACTGTAGATACTGGCGCCCATATGAGGGTAACCTACTATAATGTTTATGAGAGAGAAGAGACACTGATGCTGCAGATACCATGGGTAATTTCTGTTACACCACTAGATCTGTACGATTTTGCTACTTAAGTGCGAAAATTTATTATCCCCCCCCCCCACCTGCTTACTACTTATCGCTTCTAATTGTGTTCACTACTTTCTAGTACAAGTTTTTTAATGTGTCTCAACCTGTTTCTAGAATTCTGGCAAAATTCCGTCCTATCAGGAAGTGGAGCTTTTATAGATTCTCACCCCCAGATCTCACGTCGCACATTGGGGTAATTACCAATGGTCGTTAAGCGCACTCTTCAGTCTTTGACACTTTTTTTCGGGGATTGCATGGCTTTAGACGTGGTATTTAACAGGGGTCAGGCTGGGATTTTGGCGTGCAGTTGCTTGGCTCCTGCGACACAAAATCGGGGGGGGGGGGGCGGGGGGGCTTCGGATGACTGCTGATCGGACGACGCAGGACTAAGTTTCAAATTGTGTCCACAAGACAATGCAATTACATGCCACGGGAAGAAGAAGGTGACTCGGTAGATGACTTGATGAATCGCGGCACGCAGCATTATACACGGACAATGCACTTTCTTGGTTAATCTTGGTGACATATAAATAAATGAGCCCCATTGTCATCATACGCACTTACAGATTCAGTATATCCAGTAAAATGAGTTATTGCTATATATATTACAGCCATCCCTTAAGGCTCGTTCACATGACACTTTCATAGTGGGGGCATTTACTTAGAGCCCTCGATTCGCATTGTCCCTGACGTGTTATTTCCACGATATATTTCCGATTGGCCGCCGATTCTCCCTGATTGCCCGGGATTTTGGCCAAGCGATGGTATTGTGGCGTCTCGGCGTGGCGTGCACGACGCAATCGTGAATCGGGGGTTTCATTACATAGTACCTTTCTTACATAGACACACCTTTAGTTTGGTAAAATCTATACCCTATAACACCGCCAACATATATTTAACTACCATCATAGTCTATATGCAGACAACTATATCAGTTATACAGCCTATGTACAGCTGCTCCACAGGTCTATTATTACAGACCCATACAGTAGTATGCAGATTCAATACCCAGATTTACCCCAGTTAATTATATACAGCCCCCATAATTAGCATACAACCGCCATGTACAGATGACCCATGCTAATTATACCCACCCTAAGTTTAATTATAACAGCTCCTATTAAGTATATATGCCCCCACATTCAATAAATTATAATACAAAGACCCCTATATTAGTATCCACCTCCCCGGTACAGCTGCAGCCCAGTTATTGTTATATATAGCCCCCCCATCCCTCCATAATAAAGTATCACCACCCAATAAGCGATGTTCAACATGGTTTATGATATCACCCGTCCCTCTCATGTAGAGCATAACCAGCAGCCGATACATACAGATGTCCGACCCCCCGAGGAACATTCCGACACACTTCCCCAAGACATAGCGAGCGCTACAATTATAAATGTATGCAACCACACCAATAAACGATGCGAGAAATATTAATAAAGCCCCACTCCGTGCAACGAGTACCCCCACCCACACCTCCACACCCCCAGGCTGTACAGACCACGGACCAATTTTAAAAAAAATAACGACTAAGACAATCTGTCAGTGATGTATGCGCAGCACCCTCAGTTGCATGCTTGGAACCGCTTGTTTGGAGTAGACGAGGTGGTTAATGTTAGACTGGCGCCTGTGTCCCCATGCATACAGAGCGGGAGTACAAATTGGTTGATATTTTTGTTGAAATTCGGGCATGCCATGGGCCCCCAAATCACAACTGTTGTTACTTCCACATCGCCGCCGCCCCCCCATGGGGGCTCTAACAATCTGCCGCGCTGGGCAAGATTCTGGGCATGGAGAATAGATTCTCCTCAGTGTGCAGTGTATGGGATACATCATAGCAGCCAGTCCTCAGACGACCTGCTGAGAGGCCAGAGAGAGAGTCTATAAGCTAGACACAGTGATAATGGGAAGCAGATATACGGGGTTTCTAATTTGAGAATCCAAATTTGTTGAAACCATCTTTAAGAATGCCGAGTTATAAGGGATTATTCCAGATGACAAAACATGGCGTGGTATGATATTGCGGATTCAATCTTAACCAATCCAATTGTGGAAGGAATAGCAGCCACCTGTTTTCTAATATTAGGTTTCCACTAGGGCTCATTAGGGGTGTCCTCTTCACTGCTGTGTCTTAGGCTCACTGCATTGGTTTTACTCTGCTTTACACAGAATAAAGCTAAGAAAGAAACTTTTGGTATAACTACCACATCAGTTCATTTATAAAAGCACTGGGGAGAGCGCTGTGAAGTGTCTGATGCAGTGTTTGATACTGCTGTTCTCTTAGGTTTTTGAGACTATGAGAACATGCACTTTGTGAGGAAACCTCGTCGTGCACTTAAGCGAAATCCGACACCAGTAGGAGGGCATTTGGTAGCATGGGGCTCAGGTCCCAAGAGCCCTGACTAATGGCTGGATTATAATTGTTTTCCTTTGTGCGCATTTGAATTATTGTCACACTGTATGCAAATGGATTGGAACAAGACCGGCTCCCTGGCCAGAGCCAGGTGTGGGAGTGCGCTGGGGAGGGGTCAGCTAGCTGCACTGTGTTCAGTCCTTTGCATACTCCCCCCTCACCATCCACACATCTCTCCTCCTTCCCCGCCGCTAGTGAACTCAACAAGGAAGATGGATTGCAGCAGATGTTAGTTCACGCAAGGGGGCAATGGGGGGGGGGGGGATAGAGTGAATAAAAGGGAGCTAGGAGGCTGGACAATAGCTACTGCACTGTCCCTCCCCAGTGTCCAGATTCACCACATGCTGTTGGACAGGAGCCAAGTGAGTGAATAATCAAGTTTGTAAAGTTATCTAAGGATGATGCACAGTGTCGACAAGGCATTATATAATCCTAGAATAAATAGTTTTGTTGGAACCTGTCACCGGCTAAGTAATATACCTTCCTGGGTGACAGGTTCCTGTAAAAATGGTAAACTCTTACAGTTTGCTCCATACAGTAGGTCGTGATGAATCTCTCTCGTATTATATGTAACTTCTTATGCTGGTCACTGTGTAGGCAGATTTATATACATGCAGTTCTTTGGTACCAATACTTGTAATTAGAATGGGGCACTGGGGCTTATTTACTAAGGGTCGGCAGGATCGAGCACCCCATTCGTCGGATTGTTGCTTGTTCGGGATTGTCAACTTGACGGTATTAACAGCGGTTTGCGCTGGGATTGTGTCCGCACAACGATCCCATATTTGCGAGCTGATTGTTCCATGGCCGCATATATGCAGGGGGCAGTGCATTCGGACTATCCAAACTGGATTTGGACTTTGAGCGCGGGTTTAGTATTCAAATTGTGTCGCAGACATTTACTACATGCACCAGGGAAGAGACAAGAGGAGGAAAACCCTGTGGAGCTGAGCCTGGAAGCGACACATGAGAGAATAACGATGCACTGATTCATAGTTGAATTGCGCCGACAGTGAAGTGATCGGAGACCAATGCCGTTAGTGAGCACTCAGTCGGACGGGTAAGTAAATGAGTCCCACTGTGTCATGTCCATTAGCTTTCACGTGCAGCACTTTCCGGCGCCGGGGTCTGAAATGGGTGTGACTTTGCAACTTTTAGTAGAAGTTGCATTTCCTCGCTATATGTAATGTCCTGTCCATGTGTCATATCCATAAGGCGGCACATTATTTCTTACACTATAGTATTGCACAAGTCTGGCGATGGAAGGGTTAAATAATTCGACTTCAGTAAGTGACGGCGAGATCTCATTATATATGAAGACACAGGGTTTCCCACGCTAAGTGACAGGGGCCTGCACCTCGGCTACTGATGCATTGCAGATACAATGCAGATAAGGCAGCAGTCTGGCAGGGGTCCAGTGCACACCCTGTGCTATATACCGCTGTATACCCCCCTTCCCCAGCCTTATCTCCTGGCAGTAACAGGCTGCGCCGCTCCTCATTGGTCGCTCATGTATGGACGGTGCATTGGTGTAGGGTGGAAAGAGTTAATCCAGCAGATTCTGCTTAGCTCCAGGAATCTGTATGCAGCGCAGCCGCCGGCACAGCCACTCCCATACATGTCCAGGAGAGGGCGCTATTGACCCGAGGAGCGGATTCGCAGATTGTTCTGCAGAGAGTAACAGGATCGGGTTCTGGAATAACACGGAGCGAAGCGCGGAACACGATTTCCCGGCGGTGATTAGATCGTTCTTAATTGATTCGTTCTCTGTTAACTAGGGAGATGTTTTAGGATTGTTGCCCACTGCAGGCGGTGGGATTTGGGGAGAGACGGGCACAGGGGGGTAATGATAGGGGGCACGAGGGGTTAATATTAATAATATGCATATTTACATTGTCTAATCTACAGATTGCACCCCAAAACTTACAAACTGACAAAAAAAAAAGTTTCAAAAATTGCTGAAGAACTAAGTAATAATAATTGGATCCCCACAGGGTCATATGGCTCCGCCCCCTGTCAGCCGATGTCTATGCCCCCTGCAGTCATTAGCTCAGCCCCCGGCCGCCCATGCCGGACCTTCAACTCTATCTGCCTCCCTTGGACACAGATGGAGCTGAATCTACGTACATTTCTGGATCTTCTCTGTGTCAGTTTGGATGGAAGAAGGACTTGGTGACTTCTGGTTTTTGGGAGGTCACAGGACTTCCTTCATCCAATGACTGGCCTCATTATTTAAAGAGGTTCCCTTGACTTTGCCCAACCCCCCTCGAAAACTTTCACTCACACAAGTAGCACCAATAGGTTTAGACCAGGTGGGACCTGATGTAGATTTTAGATATAGTCTCTGCTGAGGCCATAGTAAATATGGGGGGATGGGGCGTTCATACTCCGTTTGCCTCCTACCCACACCGCTCCAACTGCCCCCCATCAAACTCCAAAATTGTGAGCGGACAAAAATGCCTTATACAGAGAGATTAGAGGGAGGAGGGTGGGACTTTTCTGAGATTCCCCGTGTTGGCTAAATTACTTATAAACTGTCCTGAATGTGTAAAAGCCTTAAAGGGAACCCGTCATCAGATTTTACCTCATTAAACGACTAGTTCCTTCATGTAGTGTATGAAATGGCATTTCTACCAAGAGGTAAAATCTCCTCCAAAGTCATGTGACAATGAGCAGAGAAGAGTCATATTTTATCTGAGATGAGTCAAGCTTAGAGGCTGCCTATATCACCTATAAGTGTGCTACAGGACCTAGAAACATGGGGGGTTACTTTAATACGACACCAGCAGTATGTTTCTATGCTCTATACAAGTCACTCTCCCCCTGCAGCCTCTAAACTTGACTCATCTCAACTAAAATATGACTCTTCTCTGCTCTTTTGCATATGACTTTAGAAGAGATTTTTTTTATAAGTAAACGGGGGGAGATTTCACATAAAAGAGGGAATTCTAAAAAAGGACATTTCATCCCCGGCCTGGGGGGGCTGCTAGTTTACAGGCGTCACATCTGGTGACAGGTTCCCTTCCGACAACCAGTATCATCGCTCATCGCTCATTGTTCCATCTCTTATCTTCTCAGGCTAATACCTCGTTAAATCGTCAGAAAGTAAAACTGTAGTAAGAGGTGGAAGGACTGATGAGCCGGTTATCTGACACAATGCCGGCTCAGTACATCTCGACCTTGTCAAGGTCGGAGCGGGAGGCCATGGATAGGTCGCTAAAGATGGAAGAGAGGGAGAAATCTCTCCGGGGACTCCAAGGAAGAGCCATGAAGTGAAGTACAAGATATTTCTCTTAGTGACGTCATCACCTAATGTACAGCATTGTGAGGTTACACTGTATTCCTACACTAGACCATCAGGGATGTAGCCAGTAGCCCCTCAATACCCTACAACACCGGGTATGTTAACTCCTCAATAAACTCCTTCACTAGACCACTAAAAATGGGACCACTGACGGTATCGGTGTCGCAGTGAATATCCCAATTCATATGAGTGACCCCATTACTTTACTAGACCACCAGGGATCTTATTAATAACCTTACAACTTAACTAGACCAACGATGTTGACATTGAACCCTTCATTGCCCCTGTACACTAGAGATTAACCCCAGTTCCCAAGACCACCAGAGATGTCATTATTGACTGTACAATTTCTCTAGACCACCAGGGATCTTGCAATTAAAACTGTCAATGCCCTCACGGTCATTGGAGATGTTGTTGTTAAACACCTAAATGAACATGTAACCAGAAACTGATAACCGTATCAAACCACAGTATACCACCACAGGCCACCAGGGATGTTCCAGGCCTCCAGAGACTGTGATATTGTCCCGAAGACTTCCATAGACCACCAGGGACAATACCACAGACATTATACCTTTCATTATCGTATCCCCAGGAGTGTTGGCATTAAACTCCTCACTGACCTAGACCACCAGAGATCTTACCAGTTACCACTTTCCCCCCTGGGATGTCACTCTTACCTAGACCACATTAACCTTAGGACCACCACAGACCACCAGGAATGGGATATATTAGCTGTTCTAGACCACTAGATAAGTCATTATTGACCTCAACACTTCCCCAGGCCATCAGAGATGTTTTCCTAAAATTCAACACACAGGGGCACATTCACTCACCCGGTCCTGTCGGGATCCCGCGGTGCATTGTCCAACGAGGATTTGGGTCAGCCGCAATTCACTAAGATCGTGCGCCCGAGTTCCTGCAATTCCATTTTTAAATTCCGCAGTTTGTCCGTATCCATCTGGTTGTCCGACAGCCCCCCCCCCCCCCCCCACCTGGATTTTCTGTCGCGTGCAAGCCGGTCGCGTGTGGCAAAAACCCCAGGGCAATCTCGGAAACCTCGTGAAACCTGCCGAAAGTGCGGCGTTCGGACCCTTAGTAAACGTGCCCCTATAGGTTCTTGTTGTTACTACCACTGACCCCTGACCACCAGGGATCAAAATTAGTCAATGGGGTCCCTACCACCACTGGAATGACTGCATTGTTCCTCGATAACATAGGACTTTCCACTAAAGCAGTGATGTAAGGATTATTCCCATCTCCGGGCAGTGTAGACGTTACTAGGGAGAAAAGCTTCTCATCTCATGACATGAATCTCAGGATGTTGATCCAGGGGTAATGTTGGGGAGCAGGGTTGTAATGATCGCTGGAGGTGCGACTGTGCCCCCGGATAAAGGGGGGCTGCTGGCGATGTTTCATTATTAGGAAGTCTGCTGTAGACGTCTCATTATAAAGGGGGGCAGCTGTGGACATATCATTATTAAGGGGGGTTGCTATGAGCGTATCAATAAAGGGGGCTGCTGTAGACGTATCATTATAAAGGGGGGCTGCTGTGGAAGTATTATTATAAAGGGGGCTGCTGTGGATGTATCATTATTCAGGGGGCTACTGTGGATGTATCATTATTCAGGGGGCTACTGTGGATGTATCATTATAAAGGGGGCTGCTATAGACGTATCATTATAAAGGGGGCTGCTGTAGACGAATCATTATTAAGAGGGGTTGCTATGAGCGTATCAATAAAGGGGGCTGCTGTAGACGTATCATTATAAAGGGGGCTGCTGTAGACGTATCATTATAAAGGGGGCTGCTGTAGACGTATCATTATAAAAGGGGGCTGCTGTGGATGTTTCATTATTAGGGGATATTTCATTAATGATAGGTTTGGCACAGAATATTAATAAGGGAGGACACTGCTGGACACTACACTAAGGTGTGCCCATACCACGGGCTGTTTAAGCTGGGGGTTGCAGGACTGGCCGAGCTCTATAGCTTTAAGAGGAGCCTGGCCCGTCCCGCACACCCACCCGGCAGCATTTTGCCAGCGTCTTCCGGGGGGGGGGGAGGGTCCGGGGATATTTATTGCCAGGCACGGATCATCCCTTCCTCTTTCAGGACGGCTCCGCGCTCCAGGAAATATCCCACCCTCCCAATTTTTTGTGTTTTTTGTGTTTTTTGTTCATTATGTTTTGTTAAGTTATTGTTAACTACGTTTTTGAATTGACGGATCAACTAGGACATTGTTGACATTGCATGGAGGCGGGGCCTGGCATGCTAGGAGGCGGGGCTTGGTGTGCTAGGAGGTGGGGCCTGGCCTACTAGGTGATAGTAGGTAGGGTCTAGGGTTACCCATTGGACCATCTGGTTTTTACTGTGGCCGACCCCCCACTTTTCTCCCAACATACTTGTCTGTGCCTTTATTTCGAGCCGTGTGGGAAAGCTGGGTAAATTATGGTTAGTCCGGCCAGTCTATGAGTAACGTGCTGTGTGTATATTTCTATGTAGCCTACATGTGTATTCTCAAGTGTAATGCACAGGACAGAGGTGCCAGTTTCACACCGGGTCCCAATGGACTCTTGTTACCCTATTGGTAAGGGGGGGGGGGACACATGTGTAGCCCAGTCCTACATGTTTCCTCTTGAGCAGCTCTCTATGATCACATGAGCAGAGTGAAGCAATCAGAGCCAATAAGGAGACAGGGGGCGTGTCTCAGACTCCCTGTAGACACCGCAGCTAGACTGTAGTCACAGATCACAGATGTCAGGTAAGAACTGATGGCAGGACCTAGCAGGCTGTGCTTCCCCCTATGCCGGGACTTACATATCAGTCCTGAGCTGCTGACTGGACAATCACTTTAACTCTACCCTACATTAAGTCAATTAGAGGAAAAGCTTTCAGGACTCCTGTAGCCTCCGCAGCTCAGTGACCTTCAGGCGTCAGCACTTTGTGGGACTCATGAACTTGTACTATTCCTTCTAGGAAAAATGTAACATGATCAAGCACTTCCCGAAGGAAAAATCCAATTTTTATCCATGTAAAAAGCCATTATAACATGTTACAGGTACGGTGGCGGATTGCATTACATTTCTCCAGTCTTCTATACTGACCTGGTTTTCTGAGAGCCTTCAAGATATTATTTTTCATGTAACTCACAAGGAGGCACAGATTGCAAGAACATGTACATTTAAAGGGCAGGTAAACCTTCAATGTGATTGGAGATGACCAAGGGGCTCCTTTCTTTTAAAATCAACGTTTTAAATTATGCTAATGAACCCGAAGGGCTCCGGGGGGGCATTACCAGAGCCCCTCCATGCAGGCCATTACACTGTCTCCCCTTCTCTGTCAGCACTTCTCCCTCCCACTTTCTTCTGCAATCTCACATAGTAAGAGTATAAGTGCTCCTGCACAATGTAACAGCCTGTGAAGCTACAGCATGGAATAACAGCAAATTAGCATAATTATAAAAGTTGATTTCAGAAAGAAGGGGGCTATGGATAACAAATATAAGAAGATAACCAATCACGGAATTCTGATTTTTTTATAAATTGGTCAAATAAAATAAAGCTCCCATAAAAAGGCTACATTTTGTAATCCAGATCCAGTTAATCGGGATCGTATCCTCACACTGCTGTGCACTGCTCTTAACTCTCTGCACTGAGCTGCTCCACAGCCACACCCCACAATCTAGTCTGAGTAACTGCTGTAGTATTCAACCAGAGACCAGTTTTGCCAAGAGTGATTCGAGGGACAACAGAATGCAGAGAACTCAGAGCACAGCAGTGTGAGGGCAAGCTCCTAGTGCTGTGGTAAAATTACAGTATTGCAAATGGTCTACAGCGGTCATCACTCTTGACCCTAACATTGCCGTCACATGTAAGGTCACTACTGCTCGTGAAGGCATGACATCCTATCAATCACATATACCATGCAGGCGGCTGCAGGGTGGAAGATTCCTTTAAGCACGGTCCGTATCTCACCTAGGGCAGATCTAGAAGTCATTGCCTTGACCTTCAGCGCCTATGAAATTCCCAGTCTGCCTCTCTGCTATGGATATTGGCGTCTGCGTTAATTTAGGAGATAGTAAATAGGTAAGAAGATGAAACGAAGACGGGAACATCTGCTGCAGGGATCACACGTCCAATCACCGTCACATCCAATATGGCCGAGCTATAACCAGAGGCACGGGAGCCGGGGGCTGGGGGGAAGCGGGAAGGGTCAGTTTTCCTTTAACTGATAATCTATTGCTAGATTCTGCAATGTCTGAAGTACAATCCCCGTTACTATTGATGTTATTATCAATTATACAGGAAATATTAAAGGGACGGTGCAGGAGCGCCCCTTTAGGTGCACAGTATTGTGTCGTGGTGGAAATACTTTAAAAATACCTGTGCAACCAGTTTGGGCCAATTTCTGAATTCGGAGCTCTGCTCTCCATCAGATTTATCAACCTTATGGGGCACATTTACTTACCCGTCCTGTTGGTGCCGCCAATCCGGAATTTCCGACAAGGATTCGGAGCTGCCGCGATTCACTAAGATAGTGCGTCCACTTTCCTGCATGTGTTGCTTCCCCGCTGAGGTCCGCCGGAGTTCACTTTCTTCCTCCTGATCCATGTAAGTGCTGATCTTGCGACACAATTTGGTTTTTAATTTCCGCGGTTTGTCCGAATCAGTCGGGTTGTCCGACGTCCACGCCCCCAATTTGCGTCACATGCAAGTTGATGCCGATGCGACACAATCCGATCACGTGCGCCAAAAACCCGCAACTCAGGGCAAAACAGAAAACATCGCAAAACTCGACGGAAATGCGTCCGACGGACCCTTAGTAAATGTGCCCCTATATGTCATGGAGCCGATGCCGGATCAGCTCAACAGCGGAAGTGAGCCGGTTTTAAAAAATCACGGGGTGTCAGCTGTAAATTATTATGAAGCACCTGCGGTCCGAGCGAACACCTGCAGGGAGATTCCCTGTCTGATTGGCCCATTCCAAAAACTGTGCCGTGTGTAGAGTGCGCCAGATTCATGAACTGCACAAGTGCGGCGTTCCAACAGAGAGCAGCAATTATATTTTGGTACAAGGGGCGTGCAACACTATTAAGTTGGACTCCGCATGATAAATCTGGTGCACGTTGGCAAAGAGCACCAGAAGTCCCCCAAATTTTTGAGCAGCTGCGCCACAAAAGGGTCACGTGCGACACAAATGTGGCGCGGACACTTGTTAAATACCTGTGCGCGGAAATTGCACTGAAAACTGGAGCAGGGACCTTAGTAAATGTGCCCCAATGTGTGTATCATTCCGGTACTGTGACATCCATGGGGCACATTTACTAAGGGCTTTGCGCCAGTTTTCTGTCGGACTTTGCACATTCTTTTCGGTGTAAACTGCTTGCACGGGTATTTAAGAAGTGTCTGCGCCACTATTCTGTTGCACACGACCCTTTTGTGATGCAGCTGCGTTTGGCCTCCATGCGACACAACTTAGGGGGCGTTCCAGTGTTCAGTTCGGACGGATTTAACATGCAAAAGTCTGTTGCACGCCCTATGTTAAAGGTGCAACACAAAAAACGTTAGTGAACTCTGTCTGGCCAGTGCGGGGAAGCGCCAGATTCATGATTTCTAATGCACGTTTTTATTTAATCTAGCGCACACTGCAATATACACAGGCAGACCGAATTTAGTGCAGTTTGCACCACTCTTAGTAAATGTGCCCAATGTGTGTATTATCCCTGTACTGTGACATCACTGTGTGTATTATCCCTGTACTGTGACATCACTGTGTGTATTATCCCTGTACTGTGACATCACTGTGTATATTATCCCTGTACTGTGACATCGCTGTGTGTATTATCCCTGTACTGTGACATCACTGTGTGTATTATCCCTGTACTGTGACATCACTGTGTGTATTACCCCTGTACTGTGACATCACTGTGTGTATTATCCTGTACTGTGACATCACTGTGTATATTATCCCTGTACTGTGACATCACTGTGTGCATTAATAATTATAACAAACTTTATCGTCCCAAAGGGGAGTTGAAGAATGAACATCCCCTCACACATTACATCATACAGATATATAAACATACAAAATATTTCAATTTAAAAAACGTAAAAAACATCCATAGTTATGGGGTAGAACATTTTTCTATTCAATTCACCGCCGTTCACCATTGCCGGTGCAGCCGGAATAAAAGATTTCTTACATCTCTCTAAGCGACATGGCATAAAATTAAAACGTGAACTGAAACCCCTCTGCTGCACCTGGATTGTGTCATGTAGAGGAGGCCTCTCCAAATATATTGTATTACAGACTCTGCACAAAAATAATGTTAATAAAGGGAAAATGAGAAGTAACACTTTGGGGGTCATTTACCAAGGGCCCGATTCGCGGTTTCCCGACGTGTTACCCGAATATTTCCGATTTGCGCCGATTTTCCCTGAATTGCCCCAGGTTTTTGGCGCACGCGATCGGATTGTGGCGCATCGGCTCCGGCATGCACGCGACGGAAAGCGCGGGGCGTGGCCGAACGAAAACCTGACTCGCGCTTACCTGCACCAGGAATAGGCCGGTGAACTTCAGTGCATTACGGCGGGCCTTGGAGAACTTCAGCGCAGCAGCGCCACCTGGTGGACGTCGGAGGAACTACCTTAGTGAATCCCGGCCGGACCCGAACCCACCGCAGAGAACGCGTCGCTGGATCGCGAATGCACCGGGTAAGTAAATCTGCCCCTTTGTTGTGTTACTTATGGTTCTCTTTTCTTACAACTTTAGCCTCAGTTTGCAGTTCTCTTTGCTGCTGGAGACCTAGCTGCTGTAACTCATTGCTGGTGGAGACCTAGCTGCTGTGACTCTTGCTGGTGGAGACCTAGCTGCTGTGACTCATTGCTGGTGGAGACCTAGCTGCTGTGACTCTTGCTGGTGGAGACCTAGCTGCTGTGACTCATTGCTGGTGGAGACCTAGCTGCTGTGACTCATTGCTGGTGGAGACCTAGCTGCTGTGACTCATTGCTGGTGGAGACCTAGCTGCTGTGACTCATTGCTCCCCCTCCCCTCTCCATAGATCTTCACTGTAACCTGACACCTCAATGAGCTCAGTGAACTTCTGTCCAACTTCCTTCCTGCTAGAAAGGTGGAATTCAGCAGAGATTTCAGAGAGAAGATCTCACATAGTCCTAGAGGACTGGGATTATCCCAAGAACAAAGTTCTAGAGAGCAGTGTGTATACTGTGGCTAAATAGGTAAAAGTATTGTTCAAAGTTCGTAGTTGTAGAATAGGTCAGGGTAGGGATCTAGCCATCAGGATCCCTCTAATCTGCAGAAGCACTGATTATATGGATGTGGTGAAAGATGTGTGGTTCTGGGACCTATAGGCTGTGTCTCAACTTCCTTGACCTCTATGGCTACACCGCTGCAGATGGCCGTGTAGTTTAGCGCACTTCCCCCTGCAGTAGCCATAGAGGATTTGGGACACAACCTATAGGTCCCAGAGCCATACGTATTTCACTCAAAATACTTTGATGTCTGGTGGTTTAAGCATCATAAATCCTCCCCCTGCTCTCTGTCCTGAGATTTATGATACACAGAGCTAGCCCCTTTCTACAGTTAGAGGAAAGGAGACGCAAGGATGAGATAAAAGAAGTTTGACTCTTTTTACTTACAATAATATCAAGTCCCATATGTACAAATAGTGATTACATTATTAACACAGGAAGTCCTCCTGCCGGCGATGGAAGGACCACCAATAAGGAGAGGACCTCCCTCCACGTATCATCATCTTCTCTTCTATAGAATAAAATCTTCATATATCTTGGCCTCATCCTCAATAGACCGGCTATTGTTCCAGAAGACTACTCCACCATACCATACAATAAACGTCCGTGTAGTGTCCTCCAAGAAATCACGACTAGGAGGAGCACCCGAGTGGCTTAAGTCTTCAAAAGTTCTAGAAAGTCCTGAAAGGTTCCCTTAAACTCCCATCACAATCCAGGATCATGGATGACGCTTGACTTCCTAACCTTCGGAGGTGGTGTTGGCGGCTTTGCTTCTTCTCTTTTTGGCAGTGGTGGAGGTATCTGGAGAACACCAGGATGGACACAATGTGGAGTACAAGTGGCGGTATAGCAATGACAAACTGGATATACACGCTATCCCAGAAGGAGTACTGACACTTACCTCTGTGGAAAGTCGTTGGGTACCCTCGATGGATCTACTTTTAGGAGGTGGTGGTGGAGGTGACCCAATTATTTGTAACGCAACATCGCCGTGTGTAGAAAGTGACGGGAAACCTGTAATGGGCAATATATCACTTGGGTGGAGAAGATATGGATGTGATTTTTGGGTCATCCATGGGTAACTAAACCGACTTTAAGAGCAATTTATTGCATCTTATGTATACACCACATGTATCCCTTGTTAAAGGGGCTGCCTGCTAACCGAAATGAGCTTTACAAATTTACTATGGTAGACATCACATAGTCATAATTCACCTCCGAGATCTGAGGTCCACAAAATCTGTGTCACCTGACAGGAAGTAGATCAACCTACATTGTAGGTCAACAATGCAGAATAATAGGCTGAAATACATCGTCTGCCCAAAAACCTATGATACTACATGAATGACTAAACTTACTGTGGGTCCTTGGGGTTTTCGGAGTGATTGGGGAAGGAGTGATCTGGGTGATTCCTTGATTTGTTGAGCTGGTGTGGAGGGTGAGGCGGCCGTCTGAAAGCTGAAGGCTCTTTGGTCGTGCTTTGGTGGACAAGCTCTGGGCGTATACCTGATCCAGAATAAAATAGGGAATTAACTGGAGATGATCAATGTCCAGCGTGCTGACCCACCCCATTGTCACATCCTAAATTTCTTGCACCTCACCTGCTTTTCTACAGGTCGTGCTGTGATGGTTTGGGATTGGCTGACGTTCTGCTTCAGCCTCATCATTCGGATGTCACCATCCTCTCGATCGTTGTGATCCTCGTGTCGGGAGATGAGGGATCCGCGGCGGGGAGGTACAGGTTCCGGAAGTGAGCTTAGGATAAGGGAGGAATTATGAAAATATGGAAAAGCCAACCTAATAACAATAACTATGGAGGAAACATGATGACCTAGGCCTCAGTCAGGCCAGGCTTGATGGGATGAAAGTCTGTCCAAGTCTCCTTAGACCGGTTCTACACATTGGGGCAGATTTACTTACCCGGCCCATTCGCGATCCAGCGGCGCGTTCTCTGCGGTGGATTCGGGTCCGGCCTGGATTCATTAAGGTAGTTCCTCCGACGTCCACCAGGTGGCGCTGCTGCGCTGAAGATCATCGGAACGCACTGGAATACACCGAGCCGGACTGAGTGAAGGTAAGTGCAAGCTCCGCGACACATTTTTGTTTTTTAAATGCGGCGGTTTTTCCGAATCCGTCAGGTTTTCGTTCGGCCACGCCCCCGATTTCCGTCACGTGCATGCCAGCGCCGATGCGCCACAATCCGATCGTGTGCGCCAAAATCCCGGGGCAATACAGGGGAAATCGGCGCAAATCGGAAATATTCGGGTAACACGTCGGGAAAACGTGAATCGGGCCCTTAGTAAATGACCCCCATTATCTTGTTGAGTTGCCAGCTATTCCTTTCAATGCATTCTAAACATGCATGCCAAGTTCAGCTGAGGGTGCATGTGATCTTAATAAGTGAATGAAAGAATCAGGTGGAAATTCGACTTCCTGATCATTTTCTTGCCAGGAACAACAGGAGAGCATTGGTACATCCACCTGTACGTAAGATGGTCAGCTGATCTGACCTACCATCATTTGGGTAAACATAAAACTCCTTTCATATTACATCCAACGGCAAGAGGTAGGTTTGTGACCATCTAGTGGGTCTAGAGTGGGTAGTGAAGACATGAAAAAGCAGACTTACCCTTCTGATCCTGGTCTGGAGCTACCACTCCCTGAAGATGAGGAGGACACAGTGGACAACCTCCTGAGAGTGGCAGATGTGATGTATGGGACCACCACAGAGCCGGCACGACTTAGCTTCCGATCTGTCAAACTGGAAGGCTAAAGAAGAGCAAAGAATGAGAAGTTTCATAAAAATAGTGAACATTATGGCTCCTTCTGATGTTCTCCAGAACCTACTGGACTCTTACCAGAGTGATCGTCCCATACAGCTTCTCCACCTTTACCCTCAGGTCATGGAAACAGGACACAAGTCTGTCATGGAGAGGTCGGAGGTTCTCGGTCAACTTCTCCCCATGGATCCTGATTCCTTGAGCCAGAAGAGGCATCTAGAAGAAGTCATGGAAATCGTCATGAATATAAGCAGTGGACTATATATATATATATGTCCATGTGAGAAGTGTCACCTACTATTCATGGTTGGTGGTCTCATACCTGCAGAGCAATCAACTGTTTGAGGAGCTCAATCTTGTCCTGGACCCCAGGATGTTCCTGAAGGTAGCGCTCAGTAAAGAAAGCCTAAGAAAGGATGTAGTTAATTTGAATTTGTATTATAAGGGATCGAACCTGCCGAAATTCAACACGCCTGATCCTACAGTCCTACGATATTGTGCATACAAGATGGATAGCTCGTCCTGCCGAAATTGTCAGGTTTGGTTGATGTTTGTGTATGGGGATTGTCACAGCGTGTAGTATATCCTAGAACTGCATTCAAAGTTTGCATGCTTCAGAGCTGAAATCTTACAGGATTCGTTACAAGTTCACAAAGAGTTCTGGGACACAGACACTGGTACTGTAAAGTATAGGAGCTTTGCATTTATATAGGCGTAAAAAGAAACCTGTTGAAGTTTTCCAATATAAACCAGCAGAACTGTGAATGCAGCTCTTGAGTATAATACGTATAATAAGTCGATTAATGCAGCTTATATACAGAGCTATTTATCTGATACTACAAGAGCCTGGCTAAGCAGTTAGATAATGAGGAGCTTGTTGACTGTTTCCAATAGCAAATCAGCAGAATTGTGAATGCAGCTCCTGAGAATAATATAAGACTTTAAAGGAAACTGTCAGTTAAACTAACCCATACCCATAAGTAAAGTTACCTTTCTTTCAAAACTGCTATTAGACAGCAGTACAACTATCCCTATATTGTTCCTCTCTATGCGTGTAAAGATCCATAATCCGCTTGCAAATTTGACTCACCATCTATGCATATTCATGTTTTTCTCTCTCAGCCTTGCCTCCAGCTCCTTGACTGACAAGTGTCCTGCCTTCTCTTCAACTGAGACAACTTGGCTCTGCTATACAATTCACATACTGGCTGTGTGACTGCGGAAGAGAATTCCTGAGGGAGTGGGTTGAGATAGACACTGGCTGAAGAGAAATCAGCTCACCACTTCCTCAGGAATTCTCTTTCCTGGAGGTGAACTGGAGGTGCAGCTGAACAGGAAGGACATGAATATGCTGGGCACGCGATGATCGGACTCATATTCACTCACACTCATTTGCAAAGATGTTGAGTCAACTTTACAAACAGACTGTAGAACTTTTTAGGCATGGAGAGAAACAATATAGGGATAGTTGTACTGCTGTATGATAGAAATGTTCAGTTAGCGTATGTATGTAAGTTTATCTGACAGGTTCCCTGTAAGTCATGATCACGGTGGCAATAAATAATAATAAATACATTTATAAAGCGACAAGAGTTTGTCTAAGCCAGCAGAATTATGAATGCGGCTCTGCAGTATAATATAGGCTGTACTCATTAATACTTCTGGCTGCATTTGCAGATCTCCTTATAAAAGTGATGGCAGAGCACTCTATAAATCGGTGGGAACGCTGACTATCCTTACATTGTCAGGACACTACATAGTCTGTCTGTGCACATTGGGAGTCAGACCGCTAGACTGTATAGTCAGGTAAGTGGGCCGGCCAGAACTGATGGGGTTGTATAGCTAATCCGGCCTCTCCCACCAATCCCGATACTGAGGTCATAGAGGAATAGGCGAGGTCATATCCACCTTTTCATAGTTGGAGAATCCTCCCATGACGGCCGGGTCCACGATACCGTTGAGCAGCATGGAGAGCGGGTGCAGGGCCAGGCTGTGATCCGCCCTGTGCTGCTGCACCTGGTGACTTATCTTCTCGTTCGTCAGCTCCATGGTCTCAATGGCGTTCTGTAGCGGACTGATCTCTTCCTGGGGGAAAATACAAAGTTCAGACAACGCATTCCTGCTTACATCAAACATTCAGGAGACATAAATACAGTAAAGTTTATGAAATAGGAGGAAAAAAAAGACTGAAGACTTTTCCTCTAAATACAGCGCCACCCCTGTAAGTGGTTGTATCTGGTATTGCAGCTCCGACTCAAAAAATGTCATTCACTTGAAACTGAAACTGAAATTCCAGACAAGATTGGAAAAATCTGAGTAACTTGAGGGATGATGACAACTTCATTTTTCATAATAATTAGATTATGGGGGAACCAAAGGGAAACTTGTAATTGTTAGCATCAACCTAGAATCATGATAAAAGCGTAAAAACATGATCCTTACTGTGTGGACGTGCTTCACTTCAAACCACTTCAGGACTCCGGGGAGTTTGTACGCGGTGGTGAAGGTGGTCCTCTCGATCCACATGGTCTGGAGGGGAGGAGAAGGGACATGAGCGAGTCTAGAATCCATTATGTTATAATACACTAATCTATAATATAATACATGGGGAAAAAGAGCTCCAGAGCCGTAATCATAGTGGACAATATCGCTCTCTACGTGTGCGTCTGTCGGACCCCATGTTCAATCACAAGCTCAGCTCTGCTGCATCACGTATGTACACAAATATATCAACAATCTTACAGCAAATTCATTATCCGGATCTTTCTCTCCTCTCCGGAACGGCCGAGAATAGGAAAAGCTGTGAACCTCATTGAAGCGATAATAGCTGTAAGTAAAGAAGGAAGACGTGTAACCAGCGTGGGGGTCATTCACTACATCCGTGCAGAGCAATGGCAGAGCGGCACCTACCTGAGGATCTGCTCCGGCACCAGCTTGTCCTTGTATCGCGGTGGGAGGTTCATTAATGGTTTCACACTGAAGCACTGGACATCTATAGGGTTTACTTAAGGAAACAAAGCAGAATCCGGCCTCTTAGCTCCATATTTGGACACACACGTCCATTGTCCTCCAATAATTTCTACCGGACTGTGAGAGATCCACAGCAATGGCGATCCCTGACACTACCATAGAGATGAAGGACGCTGATCAGCTGCAAGTTTTCAGTTTCCCTACAGCACCCCCAGAGGTGAAAGGCAGTATTATAATGATTCTATTTATAGTGTAATGACCCATAGGTGGATCTTTACCAATTTCATTTTCCCCTTTATCTATGATCTCGGATATCATGTGGAAATGCTAGGCTGCCATTTGCTACTCAGAGAGGGAGTTTGTACCATCATTTCTTTCTGTTCTGCTCCTAAACGGGTGTATGGGCTTTACTGATCTTAAATGTTGCAATGCTGTAAACACTTGAGGTCATGCGGGCTGCCCACTGGCTAACACCCAAGAACACTCCAGAGGCTCAGCTCTGGGTTTTGTATGTTTTGCTAGAGATTTTGGACACAAGAGACACACAACAGATTTGTGATGCTGATGTTGTAGACCTGCCGCTGCTCCCTGGAGAATCATATAGTCTAGCAGACCCCTGGTCCAAGACCAAGGTACTCATCTCTACCATTGCACTTGAGCTGGTCCACTGGACTCCTGCATGCCCTCTTACTTGAATGTTGCCCAGCCTGTTACCTGCAGCAGACCTGTTTAATAAAAAGAACCGATTTCCAGTGTAAGTCCCTGATCTGCCACTACCAACATGGGCCTCCCCTGATACCATCTGCCGGGACCTCTCACCTACACCGGGAATGCACCAGGGGGAACATTATTGCCACGTGGCCTCTCTGCTTGCTGCACCCTGTAGGCCCTGATGTGTGTAAATGATGTCTACACCAGGGTGGTGCTACCATGACATCCGCAGCTAGGCCAGAACTGAGACAGCCACTACGTTGGGTCTGTTTAACATACAATCGTGTGTTAACCTCAAGTGCGAGACTGGCTCTAACTAACTTCTCTACACCGTGGCCAATAGATCAGAACCTATTAACCCATAATTTCCCCCCAAATTCTTATAAATTAGGATACGTTGCTTTGGTGAGTTCCTGATGTCATCTCCTGGTGGGGAGCTGCTGGAGAGCTTCTCAGCGTTGGGAAACTGAGTCAGAAGCCAAAGGTTAAAATCCTCCAGCCGCTCGTATTCCTTCCCCCGATATATGAAGATCTTGTTCTGTAAAGAAGATGAAGGAGGACCATGATAACAGGGGGACAGGTAAGAATAAAGGGATTCCCAAAATCATAAATTATCACAGGATCCACAAGTTAGGTGATAATTGCTGGTCACATGGACAGGGGTCTCCTGTGTAGGTGGAAGGGGACATGTGCACCTCATATTAGGGACATGTCTATTATGGGCGTGATCCTGGCAGTGGGACCCCAGGGACCAGACTTCTCTTATCTTGTGGATAGGTGATAAGTTGTAATGATCTGCCCTTGTCTTACCCGCAGGAAGGAAGGGAATCCCTGGCCGTAGTATCCAACAGCGAAGTACTCCGGCTGTAACCTCAGGGAGCGCATGATGTTCTGGTAGAAGCCGGCCTGTTTATTCTGGGAACACAGAGAGGTCAGAGATGATAATAATGTAGGTACAAAGAATGGGGGTCCTATATAGAGTAAGGGGGATCTGTTATGGACACCGTAATATCAGCCAAACTATGGGAGAACCAACTGGTGATTATGGAAAAGTCCTATCTACATGGAGATCCTTACCAGTAGGACGCTGAGGGGCTCGTAGTGGAAGATCTGGTTCTCATACATCTCTATAAGCTCCTTGCTGCGTATAATCGCCTGCTCCCACATCTGTACGAGGTGAGAGAAGCGTGTTACATGTATGGGCAGAGTGATAGAGGACGGGTCGTGGTACCACATGGCTTGGCGGTAGACGGTGGGCTCACCTTGCCTTTATCAAAGAAGGATATAATCTCCAGGTAGAGGCGTTCCTTCAGCTCCTGCTGCGTGTACACCGTGTAACTGTCCCGCTGCAGCAAGTGCGGTGCACAAGGCTTATCTGACCACTAGGGGGCGACATGGTCACATGATCAGGACAACAGATTCGATTTTCTTAAATCTCAACACTACATCCTACATATATATGAGTGACTATAGCAGATCACGTATGGGCGGTATAGAGCACTGACCTGCAGCAGCTCGGCATGTAGGAGCAGGGTGTACGCCGCCTCCGTGTAATTCTCCTTGCTGAGGTGTAGGTCTCGTAGTTTGTAGACGTACCTGCATAGTAAGAACACTTATAGTACACAACACAGAGGAGTATATGGCATCACATGGACCACACACCTAGATCCTACATACCTGATATAAATATCCTCCCGCTTCTTCTCCTTATAAAAGTTCTGTGCAGAATAATCATAAAATAATAAGGGATCTGCAGACTCCACAATATACATGTATATCATGTACAATACAATCCCACTCTGATGGTGCGGAAATCCTCCATATAGAATCCAACAGAAATTTATCCAATATTCCCCGGATAGAATTCAATGGATGACACGTGTGCACCAGTATGGATTCCCCAATCTCTGGGGGTCCCCAGCATTTAACCCTAATCCCTATTAAGTCCCATTGGTAGGACAAAGGTGGTACTACTACTAGTGCTGTACATAGGAGGTAGATATGGACACAGGTCCTGCTCCTACCAGCAGATTGACGGTGCAGCTCATGCGGTTCTCCTCGCTCTCGTCGTTGGCGATGGTCCGGTAATCCAGGAGGTTCTCCAGTAGGCTGCTCACCAGGACCGTGAAGACCTCCCCCGAGCTGGACAGGTACTTGTGTTTCCTGCAGTGCTCCAGCAAGCTGAGGAGGAACATCACCAGTCATCTCAGAGAAGAAGACATGAGACAGCCATGTTATCCGTCACTAGGAGACTACTCACAGCTTCTCCAGAAGATCCTTGTACTGCCTGTCTCCTCGTCCTCCCTCCACCTCCTGGTCCAGACGTGTGATCAGCTCGTTCTCAAACTATGGAAGAAAAGAGACCGGACACCTGACATATCTATAGGTTGGACTTCATGGACCTGTGTCTCTTTCCAACCTTATTAATATGAAAATACCATCCTCTAAAAGGTGTAGAGACCCTGAGTACCATCATCACCCCCATCGCTGACTTCTGTGACAGCCAGACATCTTGAACAAGTTTAGCTTGGTCTCCATGAAAATCCATCATCACACTACCAGTATGTTTGGAGCGTGGGAGGTAACGGGAGGACCCGGAGGAAACCCACGCAAACACGGAGAGAACATACAAACTCTTTGCAAATATAACAAGATTACCACAGTCACGGCGCCCGGATCTATGAGTAAGTGTCTGTGGTTTATCCTGATGGATTTTGATGGAAGATTCTATTTAAATAATCAGATTAGTTTTTGCTGCCAATAGGCAAAGCCCAAAATACAGCTCTGTAGGAGGTGGGGATTTTGCTGTCACCACTGTGGGCAATAATGGGCTTATAGATTTCCTCTTTAAATTATCAGTGTTTATCCAAAAATATGTATTAAACACATGTGGAGGTAACATATCCCTATTAAAAACCTGAAATATTTTATTTAGGAGATGGATATGGGCAGCTCTCTGTCCGGCACCACTTACCATATGGAAGTGCCCGCTGCCACTGAAGTTATGTTCATGCTGCATCATGTCAAAGAAGATGGGGATGGTGGCCTTACGTAGGTCTGGTTCTGGGGTCAGGGTCACCTCCAGGATTGGTCCCACCATGGATGGGATGAACTTAATCTTGTGAGGTCCTAATGGAGAGACACATGAGGAATATGAGAAAGATAGCAAATATCTATACATCATATACTGTATGGCCTAGACTTCATCTGGACTCAGGAGTCATTTGTCTACAAGAAACCTACAGCGCCACCGGTGTTCATTGGTTGTGACTGGTATTGCAGCTCAGCTCTATTCACTCCATTAGATTACATTAGGTGTCACACAGATTTTGGGAGAGTTCAGACCTGTTTTGAAGTCCTTTTAGAACGACTATAAGGCAGAGATTCGGCAAACTGGCGCCACTAGCAACTAGCCATGGCTGTGTGGTAATATGTCCAGGTCAGGCAGCCGAACCTGACCATCGGGTCTGCTCATCTTTACTGGTACTGCCCATGAATTATCATTTTCATACTCTGTAATATAAGGCAAGTATTTGTTCTCACCAAGATTATACCACATATCCCTGATCTTCAGACCGACCTCTTTCCTCATGTCTCCATACCTGCAGAAGACATCAGATAATATAACTAATTACACATCATATACACTTACTATCAATTAACTGATTGGAACGATCAGGTATTAGCCGCAGCATCTGAGGGGTTAATCTGATCTGTTCCTATGCCAATAGATATACACAAGTGAAGACCCTAAATAAAGATGGATGAATATGATAAACATGTTCTCACTTGCACAGGATCTTGTGCCGCTTCTCCTGAGAGAACTTGTGCAGCTGCAGCGACTCGTGGGTTAACAGCGACACGGCCAAATGGAAAAAGTTATTCCAGAGCTGAGGGGGAAATAGAGATGAGTGAGCGCTGATAGTAATACCCACTACTAATGCCCCCTAGTGTCTAGTGACAGGACTGCATGATGGGGGAACTTGCCAGGTGATATGGGAAAATAACTGAGGGAGAGTTTTGTAATACATGGGTTTGTATGAGCAAGATTTATCAGCAAAAATTAGGGTAAAAACTGACCAGACTCTAGGAGAGACAGAGTCCCGGTTACTTTGCCCACACACAGTGATTGACAATGAGAGTCCTGATTAGTCCGCCCAATGTACAATCTGCTCAGCTCCTCCTGCTCTATAACATGCTGCCTGCAGATAAGACACCATATATGACATTATACAGTGCTGTCATGGAAAAAACAGATCTGTTTTCTCATAGAAACAGCGCCACATTTTTTCTCAGGCCATGTGTGGTATTGTACCTCAGTCAATATCTTTTTTAAATACCATAGACTTGAGCAGCCATACAAGAGCCGCCCTAACTCCAGACATCTCCTTAGACTAAGAGTTAAAGTACACGAGTATAATAATGGATGCTGCCGCCTTTGTCTGACTATTATTAATTGTGAAGCAGAACAGAACGTCTCCTCATTATTCTACATTAAAGTGTCATTTTAACTAATTATGATTCACGCTACACAATTCTGAGCGGCTCCGATCCTCGGGTATAGATGTCAGCCATAGCGTGATTACACGTAGAAACGCTGCCCCTGGGGGAGCGCGTCAACGCCCCATGCGACAAGTAGTAATCGCCCTGGGCCACGGCCTGTCCAGGCTAGATATGTCTGAATGTAGTCCTGCCCTTAAAGGGGTATTTACTTAGGTTTAATGATGGTGTCCGATGCTGGGTGGCCGCAGACGGCGACAATTTTGTGGTTAGGAATGTCTGGCTGATGAGGTTAAATGATGAGGTAAAATAATGAGGTAAAAGACATGGGGTAAAATGATGAGGTAAAAGACATGAGGTAAAATGATGAGGTAAAATGATGAGGTAAAAGACAGGAGGTAAAATGATGAGGTAAAATGATGAGGTAAAAGACATTGAGGTAAAATGATGAGGTTTAAAAGACATGGGTAAAATGATGAGGGAAAAGAATGAGGTATAAATATGAGGATAAAAATGATGAGGTGTAAAGACAGGAGAGGCTTCAACTTACTATCAGGAAAGCGAAGAGAACTATTACTAGATGTATATTGGTAAATTACCTCATATCCTCCCCCACACACATTACAAATATCATGAGGTAAAGTGGCCAACCCCTTTAATGTCTTGCCATTTGCTCCTATTTTCAAGCTATACTGCTCTTTGATTTACCTTGGGCTGATTCCTTTATATACAGTAAATTGTGCTTTTTTTTTTGCTCACATTTTTAAGGAATTTCTGAAATTTGCAGTCTTTGCATATTTTTGGTATGACCTTTTAGGCAAGCAAACCAGTGATACATCATGTGCGAACCTTCAGAGAACGCACAAAAAAGTCGCAAAAGAATGTGCATATACAAAAGACTCAAAAAGAAGAGAAAAACGTAAGAATAAATATGCCCTTTTTTGGCGCAACATATGAGACGTCCATTTCAGACTGATTTTTGTCATGCTATAGTAATGATTACGGGCTTATGAGGTTACCGTTGTGCTGCGTATGGTATATGTTTAACGCTCATAAAGTTGGCCGCTGTGTGACTGGCTATGTATATGTTACCGCTATAAGGTGTTCGCTGTGCTCGCTATAGTATAGTTACCGCTTGAGGTGGTCTGCGTGGCTGTGCTATAGTATATGTTACAGCTATGAGGTGCCCGCTGTGCTGCGCTATAGTATATGTTACCGCTATGAGGTGCCCGCTTGTGCTGTGCTATAGTATATGTTACCGCTATGAGGTGTCCGCTGTGCTGTGCTATAGTATATGTTACCGCATTGAGGTGTCCGTTGTGCTGCGCTATAGTATATGTTACCGCTATGAGGTGTCCGTTGTACTGCGCTATAGTATATGTGACCGCTATGAGGTGTCCGTTGTACTGCGCTATAGTATATGTTACCGCTATGAGGTGTCCGCTGTGCTGCGCTATAGTATATGTTACCGCTATGAGGTGCCCGCTGTGCTGCGCTATAGTATATGTCACCGCTATGAGGTGTCCGCTGTGCTGCGCTATAGTATATGTTCACCGCATTATTGCAGGTGTCCGTTGTACTGCGCTTTGTAATGTTACCGCTCTGCGTGTCCGGTGTACTGGCTTGTATATGTTACGCTATGAGGTGCCGCTGGTGCTGTGCTAATAGTATATGTTAAGCTATGAGGTGTCGCTGTGCTGAGCTATAGTATAGTTACCGCTATTGAGGGTCCGCTGTGCTGCGCTATAGTATATGTTACCGCTACGGAGGTGTCCGCTGTGCTGCGCTATAGTATATGTTCCGTCTATGTAGGGTGACCGATGGGGCTGTGCTATAGTTTGTTACGCTATGAGGTGGGTGTGTGCTGCGCTATATCGTATATTGTTGCCACGCTATGAGGTGTCGCTGTGCTGCGCTATAGTATATGTTACTGCTATGAGGTGTCCGTTGTGCTGCGCTATAGTATATGTTACCGCTATGAGGTTGTGTCGCGATGCTGCGCTATCGTATATGTTACCGCTATGAGGTGTCGCTGTTGCGTTAGTAATGTTCGCTATGGGTGCGCATGATGCGGCATAGTATATGTTACCGCTTATGAGGTGTCGTTGTCTGGCTATAGTAATGTTAACGCATATGAGGTGTCCGTTGTACTGCACTATAGTATATGTTACCGCTATGAGGTGTCGTTGTCGGCTATAGTATATGTTACCGCTATGGGTGTCCGGTGTGTGCTGCGCTTAGTATATGTTACCGCATGAGGTGTCCGTTGTACATGCGCTTAGTATATGTTAGTATGAGGTGTCGTCTGGTCTGCGCGTTGTATTTGGGTTATATGTTACCGCTATGAGGTGTCCGACTGTCTGCGCTATTATGCTGATGTTAAGCGATGAGGTGTCCGCCGCTGTCTGCGCATGTATATGTTACCGCTATGAGGGGTCCTGCTGTCGCGCGCTATAGTAATGTTACCGCTAGTGAGGTGTCCGTGTACTGCGCAATAGATATGTTACCGCTATGAGGTGTCGCATTGTGCTGCGTAGTATATTGTTACCGCTATTGAGGTGTCGTGTCTGGCTTACGTATAGTACGTGTGTGCGCTATAGAATATTACCGCTATGAGTGTCTGCGTGCTGCGCTATAGTATATGTTACCGTATTGGGTGTCGCTGTGACTGCGCCATGTATATGTTACCCGCTATGAGGTGTCCGTGTGCTGCGCTATAGTATATGTTGAGCTATGAGGTGCGCCTGTCTGCGCTATAGTATATGTTACCGCTATGAGGTGTCCGCTGTGCTTCACTATAATCTATGTTACCGCTATGAGGTGCCCCCTGTGCTGCGCTATAGTATATGTTACCGCTATGAGTGTCTCGTTGCTACTGAGCTATGGTATATGTACCGCTATGGGTGCCCAGCGTGCTGCGCTATAGTAATGTTACCGCATGAGGTGTCCGCTGTCTGTGCTGCGATTAGTATATGTTACGCTATGAGGTGTCCGTTGTCTGCGCTATGTATATGTTTAACGCTTGATGGGTCCGCTGTGCTGCGCTATAGTATATGTTACCGCTATGAGGTGTCCGTGTGCTGCGCTTAGTATAGTTTACGCCTATGCCAGGGTGTCCGTTGTGCTGCGCTATAGTATATGTTACCGCTATGAGGTGCTGCTTGTGCTGCGCGTAAGTTATGTTACCGCTATGAGGTGTCTGCTGTGCTGCGCTATAGTATATGTTACCGCTATGAGTGTCCGGTCTGCGCTTTAGTATGTTACGCTATGAGGGTCGTGCTGCGCTATAGTATATGTACCGTATGAGGTGGTCAGTTGTGCTGCGCTATAGTATATGTTACGCTATGAGGTGTCCGCTGTGCTGCGCTATAGTATATGTTACCGCTATGAGGTGCCGCTGTGCTGCGCTATAGTATATGTTCCGCTGTTGAGGGTGGTCCTCCGGTGCTGCGCTAATAGTATATGTTACCGCTATGAGTGTCGTCTGTGCTGCCGCTATGTAGATGATACCGCTATGAGGTGCCCGCTGTGCTGCGCTATAGTATATGTTACAGCTATGAGGTGTCCGTTGTGCTGCGCTATAGTATATGTTACAGCTATGAGGTGTCCGTGTTCTGCGCTATGTATATGGTACCCTATGAGGTCTCGTTGTGCTGTGCTATAGTATATGTTACGCTTATGAGGTGTCGTTGCTGTGCCTGTGCTATAGTTATGTTACCGCAGGAGGTGACCGCTGTGATGCGCTATAGTATATGTTACCGCTATGAGGTGTCACCTGTGCGGTGCTTGTGCGCTATAGTATATGTGTTTAAGCCGCTATGAGGTGGCCGCTGTACTGCTCTCTGTATATTATGTTACCGTTGAGGTGCCGCTGTGCTGCTAGTGAGAACGTATGTCTAATGTATCCCCTGCCTCCAATACCATACCCCCCTATTCCCCCTTTTCCCTTTATCCCTTATGCCCTTCCCAATATCCCATATTCTCCTGTATTTTTCCCCCTTGCTCTTCTAAACCCTAGCCCTAACAAGTTACCCATTTCCCCCTCCCTATGGTTATACTAATATTTTCCCAGTCCGTCTACCGTTGATGCCCCATATCTTCTTATTAAGTTTTCCCTTTATCCTATGATCCTACCGGTTTTCCTTGCTCTTCCTCTCTGCCAACTATGAGGTATACGTTGTGCTGCAGCTATAGTATATGTTACCGCTAGAGCGTGTACCGCTGTGTGACCGCGCTATAGTTATATGTTTACCGCTTATGAGGTTGTCCGCTGTCTGCCTATAGTATAGTTACCGCTAGAGGTGTTCCGCTGTGCTGCTATAGTATATGTACCCTATGAGGGTCAGCTTGCTGCCTATATTATGCTTACCGCTATGAGTGTCGCTGTGCTGCTATAGTATATGTTACCGCTATGAGGTGTCCGTTGTACTGCGCTATAGTATATGTTACCGTTATGAGGTGTCCGTTGTACTGCGCTATAGTATATGTACAGCTATGAGGTCTGCGTGCTGCGCTATAGATATGTACGCTATGAAGTGACCGCTGTGCTGCGCTATATAGTAATGTTACCGCTATGAGGTGTCCGTCTGTGCGTGCATAGTATTATGTACCGCTATGAGGTGGTAAGTCTGTGCTGCGCTATAGTATATGTACCGCTAAGAGGTGTCCCTGTCTGTCTTGCTATGTATATGTTAACGCTAGTTGTTTGGAGGTGTCCGTTGTACTGCGCTATAGTATATGTTACCGCTATGAGGTGTCCGCTGTGCTGCACTATAGTATATGTTCCGCTATGAGGTGCCCGCTTGTGCTGCGCATAGTATATGTTACCGCCTATGAGGTACCGTGCGCCTATGTCTATGTACGCTATAGGATGCCTGGTACTGAACTACTATAGTATAGGTTCCGCTACGGTGTCGCTTGGCTGCGCTATAGTATATGTTACCGCTTGAGGTGCCCGCTGTGCTGTGCTATAGTTATTGACCGCTATGAGGTGTCGTTTGTGCTGCGCTATATGTATATGTTACCGCTATGAGGTGCAGTGTGCTGTCGCAACGTAGAATTGTTATCCGCTTGAGGGATGCTGTGCTGCGATTAGTTGGTTACCGCTATGAGTCAGTTGTGCTGGCTATAGTAATGTACGCTATGAGTGTTGTGTGCGGCTATGTATATGTTACCGTTGTGTCCCCTGTGCTGCGCATAGTATATGTTCGCTTGAGGTGGTCCAGTGCGCGCTATAGATATTGTTAGCTTTAGGTAGGGAGGTACGCTCGTGCTGCGCTATAGTATATGTTACCGCTATGAGGTGTCGTTGCTGCGCTACAGTATATGTTACCGCTATGAGGTGCCCGCTGTGCTATAGTATATGTTACCGCTGAGGTGCGCGCGCTGTGCGAGCTATAGTATATGTTACCGCCTTTTTAATTTTGAGGTTTTTAGTTGTGCTGGTATAGTATATGTCACGCTGAGGTGTTGTGTGCTGTGCTATAGTATATGTTACCGCTATGAGGTGTCCGTGTGCTGCGCTATAGTATATGTTACTATGAGGTGTCGTGTGCTGCGTTAGCTATGTTACGCTATGAGGTGTAGCTGTGCTGGATAGTTAGTTACCGCTATGCAGTGTGTCGCTGCTCCGGCGCGGGCTGCTTATTAGTATTGCTTACCGCTATGAGGTGCCCGCTGTGCTGCGCTATAGTATATGGACCGCTATGAGGTGCCGCGTGTGCAAATGTGCTATAGGTATATGTTTACCGCTATGAGGGTAAGTTTCCGCGGTGACCTTGCCGCTATAGTATATGTTACCGTATGAGGTGCCTCGCTGTGACTGCGATATAGTATATGTACGATATGAGCGTGCCGCTGTACTGCTGACGTATAGTATATTTACGCGCTATGAGGGTCAGTGTGCTGCGCTATAGTATATGTTACCGCTTATGAGGTAGGTCCCTGTGTGCGCTTAGTATATGTTACCGCTATGAGTGTCCAGTGTGTGACAGAACTATAGATATGCTTACCGACATGAGGGTGTAGTCGGTGCTGCGCTATGTACATATGTTAGCGCTTATGAGGTGCCGCTTGCTGCGCTAAGTATATGTTACCGCCTGAGGTGTCCGCGGCGCGCTTATAGTATAGTTACCGCTATGAGGTGTCCAGCGTCCGCTGCTATAGATATGCTACCGCTAGAGGTGTCCGCTGTGCGCGACTATAGTATATGTTACCGCTATGAGGTGTGCCAGCTGTGACTGCGGCTAGTATAATGTTACAGCTATGAGGTTGCCCGCTGACTGATCGGCGCTATGAGTATAGTATACCGCTATTAGATGCGCAGCCCGCTGTGCTGCGCTATGCTATGTTACAGACTTGAGGGTGTTCCCGCTTGTGATGACGCGATAGTATATGTTACATATGAGGGTTTTTCTGTCCGCTGGATGTCTGATGCTATAGTAATGTACCGCTATGAGGGTGTCCGCGTGCTGCGCTATTTAGGTACCGCTATGAGGTGCCCTGCGGTGCGCAGATGCCGACATATGAGTGTCATTTTATGCCGATAGTATATGTTAACCGCTCTGAGGTGTCCGTTGTACCTTGCACTATCGTTATATGGTTACCGCTAGGAGGTGTCCCGTGGATTGCTGCGCTATTTATAGTTTAGCTATGTATGAGGTGTCCGCTGTGCTGCGCTATAGTATATGTACGCTATGAGGGTGTCGCTGTGTTGAACTATAGGATATGTTAACCGCTATTTAGTGTCAGTTGTGCTGTGCTTAGTTAGTTACGCTATGAGGTGTCCATTGTGCTGCACTATAGTATATGTTACCGCTATGAGGTGTCAGTGTGTGCGGACCAGTGTATGTTACCGCTATGAGGTGCCCGTTGTGCTGCGCTGCTAGTATATGTTACGCTATGAGGTGTCCGTTGTGCTGCGCTATAGTATATGTCACCGCTATGAGGTGCCCTGTTGGCTGCGCTATAGGAATGTTACCGGATGAGTGTAGTGTCGCTGTGTGCTGTGCTATAGTATTGTTACGCTATGAGGTGTGCCGCTGTGCTGCGCTTAGTAATTTACCGCTATGAGGGTACGCCGTGCTGCGCTATAGTATATGTTACCGTATGAGGTGTCCTGGCTGGTGAGCGCTATTAGTATATGTTACCGCATGAGGTGCCCGCTGTGTGCGCTTATAGTATAGTACCACATGAGGTGTCCGTTGTGCGACTATATTATAGTACCGCTAGGATGCCGCGTGCTGACACGCATAGGTAGCTGCGCGTATAGTTATGTCCGTATGAGTGTCCGCTGTGCTGCGCTATAGTATATGTTACCGCTATGAGGTGTCCGTTGTGCTGCGCTATAGTATATGTTACCGCTATGAGGTGCCCGTTGTGCTGCGCTATAGTATATGTTACCGCTATGAGTGTGCCCGTGCTGTGCTATAGTATATGTTACCGCTATGAGGTGCCCGCTGTGCTGCACTATAGTATATGTTACCGCTATGAGGTGCCCCGCTGTGCTGCACTATAGTATATGTTACCGCTATGAGGTGCCCGCTGTGCTGCGCTATAGTATATGTTACCGCTATGGTGTCCGCTGTGCTGCGCTATAGTATAGTTACCGCTTATGAGTGCCCCTGTGAGGCATAGTATTGTACCGCATGAGGTGTCCTGCTGTGCTGCGCTATAGATATTGAGCTATGAGGGCGCTGTGGGCTTAGTAATGTTACCGCTATGAGGTGTCCTGGCGACGCGCTATAGTATATGTTACCGCTATGAGGTTGTCCCGCTGTGGAGCAGTATATATATGGTACCGCTAGAGGTGTCCGCTGTGCTGCGCTATAGTATATGTTACTGCTATGAGGTGCCCGCTGTGCTGCGCTATAGTATATGTTACGCTATGAGGTGTATACCGCTGTGCTGCGGCTATAGATATGTTACCGACTAGTGAGGTCGTTCTCAGTGTGCTGTGCTTATAGTATATGTTACCGCTATGAGGGTCGGACTGTCTGCTATAGTAATGTTACCGCTATGAGGTTCCGCTGTGCTGCGCTATAGTATTATGTTACCGTATGAGGTCACGCTGTCTGCGCTAAGTATTGTTACCCTATGAGGGGTCCGCCGTGCTGCGCTTATAGTATAGTTACCGCTATGAGGTGTCGTGTGCTGCGGTATAGTATATGTTACACACTATGAGTGACCGTGGGCGCGCTCTATCAGGATATAGTGTTACCGCTATGAGGTGTCCGTTGTACTGCGCTATAGTATATGTTACCGCTATGAGGTGTCCATTGTGCTGCGCTATAGTATATGTTACCGCTATGAGGTGCCCCCTGTGCTGCGCTATAGTATGTTACCGCTTGAGGTGCCGCTGTGCTGCACTAAGATGTTAATGGAGGGGAGCTGTGTGCGCGATATGTCTATCTATATGTTATGCAAGGAGGTGTCCCCGGCTGCGCTATAGTATAGTGTACCGATAGAGGTGCCGGCTGTGCTTCTGCAGCTATAGTATATGGTTACCACTATGAGGTATCCGCTGCGCTCTATAGTATATGTTTACCGCTATGGGTATCCGTTTGGTCTGGCTATAGTATATTGTACGCATGAGGTGTCCGCTGTGACTGCGCTATAGTATGTTACCGCTATGAGGTGTCGCTGTGCTGCGCTATAGATATGTTAACGCTAGAGGGTCCGCTGTGCTGCGCTAAAGTATATGTTACCACTATGAGGTGCCCGTTGTGCTGCGCTATAGTATATGTTACCGCTATGAGGTGTACGCTGTGCTGCGCATAGTATATGTTACCGCTATGAGGTGTCCGTTGTGCTGCGCTTCAGTATATGTTAACGTATGAGGTGACGTGTGGGCGTATAGTATTGGTACCCTATGAGGTGTCACGTGATGTGTGCAGTATATATGTTACCGATATGAGGTCCGCTGTGGGTGGCTATAGTATATGTTACCGCTATGAGGTGTGCTGGCTGCGCTATAGTATATGTTCGTATGAGGTGGCCGCGATGCTGCGCTCATAGTATTGTTACCGCTATGAGGTGGGTCCGCTTCTCTGCGCTATAGTATATTTACGCTATGAGTGTATCCGCTGTGCTGCTGCGCTATAGTATATGTTTCCGCATGAGGTGTCCGCTGTGCTGCGCTATAGTATATGTACCGTATGAGGTGCCTGCTTGTGCTGCGCTATAGTATAGTTCCGCATATGAGTGGTCGCTGTGCTGCGCTATAGTATATGTTACCGCTATGAGGGCCCGCTGTGCTGTGCTATAGTATATGTTACCGCTATGAGGTGTCAGTGTGCTGTGCTTATATATAGTTACCGCAATGAGGTGACCGCTGTGCTGCGCTTAGTATATGTTACCGCTATGAGGTGTCCGCTGTGTGCTATATATGTACCGATGATGGCCGTTGTCTGACGCTATAGTTATGTTACCGCTAGGGTGCGTTGTGCTGCGCTATAGTATATGTTACCGCATGGAGGTCGCTAGTTGCCTGGTATAGTATATGTTACTGCTATGAGGTGTCCGTTGTACTGCGCTATAGTAATGTTACCGCTATGAGGTGTCCGTGTGCTGGGCTATAGTATATGTTCGCTATGAGGTGTCGCGGTGGCTGCGTATGTATATGTTACCGTATGAGGTGTCCGCTGTGTGGTATAGTATATGTTACCGATATGAGGTGCCCTCTGTGCTGGCTATATAGTATATGTTACCGCTTTGAGGTGACCCTGTGCTGCGCGATAGTATATTACCGCTTGAGGTGTCGCTGTGCTGCTATAGTATATGTTACCGCTATGAGGTGTCCGTTGTGCTGAGCTATAGTATATGTTACCGCTATGAGGTGTACCGCTGTGCTTGCGCTATGTATGTTACGCTTGAGGTACCGTTGCGGTATAGTATTGTTACAGAGGTGTCCGCTGTGCTGCGCTATAGTATATGTTACCGCTATGAGGTGCCCGTTGTGCTGCGCTATAGTATAGGTACCGCTATGAGGTGTCCGTGTGCTTGCGTCTATGTATATGTTACCGCTAGAGGGGTCGCTGTGCTGCGCTATAGTATATGTTACCGCTATGAGGTGTCTGCTGTGTTGCTGCGCTATAGTATATGTTACCGCTATGAGGTGTCCGCTGTGCTGCGCTATAGTAGATGTTACCGCTATGAGGTGTTGTCAGTTGTGCTGGCTATAGTATATGTTACGCTATGTATGAGGGTGTTCGCTGTGTGCGCTATAGTATATGTTACGCTAGAGGTGCCTTTGTGCTGCGTTATAGTAATTGTTACGCGTAGTGAGGTGTAGGTGTGCGGCGTTATAGTAAGTTACCGCTATGAGGTGTCCGCTGTACTGCGCTATAGTATATGTTACCGCTATGAGGTGCTCGTGTGCTCGATAGTAGAAGTTTACCGCTATGAGGTTGCCGTTGTGCTGCGCTATAGTATATGTTACCGCTATGAGGTTGTCCGTTGTGCTGCGCTATAGTATATGTTACCACTATGAGGTGCCCGTTGTGCGCGTATAGTATATGTTAACCGCTAGAGGTGTCCGTTGTGTGCTGCGCTATAGTATATGTTACCGCTATGAGGTGCCCGTCTGTGCTGCGATATGTATATGTCACCGCTATGAGGTGTCCGTTGTGCTGCGCTATAGTATATGTTACGCTATGAGTGCCATCTGTGCTGCGCTATAGTATATGTTACCGCTATGAGGTGTCGTTGTGCTGCACTACTAGTATATGTACACACTGAGGTAGGCACCGTTGTGCTGCGCTATAGTATATGACCGCTATGAGTGTGCCCCGTGGTCTGTGCTATAGTATATGTTACCGTATGAGGGTCCGTTGTACTGCGTTGTATATGTCCGCTATGAGGTGTCCGCTGTGCTGCGCTATAGTATATGTTACCGCTATGAGGTGCCCGCTGTGCTGGCGTTAGTAAATGTTACCGCTATGAGGTGTCCGTTGTGCTGCGCTATAGTATATGTTACGCTATGAGGTGTTTCGCTGTGGCTGCGCATAGTATATGTTACGCTAGATGGTGTCCCTGTGCTGCGCTATAGTATATGTTACCGCTATGAGGTGTCCGATGTGCTGCGCTATAGTATATGTTACCGCTATGAGGTGTCCGATGTGTGGCTATAGTATATGGTAACGCTATGAGGTGTCCCCGTGCTGCGCTATATGATGTTACCGCTATGAGGTGTCGCTGTGCTGTGCTATAGATATGTTACCGCCTATGAGGTGCCAGCTGTGCGCGCTAGTATATGTTACCGCTAGAGGTGTCGTGTGCTCCGCTATGTATATGTTAACCGCTATGAGGTGAGTGTTGCTGCCTATAGTATATGTACCGTATAGGTGCCGCGTGTGCGCTATAGTATATGTTACCGCTATGAGGTGCCCGCTGTGCTGTGCTATAGTATATGTTACCGCTATGAGGTGCCGCTGTGCTGTGCTATAGTATATGTTACCGTTATGAGGTGCCCGCTGTGCTGCGCTATAGTATATGTTACCGCTATGAGGTGTCCGCTGTGCTGCGTACGTATAGTAGTAGGTACCGCTGAGGTGTCCGATGTGCTGACCATAGGATATGTTACGCTATGAGGTGTCCTGTGCTGCGCTATAGATATTGTTGAAGTCGCTAGAGGGTCCGCTGTGCTGCGTATAGTATATGGTACCGCTATGAGTGTCGCTGTGCTGACTAAGTATTGTTAAGCATGAGGGGTCCGCTGTGCTGCACTATAGTATATGTTACCGCTAGATGAGGTGCCGCGTGCTGCGATCTAGTATATGTTAACCGCTATGAGGTGTCCGCTGTGCTGTGCTATAGTATATGTTACGCTATGAGGTGCCGCTGTGCTGCGCTATAGTATATGTTACCGCTATGAGGTGCCGCTGTGCTGCGCTATAGTATATGTTACCGCTATGAGGTGTCGCTGTGCTGCCTCTATATATATGTTACCGCTATGAGGTGTCCGCTGTGCTGCGCTATAGTATATGTTACCGCTATGAGGTGTCCGCTGTGTGTGCTATTAGTATGTTACCGCTATGAGGTGTCCGCTGTGCTGCGCTATAGTATATGTTACCGCTATGAGGTGTCCATTGTGCTGCGCTATAGTATATGTTACCGCTATGAGGTGCCCGCTGTGCTGCGCTTGTATATTGTACCGCTATGAGGTGTCCACGGTGTGCGCTTATAGTATATGTTACCGCTATGAGGTGCCCGCTGTGCTGCGCTATAGTATATGTACCAGCTATGAGGTGTGCCGCTGTGCTTGCTATAGTATATTATACCGCTATGATGGGTCCAGTTGCGCTGCGCTATAGTATAGTGTTACCGCATGAGGGCGCTGTTGTGCGCTATAGTATATGTTACCGACTAGAGGTGTCCTGTGCTGCGCTATAGTATATGTTACCGCCATGAGGTGCCGCTGTGCTGGCTTAGTATATGTTACCGCTATGAGGTGCCCCCTGTGCTGCGCTATAGTATATGTTACCGCTATGAGGTGTCCGCTGTGCTGCGCTATAGTATATGTTACCGCTATGAGGTGTCCGCTGTGCTGCGCTATAGTATATGTACCGCTATGAGGTGTGTCGCCTTGTACTGCGCTATAGTATGTTACCGCTATGAGGTGTCCGCTGTGCTGCGCTATAGTATATGTTACCGCTATGAGTGCCCGCTGTGCTGCGTAAGTATATGTTACCGCTATGAGGTGTCCGCTGTGCTGCGCTATAGTATATGTTACCGCTATGAGGTGTCCGCGTGCTGCGCTATAGTGTATGTTACCGCTATGAGGTGTACATTGTGCTGTGCTATAGTATATGTTACCGCTATGAGGTGTCTTTGGCTGCGACTATAGATAATATGTTACCGCTATGAGGTGCCCATGTGCTGCGCTGTAATATGTTACCATATGAGGTGCCCGCTGTGCTGGTTAGTACTGGTACCGCTATGAGGTGTCCGCTGTGCTGCGCTATAGTATAGTTACTGCTATGAGGTGTCCCCTGTGCTGCGCTATAGTATATGTTACCGCTATGAGGTGTAGTTGTGCTGCGCTTAGTAGTTACGCTCATGAGGTGTCCGCTGTGCTGCGCTATAGTATATGTTACCGCTATGAGGTATCCGCTGTGCTGCGCTATAGTATATGTTACCGCTATGAGGCTGCTGTATCGGATGGAGGAGCTGGTCACATTGGGAAAGTTTCTGCTGCTTTTACTGCATTGCGTCAGAGCGGAGGATGAGGCCCTCCCTCCTGCCTTAACTCCATACATCCTGCCGGTCATATACGGCTCGGATACAGAGCGGCCAATAGGATCTGCTGTGGCATAATTAACCCTTAACTTATCCCAGAATCCAAGGACAATCTGAAAGGTCGGAATTACTAACAACATCCGAAAATTAGTGAACAGTCCAGTAACATTTAGAATGGCCTCGTATTCCTAGGACAGGGGGCATGGAGAGGGGATGAGCCGCACACAGGGGAACACAAATACACCCCCCACCCCAAACCCCCAACATAATGGTCACGAGATGTGCCCCTTATCATAAAAATGTGTGAATAACCTAAGAAAATCTATGAAATCCCAAATTACAAGGAGATTTGAGCACAAGAGTCATCAGGCAAGACGAGTGAGACAGAGAGAGGGAGGAGCCAGAGCCTGAGATACCAACAGACAATTAGATTGAAGCCACCGGAGCCCACTACATCAGTAGTCATACAGTGCGTGATCAACGACTGCTGACATCCTGTGTGTACTATCCTGTACTGTGACATCACTGTGTGTCTATCCTGTCTAGTGACATCACGGTGTACATCCTGTATGTGACACATTTGTATATATCTTACTGTGACATCACGTGTGTAGTATTCATGTACTGTGACATCACGGTGTGTGTGATTATTCATGTACTGTGACATCACTGTGTGTAATTATCCCATGATACTGTGGACATCACTGTGGGTATATATTACGTGACATTCACTTGTGTGTTATTATCATGTCTGTGACATCACTGTGTGATTTATCTGTATGTGACATCAGTGATGTATTATCCCGTACTGGAATCACTGTGTGTATTACCCTTACTGTGAATCCATGTGTGTATTATCCCTGTACTGTGACATCACTGTGGTATATCCCTGTATGTACTGTGACATCACTGTGTGTATTATCCCGTACTGTGGACAAACACTGTGTGTATTTACCCCTGTACTGTGACATCACTGGGTATTACCCTGTACTGTGACATCACTGTGTGTATTACCCCTGTACTGTGACATCACTGTGTATTCCCTGTACTGTGACACACTGGTGTTATCTATACTGTGACATCACTGTGTGTATTATCCCTGTACCTTGACATCGCTGTGTTGTTATTACCCCTGTACTGAATGGGACATGTGTTGTATTACCCCTGTACTGTGACATCACTGTGTGCACTCCCCCTGTGATGTAACTCTCTGTAGTGTATTGATCAGTGTGGTGGAGGATGCGGCAGTCAGTAATGAATGTAATTAGTGGTATTGTGTTTGTTTGTTTTGTGCTTTCTTTTGTCTGGGATAATTTCCTACAGATAAGTTGTCATTTTCCTGGCCCTGGGGGTGATGAGGGGGGGGGGCAGTGCTCACCAGCCTCTGGGGCAGAAGTGTGAGCTCAGCATTATCACCCTGCTCCCGGTAACTCTCCCCGGGTGTCATCTGTGGTGATTTAGCAGGCGGCTCCGCTGTATATCATGGGGTGAGGAGCGGCCTCACATCCTCCGCTCATCTCATCCGTAATAATGATTTACAGGAGCTGCCGAGGATCCGGGATTAACCCTTATATGTTCCTGGGAAGTACAAGATCACATGCCTGACAATCCCCTTATCAGCAGACAGGGGGCGACAGAATAGCAGGGAACCTCTTAGTCATTATAAGAGGTAGTCATAGGGACCCCAATATCAGCTCCTCCTGCTCTATAACATGCTGCCTGCAGATAAGACACTATGTACAATCTGCTCAGCTCCTCCTGCTCTATAACATGCTGGTTGGAGACAGGACACTATGTACAATTGGCTCAGCTATCCTGGCTCTATAACATGCGAGATAGGAACCCATATATGACATTATACAGTGCTGTATGGATGTGTTGAAAAACAGATCTGTTTCTCATAGAAACAGCGCACATTTTTCCTCAGGCCATGTGTGGGGTATTGTACCTCAGTCAATATCTTTTTTAAATACCATAGACTTGAGCAGCCATACAAGAGCCGCCCTAACTCCAGACATCTCCTTAGACTAAGAGTTAAGTACACGAGATAATAATGGATGCTGCCGCCTTGTCTGACTATTATTAATGTTGAAGAAGAAGAACAGAACGTCTCCTCATTATTCTACATTAAAAGTGTCATTTTAACTATTATGATTCACGCTACACAATTCTGAGCGGCTCGATCCTCGGGTATAGATGTCAGAATAGCGTGATTACACGTAGAACGCTGCCCCTGGGGATCGCGTCACCGCCCCATGCGACAAGTTGTCATTGCCCTGGGCCAGGCCTGTCCAGGTTAGATATGTCTGAATGTAGTCCTGCCTTAAGGGTATTACTTAGGTTTAATGATGGTGTCCGATGCTGGGTGGCCGCAGACGGCGACAATTTTATGGTCAGGAATTTTGGCTGATGAGTGGGTAAAATGATGAGGTAAAATGATGAGGTAAAATGATGAGGTAAAGACATGAGGTAAAGATGAGGGTAAATGATGAGGTAAAAGACATGAGGTAAATGATGAGGAAAATGATGAGGGAGGTAAAAGATGACGAAAAGATGAGGTAAAGACAGGAGGTAAAATGAGGTAAAATTGAGGTAAAAGACAGGAGGCTTCACATTACATATCAGGGAAAGACGAAGCAGAACTATTACTAGTGTATATTGGTAAATACCTCAATCCTACCCCCCCCCACACACCACACACACACAACACATTACAAAATATCATGAGGTGTAAAGTGGCCAACCCCTTAAGTCTTGCCATTTGATCCTATTTTCAAGCTATTCTGCCTTAGATTTACCTTGGGCTGATTCTTTATATACAGTAAATTGTGGCTTTTTTTTTGCTCACATTTTTAAGGAATTTTCTGAAATTGCACAGCCTTTGCATATTTTTGGTTTGGGACCTTTAGGGCGCAAAACTGTGATGATACATCAGTGGCCAACCTTCAGAGAACGCACAAAAAAGTCGCAAAAGAATGTTGCTAACACAAAGACTCAACAAGAAAAATACTAAGAATAAATATGCCAAATTTTGGCGCAACATATGAGACGTCCATTTCAGACTGATTTTTGTCATGAACAGACAGATGCCCCAGTGTTTACCGTCTGATTACGGCATTGATGATAAATGGATCATGGATGGGGGTCCCTACCTGTGTAGGTTGGACCACCACAACCCGTTCTACATCAGTCCCATATGTGCTATATCAGTGCCCATTGTCAGCACCAGTTGGGTCCAAGCGTTCGGACCTTTATGGGACAGCCCTTTAACCCTCAAAAGGTGTAATGATGGTGGTAAAAACCGCAATCTTCGCTTTGACAATAAATTACAGGTGTATGTTGTCACTCAATACTGCGAACCTTCGGCAAAATGAAAGAATTATTATGTTGATAAAATTGATGAGCAGTATGTGACACCAAGGGTCACATTTATCATACACTAGTGCAAATTATGATATGTAGGGCGCTACCCCCTTCACTTGGCGTAGAGATGGCGTAAGCGGAGAAACAGGAGCAATTCCTGGCCGTGTGGTTCTGTAGCTTACACAATCCCTGATCTGAAAGATGAGATTCTTATCTTTAATATGACACAAGCAGCAAGGTTCTAGGTACTATGGAACAGAAGATAGGGGCGTCTGAATTGACACTCCATCAGCAGCCTCTAAACTTGATTTATCTCATGTAAAATATGACTCTTCCCTGCTCATTTTCACGTGACTTTGGAGGTGTTTTTGTTATAGATAAATGGGTGAGATTTCAGATAAAAGAGGGAATCGCTTGCCCTCACTGAGGGGGCTAGTAGGTAACATACAGTAGGGTGAGAAATAAACACTCGTGCCATGACGTTGTCAGTTTGCTGACCGGATGCTGTATTACCTCTTTATTGCGATTACAGTACACAGAGCCACAAAAGCCGCCAACAAATTCATCAGCTGCAGCTCTCCATTGCCTCGCAGTCAGCAGTGTCCAGTGCTCGAAGGGTTAAGGTGCAACACTGGGATCAGAACCCAAACAAAAATACAAGAACCTAGGATTTCTCCTTTAATTCAGACTGTCTTACAGTTTTACTGAGAATTAAAGAAAAAATTCTTGGAGCGTGGAGGTATTGCTATATGGAATTGGTGGCTGCTGGTTGCGCGGCAGTGAAGGGGTTCAATCAAGGACTATGTCAAAAAATTAACCCTGTGCGGGAATGAAATGGGTGGGGCACTGGGTTCTGGACTCACCTGTAGTAACCATGCACAACCTGGGGAAGCTGGGCAGGGTGGGGCGAGACTCTGCGTAAAGCGGGAGGGTCCGGATCTAGGCATGGAAGACAACAGAACCTTACAGGTTCTTAGAGGTGGTGGAGCAGGAGGGGAGCGAGTGTCAGAACAATGTATTAGCTGGAAAATCTGAGCGTGGTTCTGCAGGAATATTATTATATTATTTTTTTTTATCTTTGGTTTCTTCCTCTGCAGCTTCCTCTTCCCCTTCTTCTTCTTTCTCTTCTCCCTCAGCTTCTTCTTCTCCTTCATCTTCCTCTTCTTCTCCTTCACCTGTGGAGACAAATGTAAAATGAAGAGTGTCCACTCAAGTAGAATAATCATTGCTGGTTCCAATGAGTCGTACCTTCTCCCTCTTCCTCTCCTTCCTCCTCGGCAGCGTCTTCTTCTTCATCCTCTTCTGGAGGTTCTGCTTTGGCTTCTTCTGCTCTGGACGACTCAATGGTCTCCTCTACGTCGAGCTGTTCTTCCTGCACGTGGCTGGCGTAGTAGGTGGGGAAGGAGCGTGTGGAGATGTAGGAGCTGCTCTGCAGGCTGTAAGCTGATCGCCCAAATATCGGAGCGCTTTGTGTGTATCCACTGGTGATGGCTCCGACGCCGGAGAAGCTCAACCTGGTCTCCTCCCCCTCCAGTAACTTTCTGCAAAATTACAAGATGCAAGAAACTCATTACAAGACTACAATGCGAGGATGTCATAATAGATACAAAAATAATAGCAAAACCATGTAAAACTGCCTATAATTTCTATCTATAATAAACAAACTCAATAAAAATGGTCATTATTAACTCCATCGGTGCCGATACCTGTATGCAGCAATCTCTATGTCCAGCGCCATTTTGACGTTCAGGAGGTCCTGGTACTCCTTCAGGTATCTCGCCATTTCACTCTTTGTATTCCTCAGCTCTTCCTCTAGGTTGTTAATGGCATCCTATGGGTGAAAGAACAAGCACTAGACTTTGTACAGCTCTGTAGTCTATGGTGGTGCTATGCATGATGCTACACAACCCAACACTAGTCAGGGTAGAGTGGGTACCCCTGGCGCATACCCCACCAGCTTTACCCTTCCCATGCACCATGGCCTATTACATATCACTGCAGAGCATCAATAATCACTGAGGATGAAAAGTTTATTCTTATTGTGACAGCAACTTATAGATGATACAGCAAATCTGGGGTCTATAGGAGTGTCTGCCCTATAGTGCTTGGTTATAGGTGCTGTCCCTGGTGCTGATACTGCTTCTGGTAATCTGGTGATTTATCCTTTCACATGATAGCTGGCGATATAATCTACCTATGGTGCTGATCATGAACTGTCCATGGTGCCTGTCCTGGCCCTCATATCTTACCTGTCCCACTTACTAATCCTCTATCTACTGATCTGCCCTACACATAGTGGCTATGCTCTCCTTACTATTTACTGATCTGCCCTGTCCACCATATACCCTGATCGGATGTTACCCATCCATGGTGCTGATCTGAAAGTCTATAGAGCCTGCCCCTCATATCTGCTCTATCCATGGTGTGCATCCTATCCATCCTAAATCCTGATCTGTATTTTATATGTATTTTATCCATCCTACATCCTGATCTGTCCTATCCATGGTGGCTATCCTATCCATCTTGATCTCCTCTATCCATGGTGTGTATCCTATCCACACTTAATCATGATCTGTCCTATCCATTGTGTTTATCCTATCCATCCTGATCTGCTCCATCCATGGTATGTATCCTATCCATCCTAAATCATGATCTGCCCTATCCATGGTTGCTATCCGATCCAGTACATCTTACTGTTCAATTTTGCACAACTTTTATAAACTTATAAGCCCCTCCCATACACATAAATGGATCTGCTCATGTAAAGGTAACTCCCCCTCTAATGTCCACCTGCGACATCAGCTACTTAACCTCTTGATGCCATCCATCCCGCAGCAGTCTCTTCCCATCTTGTAATGAGATCGTGACTCTGCACACTCTGATGACAGCCGTCCCCTCCCCCGCGGAGCCCAGTACCTGCATGCCGGCGATCTCCCCGCTCTGCTTGTCCTCCAGCTCCTGGATCTGCCTCTGCAGAGCATCATTCACCCCTCTGCAGCCGTCGATCTCCAGGGCTTTGGCTTTAAGCAGCCGCCGGCTCTCGGACACCTCGTCCTTGGCTGATCGCACGGCGTCAGTGTTGCGCGCTGCGCTCTGCGTCAGGACGGTGAACTTGGACTGGAACCACTCCTCCGCGGACTGCATGTTCTTGGCCGCGAGCTTCTCGTACTGCGAGCGGATGTCCCGCAGGGCGGAGCTCAGGTCCGGCTTGGCCACATCTACCTCCAGGGAGATCTGAGCGTACTGGATCTGGGACTGAAGTTGGGCCAGTTCCTCGTCGTGCACCTTCTTCAGGAAGGCGATCTCGTCCAGGAGGCTGTCCATGCGCTTCTCCAGCTCTACCCTGGCCAGGGCGGTCATGTCGGCCTCCTTCCTGACCTCCAGCAGCCTGGCCTCGGCGTCCTCCCGGCTCATGGCTTCCTCCTCGTACCTCCCCTGTAGCCCCCGCAGCAGCTCCTCCAGGCGCTCCCGCTCGTTGCGCAGGCTCTGGCGGTCGGCGACCGCTTCCTCGTGGGCCAGGCGCAGCTCGCGCGCCTCCTGCTCGTAGATGTCGCGTAGTCGGGACGGCTGGCTGTGCTTCTGGCGCAGCAGCAGCAGCTCGGCCTCCAGCAGTTTGTTGCGCTGCTCCAGCTCGTGCACGCGCTCGATGAAGTTGGCGAAGCGGTCATTGAGGTCCTGCAGCTGCGCCTTCTCCTGGGTGCGGACGATCTTTAGGTCGCTGCTGATCGCGGCCACCTGGGAGAGGTCCAGGGAGTCGGCGCTGGGGATGAAGGTGCTGCCGGCGGAGGAGGAAGAGCTGGCATAGCTGCGGCGCACGGAGGACGAGTAGCTGCTCCTGCTGGGGGACGCATAGCTGCTCCTGATGTGTAGTCGGGGCGCGCTCTCCACCACCCTGCGCTTATAGGAGCTGCTGTAATACGGGTCGTAGCTGTAGGAGCTCATGGTGCGGGCTGAGGCAAACTCTGCACAGCTCCCCTACTTATATGACGGGAGAGAGTGACGGGCATGCGCAGTGCGGGCAGCCAGTCCCGGGATGAGCTCCCCTCCATCAGTGCAAGGACCAGGCTGCTCCTCCATCCCTATTCTCATTACAGGCTCTGCAGTACTCTAACATACTGCTGACCATGGCTCCCCCTGCAGGACAGAAGCAGCGAGCTCAGGCGCAGGAGCTCATGGAGTAGTGCGGAGGAGTGTGTCCTCTAGCACAGATCCCTGGCACAGCAGAGCGCAGGGTGCGGTCCTATGAAACCTGTCACTACCCAAAGGAGAAAGGAGACAAAATCTGGAAGGTCAAGAAGCAGGTGCAGCTACACTACAAAGGAGGACAATATACAGAAATATTTTTTTTTGTTCAGCTAAAAGTATTATAACAGATAGATATGTGATTTATAGATACATAAGAGATAGATAGATGTGAGATAGATTATTAGATATGGAAAGGCTTTTGTCTCAGGAAGAACCCCTGTGCCTCCTCCCCCCATCTGAAGACTGGTTCCACATTTTCTTTTTCCAGAAGCACTTTTTTACTTTTGAGCAACTACTTTACGAACATCCAGGGGTGAACCTAAACTCTTTGCTGGGTGGGGTGAGCTATAGAATGGCGCCCCTACACCCCATCAAGTAGGTATTAATCAGGTTACACAAAGTGTCAAGTTGTGCTTTGCAGCAGGTGACTGCACCCCTGATGCTGCTCCCCCTTTCTACAGGTGATGCTGCCTGAGGCAAGAGGCTCAACTTGCCTCATGGCTGGTGCAGCCGTGTGAACATCCCCCTGTAATAAATGATATACAGTACATGCTGCCAGCTATATTTTACATGCAAGGTTTCTAATGCAGAGATATTTTTAGCACAGTGATGTTTTTTTCGCAATGCAGAGCTTATATACAAGGCAGGAATTGTGCCCAATTTAACCCTCATGTCACCTCCATGCAAAGTAGGCGTGAAGGGTGAGCGAGCGCAGGACACTATACTGCTCAGTAGCCAGAGCCAAGAAGGGGCAGGGCTTGGTTTTAACCTGCCACACTGGCTACCGGATATATATCAGGAGACCGGAGCCTCTAAATATATCCAATGGATGCATCACACACATGGGCATAGATAAATCCCCCCTTCATATATAATGACTAGTTAGTCATAGAATACATCCTGGATGTACAGTCTATGTGCCACTGAGTGGATTGGAATCTCATTGGACTAGCTGCTGAGCTCCTTCATGAAAGAACACAAGGCATCATGGGAAGTGTGGGCAGAGTGTAATAGACTCAATTTCAGGGCAAAGAGAGGAAGAGGCTAGTATCCGCATCTGACTGTTTTCCCCTCTTCATCTACCAGTCAGCGAGCCACAGTCTCTTCACTGTTGCAACATGCAGCCCGATAGTTGGTCACGTGACTGGTACTCAGCTACGCAGTATAAACCACCGATCTCCAGTCACATGACCTGCAGTGAGTGAGCTCTGCCCGTCCCCAAGGTAGTGCCTGCTCCTGCACACAGAGCCATTGGCAGGATCGAGCTGTCACTGTGACTGCTTTACTGTGCTGTCCAGTGACATACACTGGATACAGTGAATATATATGATAATTACCAAATAATAATAAATGAAACAAAAATTTTCAAATGGGTGGGCAGCATCGCCCACAGGCTGGACAGGGGGAGTCTGGGTGGCCGGAGCACGCCACAGTGTAGTCAGGGGGAGTCTGAATGGCCAGCATCAGCCACAGCATAGACTGGGGGGGTCTTGGTGCCCAGGATCGGAAGTCTAGACAGAAGGGGTCTTAGTGCCTGGCATCTGCCACAGCATGGACTGGGGGGTCTTGGTGCCCGGCATCGGATACAGTTTGTACAGGGGGAGTCTGGTGGCCAGTGTCAGACACATTGATGTCTGTGGGTTTGGAATTACTGAGGGGACAGGAAAGGTTGTGCATCCTTTTGGTGTGTTCTCATGTGGCATTTGGATTAAGTTTACAAGCGTACATCTACATTTCCAGTGAAACGCATGTGATTGGCAACATGAACCGAGTGTATTGCATGTACACAATGCAAAAGACCGGGTGCTAGCTAGCGATCACATGCGGTTCACTAAAAACGTAAATGGGATCAGGTCAAACCCCGCCCCTGGACATGTAAATGCGCCCTTTATTTAAAGGACATCTACCACCAGGATGAAGGATGGTAAACCAAGCACACTGACATACTGGTGTGTGTCCCCTCTGGCAGGATCTGCTTCTCGTTTATCTTCTTTATTCCTGGTTTTTAGAAAAGAAAACTTTAAAAATTATGTAAATGATCCTAAGGGCTCCAGGTTCCTTTAACACCTATTGAGCCTGGAGCTCCTTAGGCTCATTTTAATAATTTTAAAGGCCTTTTTTTTAAGATCCTGCCAGAGGGGCACACACCAGTATGTCAGTGTACTTGGTGTACAATCCTTTATCCTGGTGGTAGATGCATAATGTATCAGTACTATAATTGTCTCACTTGGCTATTTCAGCACAGACAACAGGGGCTGTAATGATTTTCTTCCATAAATATCTCTTTATAAACATTTTATACGCATAGGAGTTATTAATATATACAGGCGGTCCCTTGCTTAAGGAGACCTGACTTACAGACGACCCCTAGTTTAAGACGGACCCCTCTTCCCACTGTGACCTCTGGTGAAGCTCTCTGAATGTTACTATAGTACCAGACTGCAATGATCAGCTGTAAATGTCTGTAATGAAGCTTTATTGATAATTTTAGGCCTCATTACAGCTAAAAAATGTAAAACTCCAATTGTCACTGGGGCAAAATAAAATTTTGTCTGGATCTACAATTATAAAATATACAGTTTCGACTTACATACAAATTCAACTTAAGAACAAACCTGTGGAACCTATCATGTACGTAACCTGGGGACGAGCTGTATTGCTGTCATACTCCTCCTCAGAATTGTCAGAAGAGCATTATAAACCTTCTGGAAAATGGTTAGTCCTCCCACTTCACTGCTGCTGAGGAAGATTTTTTACAAGTAGCTTTAGAAGAGAAAAAAATGCCATAAGTCTGTGATGATAAAATGACCTGCATTTCATCCACTGCCACACTGTTCTGTCATATAGTGATGGGTGCTCTTGGATTAAGCCTCCAGTTATCAACTGTGAACATTTTGGGCCATAATTATTCTAGGATAAGGCTATGACATGTAGGGGCATATTTATCATATGATGAGTCCCCCACCTCCTGACACGCCCCAGATCTATCAGGAGGCTGCATAGAATTGCATATTATGGCCTCTCTCCCTGCCACAGTGGCATAGATGGTGTAAAAGTGGTAATTTGTGGCTCTGTTTTCGGGGTACAAGCCGTGTTAAACGCCACCCCCTCCCTTGTGTTAGTATTCTGCATTTCTCTTACATAAAATGATCTCTTAGATTCTTTTTTATTACTATATTAGTGGATATATTACACTTATAATGACAAACTCCACTCTGCTGTGTCATGTAATGAAGCAGTTAATAGAATTGAGCAGATGTTTAGTATACAGAGGGAAACCCAGCCATATACAGAAAGTAATCTATGCCACCTATTCATGTACATAGAGCATAGGGCACTGCCCTCCAAGGGACCTATACAGAAGAGCCCCTCCACATGTCATCATCAGGACCCCACAGGTCTCTAACCAGGAGAAGGGAGTTCTAGATATTTTCTCAGATTGTTAGGTATTGGCAGAAGCTTCGTAATATCAACAGAAAATAGGATATGAGGTTCTGGTAATTTGTTGTATGTCTGTACTGCTCAAGAAGATGTAAGTAGATGTAGAAGATAGATAGATACGAGATAGATAGATAGATAGATAGATAGATAGATAGATAGATACATAGATACATAGATAGATAGATACGAGATAGATAGATAGATACATAGATAGATAGATAGATAGATAGATAGATAGATAGATAGATAGAAAGATACATAGATGGATAGATATAAGATAGATAGATGGATAGATATGAGATAGATAGATAGATAGATAGATAGATATGAGATAGATAGATATGAGATAGATAGATAGATATGAGATAGATAGATAGATGGATAGATATGAGATAGATAGATAGATATGAGATAGATAGATATGAGATAGATAGATAGATAGATAGATGGATAGATATGAGATAGATAGATAAGTACTAGAGACAAGCAGTAACATGTTACTGCTTGTCTCTAGTACTGCCTGTACATGTTACTGCTTGTCCCTAGTACTGCCTGTACATGTTACTGCTTGTCTCTAGTACTGCCTGTACATGTTACTGCTTGTCCCTAGTACTGCCTGTACATGTTACTGATTGTCTCTAGTACTGCATGTATGTTACTGATTGTCTCTAGTACTGCCTGTACATGTTACTGCTTGTCCCTAGTACGGCCTGTACATGTTACTGCTTGTCTCCAGTACTGCCTGTGCATGTCACTGCTTGTCCCTAGTACTGTCTGTACATGTTACTGCTTGTCTCTAGTACTCCCTGTACTTTACTGCTTGTCTCTACTACTGCCTGTGCATGTTACTGATTGTCTCTAGTACTGCCTGTGCATGTTACTGCTTGTCTCTAGTACTGCCTGTGCATGTTACTGCTTGTCTCCAGTACTGCCTGTGCATGTTACTGCTTGTCTCCAGTACTGCCTGTGCATGTTACTGCTTGTCCCTAGTACTGTCTGTACTTGTTACTGCTTGTCTCTACTTCTGCCTGTGCATGTTACTGATTGTCCCTAGTACTGCCTGCACATGTTACTCCTTGTCTCTAGTACTGTCTTGACTTGTTTTAACTTTGCTTGTCTTACTTCTGCATGTGCATGTTTACTGTGTGTCCCTAGTACTGCCTTAATGTTACGATGTTACTACTGCTTGTCTCTAGTACTACTGGCACATGTACTCCTTGTCCCTAGTAACTGTCTGTACATGTTTACTACTTGCTTGGTCTAGTACTGCCTGTACATGTTCGGGCCTTGTCTCTAGTACTTTCTGTGCATGGTTGCTTGACCCATTGCTGCCTTACATGTTCCTGCTTGTCCCTATACTTGCCTTTACGTGTTCCTTGATTGTCTCCAGTAACAGCCTGTATGTGTTACGATTGTCCCTAGTACTGTAACTGCCTGATACAGTTACTGCTTTGTCCCTAGTACTAATGTGTGTCGCTGTACATGTTTCTGGTGCTTGCTCTGGTCTGCTGTACTGTTACTGCTGGTCTCTATTACTGCTTTACTGTTATTTGCGTTTGTCCTCTGGACTGCCTGTACATATTACACTGCTTGTTGCTCTGTACTGGCCTGTAACATATTACTGGCTTTGTCCTCTAGTACTGCCCTGCACATGTACTCTGCTTGTCCTAGTACTGCCTGTACATGTTACTGCTTGGTCTCTGTACTGCCTGTACATGTTTACTGCTTGTCTCTAGTACTGCCTGTACATGTTACTGCTTGCCCCTAGTACTGTCTGTGCATGTTTATTGCTTATCTCTAGTACGCCTGACGACTCCTTCATTACTGCTTGTCCCTATACTGTCGCAAGTGACAGGTATTCTTCTTTGTCCTCTATTGCCCCTGCACATGTTTCTTCTTCGGCTGTTCTATACGCCTGTACATCGTTACTACTCTGCCTAGTCCTCTCCCTCCACTGCCTGTGCATGGTTACTGCTTGTCTCTATTACTGTCTGTACATGTTACTACTGTCACAGTCTCTACTACTCTGACTGCTGTGCATGTTACTGATTGTCTCTTGTACTACTGCCTGCACATGTTTACTACTGCTTGTCTCTAGTACTGGCTGTGCATTTATTGCTTTTCTCCTGGTACTACCTTTACATTTTACTCCTCTTGTTCTCATTAATGCCTTTCCATGTTACTAGCTTGTCTTCTGGTACTGCTGCACATGCTACTGCTTGTCTCTGTACTAGCCCTGTACATGTGACTCACTGCTTTTCCCTGTACTGTCTGTAGCAATGTTGCTGCTTATCTCTAGTACTCGCTTTGCATGTTCTTTAACTAGCTTGTCTCTATTACTATCCTTACAATGTTACTGCTTGTCCTCTCTAGTACCTGCCTGCGCATGTTACTGCTTGTCTCTAGTAACCTACGTACTGCCTGTAAATGTTACTGCTTTGTTCTAGTCTCTGTCGGTACATATTACTGCTTGTCTCTAGTAGCTGCCTGCACATGTAACTTGCGTGTCCCTAGTACTAGTCTCTGCCTGTACATGTTACTGCTTAATCTCTAGTACTCCTAGCCTTTACATGTTAACTAGCTTGTCTCTATACTTGCCTGTACATGTTACTCGCTTGTCCCTAGTACTTCCTGTACATGTTAACTCTACCTCTCTACTCTGCTTGTCTCTAGTACTCTCTGGCCTTGCCTTGTTACGTACTCCTCACTGCTTGTCCCAGTACTTGCTGTGCATGTTACTAACTTACTTACTTACTTACTACTACTAACTACTTTCTTTGTCTTCTAGTACTCTACTCTACTTCCTCTTTTCATATTATACTAACTTTCTTCTACTATCCTAGCGTTGTTTGCCGTACTCTTGCTTTTACCTCATCCTTAGCTTCACATCCTGAGCGGTTCCTCTGACTAACCGTACTGTTACTAGCCGCTCTACTGCCTACTCTTTTCGTCTCTTGCTGCGTCTTTTAACTGGGCATGTCCTGCCCTCGTCACCTTCCCCCTCTGTGTCTGCGACGAACTTACTCTGTCTTGTCTCTAGTACTGTCTGGTCTGTACATGTTAACTACTAACTCTCTCCCTTGCTGCTCGCCCCTAGCGTACTCCTCTATCTATTAACTGACCTTTCTCCAATCCTCTCTTCTACTCTTCCTTGTACCCCTATCATTTCCAGCCCACAACTTCTTGCGTTTCCCTAGTTCCTGCTGCTGTCTGTAACTTGTTACTGGCTTGTCTCTAGTACTTACTCTAACTCTCTACTGCCTGTACGTTACTTCCTTGCGTGTCGCTAACTACTGTCTGTACTTTTACTAGCCTCTGCCTGTTCCCTAGTACTATCAATGCTACATGTTCTGCCTTGTCTCTAGTCTGTCTGTGATGTTACTGCTTGTCCCGATTACTGCCGTACATGTTAACTGCTGTCTCTAGTACTCTCAGTCCTCCCTGTACTTTACTGCTTGTCTCTACTCCTGCCTGTGCTGTTACTGATTTCCTCTAGTACTGCCTGTTCTGTTTACTGCTTGTCTCTAGTACTGCCTTTTGCATGTTCTGCTTGTCTCCAGTACTGCCTGTGCATTGACTCTGCTTGTCTCTGTACTACCGCCTGGGCATGTTACTGCTTGTCTCTAGTAACTGCTGTGGCATGTTCTCTGCTTGTCTCCCAGTACTCCTGTGCATGTTACTCTGCTTGTCCCTAGTACTGTCTGTAACGTTACTGCTTGTCTCTACTACTACTGCCTGTGCATGTTACTGATTGTCCCTAGACTGCCTGTACATGTTACTGCTTGTCTCTAGTACGACCTGCCATGTTAATCCTTGTCCCTAGTACTGTCTGTACTGTACTGCTTGTCCCTAGTACTGCCTGTACATTTCCTCGCTTTTTCTCTAGTACTACTGCCTGTACATGTTCTGCGTGTCCTCTAGTACTGTCTGTGCAGGTACTGCTTGTCCCTAATACTGCCTGTACATGTCCTGCTGCTTGTCCTAGTACAACCGCTGTACATGTTACTTTACTGATTGTCTCTAGTACTTCCTGTAGTTACTGATTGTCCTCTGTAACTGCCCTGTGCCTGTTCTGCTTTCTCTAGTCCTGGCCTTACATGTTCTGCTTATCTCATAGTACTAGGCCTGTTCATGTTCCTAAACTGCTTGTCCTCCTATTACTTGCCGTACATGTTAATGCTTGTCCCCTAGTACTCCCCTTTTCATGTTAACTGATTGTTCCAGTACTCTGCCTGTACATGTTACTGCTGTCCCCTGTACTGCCTGTGCATGTTACTGTTGATCTCTATGTACTGCCTGTACATGTTACTACTCTGCTTGTCCCTAGTACTCTGCCTGTGCATGTTACTGATGGTCTCTAGTATGCCTGTACATGTTACTGCTTGTCCCTATACTGCCTGTGCATTTACTGATTGTCTCTAGTAACTGCCTTGGCCATGTTTGCTTGTCTCTAGTACTAGCCTGCACATGTAACTGCTTGTCCCTAGTCTGCCTGTACATGTTTACTGCTTATCTCTAGTACGCCTGTACATGTTACCTTCTGCTTGGTCTCTATACTCGCCTGTACATGGTTACTGCTTGTCCTAGTACTGCTGTACATGTTTTTACTTGCTTGTCTCTAGTACTGCCTGTTGTCATGTTCTCTTGTCTCCATACTGCCGGTGGCATGTACTTCCTTGTCTCTAGTACTGCCTGTGCACGATTACTGCTTGTCTCTAGTACTGCCTGCACATTTTACTGCTTTGTCTCTAGTCTGAGTCCTGTACGTTTACTACTGCTTGTCCCTAGTACTCTCGCCTGTCATTTTACTGCGGTCCCTATTCCTGGTCCTGTACTTGTTCACGGCTGTCTCTCTTAACTGCCTGTACGTTACTGCTTGTCTCTCCTTACTGTCCTGTACATGTTCCTGCTTGTCCCTATACTCTGCATGAATGTACTGCTGCTCGAGTACTTGTCTGTTCAATGTCTACTCACTGCTTGCCCCTATTACTGCCTGTACAGTACGCATGTCTCTAGTATTACTCCCTGTACTTTACTGCTTGTCTCTAACTACTCCTGCCTTGTGCATGTTACTAGATTGTCTCTAGTACTGCCTGTCAACTGTTACTCGCTTGTCTCATACTCAGCTGTGCAATGTACTCTGCTTGATCTCCAGTACGCCGTTCAATGTTACTGCTTTGCTCTAGTACTGCCTGTGCATGTTACTGCTTGTCTCTATTACTGCCTGTTGCATGTACCCTGTCCCTAGTAACTTTCTGACTTTTACTGCTTGTCCCTATACTTGCCCTGTACATGTTAGCTGCTGTATCTAGTACTGCCTGTACATGTTCCTGCTTGTCTCTAGTACGTCTGTGCATGTACTGCTTGTCCCTAATACGGCCTGACATGTTAACTGCTTGTCCCTAGTAACCTCCGCCTGTAACCTTTTACGGATTGTCTCCTAGTACTGCCTGTACTTTACTGATTGTCCTATTACTGCCTGTGCATGTTACTCACTTGCTTGTCCCCTCTAGTACTGCCTTTACATGTCTACTGCTGTCCCTAGTACTTCCTGTACAGGTTCTGCTTCTCTCTAGTACTGCCCTGTACATGTTACTGCTTGTCTCTAGTACTCTGCCTTTACATATTACTGCTTGTCCTCTTAGTACTTCGCCTGTACTGTTACTGCTTGTCGCTAGTACTGCCTGTTCATGTTACTGCTTGTCCCTATACTGCCTGCACATGTTTACTGCTTGCCTCTATTACTGCCTGTGCATGTACTGCTTTGTCCCAGTACTGCCGTACATTTTACTGCCTGTGTCCTCGAGTACTGCCCTGGTAAACTGTCTACTGCTTGCCTCTATACTTCTTGCATTGTTACTGGCGTGTTCCCTTGTACTGTGCCTTGCTATCCTGTTTATTTCTTTATCTCTAGTACCTCCTGGACAAGTACTGCTACTGTCCTACAGACTACTACGCCTGTCATATTACTAACTGCTTGTCTCTAGTACTCGCCTGTAACATATTAACGCTTGTCTCTATACTGCCTGTTACATGTTACTGCTTTCTCTCGCACTCGCCCCTGATACATATAACTGCTTGTCACTCTAGGCCTGCCTGTACATGTTACTCGGCTTATCTCTAGTACTGCCTGTACGTTACCTACTCGTGTCTTAGTACCTGCCCCCTGTACATACTTACTGCTTGTTCTCTTTCTAGTTCTGCCTGTACTAGTTACTACTCCGCTTTGTCCCTAGTCCTACTTCCTGTTACATGTTACGCTTGTCCTCCTATACTCGCGCCTAGTACATGTTACTACTACACTCCTACCGCTTGCCTCTAGTACACTAGATGCCTTGCATGTTATGCTTTTCCCTTGTACTGCCTTTAACATGTTTATTTTCCACTTATCTCTATTACGAACGTACTGCCTTACATTTTACTGCGTGCTCTCTGTCCTCGCCTTGTACATATTCTGCTTGTCTCTATCCTGGCCTGTACAGTATCATTTACTCCTTTACTACTCCTAAAACTAAACTTACTACTACTCTAACTACATATTTTTTAACTATTTTAACTAGACATTACACCCTCCTCTCACTAGTAAAATCCTTCTTCTAAGACCTTACTACACTTCTCTCCTTACAGAACCAGAAGCTGTATACTCAACACTGTTCTCGTTCATTGTGACTATCGACTTTTACTTACCTATGGAATACTTAACACCCTACTTAGACACAATGGGCGACTCTGACTCTTTTGCTCTCTTTCTCATACCGCCTTACATGTTACTGCTTGGTCTTAATACTGATGTCCTGTCAGTATTACTGCTTGTCTCTAGTATGTCCTGTACATGTTACTACTGCTTGTCTCTAGTACTGCCTGTACATATGACTGCTATGTCTCTAGTACTGCCTGTACATGTTACTGCTTATCGCTAGTACTACTGCCTGTACGTTACTGCTTGTCTCTAGTACTGCTCTTACATATTACTGCTTGTTCTCTAGTACGCCTGTGCATGTTACTGCTTGTCCTAGTACTGCCTGTCACATGTTACACTGCTTGTCTCCGTACGCCTGTGCATGTTCACTGCGTGTCCCTAGTACTGCCTGTACATGTTACTGCTTGTCTCGAGTACTGGCCTTTACATGTTACTGCTTGTCCTCTAGTACTGCCTGTACATATTAGACTAGCTTGTCTCTAGTACTGCCTGTACTGTTGTATACTGGCTCTCTCTAGTTACTTGCCTGTACATGTTTACGTGCTTGTCCCTAGTACTGCCTGCACATTTCCTTGCTTGCCTCTAGTACTGCCTGTGCATGTACTGCTTGTGCTCATACTGCCTGTCATGTTACTACTAGCTTGTCTCTAGTACTGGCCTGACATGTTACTACTGCTTGCTCTAGTACTGGCCTGTTCATGTTACTCACGTGGCTTGTCCCCTTTACGGCCTTACATCTATTTTTCATATCTAGTCCTTCCTGTACCATGTTACTGCTTGTCTCTAGTACTGCCTGTACATATGACTACTGCTTGTCTCTCTACTGCCTGTACATATTCTGCTGTCTCTAGTACTTGCCGTACATGTTACTGCCTTGTCTCTAGTACTTGCGCCTTACATAATTACTGCTTTTCTCTTAGTACTCTGCCTTACATTTACTGCTTATCTCTAGTACTGCCTGTACGTACTGCTTGTCTCTAGTACTGCCTGTACATATTACTGCGTGTCTCTAGTCCTGCTGTACATGTTACTGCTTGTCCCTCTTACGCCTTACATGTTACTTGCTTGCTCTAGTACTGCCTTACTGTTTACTGCTTGCTCTAGTATCTGCCTTGCATGTTCTGCTTGTCCTTGTACTGCCGTGAACATGTTATTTCTTATCTCTAGTACGTTCTGTACATGTTCTGCTGTCTCTAGTACTGCCTGTACATATTACTGCTTGTCTCTCTACTGGCCTGTCATATTACGGCCTTGTCTCTATACTGCCTTACTGTTACTGCTTGTCTCTAATACTGCCTTACATATTACTGCTTGTCTCTATACTGCTCCTGTACATGTTACTACTGCTTGTCCCTAGTACTGCCTGTCTATTACTAGCTTGTCTCTAGTCTGCCTGTACATGTACTGCTACTCTAGTCCTTATTACTCCCTGTACGTTTCTGCTTGTCTCTAGTACTGCCTGTACATCTTACTCTACTCTTGCTTGTCTCTAGTTCTGGCCTCGTACATGTTACTTGCTTGTCCGCTAGTACTGCCTGTACATGTTTACTACTGCTTGTCTCTAGTACTGGCCTGTACATCTTACTGATCGGTCTCTATACTGTCCTGTGCTGTACTACTTGCTTGTCTCAGTACTTGCCTGTACATGTTCTGTTTATCTTAGTACTCCGCCTGTACAGGTTACTGCTTGTCGCTATTACTGCCTGTACATGTTACTGCGTGTCTCCAGTACGCCGTACATGTATATGCTTGTCTCTATTACGTCTTGTACATTATACTCGGCTTGTCTCTACTACTGCCTGTACATGTTACTGCTTGTCTCTAGTACTGCCTGTACATGTTACTGCTTTCTCTAGTATCCTGTACATGTTACTGCGTTGTCTCTAAGTACTGTCTGTGCATGTTACTGCGTGTCTCTAGTACTGTCGTACATGTTACTACCGGCTTGTCTCTTATTAATTCCCTGTACTTACTGCTTGTCTCTACTACTACTGCCTGTGCATTTACTGATTGTCCTCTAGTACTGCCTTGTGCTGTTACTACGGCTTGTCCTCTAGTACTGCCTTGCAGGTTTACTGCTTGTCTCCAACTACTTGCCTGTGCATGTTACTGCTTGTCTCTAGTAATGCCTGTGCATTTTCTCTGCTTGTCTCCAGCCTCTGCCTGTGCTGTTTTATGCTTGTCTCTAGTACTGCCTGTGCATGGTACTGCTTGTCTCTAGTACTGCCTGTACTGTTACTTGCTTGTCTCTATATTATTAAACTGCCTGTGCATGTTACTCGCTTGTCTCTAGTACTGCTTGCATGTTCCTGCTGTCCTCCAGTACTGCCTGTGATGTTCTGCTGTCCCTAGTACTGTCTGTACTGTTACTACGACTGCTTGTCTCTCTCTGCCTTGGCATGTTACTGATGGTCCTAGTACTGCCTGCACTGTGTACTACTCTTGTCCAGTACGTCTGGTACATGTTACTGCTTGTCCCTAGTACTATCCTGTACATCTTACTGCTTGTCTCTAGTACTGTCTGTGCATTGTACTTACTCTCTTGTCCCAGTACTTTCTGTACATGTTACTGCATTGTCCCTAGTACTCTGCCTTTACATGTTACTACTGCTTGTCTCTAGTACTGTCTGTGCATGGTACTGCTTGTCCTCTAGTACTGCTGTGGCATGTTACTGCTTGTCCTTCTCCAGTACTTGCCTGTGCAGGTTACTGCTTGTCTCTATTACTGCCTGTGCAGGTTCTTGCTTGTCTCCATTACTGCCTGTTCATGTTACTGGCTTGTCTCTAGTACTGCCTGTGCATGTTACTGGCTGTCTCTAGTACTGCCTGTACAGTTACGGCTTGTCTCTCGTACGATGCCTGTGCATTGTTTTACTGCTTGTCTCTAGTCTGCTGTGGCAGGTTACTACTGCTTGTCTCCAGTACTGCCTGTGCATGTTACTCACTACTGCTTGTTCGCCTCGTCTGTCTGTACTTGTTACTGCTTGTCTCTACTTCTGCCTGTGCAATGTTACTGAGTTTCCCTGTACTGGCTGACATTTTACTCGTGTCCTAGTACTGTCTGTACCTGTTACTGCTTGTCCCTAGTACTTGCTGTACATGTTTACTTGCTTTGTCTCTAGTACTGTCGGGTGCATGGTACTGCTTTCCCTAGACTGCCTGTACTGTTACTGCTTGTCTCTAGTCTACCTGCACATGTTACTACTCCTTGTCCCTAGTACGGTCCTGTAATTTTACTGCTTGTCCCTAGTACTGCCTGTACAATGTTACTATTGCTTTCCGTCTAGTACTGTCTTGCATGTACCTCGCTTGTCCCCTAGTACTCTCTGCCTGTACAGTTACTGAGTGTCATCCAGTCAACAGCCTGTATGTGTTACTTTTACGATTTGTGTCCATAGTCCTGCCTTTACATTGTTACTGCTTTCCCTATTATCTGCCTGTACATGTTACTCCGCTTGCTGCTCTGGGTACTCTTTTACTGCCGTAAGTGTTACTCACTGTTGGCTCTAGTAACTGCCTGTACATGTTATTGCTGCTTCTCTGTACTGCCTTTAAACATAGTATGCTTGTTCTCTAGTCTGCTGTACATATTACTGCTTGTCTCTATTACTGCCTGCACTTTTACTGCGTGTCCTAGTCTCTGCCTGTACTGTTACTTCTTGTCTCTGTACTCGCCTGGTAATGTTACTGCTTGCTCTAGTACTGCCTGTACATGTTACCTGCTTGTCCCTAGTAACGGTATGTGCTATTATTGCTTATCTCTAGTACTGCCTGTACATGTACTGCTTGTCCCTAGTCTACGCTGGGCCTGCACATGTTTCTGCTTGTCCTCTAGTATTGGCCCTGCACATGTTTCTGCTTGTCTCTATTACTGCCTTTTACATTTTTACTGCTATCTCTACTACTGCCTGTGCATTTCCTGCTTGTTCCTTCTATTACTGTCCTGTACATGTTACTGCTAGTCTCGTACTACTTACTACTGCCGTCATTACTCGCTTGTCTCTTGTACTGCCTGCCACATGTTACTGCTTGTCCCCTACGTACCTGCCTTGCATGTTTTGCTTGTCCTTGGTACTACTGTACTGTTACTGCGTTGGTCTCTAGTATGCCTGTACATGTGTAACTGCTTGTCTCTGGTCTGGCCTGCATGTTACTGCTTGTCCTGTACTGCCTTTACATGTTACTGCTTTCCCTCAGTCGTCTGGAATGTTGTGCTTATCTCTAGTCTTTACTGCCTGTGCATGTTACGCTTGTCGCTATCCTCTGGCCTGTACATGTTTACTACCTCTGGCTTGTCTCTAGTACTCGCCTGCGCATGTTCCTCTCTACTCTCGCTTGTCTCCAGTACCTTGCCTGTACCTGTTACTGCTTGTCTCTAGTACGGTTCCGGTACGTGTATTACTCGCTTGTCTCTAGTCCTCTTCTCTGGCCTGCAACATTAACGCTTGTCCGATACTGCCTGTACCTGTTTACTGCTTACTCTAGTACTACTCTGCCTGTACATTTCAACTGCTTGTCCCCTATACTGCCCTGGTACTGTTCTTGCTTTGTCACTCTAGTACTCGCCTGTGCATGTTACTGCTTGTCTCCAGGTAAACTGTCCCTGTGTGTTCCTGCTTGCTCTGAGTATACTCTCTAGCCCGTGTCCTATTACTTTAATACTGAAATTGTCTCTAGTACTGCCTGCACATGTTACTGCTTGTCTCTAGTACTGTCTGTACATGTTACTGCTTGTCCCTAGTACTGCCTGTACATTTTACTGCTTGTCCCTAGTTCTGTCTGTACTTGTTACTGCTTGTCTCTAGTACTGCCTGTACGTTACTTCGCTTGTCTCTACTACTGCTCTGTACATGTACTGCTTGTCCCTAGTACTCTGCATGTACATGTCTACTGCTTGTCTCTAGTACTGTCTGTGCAGTTACTGCTCTGTCGTGTCCCTATACTGCCGTACATGTTACTGCTTTTCTCTGTACTCGCCTGTACTGTTAATGCTTTTCCCTATTACTTGCCTGTACCTGTTACTCTTGTCTCTATTACTCCCTGACTTTAACGGCTTGTCTCTAACTACTGCCTTGCATGGTACTGATTGTCTCTAGTACTCTGCCCTGTGCATTTTACTAGCTTGTCTCTAGTACTGTGCCTGTGCTGTCTGCTTGTCTCTCAGTACGCCTGTGCATGTTACTGCTTGTCTCTAGTACTGCCTGGTGCATGTTACTGCTTGTTCCGCTAGTAAACTGCCTTGTGCATGTTACTATCTTGTCTCCCATTACTTTGCCTGTCCTGTGTTACTGCGTGTCCCGAGTACTGTCTGTCGTTACTCGCTTTCTCTACTACTGCCTTGGCATGTTACTGATTGTCCTTGTACTGCTGTACAATGTTCTGCTTGTCTCTAGTACTTACCTGCACATGTTACTCCTTGTCTCCTAATCTAGTACTTCGCCTGTGCATGTACTGCTTGTCCTAGTACTGTCTGTACATGTTACTCTTGTCCCTAGTACTTGCTGTACATGTTACTTGCTTGTCCTCTAGTACTGTCTGTGCATGGTACTGCTTTCCCGATACTGCCTTACGCATGTTACTTGCTTGTCCCTATTACCGCCTGTACTATTTACTGACTCTGTGTCGTCTAGTACTTCCGGTAACGTTACTGGTGTCTCTATACTCTGCCTGTGCATGTTACTTTCTGTCTCTAGGAACTCGCCTGTACAGTTACTGCTTTATCTCTAGTACTGCCGTGCATGTGTACTGATTTCCCTAGTACTGCCTGTACATGTTACTGCTTGTCTCTATACTGGCCTGTTCTGGTTATGATTGTCTCTAGTACTGCCTGTACATTTACTGGCTTGTCCCGAGTCACTGCCTGTGCATAGGTTCACTCGATTGTCTCTAGTACGCCTGTACATTTTAACTTGCCTTGTCCCTAGTACTGCCTGTGCATGTTACTGATTGTCTCTAGTACCGTCCTGTACACATGTTACTGCTTTGTCCCTAGTACTGCTGTGCATGTTCTGATTGTTCTCGATACTGCCTTGGCAATGTTACTTGGCTCTGCTCCCTAGTAACTGCCGGTACATGTTACTGGGCTTGTCTCCCAGTACTCCTGTGCATGTCACTATGCTTGTCGCCTAGTACCTCCTTGGTGCCTGTATCATGTTACTCTGGAGCTTGTCTCTTTACTGCCTGTACATGTTACTGGCTTGTCCTAGTACTGACCTTACATATTACTGCTTGTCCTCTAGTACGTCTGCCTTACATGTTACTGCTTGTCTCGAGTACTGTCCTGTACATGTTACTGCTTGTCCCTAGTACTGGCCCGCCATGTTACTACTGCTTCGCTGCCTCTAGTAATGCCTGTGAATTGTTACTGCTTGCTCCAGTACGCTGCCTGTAACGGTTCCTGCTTGTCTCTAGTACTCTCGGCCTGTACAAGTTACTCGCTTGCCCTCTAGACACCTCACCCTGTGCATGTTACTGCTTTGTCCTTGTCACTGCTGTACATGTTTTCTTATCTCTAGTACTGGCCTGTAAATGTTACTTCTTTGTCACTAGTACTGCCTGTACATCTTACTGCTTGTCCCCTTGTACTGACTGCCTGTACATGTTATTTCTTAGCTCTAGTACTGTCCTGTAATTTTACTGCTTGTCTCTAGACTGCGCTGTACATATTACTGCTTGTCTCTAGTACTAGCCTTACATCTTAAACTGTCTTGTCTCTAGTACTGCTGTACATGTTTACTAGCTTGTCTCTAGTACTTCGCCTGTATTTTACTGCTGTCTCTCAGTACTCTGCCTGTACATGTTACTGCTTAGTCTCTATAACTACTGCCTGTACATGTTATGCTTGTTCCCTAGTACTGCCTGGTACCTGTTAGTTCTTATCTCCGAGTAATCTGTACTTGCCTGTACATGTTTACTGCTTGTCTCTAGTACTGCCTGTACATATTAATACTGCTTTCCTTGTACTGCCTGTACATGTTATTTCTTTCTCTAGTACTCTGTGCCTGTACATGTGACTGCTTTCTCTAGTCACTAGGCCTGTACATATTACTGCTTTCCCCTCTAGTACTGCCTGTAACAGTTCGCGGCTTGTCTCTAGTACTTGCTTGTACATGTACTGCTTGTCTCTATACTGGCCTGACATATTACTGCGTGTCTCTAGTACTGCTGTAATGTTTACTGCTTATTCTCGTACTGCCTGTACGTTCTACTGCTTTTCTCTGTACTGCCTGTACATTTACTATTAACCTGCTTGTCTCTAGTTTCTGCTGTACATGGTACTGCTTTGTTCCATAGTAACTGCTGTACATGTTACTGCTTTGTCTCTAGTACTGCCTGTACATGTTACTGCTTTCCTCTGTCTGCCTGTGCCATGTTAACTGCTTGTGCCCTTGTACTGCCTGTACAGTTATGTCTTCTCTATTACTCTGCCTTACCTGTTACTACTGGCTGGCCTAGTACTGCTGTACATATTACTTGCTTGTCTCTCGTACTGCCTGTACATATTACTGCTTGCCCTCTTACTGCCCTGGACATTTTCACTGCTTGTCTCTCTAGTACTCTGGCCTTACATATTACTGCTTGCTTCTAGTACTGCCTGTACATGTTAAACTTCTGTCTCTAGTGCTGGCCTGTACATATTACTGCTTGTCTCTAGTACTGCCTGTACATGTTACTGCTTATCTCTGTACTGCCTGTACGTTAATGCTTGTTCCTCTCATTACTGCCTGTACTCTTACTGCTTGCCTAGTTTCTGCCTGTACATGTCTACTGCTTGTCCCTAGTACTGCTGGACATGTTACTCACTGCTTGTCTCTAGTATAGCCTGTACATATGTTTCGCTGCTTCTCTCTAGTACTACCGCCTGTTACATGTTTACTGCTGTCTCTAGTACTGCCTGTACAGGTTACTACTCGTGTCTCCAATACCTCTGCTGTACATGTACTGCTTGTCCCGCTAGTACTGTTCGTACAGTTACTGCTTTGCTCTACTACTGCCTGTACATGTTACTGCTTGTCTCTAGTACTGCCTGTACATGGACTGCTTGTCTCTAGTACCTCGCCTGCCTGTACATGTACTGCTTGTCCTAGTACTGCCTTCCTTTACTGCTTGTCCGAGTACTCGGCCTGTACCTATTACGCGTGCTCTACTACTGCCTGTAAACATGTTACTGCTTGTCCTCTATTAACTCTGCCTTTACATGTTACTGCTTGTCCTCTAGTACTGCCTGTACTATTACTAACTTACTGCTTGTCCCCGAGTACTGCATGTACATATTACTTGCTTGCCCCTCGAGTCTCTATGCCTGTACATGTTACTAACTGCTTGTCTCTATACTGCCTGTTGCATGTTACTGATGTCTCTAGTACTGCCTTGCATGTCCTTACTACGCTTGTCGCCTAGTACTGCCTGTACATGTTACCGACAGGTGTCTCCCGTACTCTGCCTGTTCATGTCCTCCGCTTGTCCCTATTACTGCCTGTACCTTTTTACTGCTTGTCCTCTAGTACTCTAGCCTGTACATGTTACGTCTTGTCTTCTAGTACTCTGCCTGTACATATTACTGCTTCTCTAAGTAACTCTGCCTGTCATGGTATTCTTGTCTCTAGGTACTGGCCTGTACATGTTACTGCTTGTCCGAGTACTGCCTGCACATTTACTTTTAACTGTGCTGCCTCTAGTACTCTCTAGCCTTGTGCATGTTACTGCTTGTCTCCAGTCCTGCCATTACCTGTTCCTTACTCTCTGCTTGTCTCTGTACTTGCCTGTACATTTTACTGCTTGCCTCAGTATGCCTGTGCATGTACTGCTTGCTTTGTACTGCCTGTACATGTTATTTCTTATCTCTATACTGCCTTTAAAATGTTACTGCTTGTCCTCTAGTATTGCTGTACTATTACTGCTGTCTCTAGTACTGCTGTACATCTTACTGCTTGTCGTCTAGTAACTGCCTGTACTGTCCTTGTTCTCTAGTACGCCTGTACATATTACGCTTTTCTCTCAGTACTGCCTGTACATGTTACTCTCTGCTTATCTCTAGTACTTGCCTGTACGGTACTGCTTGTCTCTAGTACTGACCTGTACCTATTACTAGCTTGTCTCTATTTCTGCCTGTACATGTACTGCTTGTCCCTATTACTCTTGCCTGTACATGTTACTGCTTGTCTATAGTACTCGAAGGGGAGGAGGTGAAAGATTGCCTGTAACATGTTTACTAAGGCTTCCTCTAGTAACTACATGCCTGTGCATGTTTACTAGCTTGTCCCCTGTACTGCCTTACATGTATATTTCTTATCTCTACTCTATATGGCCCTGTAACATGTTACTGCTTGTTCCTTCTAGTACGTTGCCTGTACATATTACTGCTTGTCTCTAGTACTGCCTGTACATGTACGGCTGTCTCTAGTACGACCTGTACATATTATGCGTGTCTCTAGTACTGCCTGACATTTTACTGCTTATCTCTATACTGCCTGACGTTACTGCTTGTCTCTGGTACTGGCCTGTACATATATACTGCTTGTCTCTTCTAGTTCTGCCTGGACATGTTACTGCTGTCCCTAGTACTAGCCTGTACATGTTACGCTTGTCTCTAGTACTTCCTGTACATTTTATACTGCTTATCTCTAGTCCTACTAGCCTGGACATGTTACTGCTTTCTCGCAGTACTCTCCTCGTACATGTTACTGCTTGTCTTTATTACTGTCTGTAATGTTACTGCTTGGTCTCTACTACTGCCTGGACATGTCCCTTACTGTCTTGTCTCTAGTACTCTGCTGTACATTTTACTAGGCTTGTCTCTAGTACTGACCTGTACCTGTGTACTGGCTATGTCTCTAGTACTGCCCTTCACATGTTACTCTGCTTGTCTCTAGTACTCGCCTGTACATCTTACTGCTTGCTCTAATACTGGCCTTTAACATGTACACTGTCTGTTCCGAGTACTGCCTGTACATTTTACTGGCTGTGCTCTAGTACTGCCTGTACATATTACTGCTTGTCCCCTAATACGTAGCCTGTCATATTACTAGCTTGTCTCTAGAGTACTGCTGCATGTACATTTCCTGCCTTGTCTCTAGTACTGCCTTACATATTACTGCTTGTTCGCTAGTACTCGCCTGACATATTACTGCTTTTCAGTACTAGCGCTACTATTACTGCTTGGTGTCTCTAGTACTCTACTGCCTGTACATTTACTGCTTATCTCTAGTATAGCCTGTACTGTTACTGCTTACGCTTGTCTCTATTACTCGCCTTACATGTATACTGAGCTTTCTCAGTACTGGCCTGTACCTGTTACTGCTTGTCTCTATACTGCCGGTACAGTTACTGCTTGTCTCTAGTACTGCCTGACAGGTTCTGCTTTCTGCTAGTACTGCCTGTACATATTACTAACTGCTTGTCTCTAGTACTGTCTGTAATGTTTACTGCGTTGTCTCTATTACTGTCCCTGTACAAATTACTCGCTTGTCTCTATACTGACTTGCCTGTACATGTTCTTCTTGTCTCTAGTACGCCTGCCCGCATGTACTGCTTGTCGTCTAGTACTGTCTGTACATAATTCCTGCTTATCTCTCTATTACTGGCCTGTACACATGTACTGCTTTGTCCTCTAGTACTTGGCCTGTCACCTGTTATGCTTGTCTCTAGTACCGGCCTTACATATTACTGCTTGTCTCCTAGTACTGGCTGTACATGTCACTGCTTTGGTCTCTACGCTGGCCTGTACATATTCCTGCTTGTCTCTACTACTTCTGTACTGTACTGCTTGTATCTGTAACTGGCATGTACGTTTTAGCTGCTTGTCCCTAAGTACTGCCTGTACATGTTAACTGCTTGTCCTGTACTCGTAGCCTGTTAACATTTTACTGCCTTTTCCCAGTACTGCCTGTAACATGTCTGCTTGTCCTAGTACTTGCCTGTACATTTGCTTGTCCTCTATTACTTGGCCCTGTACATGTTACTGCTTGTCCCTAGTCCTACTATGCCTGTACATGTTACTGCTTGTCTCTAGTACTGCTGTACACTGTTACTGCTTGTCTCTGTACTTGCCTGTACTGTACTGCTTTCTCTAGTACGTCCTGTTACATTTACTACTAGCTTGTCCTCTAGTACTCCTGCCTTTACCTGTTACTGCTTTGTCTCTATTACTTGCTGTACATGTTCTGCTTGTCTCTAATATGTCTCTGACTGCCTGTACATGTTTTACTGCTTGTCCCTCGTACCTGCCTTACTATGTTACTAGCTTGTCTCTAGTACTAGCCTGTACATATTACTGCTTGTCCTAGTACTGCCTTACATGTTCTCTGCTTGTCTCTATACTGCCTGCACATGTTGCTGCTTGCTTTATCCCTCAATCACTAGAATATGTGTCTCTTCTTGTCTACCATGGGCCATCTAACACTGCTTGCTTCTACTTGTACCGCTTGCAACCTGCTGTTGCTAGTTGCTTGCACACTTGACTCTTTTCTCTAAAACTCTCTTCTTTCTTTCATTGTTTTCTGTATCTGTATCCATCTTGGGAGCTAACCATAAAGTTTCTGGATGTCTCTGCGGTCTCGGTGGCCCAGTTCCATCCAGTCTGTTTCCCCTCTATTATATGATTGGGACAGACAGAATTAGCCCGTGCTATGGTGGTAACCCCAGCACATGGCCCGATCTCATGTACTGCCACCCTACGAGATGGCACAACGTATTAGAAGAAGGAGAAACATTGGTAACGTGTATTGTTTCCATTAGTCTATCATCCACCGGGCTGGAATCCTTCCCCCCAAGGATAACCAGAACCCGGATCCTCCGATGGGTCCTCTCTAGACGCTACATAATACCCCCAGATATCACATCTATTGTATACCTCCACACGCAATGGTTGTATTCCTGATTCCTTTGCAATGTAGGTAATTTCCCACCCCCAAAATACCCACAGAAACCATGTGTGATTGTGCTTTACTTGGCACAATGGCGGCTCTTGACCCTGAGCAGACTGTACCCGCTGTGCCCGCTGGCGGAAGTTTATCTGATCATACATGGTGGATTTTCCCCCGTCACTTGATAATGCACCATTCATTCCCTCAACCCCAGAACACCGAGGGCATACCGAAAGTCGACCTGATATTAGAAGAAATCATTCCCTGAGATCTCCATCAGTGATATACCTTCCCTTTAAGAAGTAGTGTACTGGATCCTCTAAAAGTTTAAGGTAAAACCGCCCCAGATACGCCCCCCCCGCCAAACAAGCTTTGTTAAAGGGAGTGGGTGTCTAAAGCTAAACCCCAATCCGCTTTAAATTGTCCTACTGTTTCCCAAACCCCAGTGTTGATGTGCACGTCTGGTGCCGGACGTTCGTTGACACAAGTCCTGACATTAGGGTGACCTCACTCCAGATACGGAGGCTTTCCCAGGGTCCTCTCCTCTGCTCCTCCGGGTCGGGTGGCGGCCTGTAATCCTTGCGCATCATGAGTAGCCCCATCATCGTATGTCTTAGCCAGCACGAAGCCTGCACATCAAGATGAGATCAGTCCTTCCCAGTGGTTGCTGGCTCCTTCCTCATTGGAACCTTCTCTGGGGTGGTGGGAACTGCTCTGTGTATTTGGGACACACTTCTCCTATGCTGCGGATATTCCCCCGGGTGCAGTGTATTGGTGGGGTTGTGGAGCTCTGTAGCATATCCTTGTATTACACTTGTGCTGGGAGATCAGCCCTCTACATTAGTGTGGCCTGGGTACGAACATGGGAAAGACCTAAGCAACTAGTACGGAGTCTTTACAGGCATAGCTGACTTATCATATATCAATTGTGATATACACAACTACGCGCCACAGAAAATATTTTGCCTAAGCCATACCTCACCCAGTATAATTTCTGCCCTTAGTGTCCCCGATAATCCCGCCCCCTCACAGTGTGTCCTCCCTCGTCCCCTGTCACATTGTAGCTCATTTTGATTGTCACACATTGTAGACCCCATCTCCTCCTCATAATTAAGCCCCCTCATATTGATTTGTAGCCCCCCCCCCCGGCGGCCCTCCCCTCATATTGTGCCCCTAGTCCTCCTCATGTTAAAGCCCCTCATATTGTGAGCCCCCCCAGCGGCCCTCCCCTAATATTGTGCCCCCTAGTCCTCCTCATGTTAAAGCCCCCTCTTACTGTGCCCTCAGCTTCCCTCATATTAAAGTCCCCTCTATATGCCCCCCCAATATTGTGCCCCCCAGTCTCCCCCCCCATATTACGCCCCCTCTTATTGTGACCTCCTTCCAGCAGCTCTCCTCCCCTTATTTGGGCCCCCAACAGGGTTAAAGCCCCCTCTTACTGTGCCCTCAGCTTCCCCTCATATTAAAGTCCCCTCTTATTATGCCCCCCCAATATTGTGCCCCCAGCTCCCCCCCATATTAAAGCCCCCTCTTATTGTGACCCCTTCCAGCAGCTCTCCCCTTATTGGGCCCCCAACAGGTCCCCGTCACATTTTAGCCCTTTGATATTGTGTCCCCAGTTCCCCTCATATTAAATCCCCCTCTTATTATGCCCTCTGCCTCATCATTGTGTCCCCAGCTTCTCCTCATATTGAAGCCCCATCTTATTGTACCCCCTGACAGAGGCACAGAGATGACGGCTCTCTGCATCATGTCTGACTCTGAGCATGGTGACATAGTTCATGTCCTGGTACATGCCTCCCACCGGGCTGTTGAATCCGGGAATGTTGGGAGGTATGATCATCTTTTCTTTGGGTCAGTATCAGATTGGTGGTGGAACGGGTCTTGGTGCCCCTGATGACCAGCTGTTACAGGGTAAGATCCAGTGGTCTAGTCTCAGACTGGTCAGAGCGCCTGTGCCTACAGTGGGCAAATGAACATCAGAACTGGAGCAATGGGAGAAGGGGGACTGGTCTGATGGATAACATCTATATGATGTGTGCATACACTGCTCCAAAAAGTTATGGATATTTGGCTTTTGGGGGAAAATTTACATCACACTCAGTGTCTGTTGAGGCTCCCGCTCTTCTTGAAGGACGTCACTCAGGTCATTGAGGTTCTGGGGGTACCAAGCTACGAGACTCTATGCAGTGACTCAGCTCATCACATTGGTTATCGATGGGATTTAGGTTTGTAGAAAGCACAGGCCCCTCCATGTCAGGTCCCGCAGTCTACAGCACCCGGTCCCTAATGATACAACCTCGATAAACTGGAGCGTTGTCCCCAATGAGGAAGAAATGAGGCCTGTATGGTTCATGCAGAGACACAGTGACTGAATTCATCATGTCACTGGACCACTCAGGTGTATTTTGGTATTGACTAGACACCTGCCCACACTGTAACACCACCACCACTACTGCTGATGACTCTCTAAGCTCAGTGGCACCTCCCATCTCAGGACATCCTTCTTGAAGCCTAGTATTGGTGAGGTGCTGCTGATCAATCGTTAGACGTTGTCTCTCATGATATCTTGGTCTCATGAAATCATATTTAATGTGAACAGCATGATAAGGAGGACTGTCCTGATACCAATTTGTAATTGAACGAGGAATTTTATTGGATAGAACACTTGTCATTGAATTTTGTCATTAAGCTCCTTATACGTTTGCAAAAAGTAATGAAAAATTGAACCGTCAGACAAGACTCTGCTATACTGCAAAATATTGTTCTGGAGTGACCAGGGGTGAGATCAAGTCAATGGGGCAGATTTACTTACCCGGTCCATTCGCGATCCAGCAGCACGTTCTCTGCGGTGGATTCGGGTGCGGCCGGGATTCACTAAGGTAGTTCCTCCGACGTCCACCAGGTGGCGCTACTGCGCTAAAGTCCGCCGAGGCCCACCGGAATGCACTGAAGTTCACCGGCCTATTCCTGGTGAAGGTAAGCGCGAGTCCCGCTACACTTTTTTTTTTTAAATGCGGCGGTTTTTTCGAATCCGTCGGGTTTTCGTTCGGCCACGCCCCCCCCCCCAATTTCTGTCGCGTGCATGCCAGCGCCGATGCGCCACAATCCGGTTGCGTGCCCCAAAATCCCGGGGCAATACAGAGAAAATCGGCGCAAATCGGAAATATTCGGGTAACACGTCGGGAAAACGCGAATCGGGCCCCCAATGACTTCCAAATCTTTGCGATGTGCTGTAAAAACTATTAAGCCTGTAACTCTCCATTTGCAGATAACATATTTGTGTCAAATACTGCAGGACTCCTCCAGAGAACTTGTGGAAAGTGACAGCCTCAAAGAGGAGCGACATCAGCCCCGGTCATACATTATTAGGGTCCTCCGACCTTGTGAATGACCTTTTCAGGCTGTGAGATATAACACACAAGTCCCTGGAGGTAAGTAATGGTGGAGGTGTTCTCTTGAGGGGAGTACACAATGAGGTCACCTGAAGAGATGACATAGAGGACACCACACTAGGGAGGCAGTACTACAGCGCAGCTCTAGGTGGCAGCAGAGATCCATATACTTCAACCATGAAAAAGTGATTCTGCTGAGAACAAAATCTGCCAAATCATTCTAAAATCTCATACAAATCAGTTTATATAAAGGCAGATTTATTGGTTTAATTGTCTGTAAAAGATTTTTCTACAATCTATTTACAGGAAATGTTAGATGGCGAAAACTGATCGCTGCTACTACCTGCAGATAGGACACTATGTACAATCTCCTCAGCACCTCCTGCTCTATAACACACTGCTTTGCTGATAGGACACTATGTACAATCTGCTCAGCTCCTGTTTTTCTATAACATGCTGCCTGCAGATAGGACACTTTGTACAATCTGACCAGCTCCTCTGCCTCCTATACACATGCTGCCTGCAGATAGGACACTTTGTACAATCGCTCAGCTCCTTCTGATCTTTACCATGTGACTGGCGATAGGACACTGTTACAATCTGCTCTCTCTCCTGCACTCTATAACAAAGCTACCTGCAGATAGGACAATTTGACAACCTAATTAGCTCCTCATGTTCTATAACAACCTGCTTGCATTAGATCGGACATTTGTACAGTCGTCTGCTCAGCTCCCTATGCTCTATAAGATGCTTGCCTCAGATAGCACATCTTTGTACAATCTGTCAGCTTCCTCTTGTTCTTAAACATGAACTTGACCTGCAGCATAGGACACTATGTGCAATCTGCTCAGTACTCCTCTGCTCATAACATTGCTGCCGCAGATGGACACTTTGACAAATCTGACCGCTCATCTTCCTTAACACAACTGCCTGCAGACAGAACGCTATAGTACAATCTAATCAGCTCTCCTGCTTATACACTGTGCCCTGCAGATAGGACACTTTGTCCCAATATGCTCAGCTCCTCCTGTTCTATAAAATGCTGCTGCAGACAGGACAATTATGTACAATCTGCGTCAGCTCTTCCTGCTCTATACATGCAGCCTGCAGATAGCTCACTAGTACAATTGTTAGCTCCTCCTGATCTTATGAACATGCTCCTGCAGATGGGACACTTTACATCTGACCAGCTCCTCCTGCTCTATAAACTACTCTGCCTGCAGACAGAACATTATGTACAATCTACTCAAGCTCCTCCTGCTGTATAAGCATGCTGAGACCAGAAACACTAGTATGCATTACTCAGCCCTCGCTGCACCTATACATGCGCCTGGCAGATAGGACACTATGTACAATCGCTCAGCTCCTACTGCTCTATAACATGTTGCCTGCAGATAGACAAGTAGTACAATCTGCTCAGCTCCTCCTGTTTATAACATACGCCTGCAGATACGACACTATATACCAATCTGCTAGCTCCTCTGTTCTATAAATATGCAAACAATAGAGAGTTTCCCCTTTTAATAATAGTAAGTCATACCCTCATCTACACTTGAGTAGTCACTTACCTGTGGTATCGGACTCTTTAGTTTCTGCCCAGTGGTAAGATGTAGGGATGGGAATCCTCCACAGAATAAACTAAGGACAGTAAAGAAGAACAGGTCGGCCCCCATGGTACCATCCATTCCACCGGCAGTCTGTTAGATGTGCTGTGGTGCCAGTGGCATTCTTTATACCTATGGCACACACGTGCCCCTCAGAAGACCTCATGTGGCCTTCAATTTGCCCTAAATCAAAAGCTTCAAGAGCCGTCCCAATTGTTTTAAAACCCGATCAGTTTACATGTACGCTATGAAATGTATGATCTGTGACAGGCCAATTCCAATAGTTTCGTAATCATCATATCACTTTTCTGAAGGATCATTTGTTCACCCATGAAGCTCAATATCCTCTGCTGTAATAAAGCCCATAAACCACATTGAGGACAGCGAATGAGGGCAGAATGTGTACTGCTAATATAAGAGGCTCTGTTGACCAGGACCGCCAAAGTGATGGCACACAAAGGGTACCTACCAGGTTGTTCTATGGGATGCGGAAGTGGGGGTCACCTCGAGTACTATGGGGCTGGAGTGGGGCTCACACAGGACTACTCTATCAGGGGCTGCGGAATGGGTGGTCACTACCAGGGATGCTTCTATGGGGCTGTGGTAGTGGGGGTCACCTACAGGACTGCTCTATGGGTGCGGAAGTGGGGGTCACCTACCAGGACTGCTCTATGGGATGCGGAAGTGGGGGGTCACCTACCAGGACTGTTCTATGGGGCTGCGGAAGTGGGGGTCACCTACCAGGAGAATGCTCTATGGGGCTGCAGAAGTGGGGCTCACTACGAGATGCTCTATGGGGGGTGCGGAAGTGGGGATCACCTAACAGGACTGTGCTCTATGGGGCTGCGGAAGTGGGGATCACTAACAGGACTGCTCTATGGGGCTGCGGAGAAGTGGGGTCACCTACAGGACTGCTCTATGGGGCTGCAAGTGGGGGTCACCTACCAGGACTGCTGCATGTATGGGGATGCAAGGAAGTGGGGGTCAAATACCAGGGACTGCTCTTATGGGGCTCGGAAGGGGGGGGTCACCTACCAGGACTTGCTCTATGGGGCTGCCCAAGTGGGGGCCACTACAGGATGCTCTATGGTGCTGACAAGACGACCAGTGGGCACTCTACCAGGATGCTCTATGGGGCTGAGGAAGTGGGGGTCACCTACCAGGACTGCTCTATGGGGCTCCGGAAGTGGAGGGGGGGGTCACCTACCGGACTGCTCTATGGGGCTGCGAAGGGGGGGTCACCTACCAGGACTGCTCTATGGGCTCTGGACAGTGGGGTTCACTACCGGATGCCCATGGGGTCGCGGAAAGGGGGGTCACCTACCAGGATGCCAGGGCTGCGGAAATGGGGGGTCAACCTACCAGGACTGTCTATGGGGGCTGCGTGAAAATGGGGGGTCACATCCCTGGCCATGTTGATGCCCACCCTTGTACAAATCCATGAAAGGTCAACCATATAAATCCGGTGATGTTGTCCTGGAGACTACTGATCATGATGTGGACGGTGGAGAGATCTAGGAAGCAAGAAGAGCTAGGCAATGTTAGGACCTGAGAACACAGAGGACCATATTTAAAGGGGGTCCCAGGGACTATAATATAGATGATGTACATCAGATTAGTGACGGTCTGATATCTGGCACCATAGAGGATCTATGGGCTTCAGTGAACTCCATAAATGGAGGAGGTCTGCGAGAATGTACCAAGCACCACCACTACACATGGTGAGGCGCTGTGATCGGTAGAGATGCATCCAAACACTGAAATCTCTTCAGACAGCTCTACAGCTGCCTTTTCACATTGCAGAGATTGCTTGTACCTTCTATTTATTCTTCATGGCTTCCTTCCTTCTTCTTCTGCAGCATGGAGGGGCTCTGGTAACACATCCCACAGCACGTTCATTTTAGGAGGAAGGAGGCCATGCGCATACAACTCCTGACAATTTCTTCTTGCATACTTATATTTTTATCTCTCCCTGCAATATAATATGATATCATCTAGATCTAGTACTGGGGGAAGTATAGTCTGAGGGGTCATGTGATGGCGGCTGCGAGGTCAGAGTTCAGTCGCACTCACCCCTAATCACGCACAGGCACTGGTCGCAGTCTCATTTCTCCATTTCTCTCCGTTTCCTCTTTCCAGCCCTGTGCGGCGGCTATTTGTATGTACAGTCGTTTCACAGGACGGACAAGACGTATTTTCCACTCTAAACACAACTATGCGCTGTATATCTAACACCATGATGTAAGGTCAGAGGTTAAAGTGATTTCCTAGGGGTTATGTGTGAAGAACCAGGAGTGTGGGAATAAACCAGATGCACAAACCAGATTACTGCAAGTTAGTATCTGGGATTTAAAGAGGATTTGTTAAATATAGCTGTTAGGTATCGTCCCTGGAGATCTGTGTAATCATAACTTTGCATGGGTTGTTAGTAGCAGCAGGACTGTGTCATCCTCTGGTCAAAGGAGAGGAGTCAATAAGAAATATCTCTCTGCCGGGGAAGGAGCAGAGCCTCTGCACTACAAGGAAGTATTAAGATACAATATTGTCAGCTGCAATATGGGGAAGGAGACTTATTTTGCCATGCGCCCAGCCTTACACCTGCCAGATGGCAAAGGAAACTAATTCTGCTTTGAGCCCACACTATTACCTTCCAATTTGTAGGGGCACTGATCATATCACCTGCTAAATTGGGAAGGAGACTTATTCTGCCATGAGCCCTCCTTATCACAGATAGGGAAGGTGACTGATTCTACAATGATCTCTCTCCAACAGCTGCCAGATGGGGAAGGAGACTGATTCTACCATTAGCTCATCATATGACCTACCAGTTTGGGAATGAGACTGATTTTGCCACAAGTCCAACCTATCACTTGCCAGATGGGGAAGGAGACTAGTTCTACCATAAGCCCATCCTATCAACTGTCAGTTTGGGTAGGAAACTGATTCTGCCATGAGTCTACCAATCACCTGCCAGAAGGGGAAGAAGAATTATTTTGCCATGTGCCCACCCTTACACATGCCAGATGGGGAAGGAAATTAATTCTGCTTAGAGCCCAGACTACCAGGTGCCTGATGGCCAAGGAAACTGATCCTGTCATGAGCCCACACTTCCACCTGCCAGATCGGAAGGACAGTGATGCTGCCATGAGTCATCCCTACTACTTACCATATGGGGAATGAGGCTTATTATATCATGAGCCCTCCCTATCACTTGCCCAATGGGAAGGAGACTGATTCCGCTATGAGCCAACCCTATCATCTGCCAGATAAGGAAGGAGACGTATACTAGCATGAGCCAACCCTCTCACTTGCAAAGTGGGAAACAAGACTGATTCTGCCATTAGCACAAGCTATTACCAACTGCATGGTAAAGGAGACTGACTCTACCATGACACTATCCAAACACTTGCTACATGGGGAAGGAGACTGATTCTGCCACAAGCCCTCCGCATCACAGATAGGGAAGGTGACCAATTCTACTATGATCTCTTTCCAACCGCTGCCTGATGGGGAAGGAGACTGATTGTACCATGTGCACATCTTATGACCTACCAGTTTTGGAAGGAGACTGATTCTGCCATAAGTCCAATCTATCATCTGCCAGATGGGAAAGGAGACTGATTCTACCATAAGCCCATCCTATCATCTGTCAGTTTTAGTAGGAGACTGATTTTGCCATGAGCCCACCAATTGCCTGCCAGATGAGGAAGGAGACTGATCAGATGCCCAGCAACACAGATTAGCAATCACACTAAAGAAGAAAACAACTTTGTTGTTGCTGGGAATTTTTTCTTACTAGATACAAAGGGGAAGAGTCAGTCTTGTTACCTTGTTACTTTTTCTTACTGTATATTTACTTATGTTTGCATGTTTCTTTGCAATGTTATTATATTTATTTTTAATAATTAAACTGTTTATTTCTGTTCCTATGTATCGGTTTGTATTCCAAAGCACTGCAGTCTGTGCATGTAAAATACCAGGATTGTTTCACACAGCCGCAGGGGATCTTTATTAGGGGCCTAGGAATGTCCCATAAAACTGACAAATGGGGACAGAGTCATTTAAAGCTATAAACTTTGTTGAGTGCAGAATTACAAGGGTTAAAAACAAGTGACTTGCACAGCTGCCAGGGTAGATTCGGGAGGTTTGCTGCAAATTATGAGTAGAAGAAGAGCCCGACATTCCTCCAAATCTCCACTTATCAACCTGAACAGGTGGCACTGAAAATAAGTATTAGGGGGTCAAATACTTTTCTGCAGGTTTATGTTTTCAGATCTGCGTGTGTCACATCGTCAGCTTCACATAACATTTCCTTTAAGGATGTGAAACAACAAGAATAGAAGATATACAGTCAGATTCTCTGTTCCTGCTCTTAGATCAAAGAGCTTGTTCTGGAAGACCTCTGCACATTATGTGTGGTCAGCGTCAGGAGGAAGCAGCACAAGCAACAAGAGAAAATCATTCACATACCAGATAAAGTGATATTGATCACAAGGGTGTGAGATGCCGGAGGACAAACTAATGGTGTTATGTTGTATCATACATGTACAGGATCTAAGAAGCTCCATTGTGCATTTCCTGGTGTAGTACTCATACACATCATTATTCAAAACCAATATTACAATTGTATTATCCATGTAGTGTAATATGTGTTATCTATCACTGTGTGCACTATCCATCTACTATGACATCACTGTGTGTCTTATATCTGTACTGTGACATTACTGTATGTACTTTTACTGTGTGTATTATCCATGTACTGTGACATCACTGTGCTTATTATCTCTTTACCTTGACATCACTGTGTATTATCCCTGTACTGTGACATCACTGTGTGTACTATCCCTGTACTGTGACATCACTGTGTGTATTATCCCTGTACTGTGACATCACTGTTGTGTATTAATCTCTGTACTGTGACACACTGGTGTATTATCTTGTACTGTGACATCACGTGGGTATTCCGTACTGTGACATCAGTGGTAGTTATCCCGTACTGTGACATCACTGGTGTATACAATCACTTATGCTATGTGACACACTGTGTATTATCCCTGTACGTGATATCACTGTGTTACAATCCCTATGCTGTGACATCCTGTGTAGTATCTTGTGTGATCACTTGTGTGTGTGATATATGTACTGTGTGAATCACTGGGTGTATATCCTCCTGTGAATTGCCTCACTGTGTGTATTATCTTGTACTGTGACATCACTGTGTGTATTACCCTGTACTTTAACATTGATGTTGATTATCCTTGTACTGTGACATCACTGGGTGTATATCACGTACTGGCACCTGTTGTGTGTATATCCCTGTACTGTGACATCACTGTGTTGTATATCCCAGTACTGTGACATCACTTGGGTATTATCCTGTACGTGCATCCATGTGTGTATTACCCTGTACTGGTAACATGATGTGCGCGTATGTATCCCTGTACGGTGAACATTGCACTGTGTGTATATCATCCCTTACTGTGACATCACGTATGTATTATCCATGTACTGTGACCCACTGTGTGTATTTCATCCCTGTACTGTGACATCACTGATGATTCTCCATGTACTGTGACATCACTGTGTGTATTATCCCTGTACTGTGACATCACTGTGTGTATTACCCTGTACTTTAACATTGATGTGTGTATTATCCTTGTACTGTGACATCACTGTGTGTATTATCACTGTACTGTGACATGATTGTGTGTATTATCCCTGTACTGTGACATCACTGTGTGTATTATCCCCGTACTGTGACATCACTGTGTGTATTATTCCTGTACTGTGACATCACTGTGTGTATTACCCTGTACTGTAACATTGATGTGCGTATTATCCCTGTACTGTGACATCACTGTGTGTATTATCATCCCTGTACTGTGACATCACTGTATGTATTATCCCGTACTCTGTGACATCACTTGTGGTATTTATCCCTGTACTGTGACATCCACTGTGGTGTATTACCCTGTACTTTAACATTGATGTTGTATTATCCTTGTACTGTGACATCACTGTGTGTATTATCACTGTACTGTGACATGATTGTGTGTATATCCCTGTACGTGACATCACTGTGTGTATTATCCCGTACTGTGACATCACGTGTGTATTATTCCTGTACTGTGACATCACTGTGGTATTACCCTGTACTGGTAACATTGAATGTGCGTATTATCCCTGTACTGTGACATCACTGTGGTATTACATCCCTGTACTGTGACATCACTGTATGTATTTCCATGTACTGTGACATCACTGTTGTATTTATCCCTGTACTGTGACATCACTGTATGTATTATCCATGTACGTGACATCACTGTGTTGTATTATCCCTTACTGTGAACTCAATGTATGTATTATCCTGTATGTGACATCACTGTGTTATATTAATCCCTGTACTGTGACATCACTGGATGTATTATCCTGTACTGGTGACATCACTGTATGTATTATCCATGTACTGTGACATCATGTGTGTATATCCTGTACGTGACATCAATGTATGTATTATCCATGTACTGTGACATCACTGTATGTTATTACCATGTACTGTGACTCACTGTGTGTGTATCCCTGTACTGTGACATCACTGTTGATTATCTGTACTGTGACATCACTGTGTGATATCCCTGTACTGTACATCATGCGTGTATTATCCTGTACGGTTACATCACTGTGTTATTATCCCTGTACGGTGACATCACTGTGGTGTATTAGTCCCTGTACTGGTACACATCACTGGGTATTATCACTGTCTGTACATACACTGTTGTATATCCCTGTACTGTGACATCACTGTGTGTATTATCCATGTACTGTGACATCACTGTGTGTATTATATGGTATAAGTAAAGAATTGAGAACACGGTGTGGTGATGAGGTCTATGAGTCACTGCACATAGTAACACATCACCACATGACATTATCAATATGGTAATAAGCAGCGCCGGCCGCTCCTGGCACCCTTTCTTCTGGGTGGACCCACCTCTTGAGTTCCTTCCCTGTGGCTATGGGCTTCCTGCATAGTTCAGCACTTGTACACAATCTGTATAACGTATCACGGCACCACATAAATCACACTGTACACATGTAGCAGTGTTGGGTTTGCTGCACAACGTACTTTCCATCATTTGATAGATGTTGTTCTGCTGATTCCGGCAGAATTCTCATTCTTTTTATATCCTGAACCTTTCTATAATAACAATAATTCTTTATTTATATAGCGCCTACAGATTACACAGCGCTGTACAAAGCATACCAAATCAGTCCCTGTCCCCATGGGGCTCACAATCTAATCACCCTACCAGTATGTTTTGGAGTGTGGGAGGAAACTGGAGGACCCAGAGGAAACCCACACAAACACGGAGAGAACATACAAACTCTTTGCAGATGTGGACCTGGGTGGGACTCAAGCCCAGGACTCCAGCGCTGCAAGGCAGAAGTGCTACCCACCCAGCTACCCATCAGCTAACGTGTTGCCACCAGAGCAATAAGAGCAATAAGTTTTGTTGCTCGTTATGCGAATAAGGTTATTTACCTTCAAGTGGGCGGTCCTAATTATATGCTTACTTTAGGTCAGTAATGCTATGGGGGCACTGTATAACACCTATCTATGCACTATATGGCAGTACTATTGCCACTGGTTTATAGCAGCGTAAACTATTTGATGGTTTTATTTAGGATCTATGAGGCAGTATAGTTATTGGGACACTGTATAGCGCTGTTATTTCTGCACTATATGATGCTATTCTGGTGTAAGGTTTGGGAAGTATGTAATAGACTGTAAGCTCTTGTGATCAGAGCTAATTTTCCCACAGGATTGTGGCCCCGTTGCCACCACGTTACCTCCTGCTGTGTACATTACACTTCCAAGTCCTCATCATCCCCCCGGCCGTATCACAGTTACATTCTCCCCAAAAATAAAACCTAATAATCCAGCAGTTAGGATATATAAAGATACGGATAAGACCGCACTACACATTCCTGGGCGGTGTAAACAACCCGCCCCGACAGAAATATTACCGCCAACTCGTGCTATGAAAAGCCTAATGTTGCATAGAGAAGGATACATTGTCTCAATATTTGTAACTGTGTTACCACGAGGTGTAAATATTTACCAGGACAATTACTATGAGTGTTGTCTATGGCTTCTTGTATCTGCAGCGCTGACAGCTCCTCCGCTTATGGAGATACATTGTCCCAGAGTGACTCTTTAAAGTGGCCGTGCTCCTCACATGGCATCAATCAGAGGTCATGGGCCAAGAGATGAGGAGATATTGAATGGTAGCTCATACTGGTACAAGGGGGACTCCTCATGGCACCTCCTAAGCTAAGAAAACTTTTTTATATTCAATCCCAAGAAGTTATGGAATTAGAAGAGTGATATCTGATAGAAGTGATTTGTAACAATGGGGAATGTGATACAGTCTGCGTCACAATCACATGTCCCAGACCTGAGCCATTGATCTTTGAGCCGGTGCCAAGGACTATGGTGCGCCACACCTAGGCATAGGCCACTTGATGTATCCGTCAGGTGGCTGCAAGTTTATAAAAAGTACGTAGACACGAGGCAGAAACACATGCCTGACCACTCGCCTGCCGGACGAGCCATCTGAATCCTTAGAGTTCACATAGATTGGATTTTAAAGGGAACCTGTAACTAGGGATGTCATTTTTAGCTGGTGACAGGTTCCAATAGCCTATGATAAGTTGATTATTTGTCAGAATTATTTGTCTATATTTTCACTACTTTATAAAACTTTGTTTCCCATTACCAGGCTCCCTGCCAGCAGTGTGTGAGCAGTCCCGTTTTCTCTCTCTCCCCGCTTCCTGTTATGTGCATTTAGCAACCAGGGGAGGGAGGGGGACGATGATGGTATGGTGACTCACCACATGCTTCTGGCAGGGAGCCAGATAATATGAAATAAAGTTTTATATAGTAGTGGCAGTAATTATAATACTGACAAAGACATTTTTAAAATCAGCAAGTCTACAAGCAACTCACATCAAACTTGCATTCTGTGATGTCTGGGACATCCAGCCTGAACACTCGTTAATCAGAACTAAACTGATAACGGAGTTCAGTTCCGGGTTTATGTGCATTTGGGCCGGACCTTCCAGTCAGTACATGTTGCAAGTTTGCTGTGAGTTGCACGCATCAAACTTGCTTGTGGACAACAGGCCCAACATAGGCTATTGGAACCTATCACCAGCTAAAATGACATTCCTGTTGACAGGTTCGCTTTAAAGGAAACCTACCACGAGGAATCAGAAGCCGATGTGATGGTAGATGCCTCCTGCCTGCCTCTGCCCTAATCTGTAATTTAATAATCCTGGAGCCTAACCTAACTTGTTAAAAACTTTATTTTAGTAATATGTAAATGAATTGCGGAGGCTACTGAGGCGTGGAGTAGGCCAGGCGAGTACACACCCCTGTAGCCACTGCATAGCAGTTCTGATACCTCTGATAGTAGATTCGTCATGTTAGGTCACTCCCGGCCAATCAGAGTAGCAGACACAAGACAAGGCCTTTTTCACACTTGTGTGATTCACTTCTGTATGATATCTGTGATTTTCACAACTTGCATTCTGACTTAATTTTTCCTATGTGTTTTTTCTCATTTGTGTTTCTTTTTACTGATACACGGACTCCTATAGAAGTCAATGGATCCGCCATTATGTCATCCATGTGCAGGTGAATCAGTATCATACAACTTGTATTTGCGGACAAGGAACATCTCGCAAGTGTAAAAGAGCCCTATTTTGGAAGTTACATGAGTTATGAAGGTTGGGCCCCAGAATAATTTTATCTGTTGGGCCCAAGGAACCCCAGTCTAAATCTGGTTGAGAATTTGCCACGGTTCCGCACAAGTGGGCTTAATTGTGTACGGCCCCCCTCCACAGCAGCTCTGACAACAAAGGACCCTATATGCAGGTGGTAACTACCCTCCAGTCATTGTGAAACTACAAGTCCCAGCAGGAGTGAAGAGCCCTGCCCTTGTCCTCCATTATTTAGGCATGGGGCATACTGCACCTCCATCACATACACCATTGAGAACCTAAAGTAAAGTTTGTATTGCATTAACAGACCTAAAAATAACTGCAGCACTTCCACTCTGAAAAGAGAACTTCACTTATACAAGTGTCCAAATATGGAAACAGCCCAAACACCGGGAGACATGTTCTCCTCTCACATGTAAAGCTGCAACAAATGAGAAGCAGATGAGAGGAGAAAACTCCAGAAAGTTACAAAAGTAACAAAATGTGTAAATATGACATCACAATGACAGCTCCCAGCTGCGCCCTCTGGCGGGTGCATGCGGTACCGCACGGTGTGCACTGCTCTGCTGTCTCCTCCCTGCTACATTCCAGAAGATCTCAGGGTCAGAGGCAGCAGGATGTGTCCTGGAGGAGTCCATGCTGCCGACCTCATGCTGTGTACACAGCCAGGTAACCCCTGCCTGCTGCACTAAAGCCTGCTCCAACCTTTCCTCTCTTCTTATCCACTTATCACTCAAGAAGCAGCTTTCACAATCCACCACTCATTGCCCCTGTGTGCAACCACTCCTACCCCAGCCCTGCTCTGCCCCTACCTACTCCTAACCCATCCCTGCACTCCTACCCCAGCCCTGCTCCAACCCTAACCACTCCTACCCCAGCCCTGCTCCAACCCTAACCACTCCATCCCCTGCCCTGCTCTACGCCTACCCCAGTCCTTCTCTACCCCTAACCACTCCTACCCCAGCCTTGCTTTACCCTGTAAGCACTCCTGCCCCATCCCTGCTCCAACCCTAACCACTCCTATCCCAGCCCTGCTCTGCCCCTAACCACTCCTACCCCAGCCCTGCTCTGCCCCTAACCACTCCTACCCCAGCCATGCTCTACCCTGTAAGCACTCCTACCCCAGTCCTGCTCTATCTCCTAACCACTCCTACCCCAGTCCTGTTCTACCCCCTAACCACTCCTACCCCAGCCCTGCTCTGCCCCTAACCACTCCTACCCCTTCTGCTGCACCACCTCCTGCCCATCTGCTCTAAATCCTAACCACCCCCACACCCTGTTCTGCACCACCTCCTGCTCCATCTGCTCTACCCCTAACCACCCCCACACCCTGTTCTGCACCACCTCCTGCTCCATCTGCTCTACCCCCTAACCACCCCCACACCCTGTTCTGCACCACCTCCTGCTCCATCTGCTGTGTAGGGGGGGTTCCCTACCAGGACTGCCTCTATGGCGATGCGGAAGTGGGGGTCCCTACCAGGACTGCTCTATGGGACTGCGGAAGTGGGGGTCACTACAGGATGTTTATGGGGCTGCGGAAGTGGGGGTCACCTACCAGGACTGCTCTATGGGGCTGCAGAAGTGGGCTCACTTAACCGCAGACTGCTCTATGGGGCTGCGGAAGTGGGATCACTAACGGACTGCTCTATGGGGCTGCGGAGTGGGATACCTAACAGACGCTCTATGGGGCTGCGGAAGATGGGGGTCACTACCAGGACTGCTCTATGGGCTGGCCAAGTGGGGGTCACCTACCAGGGACTGACTCTATGGGAGATGAAGGAGTGGGGGTCACCTACCAGGACCTGCTCTATGGGCGCCGAAGTGGGGTACCTACAGGACTGCTCTATGGGGTTCGCCCAAGTGGGGGCACTACAGGATGATCTATGGTGTGAAGGAAGTGGGGGTCACCTACCAGGACTGCTCTATGGGGCTGAGGAAGTGGGGTCACCTACCAGGACTGCTCTATGGGGCTCGGAAGTGGGGGCGGTCACCTACTGGGACTGCTTATGGGGCTGCGCAAGTGGGGCTCACCTACGACTGCTCTATGGGCTCCGAATGATGGGGGTACTCCAGGGATGCCATGGCGCGGAAATGGGGGTCACCTACCAGGATGCTCTTAGAGGCTGCGGAAATGGGGGTCACCTACCAGGACTGCTCTATGGGGCTGCGGAAATGGGGGTCACATCCCCTGGCCATGTTGATGCCACCCTTGTACAAATCCATGAAAGGTCAACCATATAAATCCGGTGATGTTGTCCTGGAGACTACTGATCATGATGTGGACGGTGGAGAGATCTAGGAAGCAAGAAGAGCTAGGCAATGTAGGACCTGAGAACACAGCGGACCATATTTAAAGGGGGTCCAGGGACTAATATAGAGTGATGTACATCAGATTAGTGACGGTCTGATATCTGGCACCCATAGCAGGATCTATGGGCTTCAGTGAACTCCATAAATGGAGCGGAGTTGCAGTACCAAGCAGCCACTAAACATTGTGAGGCGCGTGTGTATCGGTCAGAGATGCATCCAAACACTTGAAATCTCTCAGACAGCTCTACAGCTGCATTTTCACTTGGCAGAGATTGCTTGTACCTTCTTTATTTCATGGCTTCCTTCCTTCTTCTTCTGCAGCATGGAGGGGCTCTGGAAACACATCCCACAGCACGTTCATTTTAGGAGGAAGGAGGCCATGCGCAATACAACTCTGACAATTTCTTCTTGCATACTATATTTTATCTTCCCTGCAATATTACATGATATCACTAGATCTAGTACTGGGGGGAGTATAGTCTGTAGGGGTCTAGTGATGGCGCGGCTGCGAGGTCAGAGTTCAGTCGCACTACCCTAACACGCACAGGCAATGGTCGCAGTCTCATTTTCCATTTCTCTGTTTTCCTCTTCCAGCCCTGTGCGGGGCTATTTGTATGTACACGTCGTTTCACAGGACGGCAAAAGACGTATTTCCACTCAAACACAAACTATGGCTGTATATCTAAACACCAGATGTAAGGTCAGAGGTTAAGTGATTTCAGGGGTTAGTGTGTAGAACCAGGACTGTGGGGAATAAACCAGATGCACAAACCAGATTACTGCAAGTTAGTATCGGGATTTAAAGAGGATTGTTAGATATAGCTGTTAGGTATAGTCCCTGGAGATCGTGTAATCATAACTTTGCATGGGTTGTTTAGTAGCAGCAGGACTGTGTCATCCTCTGATGGCAAAAGGAGAGGAGTCAATAAGAAATATCTCTCTGCCGGGGAAGGAGCGAGCCCTGCACTACAGGAGTATTAAGATACAAATTGTCAGCTGCAATATGGGGAAGGAGACTTATTTGCCATGCGCCCGCTACCTGCCAGATGGAGAAGGAAACTAATCTGCTTGAGCACCACACTATTACCTTCCATTTGTAGGGGCACTGATCATATCACTGCTAAATTGGGAAGGAGACTTATTCTGCAGAGCCCTCCTATCACAGATAGGGAAGGTGACTGATTCTACAATGATCTCTCTCAAACACTGCCAGATGGGGGAAGGAGACTGATTCTACCATTAGTCATCATATTATGACTACCAGTTTGGGAATGAGACGGATTTTGCCACAAGTCCAACCTATCACTTGCCAGATGGGGAAGGAGACTAGTTTCTACAATAAGCCCATCCTATCACTGTCAGTTTGGGTAGGAAATGATTCTGCCATGAGTACCAATCACCTGCCAGAGGGGAAGAAGAATTATTTTGCCATGTGCCCACCTACACATGCAGATGGGGAAGGAAATAATTCTGTTAGAGCCCAGACATCAGGTTGCCTGATGGCCAGGAGAACTGATCCGCCATGAGCCCACACTTCCACTGCCAGATTGGAAGGACAGTGATGTGACATGAGTCATCCTACTACTTACCATATGGGGAAGTGAGGCTATTATATCACTTGCCCAGTGGGAAGGAGACTGATCCGCTATGAGACAACCTATCACTGCCAGAGATAAGGAGGAGACGTATACAAGCATGAGCCAATCCTCTCCTTGCAAAGTGGGGAAACAAGACTGATTCTGCCATTAGCACAAGCTATTATCAACGGCATGTAAAGGAGATGACTCTACCATGACCACTATCCTATCACTTGCTAGATGGGGAAGGAGACTGATTTGCACAAGCCCCTCGCATCACAGATAGGGAGGTGACCATTCATACCATGATCTCTTTCCAACCGCTGCCAGATGGGGAAGGAGACTGATTGTACCATGAATCTTATTGACCTACCAGTTTGGAAGGAGACTGATTCGCCATAAGTCCAATCTATCATCTGCCAGATGGGAAAGGAGACGATTCTACCATAAGCCCATCCTATATCTGTCAGTTTGAGTAGGTGACTGATTTTGCCATGAGCCCACCAATCACGCAGATGAGGAAGAGATGATCAGCTGCCCAGCAACACAATTAGCAATCGCACTAAAGAAGAAAACAACTTTGGTTGCTGGGAATTTTTCTTTACTAGATACAAAGGGGAATAGACAATTATATTTTTCTAGTAAGAAAAAGTAACAAGACTGACTTGTTACATTTTTCTTACTAGAAAAATAATAATTGTGTATATTTACTTATCTTGCATGTCTTTTGCAATGTTCTTATATTTATTTTTATTTTAATAATAAACTGTTTATTTCTGTTCTATGTATGGTTTGTATTCCAAAAGACTGCAGTTGTGCATGTAAAATACCAGGATTGTTCACACGCCGCAGGGGATCTTTATTAGGGCCTAGGAATGTCCCATAAACTGACAAATGGGGACGAGTCATTTAAAGCTAAAAACTTTGTTTGAGTGCAGAATCACAAGGGTTAAAAACAAGTGACTTGGCCACAGCTGCAGGGTAGATTCGGGAGGTTTGCTGCAAATTATGAGTAGAAGAAGAGCCCGACATTCCTCCAAACTTCTCCACTTATCAACCGAACAGGTGCACTGAAAATAGTATTAGGGGGTCCAATACTTTTCTGCAGGTTTAGTTTTCAGATCTGCGTGTGTCACATCAGTAAGCATTCACATAACATTCCTTTAAGGATGTGAAACAACAAGAATAGAAGATATACAGTCAGATTCTCTGTTCCTGCTCTTAGATCACAGAGCTTGTTCTGGAAGACCTCTGCACATTATGGGTGGTCAACGTCCGGAGGAAGCAGCACAAGCAACAAGAGAAAATCATTCACATACCAGTAAAGTGATATTGATCACAAGGGGTGTGAGATGCCGGAGGGACAAACTAATGGGGTGTATGTTGTATCATACATGTACAAGGAATCTAAGAAGCTCCATTGTGCAATTTCCTGGTGTGTAGTACTCATACATCATTATTCAAAAACCAATAATACAATTGTTTATCCATGTAGTGTAATATGTTATCTATCACTGTGTGCACTATCATCTACATAGACATCACTGTGTGTCTATACTGTACTGTGGACATTACTGTATGTACTTTACTGTGTTATTATCATGTACTGTGAATCACTGGCTATTATCTATTACCTTGACTCACTGTGTATATCCCTGTATGTGACATCACTGTGACTATGTACTCAGGTCTTGAACGTACTTGACATCACGTGTAACAATCCCTATGCGTGACATCACTGTGTGTTTTCTGTACTGTGACATCACTGTGTGCTTATCCTGTACTGGATATCACTGTGTGTATTATCCGTATGGTGACATCTGGGTGTATTATTCATGTAGTGGCATTACTGTGTTGTATGATACTGTACTTTGACATCACTGTGTGTATGTATCCTGTACTGTGACATCAATGTGTGTATTATCCTGTACTGTGAATCACTGTGTGATTATCCCTTGTACTGTGACATCATGTGTGTATTATCCCTGTACTGTGACATCACTGTGTGTATTATCTCTGTACTGTGACATCACTGGTGTATTATCTTGTACTGTGACATCACTGTGGGGTATTCCCTGTACTGTGACATATGGTGTATATCCCTGTACTGTGACATCACTGGTGTATACAAATCACATGCTATGTGACACACTGTGTATTATCCCTGTACGTGACAATCACTGTGATTAAATCCCTATGCTGTGACATCACTGTGTTAGTACTTGCTGTGACCTCACTGGTGGTTGTGTATATGTACTTGTGAATCACTGGTATATCCCTGTGCACTGTGACCTCACTGTGTGTATTATCTTGTACTGTGACATCACTGTGTGTATTACCCTGTACTTTAAACTTGATGTGTGTATTATCCTTGTACTGTGACATCACTGGGTGTATTATCACGTACTGTGCACCTGATTGTGTGTATATCCTGTACTGTGACATCACTGTGTGTATATCCCAGTACTGTGACATCACTGTGGGTATTATCTGTATCGTGACATCCATGTGTGTATTACCCTGACGGTAACATGATGTGCGTATGATCCCTGTACGTGACACACTGTGTGTATATCATCCTTACTGTGACATCACGGTATGTATTACCATGTACTGGACCACTGTGTGTATTATCATCCCTGTACTGTGACATCACTGATGATTTCCATGTACTGTGACATCACTTGCTGTATTATCCTACTGTACTGTGATCAATCTACATGTATGTATAATCCCTGTACTGTGAACATACTGTGTGTATATATCCCTGTACTGGATCACTGTATGTATTATCCCTGGTACGGTGACATCACTGTGAGTATTATCCATGTACTGTGACATCATGTGTGTATTATCCCTGTACAGTGACATCACTGTATGATTATCCATGTACTGTGACATCACTGTCATGTTATCCATGTACTGTGACATCATGTTGTAGTATCCTGTATGTGACATCACTGATGTTATATCCAGTACTGTGACATCACGGTGCATTATCCTGTACTGTGACATCACTGCGTGTATTATCCTGTACGTGACATCCTGGTATCTCCCGTGTGACATACTGTGTGTATCCTGTACTGTCACATCACTGTGTGTATTATCACTGTCTACTGTGACATCACTGTGGTATTTCCATGACTGTGATCATCACTGTGTGTATTATCCATGTACTGTGACATACTGTGTGTATTATGGTATAAGTAAAGAATGAGAACACGGTGTGGTGATGAGGTCTATGAGCACTGCACATAGTAAACACATCACCACATGACATTTCCAATATGGTATAAGCAGCGCCGGCCGCTCCTGGCCCTTCTTCTGGGTGGACCACCCTCTTGAGTTCCTTCCCTGTGGCTATGGGCTTCCTGCATAGTTCAGCACCTGTACACAATCTGTATAACGGATCACGGCACCACATAAATCACACTGTACACATGTAGCAGTGTGGGTTGCTGCACAACGTACTTTCAATCATTTGATAGATGTTGTTCTGCTGATTCCGGCAGAATTTCTCTTTTTATATCCTGAACCTTTTCATAATAACAATAATTCGTATTATATAGCCCTACAGATTACACAGCGCTGTACAAAGATACCAAATCAGTCCCTGTCCCCATGGGCTCACAATCTAATCACCCTACAGTAGTGTTTGGAGTGTGGGAGGAAACTGGAGGACCAAGGGAACCCACACAAAAACACGGAGAGAAATACAAACTCTTTGCAGATGTGGACCTGGTGGGACTCAAGCCCAGGACTCCAGCGCTGCAAGGCAGAAGTGCTACCCACCCAGCTACCCATCAGTAACGTGGTGCCCACCGACCAATAAGGCAATAAGTTTGTTGCCGTTATGCGAATAAGGTTATTACCTTCAAGTGGGCGGGGTCACTAATTATATGCTTACTTAGGTCAGTAAATGCTAGGGGGCACGTATAACACATATCTATGCACTATATGGCAGTACTATTGCCACTTGGTTTATTAGACAGCGTAAACTATTTGATGGTTTATTTAGGATCATATGAGCAGTATAGTTATTGGACACTGTATAGCGCTGTTATTTGCACTATATGATGCTATTTGTGTAGGTTTGGGAAGTATGTAATAGACTGTAAGCTCTTGTGATCAGAGCTAATTTTCCACAGAGTTGTGGCCCCGTTGCCACCACGTTACATCTGCTGTGTACATTACACTTCCAAGTCCTCATCATCCCCCGGCCGTATCACAGTTACTTCTCCCCAAATAAAACCTAATAATCCAGCAGTTAGGATATAGAAAGATACGGATAAGACCGCATAACACATTCCTGGGCGGTGTAAACAACCCGCCCCGACAGAAATATTACCGCCAACTCGTGCTATGAAAAGCCTAATGTTGCATAGAGAAGGATACATGTCTCAATTTGTAACTGTGTTACCACGAGGGTAAATATTTACCAGGACAAGTACTATGAGTGTTGTCTATGGCTTCTGTATCTTTTGCAGCGCTGACAGCTCCTCCGCGCTTATGGAGATACATTGTCCCAGAAGTGACTCTTTAAGTGGCCGTGTCCTCACATGGCATCAATCAGAGGTCATGGGCAAGAGAGGAGGAGATATTGAATGGTAGCTCATACTGGTACAAGGGGGACTCCTCATGGCACCCCTAAGCTAAGAAAACTTTTTATATTCAATCCCAAGAAGTTATGGAATTAGAATTAGAAGATGTATCTGATAGAAGTGATTTGATACAATGGGGAAGTGATACGTTACTCGCGCACAATCACATGTCCCCAGACCGGAGCATGATCTTTGAGCGGTGCCACAGGACTATGGTGCGCCACACCTAGGCATAGGCCCTGATGTATCCGTCAGGTGGCTGCAAGGTTATAAAAGTACGTAGACACGAGGCAGAAAAACACATGCCTGGACCACTCGCCTGCGGAAGAGCAATCGATCCTTAGAGTCACATGAGATGGAATTTTAAGCGAAACTGTAACTAGGGAGTAATTTTAGGGAGGTGCAGTTCCAATAGCTATGATAAGTTGATTATTTGTCAGAGTATTGTCTATATTTTCACTACTTATAAAACTTTGTTTCCCATTACCAGGCTCCCTGCCAGCAGTGTGTGAGCAGTCCCGTTTTCTCTCTCTCCCGCTTCTGTTATGTGCATTTAGAACCAGGGGAGGGAGGGGGACGATGATGGTATGGTGACTCACCACATGTTCTGGCAGGGAGCCAGATAATATGAAATAAAGTTTATATAGTAGGGCAGATGTAATTATATACTGACAAGACATTTTTAAAATCAGCAGTCTACAAGCAATCACATCAAACTTGCATTCTGTGAAGGTCTGGGCATCCAGCCTGACACTTGTTAATCAGAACTAAACTGATAACGGAGTTCAGTTCCGGGGTTTATGTGCATTTGGCCGGACCTTCCAGTCAGTCATGTTGCAAGTTGCTGTGGTTGCACGCTCAAAATGCTTGTGGACAACAGACCAACATAGACTATTGGAAACTATCACCAGCTTAATGACATTCCTGTTGACAGGTTCGCTTTAAAGGCACCACACCACAAATCTACCTATAAGGTAGATTGGGTGGTAGGTGCATCAATGGGACGTGAGGATAGCCCTTTTAGGGCTAACCTCACGTCCCCTCACTTTTGGTAACTTTTATTCCATATTTTTAAATTTACTATGTGGCTGTTACGGGTCGTGGAGTAGCCGCTATGAGGATTACATGAGGCGGCTACTCCACGCCCCGGTACCCACTTTACCCTACTACCACCCATCTCGGCGCGCAGCTCCGCGTAGCTGCGCGCCTGTCCGGCGACCCTGCCGGTGCGCATGCGCAGAAGAGCAGGCGGCCTGCACGGTCACTGCCCTCGAAACAGGCGCGGGCCGGCTCTCTGCCATGCGCAGACGGCAGGTCGCCGGACGAGGGGCGCAGCGCTACGAGACTGCGCGCCGAAGATGGGTGAGTAGGAGGGGTAAGTGGGTACCGGGGTGGAGTAGCCGCCTCATGTAATCTCATATGCGGCTACTCCACGCCCTCCGGTAGCCACATAAGTAATTTAAATATATATGGAATAAAAGTTACCAAAAAAATGAGGGGACGTGAGGATTAGCCCTTAAAAGGTCTATTCTCAGCCCCCTTGATGCACCTACCACCACAAATCTACCTTTATAGAGGATTGTGGTGGTAGGTTACCTTTAAAGGAAACTACCACGGGAATCAGAAGTGATGTGATGGTAGAGCCTCCGCATGCCTCTGCCCTAATCTGTAATTTAATAATCACTGGCCAACCTAACTGTTAAAAACTTTATTTAGTAATATGTAAATGAATTGCGGAGGTACTGAGGCGGTGGAGTAGGCCAGGCGAGTACTCGCCCCTGTAGCCACTGCGATAGCGTCTTGATATTATTGATAGTAGATTCGTCATGTTAGGTCACTCCGGCCAATATAGTAGCAGACACAAGACAAGGGTTTTTCACACTTGTGTGATTCATCTGTATGATATCTGTGATTTTCACAACTTGCATTTGGACTTAATTTTCCTATGTGTTTTTCTCATTTGTGTTCTTTTTACTGATACACGGACTCCCTAGAAGTCAATGGATCCGCCCCATATGTCATCCATGTGCAGGTGAATCAGTATCATACAACTTGTATTTGCGGACAAAGGAACATCTCGCAAGTGTAAAAGAGACCTATTTTGAAGTTACATGGGTATGATGAAGGTTGGGCCCCAGAATAATTTTATCTGTTGGGCCCAAGGAACCCCAGTCTAAATCGGTTGAGGAATTTGCCACGGTTCCGCACAAGTGGCTTAATTGTGTACGGCCCCCCTCCACAGACAACTCTGACAACAAAGGACCCCATATGCAGGTGGTAACTACCCTCCAGCCATTGTGAAACTACAAGTCCCAGCAGGGTGAAGAGCCCTGCCCTTGTCCTCCATTATTAGGCTGGGGCATACTGCACCTCATCACATACAACATTGAGAAATAAAGTAAGTTGTGTATTGCATTAACAGACCTAAAAATAACTGCAGCACTCACTCTGAAAAGAGAACTTCACTTATACCAGTGTCCAAATATGGAAACAGCCCATACAAAGGGAGACATGTTTCCTCTCACATGTAAAGCTGCAACAAATGAGAAGCAGATGAGAGGAGAAAACTCGACAGAAAGTTACAAAAGTAACAAAATGTGTAATATGACATCACAATGACAGCTCCCAGCTGCGCCCTCTGGCGGGTGCAGCGGTACCGCACGGTGTGCTGCTCTGCCGTCTCTCCTGCTACATTCCAGAAGATTCAGGGTCCGAGGCAGCAGGATGTGTCCTGGAGGAGTCCATGCTGCCGACCTATGCTGTGTACACAGGCAAGGTAACCCCTGCCTGCTGCACTAAAGCCTGCTCCAACCTTTCCTCTCTTTATCCACTTATCACTAAGAAGCAGCTTTCACAATCCACCACTCATTGCCCCGTGTGCAACCAATCTACCCCAGCCCTGCTCTGACTACCTACTCCTAACCATCCCTGCACTCCTACCCCAGCCCGCTCCAACCCTAACCACTCCTACCCAGCCCTGTCCAACCCTAACCACTCCATCCCCTGTCCTGCTCTACGCCTACCCAGTCCTTCTCACCCCTAACACTCCTACCCAGCCTTGCTTTACCATGTAAGCACTCCTGCCATCCCTGCTCCAACCCTACCACCCTATCCAGCCCTGCTTGCCCCCTAACCATCCTACCCCAGCCTGCTTGCACCCTAACCACTCCTACCCCAGCCATGCTCTACCCTGTAAGCACTCTACCCAGTCTGCCTCTATCTCCTAACACTCCTACCCCGTCCTGTTCTACCCCCTAACCACTCCTACCCCAGCCTGACTTGCCCCTAACCACTCCTACCCCTTCTGCGCACCACCTCCTGCCCATCTGCTCGAAATCCTAACCACCCCACAACCCGTTCTGACACCACCTCCTGCTCCATCTGTCTTACCCCTAACCACCCCCACACCCTGTTTGCACCACCTCCTGCTCCATTGCTCTACCCCTAACCACCCACACCTGTTCTGCACACCACTCGCTCCATCTGCTCTACCCCTACCAACCTAACCACCCCCACACCCTGTTCTGCACCACCTCCTGCTCCATCTGCTCTACCCCTAACCACCCCCACACCCTGTTCTGCACCACCTCCTGCTCCGTCTGCTGCACCAGTAACCCCTCCTACCCCCCCTGCTTCACCACCTCCTGCCCCAGCACCCTCCCTGTGAGTCACAGAACATGGTGGAGTACAGGGAACAGCAAGGGGAGGGCAGGAGCCCTGCGCCTTAACCTAAGTGGTGCCAACTTTACCCTCTTGAAGACACCCATGTAACATGGCCCGCTGGATACCCACTAAGAGGGAGAAGTTTGGAGTAGGTGAGTCTCGTGCCTATTGCACTTTTCAAAATTGTGGAAAACATGTTTCAATTTTAAGCTCTGCAGACCACTGTAATGACATATGTAAGCATCAAGCAGTGACAAATCATTACTACACTGTGTGCAGATGTAGCAGTGCTGGATTTTTCATTGTGATTCTCAATGGCGCAATCCCAGCTGAGATGAATGACACACTTAACACTGCTACATCTACACTTTGCAGGTTTCTGTGTGTGCGCTGATGAGAAGTTTGCTTAACCGTTGCAGAGCCGTAAGGCATTGACAAACTACTACAATCCTGTATGTTGAGCTGCGTAGATGTAGCAGAGTTTAATTTTCCATTGAGCTTTTCCATTGCACAATCATAGCTCTGAGTCAAATGATACATTCGGCTCTGCTACATCTATACTTTGCAGGTTGCCGTCTTCTCCTGGGTTCCCTGTACATAGATCTGCCTAGAACTAGCAAGAGTTGGATCTTTCATGGTGTATTCACAGCTGAGTTAAATGACATACTCAGCACTACTACATCTAAACTTTGCCAGCTGATCTCTGCTCCTGAGTACCCTGTACATGGCGATTCTAAAGTTTATGTCCAAGGACATACTCAATACTGCTACATCTGCACCTTACAGGTTGCTGTCTGCTCCTGAGCTCCCTGTTACATAGAGTTGCGCACGTGTAGCAGAGCTGGAATCTTTGTAGTTTATTCACAGCAGTGTTAAATGACACACTCAGCCCAACTACATCTACACTTTACAAGTTACAGTATGCTACTAAGTATACTTTTACATAGCAGTGATATATAGAAGTAGCATTGCTGGTTTATTTTATAGTTCATTCACAGCTCAATTAAATCACACAGTCAGCTCTGCTACATCCACACAGGTTGCTGTCTGTTGCAGAGTAAATTCAGGCTCATGTTTTATATATATATATATATATATATATATATATATATATATATATATATATCCGCTGCCTTTTATATTTTCCTTACATATTAACAGGAAGGTAAACATTGCTGATATCTTCAGTCACTCCACCTTAGTTGTCTACTCCATGCTGTGTCCCCATAAGACATTCTGCTGTGGGTGGTGGTAGTGCACCCGGAGAATAGTGGAGGGAGGCTGGGATCACGTTGTGTAGGGAGTCATGGGGTTAATCTATAGTGGTCGCTATAGGGTTAGTGGTCCGTACTCTACACCCTGGCTCAGCTTTTACTTGATCCCAACCTGGACCTTCATCTTCCGCACCCTGAGGTGGTGGCCTCCTTGACTTTGTGTTGTCCCTGCTCGTCTCATCACTAGCTGTCAGGTGTGGGCTGCGGGGTGCAATGTGAGACCCCAGACTAGATGAGAAGCGATTGACCAAGTCTATGAACTTTCGTCAGTCCCAGTAGATTGGGCGCTGAGGGGTATCATTGGGTATCTGGTACATGGCAGGTTCTATCTAGTATTGCAGCAGCATTTTGCTGTAGGGAATGAAATGTGAGCTGCAATACCATGCCCCACCTGTAAATAAAGGTGGCGCTGTTTTGACAAGCAGCCATGGTATTTTTTTTTTCTCATAGACGTCTGTTTTAAGAGCGTTTTGCCAGCATTTATCATTGGGATTCGGTTATCACCAGGGTCCAACAGTGCTCCATGAGCCTGTAGTTGCATTTGTTTCTATGGGAGTGATAGGGCTCTGAACTTGACTACAACCATCACATAGTAGACTTGGGATTTATGGGGGTAACCCCCGCTCCTTGTTTTGTGACACCAATCTGAATGTTCCAGGGGCAGTGCTTCATAAACATGGCCGCCAAAATAAACACCATTGTTTTCAGTGCAGTGACCATAGAAAACTGAGACGCTCATTGAATCACATTTACCATGAACTATGAAATGTTTAGCACAACATTTTCAGCTTGAACTTGAATTAAGGGTTGTGTGAAATCAGTTCAAGATGGCTGCCACATTGTTATACATTGCATGGTGGTGGGTTGCTATGGACAACGAGGCCTAGTGTTAGTGAATATGAACAATGCTTTTGGCAAAAGTAAACAAATGGCTCCCGTTCTGGGGTGGTTGAGACCCTCATGGTCACAGAGAACACTCTTTTGGGTCCATTTTGAGGGGTTCCTAGAGGCAGACCCAGCAATTTACCTCACATGTTGATTCATGTGTACATTTAACATGGCTGCCATTACTCCTTACCACTAGAGTCATACTCCCTGTCTCCCACCACTATTTCTTCCCCCCAGAGTCATACTCTCTGTCTCCCACTGATTATGTGGGTCTGTTCATGAACCAGGAGGCTCTGGATGTGCATTATCATAAGCAGTGCAGTCTGTCGGTTGGGATGGCACAAGTTGTAGGAAAGTTGGATCGTTGTCAGGCCTTGATTTCCTACCAAGTGCTTAAAAGCTTTTCACATTGTGTGGCCTCGTGCGCCAACTGTAGGGAAAGTTATGTGAAGACCAATATGGCTTACCTCATACTGCACTGAAACATCCTATTTACACAGATTTGGCATTCAGGATCCTTGGAAAGCTGGGTGAAAGCCTTATGAATGCAGAAGTGGTGGCGATTTAGAAATGTAGGAAGTGGCTGAATAAAATTGAAGACATATTTTTAGGGGGATTTTTCTACGTTTTCCCTGACAATGCCAGTAATATGAGACTATTCATGGCGGACCAGGGCTGTGATATCGGTTTCTTGCGCGGTGTAAAGTTCACAGGTCTTTCTTTTCTCTCGCTCTCACTGATCAGGAAACCTGAGTCACTTCTATTCACTGCCCCGCTGTTTTTCATGTCAGCCTTCATTGATTTAGCAATAACTGCAATATTCCTCTTAATGACTGCCAACACAGGAAGTTTTTGGCCGGTGTAATAACAATATAAGATAAAGCGCTGGAAACAAGGGGGCCGAGTGCCCAGGGTGTAGCGGGTGGAGGCAGACTGTTGTGATAGCACTGTTATTATCCACTGTCTGGCTGCGGACGACTTAAAGGGGTATTCCACTTTCAGCAACTAACTTTCTCTAATGTTAAGTTTGTAGGATCTCTGCTTTGTGTCAGTGAATTGAAACTTGTATTGTTGACAGCCAAGATTTGAAGACTCGATTGTCATGAAACCACAACACGATCGGAAGTAAACTGTGATGGTTTCCATTCACTGACAACAAGCAAAAATCTAAGTTGATACTAAATATATGGTGAAATAGGTAAATTTTTCAGGATTAAAGGGGTTTTCCCTGTTCATAGATAGCATGACCAAGGTCTATCATCTGAGCACCATATCGACTTCATTTTAAAAAGGGTTGTCTATGTCTATGGAGATGCAGTATGTGGACCTACAAAGTCACCTAACTGGTTTGACTTAAGGTTACTCCCTAGGGCATTGTAGAAGTGACCTCATCAGTTTTTAACCTTTCACCCCTGTGCAGGTATCTTGACTTAAGTACAGTAAGGTCACCAGACCTCTTCCTCTGGGAGAAGTCTTGGTGTAGGGCAAGCTTACCTAGATGGTAAGGATAGGAAGAAAGCAAGCTAAGGCAGGTGGAGATCAATTGACATTAGGAAGCAGGCCAGAGGTCATGGCGGTAGTCGGGACTAGCTGGAAGAATTACAGGACACAGAGAGTCAGGGTCCAAGAACAAGCTCAGGAACTTGGGGGTCATTCAGCAAGGACTTGGGGGTCAATAATGCTCAGGCACTTTCCTCTATGGATTGGGCCGTGCCCGGTTCAGCTGTTGCGAGACTACAACTCCCAATGTGCCTGAGGTTGACCCGCTTACTGAAGGTTGTAGGTCGAGACCGGGTTTTAGATCTCTGCTACTGTAGTAGGAGGTCACTTGCTGGGTGAGACCTATGGCACCCTATTCTGTTTCTTACTATATGGGAACACTGGTGTCTGTGGTTTCTGATCTCTGTGATTGTGCGGCTCCAGTACACATGTCCGGATCTCTAGGAAATCACTTCCAGGCAGCGCGTCTTTGATTTTTTCCTTTTCATGTATCAGGCTTTGTAATACTGTGATAAATGTGAGATTTCTTCTCTCTCCAGCCATCTACAACTTCCAGGCAACACATGAAGAAGAGCTGAGTCTTCAGGTGGGAGACACCGTGCAGATATTTGAGACGTATGAAGGTAAGCGCTTATATTTGCTGTCACAGTAATAGTCAACTTCCAGAAGATTACATAATATATTAGAGTGAACCTGTCAGCATGAAAATGCATTGTGATCTGCAGGCAGCATGTTATAGAGCAGGAGAAGCTTAGCAGATTATACATAGTTTTCTGCCTGTAGGCAGCATATTATAGACCAAAAGGAGCTGATCATATTATGCATAGTGTCTCACTTGCTGTCAGAAAGTTTTTGAGCAGAAGGAGCTGAGCAGATTGTACATAGTGTCTCTTCTACTAGTAGCATGTTATACAGCAGGAGGAGCATATTGCAAATATTGTCTCTTCCACCGACACCATGTTGTAGAGAAAGTAGAGTTGAGCTGTTTGTATATAGTGTCCTATCTGCAAGAGCGTGTTATAGAGCAGGAGGAGCTGATGAGATTGTACATAACCTGCTGCCAGTAGACCTTATAGAGAAGGAGGAGCAGAGCGGATTGTACAAGTGTCCTATCTACTGGCAGTGTATTATAGAGCTTATTATATGAGTCAGTATTACTTCTCCCCTGGTACCAGAATCCTCTGGCTATACTGCTCCTACATCTATTGGGATTGTTTCTATTAATAATGTTAAGATTTTTATTTTTGACCATACTTAAGACTTTTTTTTTTACTCAGGCTGCCCAAAAACGTGTCTTACATAATTGGTCTTTTCTCTATTCCGGGGTTCTGGTTCTGTACATGTTCTGATACCCTGCAGCAGTAAGGGCTAATGACATGCTGACACATATAGAGGAATTGTAGTACTAAACATCACCAGTTCCTCGGATTGGGATAACTGTGAGATACGTTAGGGCCCTGACTACCGGACTATTGCCTAGACATTCTCTTTCCCAGCCGGTGAGATGGGTGGCACCATAGGATGTATACAGAACCAGGTGTGGGCGCCCCATATTCCCGCATCTATGTAGCATCCCTTTCTTATCTCATTCCGTGCTTTCCGTAGACTCCATTCATGGCCTCTCTGGCGCAGATAGCTCCTTACAACTGTCTGCCTCCATCCATGCCAAGAAGGAAGCAAACAACGATCCAAAGCAAATAGCGGCCGAGCATTTGGGGAATTTACTCTTCAGATTATTGAGGTCTCTGCTGACGGACCGAGCAATAAAAAGACAAAAACAGGACCCGACGTGTCTAGGACCCCATGCACACTGCTGTTCTATTCTCCAGTGTTCTGTCTGGTTTTTAACCCCATACTTATATAAGGCAATGGGGACATTCACACATCTGTTTTTTAATGGGTCCATGTGTCCTGCCCTGTGAAAGATGGAGCTATGGGGCACCAGGACTGACCACCACTACCATCCAAAATGACCCAGCATGTGAGGAGGTAACCACAGAGATGTTCCCAGTCTATTGGGACTTTTCATTCTATGTATAGCTGTCATGTCACCCAGGAGGAACTGATCCGAATACTCAGACTTCAGAGAAGAAACTTTTAATAAGAAGCCACCTAAACTCTTCATATGCCAAGGGTACTGCTTCTGACCACCACTCTTTCTTCACATCCAAGATCCAGACCTCTCTTTTTTACTTTTATCCCTTTATTCTGGGTCGGAACAGTAAGGTAATTTTGTGGACTTGTTCCTGGCTTCATATGACTTGTTGGTTGCTGGTTCTTTTCGTATGGAATTCAACCCTTGACCTCGACCTTTGCTTTGTCGGACTATGATTCTTGCCATGCATGCTTAGGATCATGATTTGGAAGCCCCAGCATGTCCCTGGAGACTACTCCTGTGAGTTGTGACCTGGGGAATCCCTTGTGGTGCATCGGCGGCGGCATGCAGGCGACGGAAATCGGGGGGCGTGGCCGAACGAAAACACGACGGATTCAGAAAAACTGCCACATTTTTTAAAAAAATGTGTTGCGAAAATTGCAGTTACCTTCACTCAGCTGGGCTCGGTGTATTCCAGTGCGTTCCGATGCTCTTCAGCGCAGCAGCGCCACCTGGTGGACGTCGGAGGAACTACCTTAGTGAATCCCGGCCGGACCCGAATCCACCGCAGAGAACGCGCCGCTGGATAGCGAATGGACCGGGTAAGTAAATCTGCCCCTATGTATCTAGTTACTATAAAACTGAAGAAATGGGCCCCTAAAGTGACTGGCCCCCTGCAGAATTCTAGACCTACCTGAGGGGCTGCTAGTTTAATGGGGTGAGACAGTCCCTTTAATGGTATAGGATTCTGGTATTTGGAACAATTACTGGTACAATTACTTTAAATTCCAATACCTGATGACCCAAGTCCTATTCCTTGTAAATAATTTTGGGGTTTGGGGTATCAGGTAAAGGGTCTGTGCTACAAAAGATACTAAAGCAATGGCTTTATGGCAGCTAACTGACATTGGGACAAGATATTGATGACGGCCTATCTCTGCTGGTATATTAGCTGGCCTGTATCCCTGGCAGCGGGCACCTTACCCCTGGCAGTGCACACACATTTTTTTTTACTATTGTGTTGCAGCGCTGGGTCACAAATCTGTTAACTCTTTTGTAAACTTTCAGTTTCGGATCCTAGCAAGCTGAGTGTTATCTGTAGCCGTCCTCAGTATTCCTGTTACATGATAGATAATGATCATTGTGTTTTCCTGGATAATAATCTAGCAACTCCGCAGGGATGGCCAATAAATACATCTACCGTGTGTGTGACTCCTTGACCTCTATAGCCAATACTCAATTACTTAGGGGAAAATTAATTGTGACTAAATGTTGCTTCCATATTCCAGGCAGACAATGTATACATCCTATAGTATAATTTGGTTTTGGCAAAGAAAAGTTATACATTGTTTAATTTAAAAAAAAGTTATACGATTCTCTGGAGACTTTCTATACCTGAATGGGACACGTGACAGTCAGGTGCGTGTCACTTAACAGGACTCGGATTTGTTGCACAAATCTTTCCAGTTTTATTGGGGTATACAGAAATCCTTGCACGTGCTACGTATCCTGTACACCCCCCATTCAGATGAATGAGCTGAGATTTTGGCCACAAATCTGCCCCATCTAGAAGTCAGATGTTGTAGTCGGGCCTCTATGATTCTCTGGCTGCATTGATTCTCCTGACCTTCAGTGTCAGTGGAGAAATCTCTCATCTACACCCACCCGCGTCACTGAGCAGAATGTGGTCATTGTGTGCGGTGGCGCTGCATGAGGGGTAACCCCTTGTGTGCTGAGTGCTGGATGTGAGGAAAGTTGTAGTGTACTTATTGAAAGATTAACTGTAGGGTATTGGTTATATTAGTGCTTTATAGTGAAGCTTAAAACAGAGATATAGCAACTTTACAAATAAAATGTAGTCCTGTGTGTAACCATGGCTACAGACAACATACAAACTTTGTGTAGTCAGATCCTCCCTCTCACAATCTTCTTACTAAACTGTTACATCCATTTTTTTTCCCCCATAGATGCATGGTTGTTTTTTGAGTGTAAGTGAAGCTTGCTCTCTTTTAGCTTATTAATGGATGTCCTAGATAAAGGACTTCCCACTATTAAAGGGATACAGTAGAAGTGAGATCATTGGACCCCGACTTGGGCACCTTTGGATGGAGCAGGTGTCTTTATATACATAAGCTAACATAATACATGTGCGGTATATCAGGGTAGACGAGGTCTACTATTTTACGGTAACGGCCTGTCTTTTGATCTCTCCGCAGGTTGGTACAGAGGATTCACATGGAGGAACAAATCAAAGAAAGTGAGTAATCTGCAGAGCATTGCAAATCATGTGATGATCTGCAGGGCTTCTTCTGGAAATCAAATGATGTATCTGAGATCCTAATCTGGTAACTAGAACAGTACGAGACGAAGACGAGACCATGGGGTCATGCCAGGCCCCCTGACCCTTTTCTAATCTTAGTTCATTGCTGCTTTGGCTAAATTCTAAGGGGGTTTTAAGTTTATTTATATTGATGACCTATCAAGGATAGATCACCTCCCATTGGAATAAAGGAAGCTGTAGTAACACAATTCGGGCACTTTTCTGAGAATGGCAGCTTCATCAGTTGGAGGGTGGGAATCTGAAGGGTCAGACCCCCACAATCTGATATCGATGAGCTGAGCTGCAGTACCAGACATAGCCAAAGGACTAGCGGAGCGCTGTAGAGACAAGCCACAGCATGAGAACCCACGGCTAGTTTCCTTCTTCTGAAAATTCTGGTATGTTATGCGATTGTCTTTCATGCAGTGATGTAATATATTTTTGTGAGCTTAGCTTATTGATGTCCTTTTAAACTGACAGATAACGTCCTTTATCTCTGGGTGGTTTAGATGTACAGATATGATGTGGTCACAAGGAGACAACGCTCAGATGTACAATAAAAAATATAAAGCCACCAGACAAAAAAACTGGTCCTTCTAGTCTAATATGATTATCTCCGAGGAGGAGAAGATACAGAGTAAATCCAGTAATTGGCCACATGTCCTTCACTATGGGATTAGGGTTAGGGGCTGTGCCGCGTGCTGATGTGCTGAACATGTCATAAGACTCAAAGATAAGTCGGCAGTGTCCACATTATACACCAATATAAGTAACACCCCTTTAACGTAATGTCAGGCAGTCCCCTCTCCCTCTTCCAGAGAGACCCTTTAGTCTTTGGGTTACTAATTCTGTGTGTTTGAGCAAAACCTCAGAAAATAGTAGAGTTGGAAGACGTGGTCAGTGGTGTGAGCGGCGGCCGGGAGGTCTGTTACACACGGCCTGTAATCTACACAAAATAGTCAGTAATTATCTCTTAAAGGGATCCCGCCAGAGGTACACACATTTAAACTTTGTGTGTCTATTTTAAGCCTTAAATGCATAAAAATGACCCTTTAATTACCTTCTATGTCTGGAAAATTTGACCAACTTTTTCCCATGGTATTACAGATTATACCGTGTATGATATTACTATGTGACCAGGATTTCCACCATAAAAGTATACACTATTTTTGGATGACTACAAAAGGTAAACGCCACATAATGAAGTTCTGGTTTAGGAGTCACTGATGCACATTTTAAACACAAAGGTTTACACTCCCCAACAGTGACATCAGGTTTCCACAAATCACTCGACAGCTTCTCTCTCCTTCCTAATTTCAAGGTAAAGACGTCAACTATGCAACTATGCCACCCCATGTTGTAATTTTGAGACCTGTCCCCTGTTATGGCCAATGTTTTTAGGGAGAGACATTTGTAACATCCTCCACCGGGGCCTAGCCTTTTCTTTGGGCCTGGAGGCAGCCGGGGCCCAGAATACCGGAGTGGCTGGCGGTTGCGGCCTAGGGCATGCTGTGGTCATGGTGCTTGGTATGGGGACCGGAGGGCTGTCCTACAGTCTGGCAGGTCTACAGGTAGTAGATTCAGGCTTGGCTGGTAGAAATTGAACTGAGTCCGGGTGGTGGATCTCAGTTCTGGGCTTGAGTCTCTGGACTTGCCCTGTGGTGCTATGCAGATGGCCCGAGACACTTGTAGTTCCTGGAATTGGGGCAGTGGCTGTGGCAGACAGACCATGAGGTTTGGTTCTGTCTGCAAAAGACTAAGACCATGTGCTTCCGCCCAGCAGGGGTTTATGTACTCCCTGGTCCAATCACCTTCCAGCTTGTATAACAAGAATATCATTAGACAGTTAACTGTTGACTTACCAGGCAGTAGCTACAGCTGCAATTACTCAATATTCCACGTTCTAGAAACATCCTAGACGGATCATCATTTCCTCCTAACAGCTCCTGACATGGAGAAGGCGCTATTCGCAACTACCACCCTGCCCATGCATTGGCAGGGGTGTTGCACATTGGTCTGGACAGTGATGGTGTGGGCTCTCTCTGACTGACATGGGGGCAAAACCTGGTATGGGGACATCACAGAATCCAGTACAACATACATTGTCATTACAGATCAGAGGATAGACCTTGTACAGATTAGTAGGGTGACTCTGTGATGAATCATCGGGGTAATTGTATGTTCCCGTGCGCTTGGGGTATAATCTGCAGAGCGCTGTTTATTTTCTGGCATTCCCCCTCCTGAACATGTTTAATATCAGGGAGCGGACAGACATCCAGCGCAGGGCCAGGGATATTACATGGCATGCCGCGCACGCTGCCTCCCTCGCCTGCTAATAACATTCACTATATAACTGGGGCCGCAGCTGAGGAATTTCATGCCTGGCAGCTGCTGCGGGATCTAAGTGCTTGTATAATGATTTAAAGGGCATCTCCAGTGGTAGGTTCTGCCTTCAGATCATTACTTGTAAACATGTTTGTATAGCAACCAATCACCGCACACCTTCAATTTCAAATACAGCTCTTTTAAAATGTAAGCTGCGCCGTGATTGGTCGATTTTGGTAACACAGGCAGGATATGTTTTTCAGATTGTAAAGGGGTTCCCTGAACTTTTTATTACATTTATTAAATTAGAACCCCCAGATCTGATAGATCCGCTCTATTCGCTGTATAATGGCTGAACCAGGCCAAAATTTTTTTTATAAAGTGTTTTTTTAAAAGAATGTCGATGTCCGGGAGATAACAAAAGCGAGGTCATCCCCTGATGGACATTACAAGTGAGTACGTTTGGGACGTCTACCATCAATAAATCTAAGACTAGATGTCCTTTAAATCAATGATGTGTTGACAGCTTCTCTAGACGCTAAGCCCGCAATACCAGACTCAACCTGTAGACGAGAGAGGCGCTGTTTCCAGCAAGTACAATGACTTTAGTAGTTCAGAATAACTTGATAATCCCCCATAGGAGGATGTAGGTTTTGTAAATCTCTAGATTATATTTTCAGTGATCAATGTACAGCGGAACAATGTCAGATTATCCCGAGAATGAAGGATCTCGAGGAATGTCTGTGTAAATATGTGAATGGCAAAGTATGTGACTTTCCCAGACATCAGTAAGAGTAAATAAAACTGCATGAGATCTTCTTATCTGGAAGTGAGAAGAGGAAGAAGGCCGGACACGGCAGCCCGGGGTATGGGGCATATATAGGAACATCGTCCTGGGATCACGTATGTACTGGGTGTGGCCAGGGACACCATATACACCTGATAAGCATATGACCTCGCCAAAAGTGGTCAAAGTTCAGCTCACTAGCGTGCACTTATTATATGTACAAACTCTACTCCGTTCTTTTGTGGGTTTTAAGGAAATCCTTGAGTAATTTTGACCATAAAGACTGCAGCCAGTGTTATATATTGTACCTAGAGATCTGTGTAACCATGCTTTTATATTCCAGGATTGTAGCTGGATTCAGAGCACTCTGATACACTGGTGTGTGAGATCTTTTCACTGAACACAACAGCACAGCTGCTGCCCCATAACTGCTGTAGTATTCAAACAGAAGCTGCTACATCAGCAACTAATAGTGGAGGGGAGTGTCTTTGCAGTCGTATAGTGAAAAGATTGCACACAGAAGTGAGCTACATAATGAAATATTTATATTCCATGATTGTAGCTGGATTCGGAGCACCTGGATGCACTGGTGTCTGATATCTCTTCACCGCACACAACATAGCCCCCAAAGCCTAACTGCTGTAGTATTCAAACAGAAGCCGTCTACAGCAGTGACTCATAGTAGCGGTGGAGGAATGGGTAACGGTACAGTGAAGAGAGCTCACACACCAATTCTTCAGGTCCAGCTACAATCCTGGAATATAAATCAATTTTACACAGTCCTGCTGCTATTTACAACCACACATAAACACAGACAGCTTTGTACAAACTTGACAACTGGATATAACCGTCTAACAAAGCAGATTAAGGCATATACTCCATACACAGCTCCTCCAGCCTTGCGTATAGTAGCAGGTGTGTAGCTGGTCTATGATTACATTACACCCTCTTATTCCTATTAACACTAATAGAACAGGACCCGGAGATCGGTCACATGACTCCTGGAGCATCCGGGTCTCGTCATTTTATTGGGAAACGCTAGGAGCACTAACGGCAAAGTTAGCAAGTCCTAAAAAAGCTGCAGGTATCAGTCACACACATGTATGCAAATGCTTATAGAGGTGAGAGGGTTGTCCTCACGGAGGAAGAACACTGACCGAAACTGGCTGATAACAGGGAACAATAGGTTCTATTCAATTGCCCAAAAATGACGAAGTTAAACTATAATGGCATAGAATATTATTGTCTATATCGGGCAGGGGGTGGCGTATATTAGGCAGAAAGTGAAGGGGATTTGTTGGAAGTGGAAACATTTAGTAAGTGGAAGGATCCGGGGCAGATTGTGATGTCTAGATGACTTGGGGCAACTCTAAAATGGGGTGTTACTCTTATGAAATGGTCAAAAAAGGAACAACTCAGGTTTATATCTGGTCTGATCCTACCGAAGAGTTACCATCCATATTACAGCATCTCTAAAATAGATCTATGTGTCTCCATGGTTACAGACTACAAACACAAACTTTTTGTAGTCAGATCACACGAGTTTGCATGGGAGCTTTTCACCAAAAACAGTCTCAAATTTTTTTTTTTTACTACAGACTGTGTGCAAAATCCAGTGAGCTCCTATATAAGCAGATGCGTTGCCAGCGCCGTGTGGTACAATATATCACATACGCCCCCTCTCGCGTATTGTGAATTCCCCGGAGGATTATGCAATATCGCATACCTCAGGTGCAACATGTCCACGGGTTATGTTCTGCCACATTTAGCAAAATCTGACATCAAACTATTAACACTCCTACGAGTTTCCATTATTCATAAGAAACCTGCTGGTCGGGTATATTGCATTTACCTGTAAAATGTGCACCAAATATTTCTACTGCCCCCTAGTGGATGACTTGAGTAGATAAAGTATTAATGCCATAAAGGGGTTGTAATATGTAATCTACAGGCGGCAAATAAAATGTAAACTGCCCCCGATTCCTGCTTTATTCTGCTTCCTGAAGAAGCCACTTAGCCAATCAGTGGCTGAGACATGTTATTGGTCTGACCAATGATTGGCTCAGGGGCCTTATTTTATTACCCCTCTATATATCCCCTTTAAAGGTAATTTATCATGTACTGTGGGGGCGGCCATCACTGAATATTGTTTATTGCAGTCGAGTTCACCTTGGGATAAAAAATGCCCCCCGTTAAACTATCTGAGGCCTGAGGTGAGCTATAGAATGGCACCCACCTCATCCGATATCATATATATCTATATATAGTCATATATCAGCATGAGGGTTTTCCTTGCAATGTCTCACACCCATGCTGACACTATTTTTAAGAGTCAGGTCCTGCTTTGTAGTAGGTGGCCGCCCCCAATTTTGCTGCCGGTGGTGCTGCCTGAGGCAAGGGGCTCAACTCGCCTCCATTAGTAGGTCGTTGTTTAGAGGCAGGTGTGGTGTGACCTATTGGCTAAGACAATTCTCAGGAAATTGTAGTTAAGTAAAGTGCGTGGCACTTGTAAAACCCTACCCCCAAAGTGGATGGGCATTCTGGAGAACAGGTGGTCCAGAAGGACGACTTAAAGGGAACCTGTCATCAGAAATTGACCTAATAAACCACTGCTGGTCTGTTGTCAAGCAGCTGAACACTTTCCAGATCATGTTTCTTTCATAGCCTGGTGTGGGGTATCATCCAGAAAATCAACTTTTGTAAATTGGTTGTATGAAGTCAAGGAGGCGGAGAGTTTAAAACTGAAGTCAAGCTCTCTTCTTCAGAAAGCCACCTTCACTGTAATTGATGGTCCTGCACCCATAGACATCAATAACCAGATCTCCTGAAGTCCGATGCATGATATCAATCATGGAGGAGGCGTTCAGAGCCCCTCAGCTTGACTTCAGTGTGAAACACTCCGCCTCCTTGACTTTATACAACCAAATTTATCTTACATCGAATTTGATTTTCTAGATGATGCGACCACGCTGGACCATGAAAAAAAAATAAAAAACTGGAACACGTTGAGCTGCTTGACAATATACTGATAGTGGTTTATTAGGGCAATTGCTGATGACAGGTTCCCTGTTTTACAGTTGTTGTGGAGTGTGCTCTGCTATCTATCACTGTTTTCCTAATAGAGCTGTCAATGTGATTTTGCCTGTGACGATAATGAAGTGACTGCAGAGAAGTGATCTCTAGAGAACAGGAAGTATGAGCCTATTCATAGCCTCTGATGTAAAAACCCCTTGTGTGTACTTATACAACTGTAAAATAGCAATATTTATGTTCCGCTTCTGGATCACCGGGTCACCAGAACAACCACCCACCGTTACGTTACTAAATGGAACTTTCTAGATTTTGCAGAGAATTTTTTTTGTTCCCAATTCTGGAACATGGCCTTACCCCTACATGTTGGGGCAGATTTACTTACCCGGTCCATTAACGATCCCGCGGCGCGTTGTCCGACGTGGATTCGGGCCTGCTGGGATTCACTAGGGTCGTGCGCCCGATATCCAGCAGGTGTCGCTGCTGGAGCCAAGGTTCACCTTCTTTTCCCCGGTGCATGTGAATGCATGTCTTGCGACACAAATAGTTTTTTTAAAATTCCGCAGTTTTTGCGAATCCGTTGGGTTGTTTGACGGACATGTCCCCCGTTTCTGTCGCGTGAAAGCCGATGCGCCACAATCTGATCGCGTGCGCCAGAAACCTGGGGCAATACGTGCAAATTGGGTGTATTCGGGAAAACCCGAGGGAATCGCGTCCGCAGGACCCTTAGTAAATGAGCCCCATTGTGTTTACCATGTTGTTTTGTCTTTACAGGGCATCTTCCCGGCGACATTTATTCACGTAAAAGAAGTGACTGATGACAAAGGGTGAGATCATAAAGGCCAACAATTTTTGTTTAATTTTTGGAATTAGTAGACATTAGATGTCATACAGTGGGGCGTCCTCCTTAGACAGGAGCAGAAGACTAGGGTCATTTTGGTCCTGGTTGATATTGATGATGTGATTTAGTACTATGAAAACCTCAAGACCGGTCCTAGTCTCTCAAGCAGTTTCTGAGTTGTTTCACTTTGTTCTTCCATGATCATTGATGTCCCTTCCAGGCACCATGAGCCGGCGGTCCTCAGCGAGCTCCCCCTGGTGCAGGAGCTCACCGTCACGTTACGGGAATGGGCGCTCCTCTGGCACTCTCTGTATGTGGTAAGTGACCCCTAATGTAATAGTGACATCATGCTGAGCCGTGATTGGCTGCTTTGTATTAAAACCGTTCTCTAGTGGGAGGAGAGAGCAGCAACCAGAGCCAATCATCAGAAGGGGGTGTGTCCTAGACTACCACGGGCTTCCTGTAGACTCTGTAGCTCACATGTAGCCACAGATTGCAGCTTAAAAATAATGAAATTGAGCTAAATAACTAGCGGATAATTACCCCCTTACATATCATTGTGGAGCTTCTGATTGGAGAGATGCTTTAACTCTTTCTGTATCCTTTACAATCTGTTCCTAATACTTGTATGTCCCCCTACAGCAAAATCATCGGTTGCAGTTCATCCAGATACAAGACATGATGACACAACTCATGGACTGGCGCTCACAGATCATGTCCGGCACCCTCCCCAAGGATGACTTGGCTGAACTAAGGAAAAAAGTCACCGCAAAAATTGACTACGGAAATCGGTAAGGTCATTGGATACAATTGATATTGGAAATTTGGAAAGTTTAATCAATTGTAACAAAAAAATCTATAGATTTGTGTATTCAGCTTCTATGTGTTTCCATGACAACAAACTCTCCATCTATAACCTAGTTGGAAAAGAACAAATGAAACGGAAAAACACGACTACAAGGTCTGACTACATTGGGTTGTTTTGTTGTCAGACACATAGATCTGAATAGAAGCTGGGAACACAAAACGGTCGAATTTTGGGACCAGTTTTATTTTATTGGGTATATAATAGGGCAATAAAATATGCCTTTAACAATAAACATTGGGGCAGATTTACTTACCTGGTCCATTCGCGATCCAGCTGCGCATTCTGTGCGGTGGATTCGGGTCTTCCGGCGATTCACTAAGGTAATTCCTCTGACATCCACCAGGTGGTGCTGCTGTGCTGAGGTTCCCCGGAATGCACTCAAGTACACCGGCCTATTCCTAGTGAAGGTAAGTGCAAGTTTCGCGTCACTTTTTTTTTTTAAATGGGGCGATTTTTCCGAATCCGTCGGGTCTTCGTTCGGCCATGCCCCCCGATTTCCTTCGCGTGCGCCAAAATCCCGGGGCAATTCAGGGTAAATCGGCGCAAATCCGAAATATTCGGGTAACACGTCGGGAAAACGCGAATCAGGCCCTCAGTAAATGACCCCCACTGACTTTTATCCATATACATTTTTTCTGTCAGGCTCCTTAATTTGGATCTCGTGGTTAGAGATGAAAATGGGAATATCCTGGATCCAGATGAGACCAGTGTGATCACCTTGTTCCGGTCCCATGAGACGGCTTCCAGGAGAATTGAAGATTGGATACAGGAAGAGAAGGTATAGAGAGCTATGGGTGGTTATAGTCCCATATACACTAGAGGAATCGGTCCCTCAGATGGGACATGATTAGGTTTTTATCATAAAGATTTTATTTAGCTTTTTTTTTGTTTTGTTTAACCTTTTACCTTTAATCCTGTTATCAGTTCAGTTCACTATTTATCCATCACTTGTATCAAGTTTCAAGAATGGATCAACTAAATGATTGCAGTAACAGATTCTTATACCTTTATTTGTCAAAAATCCTAACATGCTATGGAGAACCGTAGTAAAGCCCTTAGATCCTCAAGATAACATTTCTATGCAAGAATTAAAAGTTGTGTATTAGATCTGTTCACTTGCAATATGTGAAAAGAGTAATCCTGCATTACTAAAGCCCTTTACTTCCTCCCTGCTAAGAGAGAGAAGGAAGTATGATGGATATGACAGCTACATGTAACATCACTTTATTGTCTTGACCATACAGGAAAATGTAGGGTGTTCCTCTATGGATATAGGGGAGTAGCTAACTAATAGTCCTGTGATTACAGCAGCATCTGCAGTGATTGTAGCAATTTCTACAATGTGAATGGGAAGCGAGTCGCTAGTTTTATGTGATATTACAGATCTGTTATCTACAAGCCTGTAGCTCTACATGGCCCAAAGTTACAATAACTTGTGATTTGTAGAGATGTGCAACACAGACAGCTAAAGTTTAGCAGCTTTTTCTGAATATAGAGGATATCCTGTATCCTGTCAATGTCTAATAAGTGAGATCCTGACAACCTTGCACCGCCAGCATCGGCTGTCCCAACAAGTGCTCATCAACCATCATACATCTATCATCAAAATTCATCCTGATAAACCAGGGACACTTACTCCTAGATCCAGGCACCGTGACAGTGTAAATCTTCTTATTTATGTTATCCATGGCCTCCTTCCTTCTCAAATCAACTTATCATTATGCTAATGAGCCAGAATGGCTGTGGGGTTGTTACGAGAGCCCTTCCCTGCTGTAGCTTCACAGGCTATTATACTGTTTACCTCTTTCTCCATGCTCTTTAATCACTTCCCCTCTCCCTCTACTTGATGTAATCTTACTGCAGCACAGGAAGTTTCAGCACGCAGCGGGAGAGGGAAGAGGGAAAAGCTCTGGCACCCCCCCCCCCCAGCCCTTCTGCCTCAATTGCATAATTTAAAAAGTTAATTTTAGTAGGAAGGAGGCTATGGATAACAAATATAAGATAATGGGGCAGATTTACTTACCCGGTCCATTCACGATCCAGCGGCGCGTTCTCTGCGGTGGATTCGGGTCTTCCGGCAATTCACTAAGGCAGTTCCTCCGACGTCCACCAGGTGTCGCTGCTGCGCTGAAGTCCGCCGGAGTTCACGATCCTATTCCTGGTGAAGGTAAGCGCGAGTCCAGTGACATTTTTTTTTTCTTAAATGCGGCGGTTTCTCCGAATCCGTCGGGTTATTGTTCCTGCCGATGCGCCACAATCCGATCGCGTGCGCCAAAAACCCGGGGCAATTCAGGAAAAATCGTCGCAAATCAGAAATATTCGGGTAACACGTCGGGAAAACGCGAACCGGGCCCTTAGTAAATGACCCCCAATGGATCTATGAGTATGTGCCCCTGGTTTATCATGCCTAATTTTGATGGTAGATTTTCTTTAAATAAATATTACAAAGGTTCGTTTCTCTTCTTGCTTTCTCCCTGTCAGTCGCAGCTGCAGCCCCTGGATTGCCGAAGTCCGGCCATGCTCCATCTGGCTCACACTTACAGCCTGTACGTCAACCTCAAGAACTTTGTATGTAACATGGCGGAGGATGCGGAGCTGCTGATGTGTCTATACGACCCAGACAGCTCCCACTTCATCAGGTAAGAGCAGGGCCAGCAGTAAGCCCAAATATATTCACATATTGGAAGGATTAGTGCAGATTTTGTGCCTAATTTCTCTACCTGCAGTGAGAATTACCTGGTGCGCTGGAGTAGTTCTGGGATGCCAAAAGAAATTGAGAAATTAAACAACCTGCAGGCGGTGTTCACAGTGAGTACATCCCCTCCACGTCTATCCTCCTCTGTATTACATACATACCTAGCCTGAAAGAAGACACTGCTCCATTAGCACCAACCACAATCATTAATTATACATACACTCTTACATTTATCAGATTTTCCAAGACTTTGATACTGATCATTTATCATTAAGAAAGGGAATCAATATAAGATTGATGGGAGACCGACACCCGGAACCCCCACCTCTAAGTTCTTTGGGGCACTGAGCACCCATGTGATTTGTAATCCCATTTATGTTGATATGACTGAGCTGCAATACCAAGAACAGCCACTATACGATGTATGGCGCTGTGTGTGATCAGCAGTCATGAGACCACAGGACACATCAGTCTACTAATGGGTGAGGGTGTCTAGGGGGTTACTAATCTGATATTGATTACCTATCCAACACTCACCCCTTGTCTCCCCCTTGTATTCTACAAAAGGTTTGGAGTCATTGATTTATACCAATACCAGGAAAATACATCACTGTGATTGACTTTAAGTGTTTTTATCCTTCTTCTCGTTCCACTATTTTTTTTTCCTTTATCCTTAATTTTGATCTTGTCTTCCATTTTTTTTTAAAGTTGTCCTCCCCATAAACCTAAATTCTTCGAAGCATTTATAAGGTGGCCTCTCATCTCCATGGGAATCAAAGGATTAGACATGTCCAAATCAAACATGTCTGCCCACATTTCCACCACTCTTGTACAGCCCAATACTCCATCAGTGGAGCTCACCTCATCATATTTCATAAGATGTCTATGCATCTTCAGTAGCTGTTGACCAAAAGCTATTCCTCTCGAATCCCCCATACACATAAGTGCCTGTATGTGAGAGTGGAGTGAGCCGCTGCCAGACACCTCCGAGAAAAACAAAACGATTGGGTATTAACATTCAACACGTCTGATCCATATTCCTACCATTATCAATGGATGTGAGTCGGCACACACCTATAGTCCCACCAAAATTGCTAGGTTCAGCTGACTTTTTGACTGATGGGCAAAGGTCCTTTAATCCTTCAAGACCTTTATCTCTCCACTTCTTCATCTCTTTTCTAGTGCCATTCCTCGTATCGCACGTTTTCTTAGCATTTAATATGGACCTTCTTGTATTTCATCCTCTTTTAAGGAATCTTCCAGATTTTCCCCATGGTTTTCAATATAAACCAACATAAATAAGACCAATTCCCAAGTAATTATATCCACCAGTGTAAACCAATTCCCTTGTGGATAACCCACAATCTTCTCATGTGCTCCTTACCTTCTGTGGTCCCACAATCCATGATCTAGCTCCCCTTCCTTTTCGTTCTCATGAAGTATTGCCCTATGTTGCCTCTCGTTTAGCTGCAAAGTCCTCCTTGATGTCATCAAGTTTCTTCCTCTTCTACTTTCCTCGCTGATCTTGAACCGCATCCATTTTGTTTTTTTTCATTCTAGTCTTGACCTCTCTCCTCTTCAGGACCTCAGCAGTCTGGATTTGATACGACCGAGGATCAGCCTTGTGTGTCAGATTGTACGGGTGGGTCACATGGAAATGAAGGATGGCAAGAAACACACGTTTGGACTGAGGAGGCCATTTGGTGTTGCAGGTAAAATCTCCAATATTTGTTCTAAGAAAAGCAGGACTGAAGGTTACTACCTGGTACAACGTCTCTAACCTTGTCTCTTCTCCTGTATCTTCTAGTAATGGATATATCAGACGTGATCCACGGAAAAGTAGATGATGAGGAGAAGCAACACTTCATTCCTTTTCATCCGTAAGTTTCCGCTGCCTACAAAACCAATAACTTGTATGGCATGGAGACTTGTCTGTATTGTAAAATATATATCTATATCATCAGAATGGCCAAGGAGAACTATATCAGCCAGCGGCAGCTCATCATGTCTCCTCTCAGCACGTCTCGGGTGTTGGCAGAGAATGAACCATTGACCACCATCTACAACAAGGTGATCGCAGCCAAGGAAGTCAACCACAAAGGGCAGGGTATGGACCTCCTATCTTACAGCTTCTTGTAAAATAATGGAAATCTAGTAAAGACTTTTTTTTTTTTTCCTCAATCCAATCCAGATGTTCTTCTGCCTTATTCTTTCTTTAGAAACTAGTCCGACCCGCGGCTATTCCTTCGTATTCCTACGTAAACGTATCCCTCCATACCTACATAAATGAGAATATGCACATATTACTTATTGTCATTTAGGACAAAGAACCATGTTGAAATTTCCATTTGATGGTCAACCCGGCCTTGACGTAATTAGCTTGTTTCGGATACGTTTCGGGATTTCTCCTGGAATTTAATATTGACGGCCTATTCTTAGGTCCTACCTCCATGTGAATGTATCTCTAATGAGGCAGTAATTCTTCTCCTTTCTTGACATATCCATCTTCTTTTGCTCTACGTAGGTCTCTGGATTTCTCTGAAGCTCCTTCCTGGAGACTTGAATCAAGTACAGAAGGAATATTCCCATCTGGTGGACAGATCTACTGCTGTTGCTCGGAAGATGGGTTTCCCAGAGATCATCTTGCCTGGTATCTATCAGTGTCTAATGCTTTTGTAAGATACTTTATTATATTGCGCCAGTAGACTGAGCACTGACGAGTGTCTCCGTTCTGATCTTATAGGAGATGTACGAAATGACATTTACATTACCCTGATCCAGGGGGAGTTTGACAAAGGCAAGAAGAAGACTCCAAAAAATGTGGAGGTCACTATGTCCATTCATGACCAGGATGGTAATTTATTGGAGGTATAGTTGGGACATTGTAAATTCTTGAGGTGGGCCTACAGGTGGTGTGGTCTGTATTTTTATAAATTCATTCTTTTTAGAAAGCCATAATTCCCGGAGCCGGACAGGAAGGACTCCCGGAGTATAAATCTGTTGTGTATTATCAGGTCAAGCAGCCAAGCTGGTACGAGACAGTCAAGGTGAGTCACCTGTTATATCTACCTTTCTTAAAGAGGACCCCAGGGCTCATTGTTATGCCTGCTGTCATTTCTCCTTGAAATCTGTGAATACATAAAAAATTTGGCCTCATTATTCCATCTTGTCAACACAATAGGTCTGGGTCTAATATAATATAGACTGTACTAAGATTAATTATAGACCCCAGACCAGATCACCTTAATGAAACAGATCCTTATATGAATTCAAAACCAAGACTGAATTTACGTTGGACCCCAGACCAGACCAGTAGAATTGAGACTGGACTACTTATATTAATTTAGACCCCAGACCAGATCCTAAAATTAATCAGACCCTTAAATTAATTCAGAGCCCAGATTGAATTTACTTACGACCCCAGATCATACCCATAGAACTGAGACTAGACTCCGAATATTGATAATAATTAATAATAATTCCTTTATTTATATAGCGCACACACATTACGCAGCGCTGCACAGAGCTCACATCAGTCCCTGTCCCCATGGGGCTCACAATCCAATCGAACTACCAGTATGTTTTTGGAGTGTAGGAGGAAACCGGAGGACCCAGAGGAAACCCACGCAAACACGGAGAGAACATACAAACTGTTTACAGACGTTGACCTGAATGGGACTCCCAGGACCCCAGTTCTGCAAGGCTGTTGTGTTAACCACTGAGCCACTGATAAGTCCCCAAGCTAAATCCCTAAAATAATATAGACCCTAGGCCAGACCCCTAAATTAATTCATGTTGAGCCCAGACTGAATTTACTTTGGTCAGACCCATAGACCTAAGAACAGACTCCTTATATTAATTTAGACCCAAGACCAGATTCTAAATAAAAACAGACCCCAGGTCCTTAAATAAATTCAGAACCTAGAAACTAACTGAGACTAGAATCCTAATATTAATTTAGACCCCAGGTCAGACCTTTATACGAATTCACTGTATATCTACTTAAGACCCCAAATCCGACCTGTAGAACCTAAACTATACTCCCAATATTAATTTAACCCCCCCCCCCCACCAGATCCCTAAAATGAACTTATTTCCTAACATTTATTCAGCCTCTAATATTAATTTAGACCCCAGACCAGCCCATGAAAGTAATTCGTACCCTCTGTAACTAACCGGATCCCAGAACAGATTCCTAAAAATAATTTAGAACCTGAAGCAGACACAAAACACACGAAACAGACGTAAGACTAGACGACTACAATGACTTCAGCCCCCAGTCCTCATCACTAGTGCCAGGCAGTGTATGGGTCTGGTGTGCCAGGGTCCGGGTCTCTGGTCTTAGTTGATGCAGTAATGTCTCTTCAGCACCAGCCTCGGCCTCCCCTGACAATGATATCAATGTCTTCTATTCCCGCACACGCTCTGGGAGTGGCCGCTCCAATTATGTCAGAGCCAGGCACGAGGATGCCAGCAGATTCTTGTCCTTCCCGACAGCTGGCAAAGTACTTAATTACCCAAGCAAGGATGGCATAGGAAGTTTATTGGCCACTTTTAACGGCACCACCCTTTTTTTATTTAACCAGGGATATGTAGGACAATAAAAATTTTTAACTCTTAATTACCCACTGGAATTTTTAATTTTTTTTTATTTTTTTTCGAATGCAAATTTTTTTTTTTACTGTGAAGTATAGGGTAGTATGTTTTTATACTGGCGTACTGGCCAGATGGGCAATGTGTGCCACTTGAGTATGTGCACAGAGGACCTGTATATTAGGGGCTTCAGGTCTTTGGACTTTCTGGGAATAAGTACACACAGGGGCAGATTTACTTACCCGGTGCTGTCGCGATCCAGCGGCGCGTTCTGTGTGGGGGATTCAGGACTTCCGGCGATTCACTAAGGCAGTTCCTCCGACGTCCACCAGGTGTCGCTGCTGCACTGAAGTTCCTCGGAATGCACTGAACTTCACCAAGCCGGGCCGAGTGCAGGTAAGCGCGTGTCCAGCGACACTTTTTTAAAAAAAAATGCGGCGGTTTTTCTGAATCCGTTGGGTTTTTGTACGGCCACGCCCCCCCCCCGATTTCTGTCGCGTGCATGCCGGCGCCGATGCGCCACAATCTGATCGTGTGCGTCAAAATACCGGGGCAATACAGGAAAAATCGGCGCAAAACGGAAAAATTTACGTAACCGGCCGGAAAAACACGATTCGGGCCCTTAGTAAATGACCCCCACAGTTTTATTTGGAGAGTCCTGAAGATCCATGCCGAACGGTCAGAAGTTTTGTTCACTTATATTAACTTTGTGCTTCCTGATAATCCAGGATACTTCAGAATCGTAAGATGACCAATTTGAGGTCAGGTGATCAAGGACTAAGCTATCCTGGCATTTGGTTTTTTGAGTTGTACCCATATTTTTATCCACATGATCTCATTCTGTCCGTGCAGGTTTCTATACCCATTGAAGATGTCAGTCACTGCCACCTACGCTTTAATTTCCGGCACCGCTCCTCTCAGGAATGTAAGTCTCATACAGAATGTAGTAGACGTCTAGTATCAGGAGCGTCAATCTTCACGATGTAATGACCGATTTGTATATAAAATAATTGCACCCAAAGCTTCACGGTTGCAGGAGTTCAGATGATATGGTTCATATGATGGGACACTGGACCCATAGGATAAGGTTGGGAAAAGACTATGATGCCGTGGATTCAAGTCCATGAAGCCACAGGAGGTCCATCACATTGACCCTATTACCAAGACACCTGATAAGCTCTAGGACAGTGATGGTGAACCTATTAGAGGCCAAGTGCCCAAACTAGAGCCCAAAGCCAACATTTATCACAAAGTGCTGACACACCAACTTTTTGCTCCCTTCTCTGCCAATTATATTGGTGTCTCACTGTTAAAAGGAGAAAGGGAAATTTGGATTATCATTGTAGCCTCCCCCCAAGGTCCCCATGATCAGGAGGAATTAAAGAGCAGGATCTCCAATCATTATCCAGCCCTGTCCACATCTCCTTGATCCTCATGCAGTCCCATGGCTACCCAAGACTGTAGAAGGGTGCCCTCTAGTCACTCAACCTCTCTGGCAAACCCATTCTGCGCTGACGGCCTGCATGCCTATAGAGATGGCTCTGAGTGGCACCTCTGGCACTGTTGCCATAGGTTTTCCACCACTACTCTAGTAGAACTGTAAACCAGACTGAATTTTCCATTAGATATTCAGTAGTTTTGTTCCTTGGTCTTTCACCAGCTCGGGACAAGTCGGAGAAGGTGTTTGGGGTGGCTTTTGTCAGGCTGATGAACCAAGATGGGACAACACTAAGAGATGGATTTCATGACCTGATCCTTTATAAGGTAAGATTCAAGTTATTTAGTCTACATGAGGAGTGAGGAGCACTAGGAATGGGTGCTGTGATGACCACAGAGCTGTACTATCCTTCATTTTTATAAACCGTAAGGAAATTACTTGTAAGCAGGGTGGATAGGACCTTAAGGGTTATTTTGTTAGATCTTCAGGTGGTCCTCAGAATAGTCACTGATCGGCAGGGCCGGATTAAAGGAGGGGCTCCTGGGGCTCGAGCCCCGGGGCCCCCACCACTTTCACTTTTTAAGGAGCCCAGCTGAGTCACTGACAGTCTCTCTGTGCAATGTGCAGCGGCCAGTGGCCGCACGCAACGCACATAGGGGTCTAGGATTTCAGCTGTATCAGTGAGACACAGCTGCCTTCGATGGGGGAAATTGCCAAAATCGCCATTTTCTACAGGGGACTGACGGCTAAAGTCTACAGGGGGCTGGTGGCTGTATACTACAGGGGTCTGGCAGGCTACATACTCCAGGGGGCCGGCAGATTACATACCACAGGCTACATACTACAGGGGGCCGACAGGCTATATACCTCCAAAAACATTGTTGGAAGGGCCCCCCCCAGTTTGCGCCCAGGGGCCCCCACCACCCTTAATCTGACCCTGCTGATCGGCAGTAGCAGTGCTGATGAATTCATCGAATAGTCTGTCGCGTAGGCAAGGATTATCACTGCTCAGGTTGCTTCAGAGGACACCATCATGGGTCAGAACCAAGACAACCAGTCCAAAAGATACAGAGGAGTGATGGCCAGCGAGAACCATTACTGGGACAGATGAGACATCAGGTTGCATAGCAAATCTACTTAACTATTGGCAGGACTTATGGCCAACTGCATGAACTTGCCTCAGGAATATGGTCAATGTCCTGAATGGTTTTTGGCAACAAGTCAATGGAATAGGTAAAATATGGCTACTTGGGACTACTCAGAATAAAAAACTTCTGTCGATGGGAGCTCTTAAGAAGACATACAAGTTATTCCCTCCACTGCTGCTGAGACATAGCAGCTTCCAGTGTGTGGTTCTCATAGAAAATATCTCCTTCTATGTAGGGTGATAGCAAGAAGTCTGATGACGCCAAGATGTATTTATTACTCCCGGCTACAAAGGAAGAGGAAGAAGAGGTCCGTTCTCCGCGGGGACATGCTCCCAGTCTAACACCGACTAAGGACAGCTTCCAAATCAGCACTTTGATCTGCTCCACCAAGCTGACACAGAACGGTGAGGGATATCGTGTGGTGGTGGTGGACCACTGTGTGTGTTAGGGTCATCTCAGACATGGTTGACCTTCTTTGTCCCATTTTCCACAGTGGACTTACTTGGTCTCCTCAACTGGCGCTCTAACCCTAGACCAATCTCTCAAGCACTTCGCAAGCTCATGGAAGTAGATGGAAGTGAAATCATGAAGGTAAGCCAGAAGGATCTAAAAATGTCCTGGTCTGCAAGGCCTTAAGGGCATAGTAAGTGTTATTGATGGTCCCAGGTTGTCTATGATCTACCAGGAGGACTTGGCTTTGAAGGAGACATGAGGCCACTTCCAGATATCTCTAGGGTTTTCTCTTGAATGTGTCACTTGTCTTGGATGTAGAAGGCTCCAGTGTGTGACTCCTCTGCTTCCTGTCCCTCTCTGGTCCCCAGTTCCTGCAGGACACACTGGATGCTCTGTTCAACATAATGATGGAGGCACCAGACAAGGAGATCTGTGACGTGCTGGTGTTTGATGCCCTGGTGAGATAAGGATGGAGGAGATGACCAGATGTCTTCTGCTCCAAATATTCATTTCCTGTTCCTCCATGGTTGACATATTTTTGATTGTTTGCTCATAATTTTATCCTGTGTTTTTTTTTTTAGGTTTTTATCATTTCCCTGATTGCAGATATTAAGTTTCAGCACTTTAATCCGGTCCTAGAGACCTACATCACCAAGCACTTCAGTACGACTCTGGCCTATGAGTAAGTGTGCCTCTCGCTGCTTCTGCCTTCTTGACCACCTGAGCTACTGCAGAACATCCCATTGAACACCTCAGCTGCTGCAGAACCTCATAATGCGCACCTCAGTTGCTGCAGAACATTGTAGGACACACGTCAGCTGCTGCAGAGCCTCATATACACACGTCTGCTGCTGAAAAACCTTATAATCCACACCTCAGCTACCACAGAACCTCATAATACACACCTCATCTGTTCCAGAACTTCATAATACACACCTCATCTGGTACAGAACGTCATAATACACACCTCCACACCCTCACCTTGTGCAGAACTCCTACTACACCCCACCTTGTGCAGCAACGTCCATAATAAACACCCAACCTTGGTGCAGAACGTCATATACACACCTCCCCCTGGTCAGACGTCCATATTACACACCCATCTTTGGACAGAACGTCATAATACACACCCCCACCTGGTGCAGAACGTCATAATAACCACCCCACCTGTTAGAACTCATATACACACACACCTGGTGCGAACGTCATAATACACACCCCATCCTGGTGCAGAACTCATAATACACCCCCACTGTGCAGAACGTCATAATAACACCACACCTGGTGCAGAAACCGTCATAAATACACACTCTGCTGCGGAAAAAATAGTCACATACACACCTCGTCTCATATCTGCACGAATGTCATAATATACACCTCATCTGCTGCAGCAACCCATAATACACCTCTCGTCTGCTTACACTTCAAGTCCAGGGTTATCACATTACAATTAAATTTGTATATATTCCACCCTGTCCATAGGAAGCTGATCAAGGTGCGGACCTGGGATGTGCGGAGCGCGATGATCCTATTATATAGGAGATGCTCTTCTCATCCCTAAAAGCCATAAGTACTTGTTTCGGTTTATTGTCCAGTCCAGGGACCTGTACCTGAGGTGGGTGGTCTGCAGTACTCATGGTATGTGATTTGCAATATGTGATGAATGATATTACAGGACTGGAATATAATACCACCATACGTGCTCAACAATAACACTATATAGTATAAATGAATTATACTGCCCTATAGTGATTAAATAATAATACTGCCAAATGGTGCTCACTCATACCACTATTCAGCCTGAAATAATCGGCCAATACTGTTTAATAATATCATCATGTAATGCTAAGCACAGATATTGTGCGGAATAATGCCGCCATACAGTGCAGAGATAATGCCACAATATACATTCTGAAATAATGCCACCATACAGTTCGAGATATGCCCATACATGTGGTTGAATAATACAACACACATAGTACGAAATAATGCCACCATATACAATGTAAATATGGCACACATAGTTGTAAATAATACCACCATATAGTGCTGAAATTCTACCATCATATACATCTGAAAATGGCACCACATGGTGTTGATAATCAACCATATGGTGCTGAAATATAAGCCATAATCAACAAAATGGCACCATATAGGGCTGAAATACTAGCTCTATATATGTGCCCTCATATGATGCCAAATAAGAAAGCTGTTAAGCAGGTAATGCATGTGGAGGTATAAGACCTCTACTCTGACGACCCTCTACCCCTAGGCCTGGCCACACTCGGTCTATCTTGGGTTGTAGCAGTGCCCGGGCTGGTCCAGTCTGAAGATATGACTCCATCTCTTTGTTGCTGTCCCTGCAGTTTTACGGTCATGAGGAAGGCAGGACCAGTTCTAGACTCCATACGACAGCTCTTCTGGCCTTCAATGAGCGGATGAGACCGGCCCTGCAGCAGCCTGACGTGAAGATTAAGGGTGTATTGGGCCTAGGCGGCCCACATTGTTATACCCATCTGCCTGCCGCCTGGTTCCCTCAGGACCAGCGCATGCAGCGCACGCTCTGATGTTGTCTTCTGCTGCAGGCGGCCGCATTGATACTCCCCGAATATAAATCACTTGAAAATGTCTTTTCCGGTGGAGCTGAGGTAAAGAATCACGGAATATAGTCTTCTTAAAGGGAAAGAGCGAGGTATCTACTGTGTAATCATAGCTTTTGTGTGTGATATTATTAGCAGCAGGACTGTGAAATATGGATTTATGTTCAAGGCCTGTCCTCACACTGCTACTGCTTGATTTTCGGCTCTATAGCACCCAGAAAGATGATGTCTGGTATCATATTAAAGATAAGGATTTATCATCTTTCAGGATCACATCAGGCTATGATCTGTGAGCTACATAGTTGGAAATTCAAGTGGGCATAAAAATCCAGTTCCTGTATATTTTTAACTTCCTGTATGTCCCAAGTCTGATCTGAAAGATAGATTTTTATCTGGTTAATAATGAACCAGCAACATGTTCTAGGGCTACGAAACAGATTATATGGCTTTTGACAGTGCCACACTGCTGTAATCAGAACTGAACTCATCATCATGTGAAAATGGGAGAAGAGAAGAGTTCCTATTTTACCTTGGGGGGGGGGGGGATTATTTTATAGGTAATGATGAGCTTTCACATAAAAAAAAAGAATTTTTTGATGGCATTTCATCCCCTCCTGAGGTGGCAGTAGTTGTGGTGGGGTAAAGTAAACCTGTGACTGGTTCACTTAAACGTTAATATAAATGATGTGTGGAATATTTATCCGACAGCAATTCCCTTATTAATTTCACAGCAGCTCTCACCAAGTTCCTGCAGCATCCCTCCGACCAGCTGGTCACACAGACGGCTGCACTGCATGTGCAAAGTGGTGGAAAAGCGGAGACCTCTTCCTGCAATCAGGTGAGTACACGGAGATCAAAACCTACAAAATCATAATAAGTAAAATGATATTTATATCCAAAAATTATTATTTTAAGTATCAAGTATATAAGGTAAACTGTTATAATATAATCTAATAATATGTAATTTGTCAGAAGTGCGGATCCCTCCCTGCCCCTCTTTATAGACCACTGAGCGACAGCTGGATGAGAACTTTAACAAGCGGACTATGAAGGCCAGCGGTCCAGCTCCTCATAATATATGGATGTTCGCAAGTTTCGAGGAAGTAGGATGAGGGGGTGCGGGAAGGAAATAAAGGAGGGAAGGGCGGAACGAGGCAGTGGAGAAGGGTGAGAGAAGAGGGAGGAAGGGGGTGAAGGAGAAAATGGGGGAGAGAGTAATCAAGGGGAAGACATGAGAGGATGGCGGGAGAACGATAAAAGCAGGAGGGTGAAGAATGGTGAGAGGGGGGAGTAACGAGGGAGAGGAACGGAGAGGAGGGGTGAAGAAGTGAGGGAGGAAAGGGGGAAGGAGGGATATACGGGGAGTAAGGGGGGTAGGGCGAGTGAAGATCGAGAAAAAGGGGTGAGGGGGAAGATCGGGGGGAAGGTGGAGGGAAGACTCTAATAGGGAGCGGGTAGAGAGGGCAGGGGGGGAAGGGGGGGAAGCGCTGGGGAGGGGGGGTCGGTGTAGGGGTGGGTTAAAAGGGGAGAAGGGGGAAGTAGGGCGGGCGAGGGGGAGGAGAGGAGGGTAAGAGGGGAAGAGGAGGGATGTGAAGGGGGTCAAGGGGGTAGGAGAGAAGTGAAGTGGGGGGGAAAAACGAGGACGGGGGGAGCAAAAAAGAGGAAGGTGGTGGGGAAAAAGGGATATATGGAGGGGGGAAAGGGAGGAAAGGGAGTGTGAGTGGCAGGGGCATATAGCAGAACAAATAAGCAGTAATTAAGATTGTAATACTTCTTTATTAAAACCAAATTATAGGTAATTCATAAGTGGTTCTTCTGATTTTTCTTTTTTTGTTAAAAATACAGCGCCAACACCATGTTTCAGTGGCTGTGTTTTTATGCAGGTAACATTAATGTAAGTGGTCTGAGATGTTCATACCGCACACACCTTTGGGCATCCTAGCAGGCCAGTAATTTACTTTAGTCTTTATTGTTTGTAGTCTGCTCCAATCGTCTGTGGGGACTAGCTTACATTGCATGTCACGCAAGGTGGCTAGGGGAAAAAAAAAAAAAAACAAACTGTTCGGACAGTGGGGTCTGCAGTTTGTTACCCCACTCACTAATGGTGGAAGCATCATTTTTATCAAGTGGGGTCACTCCGCTTCTAGTCAATGCTACAGGAGTCTTGTAAATTTCTGAACACCGCGCTCCAGTATCTCCAGCCTAACTGTCTAGGAGCGCTGTTTTCATAAGATGTCCCTAGCTTTCGTACTTTTACAATGTATCAGCAGGAGGCACGATTGACCTTCACTACATCCATTAGTAAGATGGAAGGAGTCCCATTCATCAACCCCAACAATCAGATTGGTCATATATGTTTAACTTCAAACTTTCTGAACCCCTTTTACTTGTTGATGGTACGGAGAAGCGGACACACTAGTACTAATTCGGCCTTATCCATGGGACATGTGCATAAGACTTCACCTTTGCTGAGACTACCAGGGCTAGACCCCTCTATTAATCATGACCCCACCCATACCATTGAATCAATGGAAACCTCAGTCCGATAAATTACGGCTGACCCTACACAACACCCTACATCGGGTCTCCTACGATAATACGGCCCCAGAACTCACCCTATAATAATGTCGAGCCCCAAGCCCTAAATAAAAACATCTTTCTGACCGATATGGAATGGAAAGCTCTCCGATTACGGTTCCTGTAGTTCTACTAGTAGATCAGGTAAGACATCCCCGTTAAGGGAGGTAAGTAATTATATGTAGGAGTGTTGTGATATGTGTAGGTCTGGATTTTTCTTGGTGTTGGATATACAACCTAGAGTGTTCCCTGTTTCCGTGCAGTGTGACTCGACAACAGCCGCATATCCACTCATCAATGGAAGAGTCTCCCGGCGGAGTATAAACCGGACCGTCATCGGGATGATCCGGCAGTCGCGCATATAGTGATTCCTAACTCCACCACTAGAGGAGGCTATGGAGTAGGGAGTGATATAGTGGATATGTCCCCCATGTTCTGGTTGGGTCCACATGTAAGTGTCGCTTTGTGCTGGTATGCGCCGTCTCGGCACAGATAAATATCACTCGATCACTATATCAGCACTTTCAAGACACGGACAAACATCCTTGTGAGTGTCCCCTCCAGTGACTCCTCCAGTCCTCCTTCATGTTTCCTTCACTGCACATTCCCCTTATCTCTCCGCATTGGTAGATTTTCTGATGGAAACGTTATCATGTTCAAGACCTCATGAAAAAGAGTCTTCCCGAAGGATTGATGCTGCTGACCATGACGCCCGAACAAGTAGGTTTCCTCAAATATGCCCGTAGTATAGGCTCCTTAGTGTGTAAATTCAGTTTCGATCTAGCTTTGCTTAATACGAGGAGTCACAGTTTTGGCAGTCCCTTAGGATTTCTCTGGTGGGCCACTCCCTGGGGTTTCTCTGTTGGGTCCAGTCCCCTGGGGAATCTCCTGGTGGGGTCGCATCCCTGGGGAATCTCTTGTTGGGTGCAGTCCCTGAGTTCCTGGTGGGGCGCGTCCACTGAGGATACCCTGGTGGTGGGCCAGTCATCGAGAGACTCCTGGTGGTGGCCAGTCCCCGATTAGCTCTGGTGGTGGCCAGTCCCCCGAGAGAACTCTGGTGGTGGCCAGTCCCCGAGGAGACTCTGGTGGTGGCCAGTCCCCGAGGAGACTCTGGTGGTGGCCAGTCCCCGAGGAGACTCTGGTGGTGGCCAGTCCCCGAGGAGACTCTGTTGGTGGCCAGTCCCCGAGGAGACTCTGGTGGTGGCCAGTCCCCGAGAGACTCTGGTGGTGGCCAGTCCCGAGGATACTTCTGGTGGTGGCCAGTCCCCGGGAGACTCTGGTGGTGGCCAGTCCCCCGAGGAGACTCTGGGTGTGGCGACAGTCCCCTAGGAGAACTCTGGTGGTGGCCAGTCCCCGAGAGACCTGGTGTGGCCAGTCCCCGAGGAGACTCTGTTGGGGGCCAGTCCCCGAGAGACTCCTGGGGGGGCCAGTCCCCGAGGAGACTCTGGTGGGGGCCGTCCCCCGAGGAGGACTTGTGGGGGCCCAGTCCCAGGAGACCTGTGGGGGCCAGTCCCCGATGAGACCTGGTGGTGGCCATTCCCCGATGATACTCTGGTTGTTCCATCCCCGAGGAGACTCTGGTGGGGGCCAGTCCCCGAGAGACTCTGGGAGAAGAGGCACTTAGTGGGTACGAGATTAATAAATAGTCTTTATAGATTATTCTTCATAACGATCAGCCAAAACATGGCAACTTTGTTCCTAATTTCTGGCCATTCCTCTTGCAGAGTGTTCCTCCGGGCCATGAACAGGTTTTCTGTGGTTCTGAACAAGTTCTTCCTGGATCAGACCAACTTTGAGCTTCAGGTGAGAACCTCCTGCACATGAAGGTCTCAGCTGAGGTAAAGGCTTAGACCGGCTGATGCCAAAGCGTTCTCGCCGTTTACGGTAAGAGCCGTACGACTGCCAGGAAATCGTGGAAGGCCTGGGCTCCCAATTACTGTGAGAGCCAGTTTTATTCTTTCCTTGACAAAATGGCCTCTCATCAATATTCCATTCATTGAGGGAATTAACATGTTTTTTCTGCTGATGCTTTCTCAGCAGCGAAGTAATGAAATCCGCAATAATGGAAAAGCTGCCGGAGCCTTTGATATCCATGGTCTCTCTACCTGTAGTGATACATATCGATACCCACCTTCCATCATGTGAGAATATACTCTCCCTGTCCATCACTGTTGGCGGGGTATCAGGACTCTCACTGCCGAATCAACTGTGTTTGGTGGCGTAAGCAGTACTCTTACTGCTCACTGTGTGTGGTGATAATCAGGACTCTTACTGTCAATCAATGTGTAGTGGGTGAGTAATCAGACTCTTACTGTCAATCATTGTCGGTGGGGCGGGGTAACGGCTCTCAGGTCCATCACTGTTTTTGGGCCGGGGTGCTCGGGACTCTCACTGCCAACATTTGTGTGGCGGAGTGGGGGAGCAGGGCGGGGAGTGACTCAACTGGTCAATCCCTGTGTGTGTGCCGGAGTAAACCATCTCTCACTGCAATCACTTTTTGTGGGCGGAGTATCAGTACGCTCACTGTCACATCACTTTGTGTGGGCTGAGTAATCAGGTCGCTCTACTGTCAATCACTGTGTGTGGGCGTAGAATCGGGAACTCTCACTGTCAATCAACTGGGGGGGGCAGAGTGTGGGTCTTCTACACGCTCACTCATCTCTACTTCCCCCTCAGCTCTGGAATAACTTCCTTCCATTTGGCGGTCGCTGTTAACCCACGAGTCGCTGCAGCTGCACAATTCTCTCAGGAGAAGCGGCACAAGATCCTGTGCCAGTGAGAACATGCTTATCATCTTCATCCATCTTTATTTAGGGTCTTCACTTGTTTATACATTGGCATAGGAACCGATCAGATTACCCTCAGATGCTGCGCTAAGACCGGATCTTTCCAATCAGTTAATAGATGGTAAGTTTAAATGAATGTGTAATTAGTTATGTTAGCTGATGTCTTCTGCAGGTATGGAGACATGAGGAAAGATGTCGTTCTTAAGTCATGATATGTGGTATAATCTGGTGAGAACAAATACTGCCTTATCTTACAGAGTATGAATGTGATAATTTAAAATATGGGCAGTAACCATATCAGATATCAGACCTATTGTCAGGTTCGCGCCTTACCGGACTATCACCACACAGCCATGTCGAGTTTGCTATGGCGCCCGTTTGGCCGAATCTCCTGCCTTATAGTCCGTTCTAAAAGACTTCAAAACAGGTCGGAACTCTCCCCAAATCTGTGTGACAACCTCATGTAATCTAATGGAGTGAATAGAGCGAGTCTGCAATACCAGTCAACACCAATGAACACCGGTGGCGCTGTAGGTTTCTTGTAGACCAAATGATCCTGAGTCAAGATTAAGCTCCTAGGCCAGACAGTATATGATTATAGATTTTGCTATCTTTTCTCATATCCTCACGTTTCGCTCCATTAGGACCTCAAAGAATGAAGTTCCATCCCATCCATGGTGTACCATCCTGGAGGTGACCCTGACCCGAACCAGACCTACGTAGGCCACCATCCCCATCCTTCTTTGACTGAATGCAGCATGAACATACCTCAGTGGCAGCGGGCACTTCCATATGGTAGGTGTGCCGACAGAGAGCTGCCCCATATCCCTCTCCTAAATAAAATATTTCGGGATTGTTTTACTAGGAATGTTACTCCATATATGTTTTAATACCTATTTTTTGGATAAACACTTAAATTTAAAGAGTAAATCTCTAAAGCCCATGTATTTCCCACAGTGGTACAGCAAATCCCCACCTCCTCAGAGCTGTATTTTGGGCTTTGCCCTATTGGCAGCAAAAACTAATCTGAGTTTTAAATAGCCATCTTCTCAAAATCCCTCAGGATAAAGCACAACACTATACACATAATATACACACATGCAGTGTATACACATAATATACACACATGCAGTATATACACATAATATACACATAATATACACACATGCAGCATATACACATAATATACACACATGCCGCATTTACGCATAATATACACACATGCAGCATATACACATGATATACACATAATATACACACATGCAGCATTTACGCATAATATACACACATGCAGTATATGCATATATAGTGAATATATAGACATATACACATATATAGAATATATATACATCAAATACATAGACCTACATACATCATATACACACATTCATACAGAATATACACATCATATACACACACTGCATATTCACAGCAGATGCACACCATAAACACATACAGCATTTATACATACACAGCATATACACACACAGCATTTATACAGGTAAGTAGCCTGCAGGAATTAGAGATCCCTAGTCCTGTCGTTTTGCTGTCCTTTCTCTCTCCCCTGACATTTCTTATCTGAGCTGCTGATTCTTGCTGTGTATTATAGAAGAGGACAGTGTTATATACATAGGTGCAGCATAACATGTATATAATGGTGCGCATCCTCCATTCTTTAGTGTCAGATGCCAGGGACCCCTGACACTGCGGGCCCCATAGCAGCTGCTCCTTTTCCCACCAGTCACCAGTGTATCCCTTCTCCTGTAGATAGGAGATGATTTTCTGCTTCCCTTATAAAATATGACCCATCCCGGAAGAAAGCAGCCCGAAGATCGCCAACCGGGGAATAAGGGAAACGTTCAATGATCACAGCTCAGATTTTATTATATCATCTCATCATTCGGTCTCGTCACATCTTCTTTCTTTCGTTCTCTCGCAGCCAATTCACCTGTGATACAAAATGTGAACAGCCATGAGGTTCCTATAGATATACAGTATATACTGTACGTGGCCATCTAGCATCCCCAGACAGTCCCTCATGTGTCTTATTACTTTGTGCTAATATACATTTGGAAATGCAGACACAACAGAACTTGACTGCAGGGTCAGACTACACAGAGTTTTCTTGTAGTCTGTTACCATGGAGACACATAGGTTTGTATAGATGCTGTGGAAAATTTTGAATTAAGATCTAGTTCCTTATTTTATGTCCCATTATTTTGTAAAAAAGTGGACATATAATTCAACTTCTTTTGTTTTGTGATCATTGGGGGTTCTAGTGGTAGGTTCTGCCCAATTCTATACTCACCAAGGCTCCTTTCATGAGGGCAAGTCTGTTCTGCGGAAGGGAACACTCAAGGCGCTGAGGCTCGGTGAACAGGGAGACTTCATTCTGAGTCTAAGACATAAAAAAACGTGGATTAAAAGGGTTTTGCCATTTTTGACATTTTTAAGGACTGGCCATGGGGTCTACGACTAGGCCAGTTTTTTGTATTTTTGTAGATGAGGTCAGTGCTGATATTTTATAGCTTCCTGATTGGCCTTGGTGATAATGTGGGATGTCCCCCCATCAGCATTGCATCATGGTACATTCTGGGGGCGAGGGGTCCGCATGTGATTTACTAGTGACCTAGGGATGTTACCTCTGGATAAGGGTCCTGGAGGCTTTCAATGTCGCGTTTTCCTCCCGGCCGCAGCCCGTAGGACCAATGTTGAGAATAACTCATATGGTCCGACAGCAGGAGGACAAGAATAAGGAGGAAACATGGCGTTCCACGGAAGGTCATCCTGAAATAATACGACAATGTGTATTCAGACTAACAACACAGTCGGATGGATAGAACATAGCTGTCTGGGTGCAACACTTAAAGGACACCTGTCATCGGGTCTGTGTCACTTGTCCTGTCACTACTACCTGTTGGAGCAGATCACAAGGATCCCATCCCAGCCTTTATCTAGTTATGTCATACATTATTCATTGTAAAATCATCTATTCTTTATTATGTAAATGAGGCTGGTCACATGGTCATAGGCAGTGATGTCACCCCTGTTACCCCTCCCCTCTCCTTCCCCTGCTCAGGTCTGTGTGTAATGTATAGTAAAGCATTGCTAGTGTGTGTGCTGCATCTGCTGACATGTTGCATCCTCCTAATACACAGACATCAGCTACACAAGTACCTGACATGTTCTGCTATACACATGTGAGAGATACAGACATCATCTACACAAGTACCTGACATGTTCTGCTATACACATGTGAGAGATACAGACATAATCTACACAAGTACCTGACATGTTCTGCTATAACATGGCTGCCTGGAGCTGCTGTATCTCTCCTATACACACACACACATACACACACAGGCTGCAGGGGGCGCCAGCACCAGGAAGCACATCATTATACAGGCTGTCAGTAATGCACTGGGGGTGTGGCTGTGCCTCCCACTCATGAATGAGCTGGACAGCTTGAATATGCTAATGCTTCATTGGACATTTCACAGGTCATTTGCATACAGCTTTAGGACCTCATTGCTTAGGTTTACAGGCATGTAGAGGGACAATAAAGGGATAGAGGCAATGCTCTCTAATGGCAGTTTATGAAAATATATTTAGTTTAGGGGGGTTATTTTGCATGACGGGTTCTCTTTAAAGGGGATGTCCATAATCATATTAAATCATATAAAAATAGCTTTTTCCAGTAACTGTACTACATCTCTTTTAAGGTTGTTTCTGGTATGACATAAAGTCACATATCTGTGTCTTTCGAAGGTGAGGTCTACTTCTAATCATGTGCCCTGCCATAGAATATGTCCTGATGGTAAAAACCCTAGTAGTAAAAAGCATTCTATACCCCTACGGCCCCTATGGAGGCAGAGGTACCACTGGTATGTGCCAATCTATGGCACTGTAATATGGCTGGTGGATAATCATTCAAAAGTAAACACCACGACCCCCATTGATATCCATACAATCTCCAGGATGAGACTAAATTCGTCTTTATACAGGCAGTATGTGTACAGAGACAGTTAAAGGGGAGGGGCCAACATTAAAAGTCTACAGTATAGGCAAAACTTTTATAGACCTACTACCCAAACTACAACCAAACCCCACTTATTTATTACACAGTACCAGCACAGCAGTGTAAGCAGTGTCTCGTTGCTTCCTGCTCTGTAACAGGTTACAGTCGTATCGGCATCCTGTGTCACCAATACAGTAGAAAGAAGGAGGAGTCATTTGGATTATCATTGTAGCTTTCCTATTGGTCTCCCTCAACAGCAGGAGCTCCAATGATAACCCAGCTCTGTCCATGCCTCTACACTTCTCCTGTAGTGCCAGGTAGCCAAGGATGAATGTATGCAAATGAGCCAGAGCCCCTCAGGCTCATTTGCATACATTCCTTCATCCTGATGGTCGATGCCCTGAGCATGGCATGTATGGGGCAGTCTGGTGAGCTCTGTGTAGCCTGGATGCCCAGAGAGAGGGCTACACTAGTGATGAGCCTTTGGAAGGGGATAATATATAAAAGTTGGCCAAACCCTTTAATTGGGTTTCCCCTTTAAAATTGACTATGTGCATTGGAAGACTAGTAGAAAAGAGAAATCCCTAGCTCCTCCCCGTCACCCATGGCCAGAATCATCCGTGTTTCCATATTACACACACACGGAGAGCGGTCCCAAGCTGTTTACAGCTCCTCGGGGGTGGGGCCTGCTCCTCCCTGACACTGATTTATTTTCAGCTGATGCTAATTTGCATAAGTATTTCCCCATGGTGCATTGCATCAACACACTAGCTGCATCTCAACAAGAAGCAGGATCTCTTGATTTTCAGTATCTGTGTTTGCTGTCAGTGAATGAGCGGAATCTTGTCCATAACTTGTGCATAACTGGTCCTATATTTTGCTGTGAGATAAACGCTAAAATCCTGATTCTACAGTGTAGCATCCCACTGCTTTTCTCTGAACTCTGTGGATTGACCTGCTCCACAGCCCCTCCCACTCTGAGTAAAAGCTGTAACCGGCTACAGCACTTACTCAGAGCAACAACTCAATGCAGAGAGCTATGAGCACAACAGTGTGAGGACATTTTTCACAGTGAACCAATATAATAAATTTCTTCACAGTTCAGCTGCTACTAACAACATACACACAGGCATGGTTAACCCCTTCCAGCCCATCCTGACATTGTGAAGAATTAGAGAGGTTAGATAAGGGTGTTGTAGCATTATCTGCTCAGAAACCTCATAATACACCACCTCATCTGGTGCAAAACCTCATAATACCACCTCATCTGGTATAGAACCTCATCTACCACCTCATCTGTTGCAGAACTTCATAATACAACCACACCCCTCATCTGTTACAGAACTTCAAATACACACCTCATCCGGTGCAGACGTCATAATCACACCCACCTGGTCAGAACGTCATAATAACACACCTCATCGGTACAGAACGTCATAATACAACACCTCATCTGTACAGAAGTCATATACACCCTCATCTGGTGAGAACGTCATAATAACACACCCTCACCGGTGCAGAACGTCATAATACACCACCCCACCTGTGCAGAACGTCATAATACACACCCCACCCCTGGTGCAGAACTCATAATCAACACCTCTGCTGCTGAAAAATTTCGTAATAGACCCTTCATATCTACAGAATGTCATAATAGACACCTCAGCTGCTGCAGAACCTCATAATCACACCTCGCTGCTGCATAACCTCAATAACCTCTCGTCTGGCTTACACTTTCAAGTCCATGGTGTTCACATTACTAATTAATATTTGTATATATTCCACCCTGTCCATAGGAAGCTGATCAGAGGTGCTGACCTGGTATGTGCGGAGCGCAGATGATCCTAGTTTAGGGAGATGCTCTTCTCATCCCTAAAAGCCATAAGTACTTGTTTCGGTTTATTGTCCAGTCCAGGGACCTGTACCTGAGGTGGGGTGTCTGCGTACTCATGGTATGTGTAATTGGCAATATGTGAATGATGTATTACAGTGACTGGTATACCACCATACAGTGCTCAACCAATAACACTATATAGTAAATGAATTATACTGCCATATAGTGTTAAATAATAATACTGCCAAATGGTGCTCAGCTCATACCACTATTCGCCTGAATAATACTGCCAATTACTGTTTAATAATATCATCATGTAATGCTACACGTACATTGTGCGAAATAATGCCGCCATACAGTGCAGAGATAATGCCACAATATACATCTGAAATAATGCCACCATACAGTGCAGAAATATGCCACATATTGTGTTGAATAATACAAACCACAATAGTGCGAATAATGCCACCATATACATGTAAAATATGGCAACACATAGTTGTAAATAATACCACCATATAGTGCTGAAATTCTACCATCATATACATCTGATAATGGCACCACATGGTGTTGATATACAACCATATGGTGCTGAAATTATATCCATCATTCAAAAATGGCACCATATAGGGCTGAAATACTATGCTGCTATATAGTGCCGCCATATAGTGCCCAAAATAAAGCTGTTAAGCAGGTAATGCATGTGGAGGTATAAGACCTCTATCTCTGACGACCCTCTACCCCTGGCTCTGGCCACTACTCGGTCTATCTTTGGGTTGTACAGTGCCCGGGCTGGTCCAGTCTGAGATATGATCCATGACTTTGCTCTTGTCTCCTGTCCCGGCAGGTTTTACGGTCAGAGAAAGGCAAGGACCAGTTCTATGACTCCATACGACAGCTCTTCCGGCCTTCAATGAGCTGATGGACCGGCCCCTCTCAGAGCCGTGAGATTAAGTGGTATTGGGCCTAGGCTGCCCATCATTGTTTATACCCATCTGCCTGCTGCCATGTGTTCCTCAGGACCAGCGCATGCAGCCACGCTCTGATGTTGTCTTCTGCTGCATGCGGCGGCCGCATTGAAGTAATCTCTCCCAGATTATAAATCACTTGAAAAATGTCTTTGATCCGGTGGAGCTGAGGTAATAATCTCACGAATACGGGATCTTCTTAAAGGAAGAGCTAGGTATCAGCTGTGTATCATATCTTTTGTGGTGATATTATTAGCAGCAGGACTGGGAAATATGGATTTATGTTCAAGGCCTGTCCTCACACTGCTAGCTTGCATTTTTCTGGCTCTATAGCACCCGAAAGATGATGTGGTATCATATTAAGATAAGGATTCATCGTCTTTCAGATCAACATCAGGCTTATGATCTGTGAGCTACATAGTTGGAAATTCAAGTGGCGATACAAATCCAGTTCCTGTCATTTTTTAACTTCCTGTATGTCCAATCTGATCTGAAAGACAGATTTTTATCTTTAATATGACACCAGCCAACATGTTTCTAGGTGGCTAGTAGAACAGATATAGGGCTTTTGAAGTGACCCGACTGCTGTGATCAAACTATGCTCATCTCATGTGAAATGGATGAGAAAGTCTAGTTTTACCTTGGGGGGGGGGGGGATTATTTTATAGGTAAATGGATGAAGTTTCACATAAAAAAAAGAAGAATTTTTTGAATGGGCATTTTATCCCCTCCTGAGGGGGGCCAGTATTTAGTGGGGTACAACCTGTGACTGGTTCCCTTAACTTTAATATAAATGATGTGTGGAATGTTACCGACAGGACATCCTGCCTTTATTTCAATTTCACAAACCCAGCGAGCTCTCCTCACCAAGTCTCCTTCTAGCCTCCCTCCAGACCAGCTGGGTCCCCAGACGCTGACCCCTTGCATCCCCTATATTTAATTTTACCGGGGTCCGAGGGAGTTTAATTGTGTAATTCGCGATGGCGCGTGAAGATTCGGTTGAGGGAGTACAATGGGCCGGAAGGAGAGCGGGCGCCGTTCAGTCACTAGAGTTTTGGGGATTAGTGCTCGTGTAGGTGGGTTTACGCTACTGACTGAACCTCCAGTTGGTGGGCCGATAACTGTTGAGAGGTGGCTTTTATAATGAGAGGGGGCCTGGTAAGTAGTATGTGAGCGTCGTAAAAACAATCAGTGGGTGGGTATTGTTGGAGCAGACGGGAAGGTCGGCGAGAAGGATGAGTGTAGGAAGTCGGGGGAGGATATGGTGTGAAGAAGTGAACGTGTGGGATGAATTATGAAAGGGGGTGGGGGATGGGGTGAGTAGTAGGAAGGGGAAAAGTGTGAGAGGGGCGGCGGGGGGGGTGGTGGCAAGAAAGAGGAGAGGGGAAAGAGTGGGGCATCATGGGGGACGGAAGGGGGGGAGGATGGGGAGAAGGGTGGGAAATGGGGGTCGATTGCGAAGCGGCTGGAGGAAAGGGAGTGGGCTGGGGAGTGGGAGGAGGAAGGGTGGGGGGGGAGGGGAAGTCGGTGGAGGGGGGGAGGGGGAAGGAGAGGGTGATAGGAGGAATGATGAGGAATCCATGGCTTTCTCTCCCTCTCGTCTTCTTACATCTCACTCCAACCATCTTGCTGTGTCGTTGCCCCGTACCGTCTCTTTACACTTATTTACTATATTACCGCTGTCTACTTGCTGCGTGGCGCTCCCACGTCACTTATTCACGCTTTTGGCTTAATTACCGCTCGTCTACAGTTTACTCAAACTTTCCTCTCAGCCTGGTCTATAAAGTAGGGGCAGGAGAGGAGGGGGGCGACATCCCCGGCAAATCTGCAAAATTCCAATATTCTCTTCATATTATATTATAACAATTATAACGTTTTACGAAAAAGAAAACATTACCTTTATATACTATACTGACCTATTAATTACATAATATTTTTGGCTCTTAATATCTACACATTTTAATTTTATGATGTTCTAATAGGTTTTTTGCTCTCCTTTTCCTCCTCCTTTGCCCGCTAGCTACCTCACTCAAGATCACCCTCACGCCTTTCCTAATTCCCGACATAGTGATAGTCTTGGCGATTTTGATTTAGTTCTATTGGAAGAGAGGGTGGCAAAGTGGTGGAAGCGAAAAGACCTCTTCCTGCAAATCAAGCAGGTGAGTACAAAATCGAAAAACAAGCAAACAACACACCACGGAATCAAATCAAAAACAAAAACGAGATCAATAATCACACACTCTAACATCATAACAATAAAATGAATATTTAATATCCCAAAAATTATAATTTATTCAGTATCTAAAGGTAAAACTGTTATAGATCTATCTTAATATTGTAAATTATTTTGCAGAGTGCCGGGATGCCCTCCTGCCCTCTTTATAGACGCACTGAGCTACAGCTGGATGATACTGTAAACAAGCCGGCCTATGAAGCCAGCGGTCAGCTCTCAGTAATATATTGAGGTTCTCCAGAACAAATAACAGTAAGTCAGAATGGTATACGCGTTATTAAAAAATATATAGGTATCATAAGGGGTTCTGCTGATTTTCTTTTTTTTTGTTAGATACAGCGCCACACAGTTTCAGTGGCTGGGTTTGTTATTGCAGGTAAAATTAATGTAAGTGGGTCTGGATGTAAAACCGCCCACAACTGTGGGCATCCTAGCAGCCTGTATGTACTTTTAGTCTTTATTGTTTGTAGTCGGTCTCCATTCTTCTGTTTCGGACGAGTAAGGAGTACAAGTGGCTAGGGGACAAACTGTTCGGATCAGTGGGTTCCTGCTAGTTTGTACCCCACTCACTAATGTTGGAAGCAACATTTGAGCAAGTGTCCTCCTCTCTGTCCCAAAATTCTTAGGTTCTTTAAATTGGCTGAACACAGCGCTCCGTTCCCAGCACTCACTGTCTATGGGAGCGCTGTTTTCAGTAATTTCCATAGCTTTCTTATTTTACAATGTATTTCAGCAGGATGCACGATTGACCTTCACCACGACCTCCATTGAGTAAGATGGAAGGAGTCCCAGGGAATCACACCCCCAAACACCAGATTGTGTCATAGAGGTTAACATTCAAGACTTTTCTAGAACCCCTTTACTTGTGACTGTACGGATAATGAACACACTATTCTATTCCCTTTATCCGTGGACATTTGCATAACTTACCTGTGCATGAGCATCCCAAAAATGGCTAGACCCCTCTATTAATCAGGACCACCAACCCGACCATTGACATGAAACGCCGTCCTATAAATTACTGCTGACCCTACACCACCCTAATCGGGCTCCTACGATATCCAGACCCCAGACGCTACACCCTATAATCTGGGTACTTCCAAGCCCTAAATAAAAACAGCTTCTGACCGTATGGAAGATATCTCCGGATTCCAAGGTTCCGTGTAGTTCACTTTAGATACAGGTATACATTCGGCGGCCTGTAGGGAGGGTAGTTTATTTCTGTCGGAGGGTTGTTATCTGTGTAGGTCTGGATTGTTCTTGGTTGTTTGCTATATCCGCTGAGGTTTCCCTGGTGTTCCGTGCATTGTGACTCCACGCAGCTAAATCCAGTCATCATGGAGCGTTCTGCGGAAAAAGGGATAAACCGGACCGTCAGCGGATGAGTCCGGCAGTCAGCACATATAGTGAGTTCCTCACTCGAACCACTAGTGGAGGCCTATGGAGCCGTGTAGGGGGTGATACTAGTGGAATGCCCCAATGTTTCTGGTTGTTCCACTGGTAGTGTCGCTTTGTGGCTGTTGACTGCCGTCTCAGACAGATGCAAGATTATCACTACGATCACCTATATCAGCATTTCAGACACACAGACTCAATTGTGAGGTCCCACCTCCGAGTTGCCTACACCGTCCATTCATCCATTCATGTATCCTTTCAATTTACTATCATTCCCCCTTATCTCTCCGCATTGTTTAGGATTTTCTGATGGAAACATTTACTCATGTTCAAGGACCTCATTGGAAAAAGAGTCTTCCAGGATTGGATGCTGATGACCATGACCAGAACAAGTAGGTGTCCAAAATATGAGCTCCTTAGTGTGTAAATTTCAGTATTCTGATACCTTGCTTAAATAACAGAGTAATTCACATTTTGGCCAGTCCTGGGGTTTTCCTCGTGGGCCATTCCTGGTGATTCCGTTCTGGTGGGCCCAGTCCCTGGGGTTTCTCTGGTGGGCCAGTCCCTGGTGATTCTCTGGTGGGCCATCCCTGGGGTTTCTCTGGTGGGCCATTCCCTGGGGTTTCTTCTGGTGGGGCGCGTCCCGGAGGTTCTCTGGTGGGGCGTTCTTCCCTGAGGATTCTCTGGTTGGGGCGCAGTCGCCTGAGGATTCTCTGTGGGGCGCATTCCCTGAGGATTCTCTGGCGGCGGCAGTCCCTGAGGATTCTCTGTCGGGGCGCAGTCCTGAGGATTCTCTGGTGGGGCGCAGTCCCTGAGGATTCTCTGGTGGGGCGCAGTCCCTGAGGATTCTCTGGTGGGGCGCAGTCCCTGAGGATTCTCTGGTGGGGCGCAGTCCCTGAGGATTCTCTGGTGGGGCGCAGTCCCTGAGATATATCTCTGGGGGGCGAGTCCCTGAGGATAATTCTCTGGTGGGGCGCATTCCCTGAGGAGTCTCTGGTGGGAGCGGCAGTCCCCTGAGGATTCTCTGGTGGGGCGCAGTCCCCTGACGGGATTCCTCCTGGTGGGGCGCAGTCCCTGAGGATTCTCCTCTGTGGGGGCGCAGCCCCTGAGGATTCTCTACTGGGTTTCTTTGTTTTTCTTCGTGTTCTGCGCCATCTCAGTTCCCTTATTATATCTGTGGGGGCCAGTCCCGCCCTCCGTTTATTTTCTATAAATGGCTCTGAATTACGAGGCACTTATGGTACGCGCTTCAATCCCTCGTCATTTCTCGCTTCTTCTCCTCACCTCTCAGCCCACCCATGGCCAACCTTGTTTCTCCATTTCATCTATTCCTTCGCTTGCAAGAGTGTTCCTCCGGGCCATGAACAGGTTTTCTGTGGTTCTGAACAAGGTTCTTTCTCCTTCCGGATCGACATTGAGCTTCAGGCTTCATCATGTGAGAACCCCCCTTCACATGAAGTTCATCATCTATAGTTAAGGCTCTAGACCGGCTGATCAAAGCGTTCTCGCCGTTTACGGTAAGAGCCGTACGACTGCCAGGAAATCGTGGAAGGCCTGGGCTCCCAATTACTGTGAGAGCATTTTTATGTCTTCTTGACAAAAATGGCTTCTCCATAAATATTCGCATTCATGAACCGGTGATATTACAGGTTTTATTCCTTATGCTTTCTCCTCCTCTATTCCATTCAAATACCGGTCATAATGGAAAAGCTGCCGGAGCACTTTATATCCAGTGTTATCTATAACTGGAGGGTGATACTGAGCGTATACACACCTTCCATCATGTGATAATATACTCTTCCCTTTCCACTCACTGTTTGGTTCTTGGTAAATCAGGACCTCACTGCCAATCACTGGTGTGGTGGGGTAATCAGGACTCTCACGGCCAATCGGTGTGTGGTGGAGTAATCAGGACCTCACTGTCAATCATGTGTGTTGGTGGAGTAATCAGGACTCTTACTGTCAATCACGGTGTGGGCGGGTAATCAGGACTCGCTGGGTCAATCATTGTATGTGGTTCTGTGTGTATCAGTCTCTCCTGTCAATACACTGTTTTTTTCTTTTTTATCTTTACCTCTCAGATTTCAAATCACTTTTTTTTTTTGAGTAATCGGGACTCTCACTGGTCTCACTGTGTGTGGGCGGAGTATCATGCTCCTCACTGTCTCACTGTGTGTGTGCGGGGTGATCGGGACTCTCACGGCCAATCACTTGTGTGGGCGGAGTAATCCGGACTCTCCCACTGTCAATCAACTGGTGTGGGCGGAGTAATTCAGTTATACACATAATATACACACATGCAGTGTATACACATAATATACACACATGCAGTATATACACATAATATACACATAATATACACACATGCAGCATATACACATAATATACACACATGCCGCATTTACGCATAATATACACACATGCAGCATATACACATGATATACACATAATATACACACATGCAGCATTTACGCATAATATACACACATGCAGTATATGCATATATAGTGAATATATAGACATATACACATATATAGAATATATATACATCAAATACATAGACCTACATACATCATATACACACATTCATACAGAATATACACATCATATACACACACTGCATATTCACAGCAGATGCACACCATAAACACATACAGCATTTATACATACACAGCATATACACACACAGCATTTATACAGGTAAGTAGCCTGCAGGAATTAGAGATCCCTAGTCCTGTCGTTTTGCTGTCCTTTCTCTCTCCCCTGACATTTCTTATCTGAGCTGCTGATTCTTGCTGTGTATTATAGAAGAGGACAGTGTTATATACATAGGTGCAGCATAACATGTATATAATGGTGCGCATCCTCCATTCTTTAGTGTCAGATGCCAGGGACCCCTGACACTGCGGGCCCCATAGCAGCTGCTCCTTTTCCCACCAGTCACCAGTGTATCCCTTCTCCTGTAGATAGGAGATGATTTTCTGCTTCCCTTATAAAATATGACCCATCCCGGAAGAAAGCAGCCCGAAGATCGCCAACCGGGGAATAAGGGAAACGTTCAATGATCACAGCTCAGATTTTATTATATCATCTCATCATTCGGTCTCGTCACATCTTCTTTCTTTCGTTCTCTCGCAGCCAATTCACCTGTGATACAAAATGTGAACAGCCATGAGGTTCCTATAGATATACAGTATATACTGTACGTGGCCATCTAGCATCCCCAGACAGTCCCTCATGTGTCTTATTACTTTGTGCTAATATACATTTGGAAATGCAGACACAACAGAACTTGACTGCAGGGTCAGACTACACAGAGTTTTCTTGTAGTCTGTTACCATGGAGACACATAGGTTTGTATAGATGCTGTGGAAAATTTTGAATTAAGATCTAGTTCCTTATTTTATGTCCCATTATTTTGTAAAAAAGTGGACATATAATTCAACTTCTTTTGTTTTGTGATCATTGGGGGTTCTAGTGGTAGGTTCTGCCCAATTCTATACTCACCAAGGCTCCTTTCATGAGGGCAAGTCTGTTCTGCGGAAGGGAACACTCAAGGCGCTGAGGCTCGGTGAACAGGGAGACTTCATTCTGAGTCTAAGACATAAAAAAACGTGGATTAAAAGGGTTTTGCCATTTTTGACATTTTTAAGGACTGGCCATGGGGTCTACGACTAGGCCAGTTTTTTGTATTTTTGTAGATGAGGTCAGTGCTGATATTTTATAGCTTCCTGATTGGCCTTGGTGATAATGTGGGATGTCCCCCCATCAGCATTGCATCATGGTACATTCTGGGGGCGAGGGGTCCGCATGTGATTTACTAGTGACCTAGGGATGTTACCTCTGGATAAGGGTCCTGGAGGCTTTCAATGTCGCGTTTTCCTCCCGGCCGCAGCCCGTAGGACCAATGTTGAGAATAACTCATATGGTCCGACAGCAGGAGGACAAGAATAAGGAGGAAACATGGCGTTCCACGGAAGGTCATCCTGAAATAATACGACAATGTGTATTCAGACTAACAACACAGTCGGATGGATAGAACATAGCTGTCTGGGTGCAACACTTAAAGGACACCTGTCATCGGGTCTGTGTCACTTGTCCTGTCACTACTACCTGTTGGAGCAGATCACAAGGATCCCATCCCAGCCTTTATCTAGTTATGTCATACATTATTCATTGTAAAATCATCTATTCTTTATTATGTAAATGAGGCTGGTCACATGGTCATAGGCAGTGATGTCACCCCTGTTACCCCTCCCCTCTCCTTCCCCTGCTCAGGTCTGTGTGTAATGTATAGTAAAGCATTGCTAGTGTGTGTGCTGCATCTGCTGACATGTTGCATCCTCCTAATACACAGACATCAGCTACACAAGTACCTGACATGTTCTGCTATACACATGTGAGAGATACAGACATCATCTACACAAGTACCTGACATGTTCTGCTATACACATGTGAGAGATACAGACATAATCTACACAAGTACCTGACATGTTCTGCTATAACATGGCTGCCTGGAGCTGCTGTATCTCTCCTATACACACACACACATACACACACAGGCTGCAGGGGGCGCCAGCACCAGGAAGCACATCATTATACAGGCTGTCAGTAATGCACTGGGGGTGTGGCTGTGCCTCCCACTCATGAATGAGCTGGACAGCTTGAATATGCTAATGCTTCATTGGACATTTCACAGGTCATTTGCATACAGCTTTAGGACCTCATTGCTTAGGTTTACAGGCATGTAGAGGGACAATAAAGGGATAGAGGCAATGCTCTCTAATGGCAGTTTATGAAAATATATTTAGTTTAGGGGGGTTATTTTGCATGACGGGTTCTCTTTAAAGGGGATGTCCATAATCATATTAAATCATATAAAAATAGCTTTTTCCAGTAACTGTACTACATCTCTTTTAAGGTTGTTTCTGGTATGACATAAAGTCACATATCTGTGTCTTTCGAAGGTGAGGTCTACTTCTAATCATGTGCCCTGCCATAGAATATGTCCTGATGGTAAAAACCCTAGTAGTAAAAAGCATTCTATACCCCTACGGCCCCTATGGAGGCAGAGGTACCACTGGTATGTGCCAATCTATGGCACTGTAATATGGCTGGTGGATAATCATTCAAAAGTAAACACCACGACCCCCATTGATATCCATACAATCTCCAGGATGAGACTAAATTCGTCTTTATACAGGCAGTATGTGTACAGAGACAGTTAAAGGGGAGGGGCCAACATTAAAAGTCTACAGTATAGGCAAAACTTTTATAGACCTACTACCCAAACTACAACCAAACCCCACTTATTTATTACACAGTACCAGCACAGCAGTGTAAGCAGTGTCTCGTTGCTTCCTGCTCTGTAACAGGTTACAGTCGTATCGGCATCCTGTGTCACCAATACAGTAGAAAGAAGGAGGAGTCATTTGGATTATCATTGTAGCTTTCCTATTGGTCTCCCTCAACAGCAGGAGCTCCAATGATAACCCAGCTCTGTCCATGCCTCTACACTTCTCCTGTAGTGCCAGGTAGCCAAGGATGAATGTATGCAAATGAGCCAGAGCCCCTCAGGCTCATTTGCATACATTCCTTCATCCTGATGGTCGATGCCCTGAGCATGGCATGTATGGGGCAGTCTGGTGAGCTCTGTGTAGCCTGGATGCCCAGAGAGAGGGCTACACTAGTGATGAGCCTTTGGAAGGGGATAATATATAAAAGTTGGCCAAACCCTTTAATTGGGTTTCCCCTTTAAAATTGACTATGTGCATTGGAAGACTAGTAGAAAAGAGAAATCCCTAGCTCCTCCCCGTCACCCATGGCCAGAATCATCCGTGTTTCCATATTACACACACACGGAGAGCGGTCCCAAGCTGTTTACAGCTCCTCGGGGGTGGGGCCTGCTCCTCCCTGACACTGATTTATTTTCAGCTGATGCTAATTTGCATAAGTATTTCCCCATGGTGCATTGCATCAACACACTAGCTGCATCTCAACAAGAAGCAGGATCTCTTGATTTTCAGTATCTGTGTTTGCTGTCAGTGAATGAGCGGAATCTTGTCCATAACTTGTGCATAACTGGTCCTATATTTTGCTGTGAGATAAACGCTAAAATCCTGATTCTACAGTGTAGCATCCCACTGCTTTTCTCTGAACTCTGTGGATTGACCTGCTCCACAGCCCCTCCCACTCTGAGTAAAAGCTGTAACCGGCTACAGCACTTACTCAGAGCAACAACTCAATGCAGAGAGCTATGAGCACAACAGTGTGAGGACATTTTTCACAGTGAACCAATATAATAAATTTCTTCACAGTTCAGCTGCTACTAACAACATACACACAGGCATGGTTAACCCCTTCCAGCCCATCCTGACATTGTGAAGAATTAGAGAGGTTAGATAAGGGTGTTGTAGCAAGTAAAAAGAGTCAAACTTCTTTTATCTCATCCTTGCGTCTCCTTTGAGAAATTCGTTAGCTCATCCTCCCGTGTGTGGGACGGAAAGGATTGGAAAATTGGATAACTGCCCTGAGAGGTTTAGATGGACGTCAGATCATCTCTTTGGCCATACAACTCTGATGGGAATGGACAGTTTTATAAAAGGTTGTGTTGAATATTATCACTTCCATGAAACCCATCATCTCACTATTACTCCCTCTACTACACTAGGCCACCAGGGAAACAAGCATTGACCATTCTTCTACCTGGACCATGAGGAATCTACCATCAGAAGTAGATGTTATGGTAGATTCCTCCCGCTGCCTCTGTCCTGATCTGTAATGTAATAATCCTGGAGCCTAACTTGTTAAAAACTTTATTTTAGTAATATGTAAATTTCCTGCAGAGGCTACTGGGGCGTGTACATGCCTGGCCGGCCTCTGGGAGATAAGGCTAGTACACGCCCATGTAGCCTCTGCAGTTACTTTACATATTACTAAAATAAAGTTTTTAACAAGTTAGGTTCCAGGATTATTAAATGACAGATTAGGGCAGCATCAGGGAGGAGGAGTCTACCTTCAGATTTACTAATGATGTTGTTACTTGTGGTTAAAAGTTTATGTAAAGTCAGAGTAGGGATTAGTTGAAAGAAAGGAATCTACCATCAGGAATATCTCAGTCAGTGCACTCCTGATGGTAGGTTTCCTTTAACATGACTTAACAGAGAAGCAGAGGGGAGGGGATGTGGGGACAGTGTGAGGGCACAAACTACGGAAAGCTACAAACCTGGCATACAAAACCATATGTCACAGTCCTGCTGCTACTAACAACAAATAATTCATTGTACAGGAGAAATCTCGGTGGTTGTTCTCCATAAGGAGATGATGAGAGTAGTAGTAGGAGAGGGAGGTAGTGACTACTTGATGCCGACAAAGTCATCCTGCTCGGTGTTGTTTGCTGCGCCTGATTCCCTGTTTATATACACACATAAAGTCCTAGTCTCATACACACACATTTATACACTTTTACACACATAAATATATACAATCATACATGCAGCATTTACACATAATATACACACATGCAGTAATATACACATAATATACACACGTGCAGCATATACACATAATATACACACGTGCAGCATATACACATAATATACACACGTGCAGCATATACATCAAATACATAGACCTACATACATCATATACACACATTCATACAGAATATACACATCATATACACACACTGCATATTCACAGCAGATACACACCATAAACACATATAGCATTTATACATACACAGCATACACATATAGCATTTATACATACACAGCATATACACACACAGTATTTATACAGGTAAGTAGCCGGCAGGAATTAGGGATCCCTAGTCCTGTCGTTTTGCGGTCCTTTCTCTCTCCCCTGACATTTGTTATCTGAGCTGCTGATTCTTGCTGTGTATTATAGAAGAGGACAGTGTTATATACATAGGTGCAGCATAACATGTATATAATGGTGCGCATCCTCCATTCTTTAGTGTCAGATGCCAGGGCCCCCTGACACTGCGGGCCCCATAGCAGCTGCTCCTGTTCCTAGCAGTGAGATCCCCACCAGTCACCAGTGTATCCCTTCTCCTGTAGATAGGAGATGATTCTCTGCTTCCCTTATAAAATACAACCCATCCCATAAGAAAGCAGCCCGAAGATCGCCAACCGGGGAATAAGGGAAACATGACAGGGTCCACAGTGATCACAGCTCAGATTTTATTATATCATCTCATCATTCGGTCTCCTCACATCTTCTTTCTTTCGTTCTCTCGCAGCCAATTCACCTGTGATACAAAATGTGAGCAGTCATGAGGTTCCTATAGATATACAGTATATACTGTACGTGGCCATCTAGCATCCCTCATTTGGAAATGCAGACACAACAGAACTTGACTGCAGGGTCAGACTACACAGAGTTTTCTTGTAGTCTGTTACCATGGAGACACATAGGTTTGTATAGATGCTGTGGAAAATTTTGAATTAAGATCTAGTTCCTTATTTTATGTCCCATTATTTTGTAAAAAGTGGACATATAATTCAACTTCTTCTTTTTTTTGTGATCATTGGGGGTTCTAGTGGTAGGTTCTGCCCAATTCTATACTCACCAAGGCTCCTTTCATGAGGGCAAGTCTGTTCTGCGGAAGGGAACACTCAAGGCGCTGAGGCTCGGTGAACAGGGAGACTTCATTCTGAGTCTAAGACATAAAAAAAAACGTGGATTAAAAGGGTTTTGCCATTTTTGACATTTTTAAGGACTGGCCATGGGGTCTACGACTAGGCCAGTTTTTTTGTATTTTTGTAGATGAGGTCAGTGCTGATATTTCATAGCTTCCTGATTGGCCGAAGTGATGAATGTGGGACGTCCCCCATCAGCATTGCATCATGGTACATTCTGGGGGGCAAGGGGTCTGCATGTGATTTACTAGTGACCTAGGGATATTACCTCTGGATAAGGGTCCTGGAGGCTTTCAATGTCGCGTTTTCCTCCCGGCCGCAGCCCGTAGGACCAATGTTGAGAATAACTCATATGGTCCGACAGCAGGAGGACAAGAATAAGGAGGAAACATGGCGTTCCACGGAAGGTCATCCTGAAATAATACGACAATGTGTATTCAGACTAACAACACAGTCGGATGGATAGAACATGGCTGTCTGGGTGCAACACTTAAAGGACACCTGTCATCAGGTCTGTGTCACTAGTCCTGTCATCTCTACCTGTTGGAGCAGCTCACAAGGATCCCATCCCAGCCCTTATCTAGTTATTTCATACATTATTCATTGTAAAATCATCTATTCTTTATCATGTAAATGAGGCTGGTCACATGGTCAGAGGCAGTGATGTCACCCCTGTTCCCCCTCCCCTCTCCTCCCCCTGCTCATGTCTGTGTGTAATGTATAGTAAAGCATGGCTAGTGTGTGCTGCATCTGCTGACATGCTGCATCCTCCTAATATACAGGTGAGAGACACAGACATCAGCTACACATGAATCTGACATGTTCTGCTGTAACATGGCTGCCTGGAGCTGCTGTATCTCTCCTACACACACACACATGCACACACAGGCTGCAGGGGGCGAGGCCACCAGCACCAGGAAGCACATCATTATACAGCCTCACATCATTATACAGGCTGTCAGTCATGCACTGGGGGTGTGGCTGTGCCTCCCACTCATGAATAGAGTGGACTGCTTGAATATGCTAATGCTTCATTGGACATTTCACAGGTCATTTGCATACAGCTTTAGGACCTCATTGCTTAGGTTTACAGGCATGTAGAGGGACAATGAAGGGATAGAGGCAATGCTCTCTAATGGCAGTTTATGAAAATATATTTAGTTTAGGGGGGTTATTTTGCATGACGGGTTCTATTTAAAGGGGATGTCCATAATCATATTAAATCATATAAAAATAGCTTTTTCCAGTAACTGTACTACATCTCTTTAAAGGTTGTTTCTGGTATGACATAAAGTCACATATATGTGTCTTTCGGAGGGTGAGGTCTACTTCTAATCATGTGCCCTGCCATAGAAAATGTCCTGATGGTAAAAACCCTAGTAGTAAAAAGCATTGTATACCCCTATGGAGGCAGAGGTACCACCGGTATGTGCCAATCTATGGCACTGTAATATGTCCAATGGATAATCATTAAAAAGTAAACACTACGACCCCCATTGAGATCCATACAATGTCCAGGATGAGACTAAATTAGTCTTTATACAGGCAGTATGGGTACAGAGACAGTTAAAGGGGAGGGGCCAACATTAAAAGTCTACAGTATAGGCAAAACTTTTATAGACCTAGTACCCAAACTACAATTTATCACACAGTGCCAGCACAGCAGTGTAAGCAGTGATTCGTTGCTTCCTGCTCCGTAACAGCTTTCAATCGTATCAGCATCCTGTGGACACCAATACAGTAGAAAGAAGGAGGAGTCATTTGGATTATCATTGTAGCTTTCCTATTGGTCCCCCTGAACAGCAGGAGCTCCAATGATAACCCAGCTCTGTCCATGCCTCTACACTTCTCCTGTAGTCCCAGGTAGCCAGGGATGTGTGACTGTATGCAAATGAGCCAGAGGGGCTCCATTAACACCTATGGAGCCTGGAGCCCCTCAGGCTCATTTGCATACAATCCTTCATCCTGATGGTAGATGCCCTTTAAAGATGCCCTGAGCAGGCATGTACGGGGCTGTCTGCTGACCTCTGTGTTCCATGGTGATATATTACCCACAGACAGTTCCGGAAAGAAGCAGGACGTGTCTCCGGAGAGCGGTCCCAGGCTGTTTACGCCTCATCAGTGCAGGGCAGGGGGCTCCTAGGGGTGGAGCCTGCTCCTCCCTGACACAGTCATTTGTTTACAGCTAATGATAATTTGCATAAATATTTCCCCATGGGGCATTGCATCTCCTCAATAAGAAAGTACCAATATAGTGAAGAGCAGAGGGATATGGGCAACACAAGTGGTGCAGTCAACCTATCCCCACTCAAAATACCATATGCATAAAAAATTCAGGAAAGATGTAAGCTATATATAAGAAATATAGTCTTTATTAACACAAAATCAATAGAAATTCATAGGCACATAACATAGGAACTATTTAAAAACAAAGAAGCAATGCATGAGAGTAATAAATAGTTGTAAACAAGTAGATATAGGTAAAGGGTAAGGTGGTAAAGTGCAATAGGCTGAGGATCCAGCAGGAGTAAATATCATAGATACATAGTGAGACAGTGGGTACACCTAGGGCATAATTACCATACCATACAATCAGACTTTCTCAAGGGGAGTATCTGGTAATGGGAAGAGGGAGTATATAAGGATCGACTAACCAATAGGATGGAATCATCAATCAGTGGACGTTGCAGAAATGGGAGGTGACAAAATGGGCCGCTCCAATAGGGAGCGTGCGTCTAAATTGGTCGCACCCAGTATGCTGCGCATGCGAACACCACGTCATGTCAAGGTGGCGCATGCATAGCTCAAGGTATCCTCGTCATGAAGTATCGCGAGATGACGGGCATCAGTGCAGCCGGAAACATCGCGATATGGTGACATTGCCTGAAAGTCGGCGCATGCGCCGTACTGAGGTACCGAGAGCAGGATCTCTCAGTAAGAAGCAGGATCTCTTCATTTTCAGTATCTGTGTTTGCTGTCAATGAATGAGCGGAATCTTGTCCATAACTGTGCTTACTTTGCTTTAAGATAAAAGCTAAAATCCTTATCCTACAGTGTAGCACTGCTTTTCTCTGAGCTCTGTGGATTGACCTGCTCCACAGCCCCTCCCACTCTGAGTAAAAGCTGTAACCAGCTACAGAACTTACTCAGAGCAAGGGGATGGATTTGTGCAACAACTCAATGCAGAGAGCTAAGAGCACAACAGTGTGAGGACATTTTTCACAGTGAACCAATATAATAAATTTCTTAACAGTTCTGCTGCTACTAACAACATACACACAGGCATGGTTAACCCCTTCCAGCCCATCCTGACATTGTGAAGAATTAGAGAGGTTAGATAAGGGTGTTGTAGCGTTCACTTACCTGGTGGTATAAGTGCCGGGCAGCCCCTGTATCAGGTCAGCTCTGCCGGCCTCCTCGTGCTGCCCCCTATTTATGTAGCAGCACAAACAACGCTCTCGCAGAGCAGAGATCACCCTGACCCCATTAATCCGAGCTCCCCCGCCGCTTAATCCAGATTACCGGAGCCGCAGCTGGATGGAGGCTTCACTCTAAAGATTTACATGTCCTTAGTGTCCCGTCATCTCTCCACAGGAGCCGCAACGCGATTATCCTCCCGGATCCTGGAGGAAGCTGAAAACCCGGAGACTATAGAAATAATGGACAATACAATCCCAGACCAGGGCCCCACAGCTAATAAGCCCCATTTATAACACTGGGGTCCCCCAAAGTGTAAACCCCCCCCAAAGGAAATCTATCAAAATCCATCATGATAAACCAGGGACATTACTCATAGATCCAGGCACCGGGACTGTGGTATCTTCTTATATGTGTTATCCATGGCCTCCTGCCTTCTAAAATCAACTTTTAAAATTATGCTCTAGGGGTGTTAACAGTGCCCCGCTGTGCTGTAGCTTCTCAGGCTATTACACTGTGCAGAGCACTTCCCTCTTTCACTGTGAACCGAAACTTTCTCTGCTGCACTGAGATTACATCAAGCAAAGGGAGGGGGGGGAAAGTGCTGAGGGAGCAGAGGGGGAGCATGGGACAGTGTGACAGCCTGTGATGCAGCAGCACAGAGGGGCCCTGGTAAGACCATGAAGCCCATTACCATAATTATAAAAAGTTGATGTTAGAAGAAGGCGGGGGTGGGGGTTCATATAACAAATATAAGAAGATGACCACAGTCCCGGTGCCTGGGTCTAGCAGTTATGTCCCTGGTTTATCAGGATGGATTTTGACAGTAGATTTCCTTTAAAAGGATGAAATACTGTATGCAAATGAGCCATCCTAAAATGTAGGCAACACTCATACCCCATGTATCCTTTGGGGGCTGTGATTAGGGTGTGCCTATATCTGAATGCTCTTGCCACACTGTAGACTTAAAGGGATTGTCCAGGATGAATTCTACTCCGTTCTACATTCTACCAAAAACCGACTCACATTTCATCTCTTCTTCTATAGAAATATAGGGGACCGGACAGGCGGGGCACTTTTTTTTTTAATGGAAAGAAAAGAATGTTCTTCTAAACCTGGACAACCCCTTTAACCAGTAAAAGTAGCCATCACACGCTTGAAGTAAGGCAAACCAACAGCTACATGTATGTATGTATGTATGTATGTTGTAATATTTCCAGGAACCCGAGACTGGATTAGCTTTATTTCCTCACTACACCACCCTCCCCCCAGTGGCCATGCCCGGTATTGTATCCAAACCCTTTTTAAAGGGGTGGTCCATGAGGCTGAATTGCAATACTAGATGCATCGTCTGGGGTAGAGTGTCGCCGTTTCCCTTCAACAATCAATGAAACAATAACTGGAATGGGAACATATCCCCCCCCCCCTTCCCCATAAAAATCAGAACACACCATGAAATCAATCAAAAAAATATTTATTGATTATATCGGGGTCGGGGGGTAACAGTTCAGCATTTTATTCTGTCACTTTGCATAAGTGAGAAGACGATCGCTTCAGAAGCGGCTGTGACAGATGACGTAAGGCACTCGGGTGACCCCGTGGCGGCTCGGCCGCAGGACACGGGGCGATACAGCTATGATAGGACGTCTCCCATGTGCTACACGGGTCCTAGTCGTCACCCCCCCCCCCCTCCTGCTGAATATTTGGTCTCCGCTGGGCTCCTACACACCCCATCTATTGTGCTACACAATACGGATTGTATATGCATAGAGTATAGGATTACACGCGCTCTGTATACATCCTCCAAGTCATGTGACCCCCCGTAACAGCCAATAGAAACAATGGAGTCCAGCGCTGGACAATGGAGTCCGGGGTTTAACCCCTCATACGCCTTCCCCATTGTGCCGAGGTGTAACAGGCTAGAGATGTAATGCACCGCCACACGTGCAGCGTTATACAGATAATGGGTGAGTATATGATTACGGTATAGAGATTATATATCCGCGGTACGCCGGGCGTATCCAGTACCCCAGCCCCCGCTCTATCTGACGCTCTGTGACATGTGCAGGGGGGTCAGCATCTCTTCAAATATTGCACCTTTTACATTGGATCCTCGGAGGTTGGCTTCCTGGAGGTCACACCCAGAGAGGTCACAGTTCTGGAAGGGGGAGGAGCAAATAAGTCAAATGTCACCAAATATTCAGCTCACATTACATGACCCCTGACCTCTTACCTCCAGGTCTGTCCCCGCTAGGGTGGCACCACGTAGGTTACAGTTCTTCAATTTGGCGTTTTTTAAGGTGGCCACCCGCAGGTTGATCCCGGTCATCTGACTGCCCTCCATGTCCACGCCCTTCAGATTGGCTCCTAGGAGGAGGAAACAGGTGAGGACTACACACACCATCCCAAATCTATAGAATATAATACACTCAGTCAGGGATTACTGTATACACGGCACGTGGATTATGGAGAGGATTCTCCATGATGGATTTTATGGGCGCTTATCAGTGATTTCCTATCCCCAGCGATCAGTCACGAGAACCGGACCCCCACAAATAAGCGTCCCGTTTTCACTGATGGGTGGTGCGGCAGGACGAGCACCTACCTCTCCATTCTCCTCCTACCTCCCATTACTGAGAACAGCATCCATGTCCTCCGGATCAAGGGGGTCCCTCACCTTGTAATCCTATGGCCTTCAACTTGAGGCAAACCCTTTAACAACCCCCATCCATAGGGCTCCCCTTCGCCTGGCACAGCCCCTCGTTCCCTCTGCTTCCGGTCCTGACTAGAATGAAAGTGGAGGCACCCCGTGATCGCTATGGTCAGCCATTGCCTTATCCCTGGACAAGGACTTCTCCTATTTTAGTCAGACTGGGACCCCGCATAGAGGAATGGGGGGGGGGGGGGGGGAGTCACAGCTCTGAGGAGGATCGTCAGGATGTAGGTAAGTGTCTCTTTACTCTTCCCCAGAATACACCATTCAGAAACCTCTTATCACAGGCTTCCCCATGCTTTACACTGCAGCTATGCCCATACACAAGCCCAAACTGGCAAGCAATGGGGGCCTAGGGGGCTGCTCTTCTACTCCATCACTGGTTCTGGTCCGGCTGATAATTATATAGAAATTGGAGGAGATTTCTGGAGATAAATGGAAACCAATCACAGCTCAGCTCTCATTTGTGGGGAACAGATTTTGATGATAAACCTCCCCCATTGTGTTTGTTACTCACCTTCCAAATTTGCCTTCAGGCCTGAGGGGTCTTCGAAGTTGCAGCCTTTGAGCGAGGCGCCTTCTGCGTTGGAGCAGAGCATCTTCACACCCTGGAGATTCGCTCCCTAGGCGAGGAAACAAAATTCACAACCAAAAGATGAGATAAGGGGTCCTAGGGGTCCGATTGAAGGGAGTAACCCATCCCCCCACTCCGGCACGCCTTACATCCAGCACAGATCCGGACAGGTCGGCCCGCTCCAGGCAGGAGCCGCACAGGTTGGCTTGAGTCAGGTTGCAGTTGCTCAGATTCGCCATCTTGAAGTTAATGTATCGCAGGTCCAGGCGGGAGAGATCTGCTCCACTAAAGTTCAGACCCTGCAGGATTATACACAATAATAAAAACCTACAATACACCATGATATGCAATGGGGACATGTCCTCACACTGCTGTGCTCTGTGCACCAAGATCAGAGACTTTTGATCGCTGTTTTTAGATCGTTGGGGTCCTGGTAGTCAGGCCCCCAGCGATCACACTAGATAGTCTTTGATGGGATGCCCCAAATTTATAAGATATCCATATCCTATGCACAAGTTAGGGGATAACTAACTGATCCGGGAGGGTCCAACGCACCGATCACAAGAACGGGACCCTCTGCTCTCCAGAGAATGGGGATGTGGAGTGGTGAGAAGAGTAGGCATCCTGCCGCCTCATTCACTGTCATTCATTGGAGTGGATGGAGATATCTGAGCGCTGTGCTCAGCTACTTCTGTCATTTCCATACAACTGAATGGAACAGCAGGGTAGACGCTCGTCCTACCACTCCACCCGTTACTCAGAATGAGATCTGCTTTCTCTGGAGAGCATAGGGGTCCTGTTCCCATGATAGATAATGGTCCTAACGCATAACCCATAAGCTTGGGACATCCCCTTTAAGCTTCAGGTTGTAATATGCGGAGGCCATATCAGCTGATCAGTCGGGTGTCCCGGCATCGCTCCCCCACAGATCCTATATTCTAAGGACAGACCCTCTATATTCAGTCATGGATTCCTTCCCTCTCACCTGACAGCGGAGCTCGGATTTGGTTGGTGTAGCGAGAAGAAAGCGGATAAATTCCTTCCTGGAAATGGGAGAATGATCCTCCGCCGGCTGCGAATTCTGTCAGTAATGAAGAAATTATTAACATTACAATTACATTATTATGGGATAATCCGGATACTCATCATATTTCCAGGAATACAGCAGAGCTGCAATACCAGACACATCCTACACGGAGAGGTGGCGCTGTGTCTGGGGTCACTCTCACCTTTATCGCCAACTCCAGATGTTCTATCACCGAATCTATTCCAAAGAACTTGGCTTCTTCCAAGACTCCTGCAATAGAAGAGCGGTGTTACTCCTCCCATCCCCCACTCAGGGGACCAGAGGTGGGCACCCAGCCGCTCACCCAGTAGATTCACTCCATCGTTGACAATCAGCTGCCCGTGACGGAGATAATTGAGGATGGGCTCGAAGTATTCGGGGCTGCGGTCTATGAGGAAGGCTCCTCGGTGGTCCCGCTTGTTCCCCCAGGCATCTATGAGGTGGAGCACATGGAGCTGTGACTATAGGTGTGCACACGGCTCTATCGTCTCTGACATGATGCTGTGTGTATAGGAGCCGGTGTACCTACCTCTGTCACTGAACATGTGTGACAGCATGCTATCCGGCTCCTTACTCACAAGGGTGGACCTGCAGGAAGACAGAGCCCCCAGTTAGACCCTGCCCACAGTAAGAGGGAGATATACTCCATGGCGGACCCCTTACCGTGTAGTGGTGAAGTATCGCCCCCCAACATTTAGTGTTAACCAGTCCGTTTGCCCCCCGGTCAGCGGCTCCGTGATCATCGGCTCATTCTGGTCGTCTGGAAAGAGAAGGATCGGGTCATGATATTTGTAGGATCGGGGCGGCAGAGGCAAATGGCTAAAGACACCCCCCCATGGCTAAAGACCCCCCCCCCCTCCTCCTATGGCTACAGACCCCACCCAATGACTAAAGACCCCCCCCCCCCCCTCCTCCTATGGCTAAAGTACCCAGCCTCACATGCAGGTGCCAGTGGCCACCTACCCACGGGCCTCACTCACCTGCACACGACTCTCCATCACTCACAAACAAGACGTCATCGTCCCTACAAAATAAAAAAAAGACAATTTTAAAGAGGTTCTTGGATTAATGACACTTAAAGGGACAGTCTCAAAAAATACTTGTATATAGTATCCTGGTTACAGAAAGCGGATACTCCCCCTCCCCTGATCTCTCAGCTCTGTGCTATGCCGGATAGTTAGGAGCCCAGCAATCAGCACAAGGGTCTTAAAGTGCCCCATGTGATTAGACGAGGGGTAGACAGCACCCTGTTATAGATCTGGGGGTGCGCCTGTACTCTAGTCACATGAGGGATGTAACAGAACCCCTGATCTGAGCAGAGAAAAGACTGAATGGTGACTAATAGAAACATGGAGTCATTACAGGGGTCAGGAGAAAGTCCGGCATCGCGCCGACATGTCATTACGTGATGAGAGGAGCACATGATCCACACCCCCCCCCTTACCCCTGATGAGGGGAGCACATGACCTGCGCCCTCCCCCTTACCAATGATGAGGGGAGCACACGACCCGCACCCCCGTTACCTATGAGGGCGATGTCATCGTCACCCCCTTTGTCATTGTAGACGCCCGTCGCCGTACCCTAGTTTGGAGCCGGCAAGAGACAGGACATCAGAGATTGTGGATCCGTACAGCGCCACCACCTGAGGACACAGAGAAATACAACCACATTATAAGAGGAAGCAGAGTAGTCACAGCCCCTCCCACACAACTTCATAGAACTGCGGCTGAGCGTGCACCTCTCATAGCCCCACAGGAATGGCAGGAGGAAAGTTTAGGTGCTCAGCCCCAGCACTCTCTCCCTGTCTGTGCTGCCCCACAGGGGGCTATGTGGAAGGTGGACATGCCCTTTAAGTGACTGAGGCTCAGAGCCCGCACTCACCTTCCCATGCCGGGCGTGCCCCTTCACGAACAGGGTGACCCTCTTCATAATCGGGGTCTCCCTCCCGCCGCCCCCGCTAACCCGGAAGACTGGAGCAGCACAACGTGACAGCGGGGAGCGCCAGCCAATCACCGCCTGCCTGAACACAGCCAGGAGCCAATCACTAGCGCCCTGGGCGGGGTTAGTAGACATCCAATAGCGGGTGTGGCTAGTAACTTTTCATTGTGATACCTGCAGCGCCACCTCCTGCTTGCCCTCATCTGTCGTCTTCGTGGCTCGGACTTCGTGACGGATAATTCGCCATGTTTGGTTTGGGCAAAACCGCATTCAGCGTTCACTATGTCAATGCCAGGCTATGGAGCGGTATGCGCAAGGGCCAGAAGTAAAGATGGAGACTTTTTTTGCAGTAAGACAGTAACGCGCATGCGTCTTCTTGCGCCTGCGCAAATGCCCCTGACCCAGCCGTTAGTTTACGTAGTATCCATTCGCAGTCTTATCCTCTGATAAAATACATTGTTACCGCATGTGTGGCGTCCATGACCGCGGGTAACATGTCTAGTGCAGCGGCTGTTATTATTACTGGCTGCGCCGGGGCTCCTCACTGAGGAGAGACAGGGGGAGGCCAGGAACTATTTAGTCTGGCGGAGGGATCAGGCTGCGGAGCGCTAGATTTGAATTTTGAAAGCAAGCCGGGGTCCCCATGCGCGTGCGGACGGTGTATGTCTTGTAATAAAGTGTATGTGTAACTAGTACGTGGCAGCGGTGTCAATGTTTGTATACTAAGTGTATGTGTATATAGTACACCGTGAGGTGTGTGATGTATAGTGAGGTATATATATAGTGTACAAGAGTGTAGTTAGTATGTCGAGTGTAATAGTATTTCGTGGGGGGTGTATTAGTGTTTATATGTGCGGAGCTTCGTGTTGTGTATAGTGGTACTGTTAGTATGTGTGTTATATTGTAACGCATATAGTGTGTGGACGTGTGTTGTCTAGTGTCATAAATATACTGTGTGTGGGCCTTTGTGTTGTACGTGTATAATCTATGTGTGTAGCAGCGTGTTGTGTGTATAGTGTATAAATATATAGTGTGCGCAGCGTGTTTTGTGTATAGTGTATAAATATATAGTGTGCGGAGCAGTGTGTATAGTGTATGTTTAGTATGTTGTGAGCAGGGTAAAATTTATAAGTATGATAGTGTGGGTGGTATAGTGACAAATATATAGTGTGGAGCAGGGTGTGGTCTAGTGTACAAATATTAAGTGTGCCCTGGTGTAATGGTGCTGTGTTTGTATAGTGGTTATCCAAATATATTGTGGTGCGGCAGTGTGTGTTGATAGTGTAAAATATATAGTGTGCAGTGGGTGTATAGTGTACAATAGATAGTGTGCGGGCAGTGGTAGTTATAATATATCTGTTATATAAAATAAGAGTGTGCGCGTGTGTGTATAGTGTAAAATATATAGTTGCGGGTGTGTATAGTGTATAAATATATAGTGTGCGCGTTTAAGTGAATAAATCTAGTGTTGTAGATGAAAATATATAGTGTGGCTGTGTGTGTATAGTGTGTACATAAGTATAGTGTGTCGCAGGTTGGTATAGTGTTATAATACTATAGTGTGGCGTGTGTGTATCTGTAACGTGTGTGATATAGTGTACTATGATAGTGTGCCGTCGTGTGTATAGTGTACAAATATGATAGTGTGCCGTGTGTGTATGTGTAAACATAGATATCGTGTGCGCGTGGTGTATAGTGATTCAATAGTGTGCGCGTGTGTGTCGTATAGTGTAAATACTAGTGTGCGCGTGGTGTTATAGTTTACAAATAGAGTAGTCGTGGGTGCTCGTTAGTGTACATATAGTGTGCGGGTGTAACAAAGAGATAGTGTGCGCGTGTGTAGTATCGTGTACAACAGTCGTGTTGGCGTTGTGTATAGTGTAAAATAGATAAGGTGCGCGGGTGTATAGGTGTACAAATAGATTAGTGTGCGCGTGTGTGTATAGTGTAGCCAATAATGAGTGTGCTCGTTGGTTGAGATTGTCAAAATAGATAGTGTGCGTCGTGGGTATAGTGTACAAATAGATAGTGTGCGCTGTGTGTAAGTGTACAAATAGATAGTTGCCGTGTGGTGTATGGTACAAATAGATATGTGTGCGCGTGTGTGTAAGATGTACAAATTCAGATGTGTGCGCGTGTGTGTATAGTACCTAGTACGATGGTTATAGTGTAAATGATATGCGTGTGTGTATAGGTACATTAGAAGTTGCGCGTGTGTGATAGTGTACAAATAGATATGTGCGCGTTGTTTAGTGTACAAATAGATTAGTGGTGCGCGTGTGTGTTATATGTACAAATAGATAGTGTGCGGGTGTGTATAGGTAACAAGATAGATAGTGTGCGCGTGTGTGTATAAGTGGTACAAATAGATAGGTGTCGCGTGTGTATAGTTACAAATAGATAGTTGGCGCTGGGTGTAATAGTGTACAATAATAGTGTCGGCGGTGTGGGTATAATTAAAATAGAATTTGCGCGCTGTGTGTATAGTGTACAATAAATACATCACGGGCAGATCTCCCCTACTCTCCTCGTGCAGCCTGCTGCCCATCACTTCCCCGGACCCCCGTGTGCCGCCTCTTCCCCTACTCCCCCCCCGGCAGCCTCTCCCCCCTCTTCCCCCCCGTGCGCCTCTCCCCCCTATCCCCCGTGCCGCGTACCCCCTCCTCTAGGGAAGGGCCCCGTGCAGGGGACGAGGCGGGCGACCGGCCAGGCCGGACCCTAGCCCAGCGCAGGCGCAGGGACGGGGATGCCCGCGCCACGGGACACACCCCGCCACGTGACGGGCTCGGGGTCCCGCCCGGCCGCAGCGGCTCGCCCCCGCTACGATTACAGCAGGCCCGTTCGCAGGGGCCCGAGAGACCAGGGCGACGCAATATTACACATCATAGCCGGGCCGACGTGCACGGGGACGAACCGCCTTCGAACGCGGACGAGCTAGACAAGTGCGCCCCCATAGCAGCACCCGCCTCATGCACGGGGATCGCACCCAGGGGATGCCCGCCGTCTCCCGCATAGATCTTGAGCGAACCAGGTGCCGTCCTGTACCCGGCCGTACTCGCTGCACCCCGGGTGCCCAACCCCACTCCCCCCTAATTCTCCCACGGCGAGCGAGTACATGAACCCTCATAAGATACCGCCGGGTACTGCCATGACCCTCCATCTAACCCACCACGGAGATGCCAAGCATCTGCAGCGAAGCACGCGGGAATAGTAACGGCGTGCCAGACTGTCCATCAGCCACCACCATCGTCAACGTGATGCAGTCCTCTTGCCCACCTCATCTACCCCGTGCCGGCATTCTCCCCCCCCTATTCCACAGCGTGCCGATCTACACGCTCCTATCCACCCGTCTGCAGCATTCAACCCTACTCCACCCGTGCAGCATTCCCCCTCCTATCCCCCGTGCTAGACCTCCCCATCATTCCCCCCCGTGCCCCGCTCTCCCTCTATCTCGCATAGTACATACCTCAATACCCTCGCCTCCATCACCTCCGATCCCCACCACCCTTCAAACAGCCTATCCCCCGTCAATACACACTGCTCTCCGGCGCAGCTCCCCCCATCCCCCTCTCGCTTTCTCCACTACACAGCAATCCCTCCGAATCCAACTATCTTCGCTTTCTACATCCCCCCAGCATAATCTCCCACATGCCGTCATCGTCCAATCCTCTCCACACGTGCAGTTTCCACCCCTCTCCACCCCGTGCGCCTCCCCTCTATCCCCCGTGCCGCCTTTCCACCACACGGGCGCATATCCCATAATCTCCACCCGTGAGCCTCTCCACATACTCTACACCCGTGCCGCATCTCCCCCTCTATACCCGTGCAGCCTATACCCATTTCCTATCCCCCCGTGCGCATCTTTACCCATACTCTCCCACGTGCGCCTCTCCACACCTAATATACACCACGTGAGCAGCTATCCCACACGTGTCTATCCACCGTGCAGCAGTAACACCATAATCTTCCCCACCGGCAGATCTACCCCAATATTCCCCCCCGGCCGCACGCTCCCCCATGACTCTCGCCCACGTTGCTCATCTACCCTCCTATACCCGTGCGCGTCCTATCCCCCCTCCTCTACCCACGTGCAACCCTATACCCCTCCTTCTACACCGTGCCGTCTACCCCATACTTCCACCGCGTGGCCCCTCTTCCGCACATAATCTACACCACGACGGCAGCTCCACCTCATCTACCCCCGTGCAGCCTCTACCCCTAATATACCCAGTTGCAGCAGCACACATAAGTACACAGGTGCAGTTGCAAGTTTTAAATTTACACTCTCCTATCACCCCGTGCCGCATCTAGCCCCTGCCGCTCCACCACGTGCCGCGATAACCCCGTACTATCCCCGGACCGCAACTACACCCATAATATCCACACGTGCAGCATATACAACTATACCCAGGTGCAGCCTCTACACCTAATATACCACGTTTGCAGCTATCCCCATCATATCACCCAGCGCCTCTCCACCTAATCTCCCCCGTGCCCGCCTCGCCTCGCCCCCATAATACCCCGTGCAGTCATCTCCACATGCCTATCCACAGAGGAGATGTACACTCTATCTACCCCGGTGCCGGTCTCTCCCTCCTATACACACGTGCGCACTCTACCCCTTGTCACTAATATACCACGTGGCCGTAATCTCCACATCCTCTACCACTGCAGCATTCCCATCCTCTCCCCCACCGGCCGCCTATTCCCCTAATATCCCCTCGTGCCAGCCTGTCCAATCTCTTCCCACCGTGCAGCTAGCCCATCCTCATCCCCCCCGTGCCGTCATATCCCTCATATACCACGTTGCACGCATATCCAAATACTTACGAACCGTGCAGGGCAGTCTCCCATCTTACCCCCGTGCAGCCGATGGCACCTACTTACCACCACCGGGCCGCCTTATCACATATCCTCTCCACCCGTGCCGTCTCTACCTATATATCGAATATCTAGACCTTCCCTCATCGACCTCCCTCCTCATCTCCACACCGTCATACAGCCATCTCCACTCCTCTACACCACTGTCTTGACACGCCGATCCACCCATCCCCAATCTCGCCTTTCTACCTTCCCCGATCTCCACCCCATCTCGCCTTTCTCCATGCCCCGCACCTACGTACACACCATGCAGTAATATCCCGCTCTCCCCAGTGCCCGTCTATCCCCCTCTCGAGGTGCGCCTACACCTCCTCTACACCCGTGCAGCATTTACACATAATATAACAGTGAAGCATATAACATACTATACCGTGCAGCAAGGGTATACACATAATATACACACGTGCAGCATATACACAGATATACACACGTGCAGCCATATACACATTACATACCCACACGTGCAGCATAAAATAATATAAAACGTGCCGATATAACATATATACAAACGTGCAGCATATCCACCTACTATACACACGTGCAGATATGAACATAATATTTACACACGTGGCCAAGCATACCAATAATATACACACGTGCGAGCATATCACACATAAACACGTGAAGCCATAATCAAATACATAGACCCTACATAATCCTATACACCAAATGTCATATCAGAAATAACATGTCATATACACACACTGCATATCACAGCCAGATACAACATAACACATTATTAGCATTTTTACAGTACAAGCATAACATATAGCATGTTATAATACACAGCTATACCACACACAGTATGTTATACAGGTAGTAGCGGCAGGACTTAGGATCCCGATAAGTCCTGTCGTTTTTTGCCGGTCGTTTCTCTCTTCCTGACATTGGTATGCTGGGCTGCCTGATTCAGCGGGTATTATAGAAGCGGACAGTGTTATCTACAAGGGGAGCAACATGTAATAATGGTGCGCATCTCCATTCTTTAGTAGTCAGAGCCAGGGCACCCTGACACTGCCGGGGCCATAAGCAGCGCATCCTGTTCTAGCAGTGAGAATCCCACCCGTCCACCAGGATATCCTTCTCTGTAGATAGGAGATGATCTCTGCTTTCCGCTATACAAATACCCCCATCAATAAGAAAGCAGCCCGAAGATCGCAACGTTAGGGATTAAGGGAAACCTGAGGGTCCACAGTGATCCCCGCTCGAATTTTATTATATCATCTCATATTCGGTCTCTCCTCACATCTTCTTTCTTGTTCTCCGCAGCCAGATTCCGGTGAGGTACAAACATGTGAGCAGTCAGGAGGTCTATAGAATACGAGGTATATATGCTACGTGGGCCATCTAGCCTCCTTTATTGGCAATGCAGCCCCAACCGAAACTTGACTGCCGGGTCAGCCTAACCGAGTTTTCTGTAGTCTGTTACATGGAGACACATGGTTTGTATAGATGTGTGGCCAAATTTTGAAATAATATTCAAATTAGTTCCTTATTTAGCCCTTCTTTGTAAAAAGTGGACATATACTTCACCTCTTATTTTTTTGTGCTCCTGGGGTTCTAGTGGTAGTTCCGCCACAATCATACTCACCCCAGGTCCTTCATGAGGGCAAGTCTTCTGGGAGGGCTGGAAACACTCAAGGCGCTGAGGCTCGGTGCCAGGGCGAGAATTCACTTCTGAGTCTCAGACCTAACCACAAGTTGGATTCCAGCGGTTTGCCCCTTTGCCCTTTTCCGGCTGCTGGGGTTACGCATCGGCCCGTTTTTTTGTCTATTTTGTTAGCTGCGGTCAGTGCTGTCTTCCTAGCTTCCGAGCGTCTCTGTGGCCGTAGATGAATGTGGGAGTTCCCCCCTCGACTATGCCCTCCAGCGCGTACCGTTCTGTGAGTGTTGTTGCCTGGGTTTGTGTTGGCAATTTTTGTGACTTTCGGCTCCCGGCTCTCCGTGCCTCACCGCACTGTGCTACTCATGGGGTGCCTGTGAGGCTTTCCATGCGCAGGTTTCCCTCCCCGTAGATGGATGGGCGCAGCCCTTGCGTATCGGTACCCAAGTTGTGTGAGGGCATCCCTCCTCGTAGGGTTGCGCCAACGCAAGGCGGGAGCTTAAAGTCTATTGACGGGGAGGCACTGGCGTTCCCCCGGCCCCGAAGTGTCCAACATCCCCATGCAAGAAAAGGAGCATGACCATGTGTCTCCGCCTAACAACCGAGACAGTCAGTACGTGGGCAAGGATTTAAGACATGGCTGTTTTATAGGTTGCAAAGCACTTATGTGACGTGACCGTGATATCATAGTCAGGGCATGTCTTCTTCCCTCGTCCCGTTGTTCTACACCCCTGTTGGCAGCTAGTCAAGAGACGGAGAGTGATGTCCGGAGTCCCTAGAGCGCACCTTATCTAGTTATTCATCCATTCTCATTGTAACGTGTGATCATTTCTGACACAGTCACACAATATATATCTATTTGATCTTATAGTATTAATGTCTGCCCGTCCACCTGTTATCTGGTGTAGGGTTCATCCAAGGCTGCTACGAGCTGTAGCGCTCTAGTTAGTGATTGTCCTGACCTCCTCGCATTCCCCACCCCCTACTTCCCTACCCACACTGCTCATGTCTGTGGGTACTAATGTCTATTATGTCTAAGCTGAGGAGACGGTGCGCGGACTTGCCACGTCCTTGCTGACATGCTGACACTCCCCCCCCACATCACTACAGGTGAGGACACCCCACGCACATCAGCTACACATGCATTTTGATCATGTTGTGTGCTTGTAACACATGGTTGCCGGTACTGTTGCCCCGTAGTCTTCTTTTCACCTTTTTGTTTTTACACTACCACATCAACATGCACACAAATGGTTGAGTGGTTGGCTTGAGGCAACTGCCTACCCAGGATCTAGCACATATTATACAGCCTATACATCTTTTATACAGGTCTGTCGTTCATGCACGTGGGCTTGTTGTGCTGTGCCTCCAATCAGAAATAGAGTGGACAGCTGGAATATGGCTAAGGCTTTCACATGGGACATGCAAGGTCATTTGCATACAGCTTTACGGACCTCATGCTTGGTTTAAGGATGAGAGGGAACAATGAAGGGATAGAGGCTAGCTCTCTACGGCAGTTGATGACAATCACTAGTTTAGGGGGTATTTGATGACGGGTTTCTATTTAAAGGGGCTGTCCCTAAATATATTAAATCATATAAAAAATAGCTGTTGTTCAGTATGTATTACATTCTTTAAAGGTTGTTCTGGTGAGGTATGACTAAAGTCACATATATTGTGTCTTCAGGCGGGTTGAGGTTACTTCTAATCATGTGCCCCCCCTGCATAGAAATGTCCTGATGGTAAAAACCCTAGTAGTATAAAAAGCATTGTATACCCTATGGAGGCAGAGGTACCCCGGCTGTGCCATCTAATGGCCTGTAATATTGTCCGCATGGCTAATCATTAACAAGGTAACACTACGCCCCCCTGCGATCATACCATTTCCGGCTGAGACTAACCTAGGCGTGTATCCAGCAAGTAAGTATGGGTACAGAGACAGTTTAAAGGGGATCTTTTGGCCATAAAAAGTCTCAGTAAGGCAAAAATTCTATGAGACTAGACCAAACTACAATTTAGACACAGGCCAGCCCAGCAGTGTAAGGCAGTGATCGTTGTTTCATGCTCGTAACGCTTTTCCAATGTATCAGATCTGTGTACACCAAAACGTAGAAAGAAGGAGGAGTCATATTGGGGTGTTATCATTGTAGCTCTTCTATGGTCCCTGAACAGCAGGAGCTCCAATGATAACCCGCTCTGTCATGCCTCTACACTTCTCCTGTAGTCCCCAGGTAGCCAGGATGTGTTGACTGTAGGAAAATGAGCACAGAGGGGATCCATTAACACTAGGAGCATGCGCCCCTCAGTCTCATTGGATTACAATCCTCATCCTGGATGGGTAGAGACTTTTAACGCTCCTGAGCAGGCATGTACGGGGTGTTGCTGACCTCTGTGTTCCATGGTGACTTATATTACCCAAGACAGTTCGGAAAGAAGCAGGACGTGTTCTCCGGGGAGAGCGGTCCGGTGTTTACGCCTCATCAGTGCAGGGCAGTGGCTCCTGGGGTGGGAGGCTGCTCCCTGCCCGAACATCATTGTTACAGTTAATGATAATTGCATAAATAAAATATTTCCCAATCGGGGCATGGCATTCTTCAATAAGAAGTACCAATTATAGTGAGGAGAGGGAATGGGCCACACAAGGGTGCAGTCCTACCTATCCCCACTCCAAAATACCTATGCATAAAAATCAGGAAAGATGAAGCTATATAATAGGAATATAGTCTGTAATACCACAAAATCAATAGCAAATATAGGAAATAACATAGGAACTATTAAAAACAAAGAAGCAATGTATGAGAGTAATAAATAGTTGTAAACAGTAGATAGAGGTAAAGGGTTTACGGGGGTTTAAGGCATAGGCTGAGGATCCAGCAGGAGTAAATATCAAGTACATAGTGAGACATGGGTTACCTACACCTAGGCATAATTACCATACCATACATTCAGACTTTCTCAGGGGAGTATCTGGTAAGGTAATGGAAGAGGGAGTATATCGGATCGACTAACCAATAGGATGCAATCATCAATCAGTGGACGTTGCAGAGAAATGGGAGTGACAAAATGGGCAGCTCCAATAGGGCGCGTGTCTAAATTGGTTCGCACCGGGATGTGCGAATGCGAACACAGTTCATGTCAGGTGTCGAGGCATAGCTCAAGGTAATTCCTCGTCATGAAGTATAGCGAGGACGGGAGATGCGGGCATCAGTTGCCAGCCGGAACCATCGCGATATGGTGATTGCCTGAAGTCGGCGCATGCGCCGTACTGAGGTACCCGAGAGAGGATCTCGCAGTAAGGAAGCAGGATCTCTTCCTTTCAGTAATCGGGTTTGCTGTCATGAATGAGCGGACTCTGTCCATAACTGTGCTTTACTTTGCTTTAGATTAAAGACTAAAGCCTTATCCTACAGTGTAGCACTGCTTCTCTGGTCTGGTGGATTGACCTGCTCACAGCCCCTCCCACTCTGAGTAAAAGCGTGTAACCAGGATAAGAATTACTCAGAGCAAGGGTGGGATTTGTGCTGCACAATCAATGCAGAGAGCCTCAGAGCACAAAAGTGTGAGGACATTTTTCACAGTGAACCAATATAATAATTTCGTAACAGTATGCTGCTACTAGCAACATAAACACAGCATTGGTTACCCTTCCATCCCATTCCGCTGTTAAGAATTAGCGCGGTTAGATAATGGGTGTTTGTTGTATAGCGTTCACTTACCTGGTGGGGATACGTGCCGGAGACCCGTGTCAGGTTCAGCTTGACGGCTCTCGTGCTGCCCCCTATTTATGTTGCAGCACAAACAGCGCTCTCGCAGAGACAGGATCCTGACCCCATTTAATCGAGCTCCCCGCCGCTGATCCAGATTACCGGCGCAGCAGCTGGTGGAAGGCTTCACTCTAAAGATTACATGTCTTAGTGTCCCGTATCTCTCCACAGGAGCCGCCGCAACGGATTATCCTCCGGATCCTGGAGGAAGCTGAAACACCCGGAGACTATAGAAATAATGGGACCAATACTAATCCCAGACCAGGGCCCCCACAGCTAATAAGCCCCATTATAACACTGGGGGCCCCAAAGTGTAAAACCCCCCCCCCCCCAAGAGGAATTTCTCCAAATCCATCGATAAACCCAGGGACATTATCTAGATCCAGCACCGGGACTGTGTGGTATTTCTTAATGTGTTATGAGGCTACTGCTCTAAAATCAAACTTTTAAATTATGCTCTGGGTTGTTGTTAACAGTGCCCCGTGTGCTGTAAGCTTCAGGCTATTAGCTGTGCAGAACAATTCATCTTTCACTGTGACCGAAACTTCTCTGCAGCACTGAGATTACATCAGCAAAGGAGGGGGGGGGGGGAAGGTGAGGAGCAGAGGGTGGGAGCATGGGACAGTGTGAAGCCTGATGAGCAGCAGCACAGAGGGGCCCTGGTAAGACCATGGAAGCCCATACCATAATTATTAAAAAAGTTGATGTTAGAAGACGGCGGGGGTGGGCGGTTAATATAACAAAATATAGAAGATGAACACCAGTCCGGTGCCTGGACGTCTAAGCAGTTATGTCCCTGGTATCAGGATGGTTTTGACAGTAGATTCCTTTAAAAGGATGAAATACGATGCAAATGAGCAATCAGATAAATGTAGGCAAACTCATACCCATGTATCTTTGGGGGCTGTGATTAGGGTGTGCCTATATCTGAAGCTTTGCCACAGTAGACTAAAGGGATTGTCCAGGATGAATTCTACTCCGTTCTACATTCTACCAAAAACCGATCACATCATCTCTTTATGAAATGCTTGCTTTCTGATGTATTGTGTTTCACCTGGATATAGGGGAGTCCGGACAGGCGGGGGCCTTGTTTTTTTAATGGAAAGAAAGATGTTCTTCTTCTAAAACCTGGGACAACCCCTTAACCAGTAAAGTAGGATCAACGCTTGAAGTAAGGCAAAACCAACAGCTACATGTATGTATTTATGTATGTATGTGTACTATTGCCAGGAACCGAGACGGATCGCTTTATGCCTCACTACAACACCTCTCCCCAGTGGCCATTGCCCGGTATTGTATCCAAACCTTTTTAAAGGGTGCCATGACGCTGTTTTTGGTTTTTTGTTGAAAATTGCAAATACTAGAGCATCGTCTGGGGGGTAGAGTGTCGCCGTTCCCTTAACAATCAATGTGTGGAAACAATAACGGAATGGGAAACATATCCCCCCCCCCTTCCCCAGAAAACAAAGGCAGAACAACCATGAAATCAATCAAACAAACTATTTATTGATTATATCGGGGTAGGGGGGGTACCAGTTCAGCATATTCTGTCATTTGCAAGTGAGAAGACGATGCTTACAGCGCTGTTTGTGACAGAGCGTAAGGCACTAGGGTGACCCCCGTGGCGGCTCGGCCGCGGACACGGTGGCGATTACAGCGTGAGGAGGGGACGTTCCCATGTGTCTTCCTAGGTTCCTAGTCGGATCCCCCCCCCCCCTCCTGCACTGAATATTTGGTCTCGCGGGCTCCTACACACCCCATCATTGGCTACACAATACAGGTGGTATATGCATAGAGATAGGGATGAAGCACGAGCTCTGTATACAATCTCAGTCAGAAGTCATGTGACCCCCGTAAACAGCCAATAGCAACATGGAGTCGCAGCGTGGACATGGAGTCCCGGGTTAAAACCTTCAATGCGCCTCCCATTGTGCCGAAGGAGTATTGTAACAGGTAGAGAGTAATGCACCCGCCAACGTGCAGCGTTATACAGATAATGGGTGAGATGAGATATGATTACGGTATAGAGATATATATCCGCGGGCACGCCGGGCGCGATCCAGTACCATCCCAGCTCTATCTGACGCTCTGTGACATGTGCAGGGGGTCAGATCTTCAATATTGCCACCTTTTACATTGGATCTCGGAGGTGGGCTTCCTGGAGGTCACACCCGAGGAGGTACAGTTCTGGAAGGGGGAGGAGCAAAAGTCAAATGTCACCAAATATTCAGCTCACATACATGAAGCCTGACTCTTACCTCAGTCTGTCCCCGCTAGGGTGGCACCACGTAGTTACAGTTTTCAATTTGGCGTTTTTAGTGGCACGCAGGTTGATCCCGGTTCATCTGATGCCCCTCCATGTCCACGCCTTCAGATTGGTCCTAGAGATGGAGAAAGGTGTAGGAGTACACACACATCCCAGAAAAATCTTGGAATAATACACCTCAGCAGGGATTACTGTATACACGGCACGGGATTATGGAAGAGGGGATTCTCCATGAGGATTTATGGGCGCTTATCAGTGATTTCATACCAGAGATCCGTCACGAGAACCGGACCCCACAAATAAGCGTCCAGTTTTTCAAGAGGGTGGTGCGGCAGGACGAGCACCTACCCTCTCGCACATTCTCCTCCTACCTCCCATTACTGAGCAAACAGATCCATGTGCCTCAGGATCAAGGGGGTCCGATCACTTGTAATCCTATGGCCTTCAAAATTGAGGCAAACCCTTAACAACCCCCATCATAGGGCTCCCTTCGCTGGCACAGCCCTCGTTCCCTCTGGTTCCGGTCCTGACATGATGAAAGTGGAGGCACCCGTGTCGCTATGGTAGCCATTGCCTTATCCCTGGACAAGGATTCTCATTTAGTCGACTGGGACCGCATAGAGTAATGGGGGGGGGGGGGGGGGGGGGGGGGGGGGGGGGGAGTGGGGGGGGAGTCTAGTCAGGTCTGAGGCGATCGTCAGGATGTAGGTAGGTCTTCTTACTCTTCCAGGAAAGAGCATCAAGGAAGACCCTCTTATCAAAGGCTTCCACTGCTTTTACACTGCAGCTATGCTCCATACACAAGCCTCAAGGGTGGTCAAGCACTGGGGGCTAGGGGGCTGCTCTTCTACTCCATCACTGGTTCTGGTCCGGGCTGAGCATTAATAGAAATTGGATGGAGATTTTGGAGATAATGGAAACCAATCACAGTCGCTCTCATTTGTGGGGAAAGTGTTGATGATTGTGTGCTTGTTTGATAAAAAACCTCCCCGTATGTGTTGTTATCACTTCAAATTTGCTTCAGGCACGAGGGGTTTGAGTTGCAAGTTGAAGCCTTTGGACGAGGCGCTTCTGCGTTGGAGCAGAGCATCGTCACACCCTGGAGATCGCTCCCTAGGACGAGTAAAAAATTCCCAACCAAAAGCTGAGAATAAGGGGTCCTAGGGGTCCGATTGAGGAGTAAACCCATTCCCCCCACTCCGGCACGTCCTTACATCCAGCACAGATCCGGACAGGTCGGCCCCGCTCCAGGCAGGAGCCGACACAGGTTGGCTTGAGTGAGGTGCAGGTGCCTCAGATTAGCCATCTTGAAGTTAATTGTATGTGCAGGTCCTGCGCGGCGAGAGAGATCGGCTCACTAAAGTTCAGCCCCCTGCAGGATTAGGTACACACCGCTACAAACCCTTACAATACACCATGCTCGAATGGGGACAGGTCCTCACACTGATGTGCTATGTGCCACAGAAAGATAGAGACTTTTGATCGCTGTTTTTAGATCGTGGGGTCCCTGGTAGTCGGGCCCCAGCAGATCCACAGATAGTCTTTGTGGGGGATGCCACCATCATTTATTACAGATCTCCATATCTATGCACAAGGTTGTTTCGGGGAAACCTCAATGATGGCGGGAGGGTCCAAAGCCACTGATCACAAGCAACGGCCCGATGGTATCAGGAATGGGGATGTGGAGTGGTGAGAAGAGTAGGATCTGCCGCCTCTTCACTGTATTCACTTGGGACGGGGATGGAGATATCTGAGCGCTGTGCAAGCTACTTTCTGTCATTCATACAATCTGGAATGGAAAAGCGGGTAGCCGGACTCGAGCACGCTACCACGCTCCCGCGTACTCAGAATGAGATCTGCTTCTTGGAGGATAGGGGTCCTGTTCACATGATAGAAATGGTCCTCTAACGGCCATTAAACCATAAGTTTGGGACATTGCCCTTCTAAGCTTTCAGGTTGTAAATGCGAGGCACTCAGCTGATCAGTCGGTTTCTTTGTCCCGGGGCGCATCAGCGTCCTCACAGATCCTATATTCACGGATCGACCCTCTATATTCAGTCATGGATTCTTCCCATATCTCACTTGAGCAAGCGGAGCTCGGATTTGGTTGTGTTGTAGCGAGACGAAAGCGGATCAATTCCTTCGAAATGGGAGAATGATCCTCCTGCCGGTGGATTTGTCAGTCATGAAGAAATATTAAATTCCACTTACATTTTATGGGATAGACGATACTCATCATATTTAAGGAATACCAGTAAGAGCTGCATATACCAGTGACTCCTCGCAGGAGAGGTGGCGCTGGCTTGGTTGGTGGTCACTCTCACCTTTAGCGCCAACTCCCGATGTCGATCACCGAATCTTCCAAAGAACCTTGGCTTCTTCCACGATCCTCGCAATAGAAGACGGGTTGTTTCCGTCCATCCCCACTCAGGGCCAGAGGAGGGCACCAGCCGCTCAACCAGTAAGATTCACGCCATCGTTGACCCAATCAGGTGCCCGTGACGGAGATAATGAGGCGAATGGGCTGTCAAAGTCATTCGGGTGGCTGCCTGGTCTATGAGAAAGGCTCTCGGTGGTGACCGCTTGTTCCCCCAGGAATTATGAGGTGGAGGCACATGGAGCTGTGACTAATTAGGTGGATGCAAACGGCTGCTATCGTCTCTGACATGATGCTGTGTGTATAGGAGCCGGTGTACCTACCTCGGCAATGATAACATGTGTGACAGGCTGCATTCCGGCTCCTTATCACAAGGGTGGACCGCAGAGAAGGACAGAGCTCCGTCAGACCCTTGCCCACAGGTCGAGGGAGATTAGAATACAGGAGGACCCCCTACCGTGTGATGTGGTGAAGTATCGCCCCCCAAACATTTTAGTGTTAAACAGGTCCGGTGCCCACCGGTCACGAGGCTCCGTGATCATGGATCATTTGGTCGTCTGGAAAGAGAAGGATCGGGTATGTATTTGTAGGATCGGGCGGCAGAGGCAAATGGCTAAAGACACCCCCCCATGGCTTAAAGACCCCCCCCATGGCTAAAGACCCCCCCCCCTCCTCCTATGGCTGCAGACCCCACCCAATGACCTAAGACCCCCCCCCCCTCCTCTATGGCTAAGTACACCGAGCCTCATCATGCAGGTGCCGTGGCCACCTACCCACGGGCCTCACTCACCTTGCACAGACTCTCATCAATCACAAAGCAAAGACGTATTCGTCATACAAAATAAAAAAAAAAAAGACAATTTTAAAGAGGTCTGGATAATGACACTTAAAGGGACAGTCTCAAAAAAAACTTGTATATAGTCTCTGGTTACGAAGCGGAACTCCCCTCCCTGATCTCTCAGCTCGTGGCTATGCCGGATAGTTAGGAGCCCAGCAATCAGCACAAGCGGTCTTAAGTGCCATGTGAGTAGACGGAGGTGGGTAGTTTAGACAGCACCCTGTTATTAGATTGGGGGTGGCCTGTACTTAGCACATGAGGGATGTAACAGAACCTTGCTCTGAGCAGAGAAAAGACTGAATGGTGATATAGAAACATGGAGTCATTACGGGGGGCAGGAGAAAGTTCCGGCCATCGCCGCAGACATGTCATTACGTGATGAGAGGAGCACATGATCACAGACCCCCCCCTTACCCCTGATGAGGGGAGCACATGACTTGCGCCTTCCCCTTACCATAGATGAGGGGAGCACACGACTGCAGCACCCCCTGTTACCGATGAGGGCGCTGTCTCGATTAAGGCCCCCCTTGGCATTGTAGACGCCCGTCGCCGTACCCTAGTTGGAGCCGGCAAGAGACAGGGACATCAGAGATTGTGGATCGGTACAGTCTGCCACACACACGGCGACACAGAGAAAATACAACCACATTATAAGAGGAGCGTCAGCGTAGTCACCGCCCTCCCCACAAACTTCAATAGAACTGCGGCTTGAGCGGCACCTCTCATAGCCCCCGGAATGGCCAGGAGGAAAGTTAGGTGTCAGCCCCAGCATCTCTCCCTGTCTGTGCTGCCCCACAGGTGGGAGATGGAGTGTGGACATGCCCGTTTAAGAGACTGAGGGCTCAGTGCCCGCCATCCCTTTTTCATGCCGGGCGGTGCACTTTCACGCACAGGGTGACCCCTCTTCATAACGGAGGTGCTGCCTCCCGGCCCGCCCCCGCACAACACCGGAAAGGGACTGGGCAGCAAAGTGACAGCGGGAGGGGAGCGAGCCAGCCAATCACGCCTGCCGTGAACCAGGCCAGGAGCCACTCACTAGCGCCCGGGTCGGGGGTAGTAAGACACTTACCAATAGCGGGTTGTGGGTTTGTGGCTAGTAACTTTCATGTGTGATTACCTGCTAGCGCCCCTCTGCTGCCTTCATCTTCTGTCGTCTTCGTGGAGCTCTGGATTCGTGACGGGCACGTCGCCATGTTTGGTTTGGGAAAACCGCATTCGCGTCACGGGATGCGAATGCCAGGCTATGGAGCGCGTAAATTGTTGCGCACGAGGCCAGACGTAAAGATGGACGGAGACATTTTGTTGCAGTAAGCCAGTATAAAGCGCAAGCGTCCTTCCTTGCGCCTGCGGCAAAATGGCCCTGACCAGCCGTAGTTATGTTAGTATATTCGCAGTCTTATCCTCTGATAAAGATAGCATTGTAACGACTGCTGTGGCGTCCATGACCGCGGGTAAACTGTCTATGCACGGTGTTATTATTACTGGCTGCGCGGGGCTCCTCACTGAGGAAGGGACAGGGGTTTGGAGGCCAGGAACTATTTAGTCTGGCGGAGGGATCAGGCTGCGGAGCGCTAGATTTGAATTTGAATCAGAAGCCGGAGGTCCCAGCGCCGTGCGGAGCGGTGTATGTATAGTGTATATATAGTGTATGTGTATATAGTACGTGGAGCGGTGTATGTATAGTGTATATATAGTGTATGTGTATATAGTACACGGGTGGTGTCTGATATAGTTGTATATAGCAGTCTTCTAGTGACAGCTACGGGATGTATAGTGTATCTGGTATATAGTGTGAGGTGTATGTCTAAGTGTATAGGACGGAGGCAGTGTATGTGTAGAGTGTATGTTTAGTCGTGTGATATAGTGTCTAAATCTTCGATGTGGAGCAGTGTGTGTGTATAGGTATAAATATATAGTGTGTGGAGAGTGTGTGTGTGTATAGTGTATAAATATATAGTGTGTGGAGCAGGTTATGTGATGTCTGCTGTGTGCTAGTGCACATAACACACATTTTAGTGTGGGACAGGGTGGTGTGTATCGTGTAGCAATATATAGTGTGCTGGCAGTGGTATAGTGTACAATATTATAGTGTGCGAGCAGTGTGGCTAGGGTATAAAATCATAGTTGTGTGTGTTATAGTGTACACCATATATAGTGTGCGCGGGGCCTCGTGGTGTTATAGTGTACAAATATGTAGTGTGCGCGAAGGTTGGTTTTAGTGTATAAATAATAGTGGCGCGGTTCTGTTTGGGAGGAGGTCCTTGTTTTGTTTGTCATGGTACAAGCTGATTATAGTGTGCGCGTTAGCGTTGGTGTTAGTGTACAAATATATTAGGTAGTGTGCGCGTGTCTGTGTATAGTGTCCAAATCGATAGTGTGCCGAGTAAATATGTTCTATTGTGTTATAGTGAGTGATATAAATATATAGTGTGCGCGTGGTGTATATTTATAAATATATAGTGTGCGCGTGTGTGTATAGTGGATACATATATAGTGTGCGCGTGTGTGTGCCATGGGTGTATTAGTGTATAAATATATTAAGTGTGCCGCGTGGTCAGTGAGTAAATATATAGTGTGCGGTGTGTATAGTAGTATATGAATATATCGTTGTGGCGCGATGTATGGTATAAGTGTATAAATAGATAGTGCCGCTGCGTGTGTGTATAGTGTACAAATAGATAGTGTGCGCGTGTGTTGTATAGTGTACACAGATAGTGTGGCGGTGTGTGTAATATGTACAAATAGATATGGTGCGCATGTGTGTATAGGTTCAAATAGATAAGTGTGGCTTGTAGTTACATGCAGTGTCGTGGGTATAGTGTACAAATAGATAGTGTGCGCGTGTGTGTATAGTGTACAATATAGATAGTGTGCGCGTGTGTGTATAGTGTACAAATAGATAGTGTGCGCTGTGTGATAGGTCGTAAATAAGATAGTGTCGCTTTGCGTGTGTGATTATGACATATATAGTGGTTGTGGTGGTATAGAGACAATAATAGGTGTGCGGGTTGTGTGTGTAGGTGTACAAATGATGGTGTGCGGGGTGGCTTGTTTAGTTAAATAGATGTGTGCCTGTAACTGATGTGCGCGCGTGGTGATAGGTTAGCAAAAGATAGTGTGCGCGTCGTGTGTTGTATGGTGTACAAATAAATAGGTGCGCGCGTGTGTGTATAGTGTGTACAAATAAATAGTGTGCGCGTGTGTGTATGGTGTAAAACATAGATTATGTGTGCGCGTGTGTGTGGTTAGTGTACAAATACTATAGTGTGCGCGGTGTGTGTAGGTGTACAATATATAGTGTGCGCGCGTTGGTATAGTGTACAGAATATATAGTGGCGCGCTGTGGGTATAGTGTACGAAAGATATGGTCTGCGCGTGATGGTGTATAGTGTACCAAATCTATAGTGTGCGTGTTGTGTGTATAGTGGTACAATATAGATAGTGTGCTGTGTGTGGTAGTATGCCTGGTTATGTGTACAAATAATAGTGTGCGGCGTGTGTGTATAGTGTACAATTATAGCTGTGCGCTCGCAGGCTGTGGTGTATTAGTGTACAAAAGATGATAGTTGTGCGCGCGGAGTGTGTGATAGTGTACAAATAACGATAGTGGGCGCGTGTGGTGTTATCGTGTCCACTAATAGTGTGCGCGTCCATGGGTGTATAGTGTAAACAGATGAGTGTTCGCGTGGGTGTATAGTGTAAATAGACTCGTGTGCGATTGTGTGTCTAGTTGTACAAATAGATAGTGTGCGCGTGTGTGTATAGTGTACAAATAGATAGTGTGCGAGCGTCAGATTGTGTAGTAGGTGTCAAATAGATCAGTGTGCGGCGTCGAGCGTTGTGTATGTATAGTGTATGTACAAAGAGTAGTGGCGGTGTGGGTATAGTGTACTACAAATAGATAGTGTGCGCGTGTGTGTTGTGTGTATAGTGTACAAATAGATAGGTGCGCGATGTGTGTATAGTGTACATAAGATAGTGTGGCGCATGTGTTGTATCGTGTACAAATAAGTGGTGCGCGTGTTTTTGTGTATAGTGTACCAATCGATAGTGTGGCGTGTGGGTATAGTGTTTTTTCACAAATAGATAGTGTGCGGGATGTGTGGTATGTGTACAAATAGATAGTGGTGCGCGGTGTGATAGTGTACAAATAGATAGTGTGCGCGGGTGTATAGTGTACAAATAGGATTGTGTGCGCGTGGTGTATGTGTACAAATAGATAGTGTGCGGTCTGTGTGTAGGTGTGTACATAGTGTGCGCGCTGGTGTGTATGTGTACAAATAGGTGCGCGCGTGTGTGTATGGTGTACAAATAGTGTGCGGCGGTGTGTATGGTGTACAAATAAATAGGTGTGCGCGGTGTGTGTATGGTGTACAAATAAATAAGTGTGCGCGAGTTTGTGTGTAGGTGTACAAATAAAATAGTGTCGGCGCGGTGGGTGTAGGTGTACAAAAACCTAGTGTGCGCGCGGTGTGTGTATTGTGTACAATCTATAGGTGCGCGCGTGTTGGTATGGGTGTCAAATATATGTGTGCGCGCGTGATGTTTGTGTGTATGGTGTACAAATATATAGGGTGCGCGCGCTGTGTGTATGGTTGTACAAAGATATAGTGTGCGGCAGTTGTGTGTATGGTGTCACAAATATATCGTTGCGCGCGGGGTGTATGGGGTCACAAAAAGTAGTGTGCAGCGCGTGTGTGATGTGTAAAAAATATCTAGTGTTGCGTGCGTGTGTGTATGGGGTACAATATATAGTGTGCGCGCGTGCGATGCTGTGTATGGTGTACAAAATATATAGTGTGCGAGAGTGCTCGTGTGTGTATGGTGTACAAATATCGCTTTGTATGTCTTGACAAATAAAGTGTGCGCGCGTGTGTGTATGGGTACAAATATATAGTGTGCGCGCGAGTGTGGTATAGTGTACAAATAGATAGTGTGCGCGTGTGTGTATGGTGTACAAATATATAGTGTGCGCGCGTGTGTGTATGGTGTACAAATATATAGTGTGTGCGCGTGTGTGTATGGTGTACAAATATATAGTGTGCGCGCGTGTGTGTATGGTGTACAAATATATAGTGTGCGCGCGTGTGTGTATGGTGTACAAATTTATAGTGTGCGCGCGTGTGTGTATGGTGTACAAATATATAGTGTGCGCGCGTGTGTGTATGGTGTACAAATATATAGTGTGCGCGCGTGTGTGTATGGTGTATAAATATATAGTGTGCGCGCGTGTGTGTATGGTGTACAAATATATAGTGTGCGCGCGTGTGTGTATGGTGTACAAATATATAGTGTGCGCGCGTGTGTGTATGGTGTACAAATATATAGTGTATGGTGTACAAATATATAGTGTGCGCGTGTGTGTGTATGGTGTACAAATATATAGTGTGCGCGTGTATAGGGCATGTAGTGAGTATTTATATATATAATATCGGTGTATAGTATAATGGGATGTCGGTCCATTATACTCTGGGGCCCCTGTATGTTGCACTATTATTGTATAATCTGCCTCTTCTTGCCCCTGGCGGGGGCACTTTTGGTCTATGTGCTGAGACTGATGTGATGTGTTGCAGGTGAGAAGGTGATGGCCAGAAGGAACGTTCTGCAGGAGCTCCCTGTCCCGGTGCCGCAGGCGGAGCTCCAGTCCTATGAGGTTGTATTAGAGGAGGAGGACGCCATCCCCTACAACAAGCAGACCCCCTCCTCCGGGCACCCGCACTCCAGGTTCATCAGCAATGACGAGGCCAAGGAGAACATCACCCCCTCTCAGTTTGAGGATATTTTCAAGGGCAAAACGAGTCCAGTGAAGGTTTTGGACAGCAGTGATGGACCCGGAGCTTCAGGATCCAGCCTGACAGGGGATGAGAACGTGTCCACTCCGAGGAGGTCAACAGAGGGCGACCTGCAGCCGTCTACCACCCCCATAGACTTCTCTACTGTCACTGTGGGCGATCTGGGGATCTCAAGTGAAAGCTTCACCACCAAATGTTCAGGTGAGGGGTAACTCATTTACGGGATCCCCGGTAGTCAGTGTGGGGGACACTGTCCAGTGACTGAACCGGATACAGCTCTGTACATGTACATACTTAACTCCATAGTATAGCAGTTCATTAAGTTGTAATGCCCAGCATGGCCACCAACAGCTGTGTGGCGCTTTTCTGCCCTGTTATTTATCAGCTTTCCAAATTAAAGTTTTTTTTAATTATCTTGGCCTTTCTTTTACAGGAAAATCTCCAAAATCCTTGCACAAACACAGACGCAGATCAACAATTGGGGTCCGGGGATCCCCTGAAATGAACTTTCTGATTCGTCAGATAGCACTACAGAGAAGTAATAGGAAAGAAGAACCGGAGCCCCTGGTAGGTGCAGTATTACATATTGGGTTACACACGTTACATGTATGTATCCCAACTTACATGGTCTACTGCGTCTCATGAGAATGTACACTGTGACCCCACCAGCAGAATAGTGAGTGCAGCTCTGGAGTATAATACAGGATGTAACTCAGGATCAGTACAGGATAAGTAATATCATGTATGTACACAGTGGCTGCACCAGCAGAATAGTGAGTGCAGCTCTGGAGTATAATACAGGATGTAACTCAGATCAGTACAGGATAAGTATATTCATGTATGTACACAGTGGCTGCACCAGCAGCAAAATAGTGAGTGCAGCTCTCAGTATAATACAGGATGTAGCTCAGGATCAGTACAGGATAGTAAGTCATGTATGTAACACGTGACTGCACCAGCAGCAGAATAGTGAGTGCAGCTCTGGTGTATAAACAGGATGTAACTCAGGATCAGTACAGGATAAGTAATGTCATGTATGTACACAGTGACTGCACCCAGCAAGCAGAATAGTGAGTGCAGCTCTGGTGTATAATACAGGATGTAACTCAGGTCAGTACAGGATAGTAATTCATGATGTACACAGTGACGCACCACAGCAGGAATAGTGAGTGCAGTCTGGAGTATAATACAGAGTAACCAGGATCAGTACAGGGATAAGTAATGTCATGTATGTACACAGTGACTGCACCAGCAGCAGAATAGTGAGTGCAGCTCTGGGTATAATACACGGATGTAACTCAGGATCAGTACAGGATAAGTAAGTCATGTATGTACACGTGACTGCACCAGCAGCAGAATAGTGAGTGCAGCTCTGGGTTATAATACAGTATGTAACTCAGGATCGTCAGGATAAGTAATGTCATGTATGTACACAGTGGACTGCACCAGCAGCAGAATGAGAGGGCAGCTCTGGGGTATAATACAGGATGTAACTCAGGATCAGTACAGGATAAGTAATGTCATGTATGTACACAGTGACTGCACCAGCAGCAGAATAGTGAGTGCAGCTCTGGGGTATAATACAGGATGTAACTCAGGATCAGTACAGGATAAGTAATGTCATGTATGTACACAGTGACTGCACCAGCAGCAGAATAGTGAGTGCAGCTGTGGAGTATAATAGGATGTAACTCAGGATCGTACAGGATAAGTAAGTCATGTATGTACACAGTGACTGCACCAGCGCAGATAGTGAGTGGCTGTGAGTATAATACTGTAGGGCCTTGTTGGCTCATTCCCAGGTAATGGTGTATACAGGGCAGAGTGAATGCTCCAGTGAGGTGCAGGTATACAGATGGCTTTCTTCCTCTGTCTTCTCAGGATAACCCCTTCACTTCTCCTCGAAACTCTGTTTTGAGGGAGAAAATCTCTGCTTTCCGGAATGCCTTCCAGGCTGTTGAGGAGACGGAGGGAAAACTGTCTTTTCCAGGATTTTCAGAAGCTGAGGAGTTGGATCCTGAGAAAGGTGAGGCCATGGTATATGATCCGTCAGCTTGTACAGATGTGCTGCTCCTGTGCATTACTATGGAGACTGGTTACTGGGTCTCATTCTCATTTATTGTGGCTGCCACCACAAGGGAACCTATCACCACAATGTCACATATACAGCTAGTGACAGGTTCCCTCAGAGCCCTAGACACTATCTGACATACTTCTTTTTAGCTAAAAATTGTTTACCTCACATCCCCATGTATCAACTTTATTTTATATTACCTGACGTGTCCTGCTCAGCCAGCCCCTCCCATCTACTTATCCTCTTACTATCAGCTCAGTGCAGTGGCACAGCAAGGGGGTTTTCCCTTTCACCCTTCCCACCCCGACTCATAACTTCCTTCACCCAATCTCTCGTTAACCTTTCTCCCTCACTCCTTCTCTCTCTTCCCTCGCCTCTCGGTGCCTTCACTCTTAGCTGCACCCCCAGGGACCATTCGCCTATCCACTCTTCCGCTCCCTCCCCCTATCCCATCTACGTTCTACCAGCGACAGCACTTATTGACCGATTATGACCCCCACCCTCAGCGGAACAACATCGCCCCAACCTGGGTAGACAGCCAGCGGCGAAATCCAAAGCTCGCAAAAATAAATGAATGGTAGATTCAGTGAGCACCTCACGGACCAGGTAAAAATGACATGTACCCCGAAATGGGGATGTCAGGCCCGGGCCCGCCTATCCAAGCCCTCCATGTTACCTTCCCCGGCCTTCGCCCCCCTCCCTACCTAAGCCTCGCGTTCCTACCACGCCGCGAAACCTGAGCATAAACTGAGCTAAAAAGCGGAGTAGGAGGACCCTCGTCGCATCCGGTGGCACCAGGGAACTCGTGCCACATTTTTGGTTGTTCTTGGTCGATAGATACAACATGGGGTACATTTTACAAATACAAAGGGTGTAGGACCTTCATTAACATCATGACATGAATGTTACACAAGGTATGGTGTAAAAAAATGGACACAATATCTCCAGAATTAGAGCTCTATATGTCTGTAGTTGAATATTGGCAGACAGTCCCTCAGTAGAGCTCTATATGTCTGTAGTTGAATATTGGCAGACAGTCCCTCAGTACAAGGAGGCAGGGCAGTGATATGAAGAGACTCCCAGCTGTCAGTCACAATAAGGGGGCGTGGTTTACTGGCTGAGGAGTATAGTCAATATGGCTAATGGGGAGGATTTGTAACCCTTTACCAGTCATGGTTGGTTTGGTGGACAAAATTCGGGTGACCGGTCCGCTGTAATTAATTTCTGGTCTGTCTGATCCAGTTGTTATAGGTCAGACCTGGTTTAGGATGTTGCCTTCTTCATGACGCGTCTGTTTATCCTCTGATTGTAGGTAGCAGAGAGGTGGTATCTGAGCCCCCAGGGAAAAGGAAGAAATTATGTCACACAACAGATCCGTCTGATGAACCCTCAGTAACCTGTCCGGCACCAGCAGCAAAGGGGGAGCAGGTATGTACCCCATAAGTGACCCTACTATATGGGAGCATCCCCAGGGGTTGTCTGCCCTATGAAGTGGCAGACGGGCAGCTCTAGCAGAGTTGACAATACACCTTCACGACTGTCACTATATTCAGGATGAGTCCCCTCTTCTTGTGGTGGGACCCCTCCTGCAGATACAGGATAAGCCAACCCCACTGATGGGAGTCATGTCTTCTGGACAGTGGCATCCGGCTCCATCGTTATCACAGACTGAATCTAACCACTTTGCTGTCTTCTGTATCTCCAGAAATCTGTGCCAGAGAAAACCTTGGATCCCGTCTCCTCGTTGGCGTCAAAACTGTCGAGCGACGTCCCCAGTGCGGCAGGTGAGAGGGGGCTCTCCGGCCATTGGTTGTTGCAGTGCAGCCTCCTGGCTCAGTGGTTACTCCTATGGCTGGAACAGAGGGAGCCTAAGGGCTGGGACAGATGAGAGTTGTCTCCATCTGTGTGTTATCCATGATTATGACTGATAACCGGAGCTGAACCCCACATGTCGAATCAGTCCTGGTTGTCTACGTTCGGGCCGGACATTCCAGCACAGGAAGGACACTCTAGTGTGTAAGGGGCCCTAGTATACCCAATGCATCGTGCGCCATTGGGGGGGATGCAGAGACTTGCACTCAACACACCAGCTTCCATACATCCCCCCACCCCAATAGATCTGCACATAAATTAGATGTCCGCTCAGATGGTGCTGGGGAATCAGCTTTTTTGCCTTCCATCCGTTATGTGTTTTGGATACACACACAAAAACGGATGCAGTTACAAACCTGACTGCAAATGGATGCAGCAGATCTGGCGCTTCTTGTAGTAACCACTATACTCTATGTAACACTATACATGTGAACTAACCGGGTCCCACCTATCCCACCATTCATAACTCTTCACGTTGATTTCGCAGAGGAGGCGCAGAGCGACAAGGCTCAGCCCATATCGACGACTTCTAGATGTCGGAAAAGGAAGGTGATGTTCGCCGGTCTCCTGAGTCCTCCAGAACCGGAATCACAGACATCTGAAGCCTCCGCTGTTACTGCCCTTAAACCAGTCCTGAAGAAGACCCCCAGAAGAGACTTCTCCTACTTCCGGGTAAGGGAGTAGATTACTGCAGACTGGATACTAGTTGACCCCTTTATGCCTCTGCGCCGCCTGATATGGTGCCGGTTCATGGTCACTCACTTTGCCATAGAAAGTCACATTCCCCTTCCCCTCCTGTGTGTGTAGGGGTCTCTGCTCCCTCTGATACAATGATCTATACTGCCCTCCTTCTAGTCCACTCTGTTTTTTAGGATAGATGTGTAACCTCTCTCTGGAGTCTAAGCCTCCACTACTCCTTCAGTAATATGAATATTTGTCCACCGCAGGTCGGATTCGTAGAGGAGAGGAGGGTCTTATTTTCATTGGAGGAATCTGCAGACAATGGTGAGGGTCTTGACCTTTTGTTGAGGGGTATTTGGAGAACTCCTTTAATAGTTCCTGACAGATCAGACTTCTCTGTTGCTTCCTGATGTAGCAGAGGTGAGTGCGTTCTGCTACACCAGGAGGAGTGTGCGCCAACCCCTCTGACATTGCTCTTCCACCATGACTGCTGTCAGCTCCGTAGGCTGTGCGGTTATGAATGCAGCCCATTACTTTTTCCCTCCAGATTGTAACAATAAACCAGAAGATTCCACCAAGAAGAAGAAGGTGACCTTCGGCAGGGAGCTGAGTCCAGAGCTGTTCGATAAAACACTACCAGCAAACACCCCGCTACGTCGTGGCAGCACCCCGTATAATCGCGGACAACCAGACGACTCTCCATCTGCTGAGCCAACGCTAGACCAGAGCCCGTGTGATCCCATACCGCAGCCCGACTTCAGTGACAGAGAGGAGGTGGGTACAGCTGCATCACGCACTGCGCTCCTCTGTTACTCCTCCTGGAAGAGAGCAAATGCACTGTGTGCCTGCACAGACTGGGCAGCGTCAGCCCATAGGTGCTCCCTGCTTCTTCCTGCTCTTCCAGGAGGTGTCAATGTGACTCCTCACCTGATTTTGAAAATTTTCAGGAATGTTTTAACCCTTTCCGTACATTGATTTCTTATTTTTTTTTTCCCCAGGAGGAGACTTTCCAGCCGCAATCACTTTGCTTCGATGCCGAATCCTCGGACAGTGACTCTCCTGTCCCCTTCTCTTTGTCAGGTAGGTTCCGCTCCTACGTTAAAAAGTTTCTCATCTTCTGATGGATATATTTGTAAATGAAATAAATAAAAGTTTGGATTTCAATAATAATTGTTTTGTTTTTAACAAGTATTATTTATGTATTGATGCAATGAAGTCTCTGTCCCTTTTATAATCTGCCAGGACTGATTGGATTGTGCGAGACTGTGAGGTCACGCCCTCAACTGGTAACGCCCAGTTGTAAATTTCCCCCCTACGCATAATGTAGCTATACGCCAGGTATTTATTTATTTTTTTTAATCCCTTGTAATTTCTTCTTAGGGCACAAAGAGGAGTCGGGTCCTAAGGAGGAGGAAGATGGTGCCGACCACACATGGAGCTCTGCGAACCATGAGCTGGTGGCGTCTTCTAGTGAGGAGACTGGAGCAGTCACGGATATAGTGAATGGTAGGAAATGCTGTCGGATCGCTACGTGACCACTAGAGCTGGAGTCCTGACGGGAGCTTGGGGGGTCCCGGGGCTGGAGCCCTCCCGGTGGGACCCCTGTTCCTCTCTTGTGTTATTCCCTGACAGACATCCATTTTCATTCCCCATAGAATCTTTTATCACTGCACCAGAAGTCTCACCGGCTGCGGCTAGAAAGACTCGCTCCTCCAACAAGCGGAAGGTAAGTGTCCAGTATTATCAATACTCGTAACACTGTCCCCGTAGTATTGCACTACATGCGAGCTGTAGGTCCTTGGCCAACAACCCTGTGACTGTTTCTATCGACCCTTTACTTAAACTATCACCCGCCATAAGCTTTATACCATCAGATTAGAGCTTGATGCAATGCTCTGATACTCTCTCCCTGACAGCTGACCAACACCGAGGAGACCCCTGAAGGTGACGGCCCAAAGGCAAAGGTCAAAGCCGCTGTGAAGAAAACCAGGAAGCCGGTGATCGGAAAGAGATTACTGGTGGGTGCACTACAGGGAGCCTGTCAGCAGCAATGTTATAAGTAGCTTATTTTACAGGTTCTAATAGCCTATGATATGCTGATTTAAAAAATGCCTTTGTCAGCATTCTCAATACTGCCACTACTGTATAAAACTTTATTACACATTACCTGGCTTCCTACCAAGTGGTGAGTCTTAGGGAAGGGGGCAGCTGCAGTCTCTGTCTCCTTCCCTCCATTCTTCCTGTTATGTGCATTGAACAGGCAGGGGAGGGAGGGGGATGGTGAGGAGGAGAAGACGACTTGTGCATTAGTGATTGTCAGTCCGGCTCTTCTTAGTCCCCATAAAGAGCCGGCTCTTGTGGATTCTGAATGTCACTATGTGATTGTATATGGAGATGTTTTCAGGCAGCCACCCACTTCCACTCCACTTTGATCTAGTATTTTTCGGGTAAAAAGGGGGTGTGATTACAATTTGGGAACGGGGTTATTCAGGGTGAGCCTTGAGCTTTAGGGGAAGAGCAGACTCCTTTCATTCACCTTAAAGAAACTGCTCTAAGAGGACGACCCATCAGGAGAATTCATGGAGGAGACTGAGACACAAGCACGCAGGCTGCAGCTGTATGACATGTACAATGTGACGCATACATCTATACAGAACGCTACATACGTCTCTACATCTCAACATTACTCTACATACAGCTGCTCTTGTAACTACCTACCTATGTCATGACATTCCCCCAGCAGAGGGCAGATTGTATTTGTGGAGGGGTGTGATGGCACAAGGGTTACACACATGTCATGTGCCACACGGGCAGTATTCTGCTGCAGATATCCCCTCTCTCAATGGTACAGGAACCCTCAGCAGAATCTGGATGAAGCTGTTTGTATGATTATGGAATCGCGGGTTATTTCTCTCAAATCTGCAGCCACCACCTCAGCCATTATAATAATAATAATCTTTATTTATATAGCGCCATCAAATTCCGTAGCGCTTTACAAATCATAGCCATTACAGATGACCGACCCCTACAGTAGATATCAATGTATGTTTTCCTGGATCGGTCCCCATTGATGTGTGGGGACAACATACACATCTCTATGAAGCTTCTACACACGGGAGATGTACATGTCTGTCATGTTTCCACACAGGTGAAGGCAGTCCGCGAAAAAGGCAAGAGAAAAGGAGGAAAATCCAAGAAGAAAGTGGTGTACAGCGAGAGAGAAGTTGTATCCAAGAGGCCTCTGCTGAGCCCGATCCCGGAGTTACCGGAGAGCGTCCCCACACCTCCTGCCTCCGCCTCACATGGCTTCTCTTATGGTATTATACTCTGTGTATTAGTGGTGTACAACACAAACTTGACCAACAAACAAGCAGGGATTTTTTTTTTCTTTTTTTTTTTTTTTTGTGGTTTTCTAATAGGTAAAGCTTACCTCGAAGATTTGGTAAAGAGCGTCCATGAGCAAAGAATCCATCTCACATTTGAGGATCCTCTGACGAATATTGAGGAAGAGGACCCAGAAAGATCTCCTGTCTCTGATAGACTGGAGGACGTGAAGGTCTCACATAATGGATCACCAGAGAAGACTGTTGTCATCAGTCTGGCCCCACAGGTCGACCAAAGCAGCAGTGAAGGCCCTCCACCTACTACCAGTATAGAGGGAACAGATGAGTTTAGCAAACCAGTTCCAAGTAGTCCGGAAGAGGAGACAAACAAGACTAAGAAAAGTAAGAACCGTTCTTCTACACGTAAGATGTCGTCACATCCATCCATTTCTTCAGAAAAGGCAAAGCTGGATGAAGACGTGGACAATGTTTCTCACAAACAAGGTCCAAATAATCTGGAAGAGGAAATAAACAAGACCAAGAAAACTAGGAGACGTTCTTCTACACATAAGATGGCGTCACATCCATCCATTCCTTCAGAAAATGCAAAGCTGGATGAAGACGCTGACCATATTTCTCACAAACCAGTGACAGGTAGTGAAGATCCAGTGCAAGAACCCATTGCACTGTCCTCCATTTCTAATCAGCTTCCGGAAGGAACCACAACCACCAGCTCCTCAGTCACCACTGAACACAAGAAATCTAGAAGGTCCTCAAGAAACCATCTAGTGGCCCCCACAAACCCTGAGCCAAATATTCCAGCTGAAGTTGCTTCTGCAATGTTGCCTCATCTGATTGACCCCACCACCATTGACTTTTGCCTTCCCATCGATGAAGTCCTTCAGTTCCCACCACAGGAAAAGAAAGTGAGACGCAGCATGAGGCATCGCAGAGACTCCGGGGTCATCGGCTTGTCTTGGGTCGAGGAGAACAAAAGCGTTGAAACGACTGACAGGAGGAAATCTTTAACGTCTGTCGTGAGCCTTGAGGAGAACCCAGAACTGAGCAGCTACGACGTGTCCACCACAGCCAGGAGGACCAGGAGAAGAACCCTATGTACCACCACCATTCAGGAAAGTGCAGCTACTATTGGGAACAAGAGGCGGATGTCCGGCTGTTTTCATAAGGAGCCTAACAGCATGTCTGTGGGAAAGGAGGCCGTCCAGTCCAGCCTTGTATCAGATGTATAGGAAGTTCTGGTTTCTCATGGACCTTACACTTGTTATGGAGCTGGAACATCTGTATCTGAAGGAGCCACATTAGATCCCATCTGTGATGTGGTGGCCTCAGCTTGTGGCTGGCCGGTCAGGAGTGCTACACTTACACTGCTTGTCTATCGTGCATTTTTCTTGGTTGGGAGCTTCAGGCCCATCTCTTTTTATATATGTCGTCTGTATGTCTGTCTTTCCTCTCTTAAAAATTTGCCGTGTATTGCTGTAACGTCCATCTTTACCTCAGCACGTTTTATTACAGGGGTCTACCAGGATTAGAGGGTGGTTATACCCGTTATTACCGCCTCTCCTGTCTATAGGTTGTATCTGCAATCGCAGGACAGGTAAATGGACCTGAGCTGCAGAACCGGACAGAGCCACAGTCAAGGGTGTCACTGTTTCTAATGTAAATTTTGAGTGAGCCCTTGTCATCCTTGAGGCATTGGTCACTTGTTTTTCCACCAGTGCCACAAGTCTTATTTTTATTGTTCTGTATCTCATCCACCAAAATGAGAATTACTTTTTAGAAAAATAAAACCTAGTTGAAGAAACATCTGCAATAGCCAAGTTGTTTGTGGAAATTTTCAATGTCACACAGGCGCGGTTCATCTCCTTCTGCACTGCTCCGCCTCCTCTGTCTCATTACAGACATGGTGGATCCAAAAAAAAACAAAAGTGCAAGTTTCTTTGTGACTCTACGTATCCCTCATATATCCAACACTGGACAGAGATTCACATCCAACCACCAAATAACTAGGAAGCAATGGGGGGGGGGGGGACAAGACACAAAAATTCCCATAATTTGCTTCCTTTATATTATCATCTTGACGCAAGGATAACGTGTAACGTAACTCGCCAACTGAGTGCGCGAGATCTATGAGGCAGACTCTCTTGTGCCTTCTATGTGCAGTGTATGGGAGACGGGTTAGAAGCTAGTGTCCATCCACCAGAGAGAGCCTGCAGAGGGGAAAACTGCTAAAAAATGAAGAATCCAAAACACTATCATAGCCAGAAATGTTGTTACTCTCTTCTAATAGACCTCTAAAAGCCGTCTCTGTAGTAGTGAATGTAGGCATTTTAGCTTCGTCAAGACCCTAAATCGGGGTCAGACTTAAGAGCGCCACTTTTGTGCATAGGTTTTAAGCTGGTATTACATTTCAATGGGGTTTACATGGAGGTGAGCTGCAATACCATGCGCTATCTGTGTCAGGGAGTGGCGCTCTTCTTGGGGGATTATCCCTTTACTCACATTTGTGATCACTGCCTACATAGTAAATCGACCGTAAAATCTAATGGGGTGACCCAGACCTCTGGCGGCCGATGCTGTGAGGGCCTCGTTATTGTGCGTCGTACATAGACACTGATTTCATATAGTTAAAGACACAACATACGCCGGTCATGGGGGGGCTTCATATATCCAGGATCAGATGTAGGCTAAGCCTCTGGAGATATCCTACAGTTCCATATACAACCTTCCCACAGGCGGACGCCGGGGAGAAGCGCAACGCTCTGCTAAGTTGTGCAGAACAGAGCAATTAGCTACTTAGAGGGAAGAAAGATGGAGCGCGCCGGGAGGGGAGACGGGCCGTACAGTCCAAATCCAAGAGCTCAATCCCCATGTTAATATTGGGCTACTTCCAACGCCCCCCCCCCCCTGTGACCCCCCACTTTCCTGCCCCCCTGCGTAGGTTTGGATCCTCGCCGCCATTTTTGTTTGGAGAGGGCGAGAAGGGGCGGATGTAATGAATGGATTTTATTGTGTCATATTTCACAAACCCTTTCTGACTGCTCGGGGACCAAATGGGAAAAGCTTCCAGAGGAACTGCAGCCAAAAGCAACACGGAGTAATCCCCCCCCGGCCCCGAGCCTGCGCCGAGAAGGAATGCGGCCTGACAATTTCTAACTCCGCTTCATTCTTAATGCCTGAAAAACGTCTCTCCTGCCAAGAAAAACACCGAAAAGAGCCCTTCAGCAGATAATAACACATATTTACGAGCCTGCAGGTGGGGGGCGGACGAGATTTCCGAAACATTTCCCTCGGATTTCATGCTCTTAAGCTGGAAGGGAGGCTCATTATTATATAGATATGGAGATGGATGCGCGGACGGCGGTGGAAAAGGGGCCGCGGGCGACAATGTTTTTGGAAAGGGCTCATTAGAAATAGATGAGATCGAAAATTTAGGTGAAACATTAAAAATATTCCAGTATTTCACACTTTTTTTCTCAAATTTTTTTAAAAAAAACCCTTGCTCCTGGTTCCCTCACCTCAGTAGTACCTCTGTTTTTCGGGCCTTTGTACTTGGAGATCATGGCACCCACTACAGCCACTTACTCCTCCTTGGGCCAGGGGACAACACAGTCATCTAGAAAACAGGAGAGACGTCCCATGTTCTGAGAAGGTCCGGCACTGGATGATGTGGATCCCCCGACGCAGGTCTAAAAACCAGAAGTGTCAGAGTGCTGTGTTGAATCCTCTCCTCCCCCGGTTGCCGCCAGTATTTTTTAAGCCCGCCTCTTCTCGTGACCGATATTATAAGTCCCGCCTCTGGTGTTATGGAGTCCGGTCCCCTGTCATGGATGCTATTTTTGAGTCTCACCGCCTGTCATGGCTGCTGATTTTAAATCCTGCCTGTTGAACCCCTTGCCCCACCACCTAGATTTGAGTCACCCTGTTAAGGCTTTTATTTTTTGGGCCTGCTCCCTACTTTTGAATTGCAAAGATGACGACTCTATTGACAATTCGGATGGCTTCCATTACAGTTGTTTCTGGAGAAACTGTAGTTGTTGCTAAATCTGCTACTGATTAATTCCCTGCTGCCATTTTTGTCCCTCCCATTAAAAAAAAAGCTTTACAGTATTTTTCGGACTATAAGGCGCACCGGATTGTAAGGCGCACCATCAATAAATGCCTGCTAAAACGGCTAGGTTCTTATATAAGGCGCACCGCATTATAAGGATGAGGTGGCATATATAAGGTGGCAGACCTGTGCACAGTTCAAGGCAGCTGTTGTCTGTAAGTACAGTTCATATATAAGGCACACTGGACTATAAGTCGCACCTTTTCTGAGAAAATCAAAGGATTTTTAGTGTGCCTTATAGTCCGAAAAATACAGTATTTATAAAAAATAAAAATACATGTGATTGATTCACATTTTTTATATATAGGATGTGAAATTCTGGATACCTGTGTCCTCCACCAGAGGGAGCTCACTACATGCAGTAGATGTATTATGAATGCATATGCAGCACGTGGGTGTACATTTTTTTTCTACTTTTCCTGGATGAAACCGCACCCCCTTTTTGCTTAGTCAGACCAATCGCACTTATTGTTAAGGGGGAAACTTAATATCACATCAATATTTTAAAAAATGACAAGTACCAATGGACATCTCTTTCAGGACACTAGGAGGCCTCCACCTTTTTTTTTTTTTTTTTTTAGAAGCCCCCCAAAGTTTGTTCTAAGTTGATAAAGGAGTCACAACCTTCATTAAAGGGGTTCTCCAGTCATATCAACTTGCTGATCAGTGGGGGTCTCCGTGATGTCAGTGATTGTACCCCTGTTGCGCTCAAGATAAAGAGAGTATCTCTATGGCGCTGCCGAAGGACGGCGTCAGGCTCTTTCCGTCCGCGCCTTATACATGAGCAGAGCAGCTGGTGCATGCGTGACTGGCTGTGATGATCATCTTGAGCGCAACAGTAGAACAATGAACCCCCGTTCTCGAGATACGTGGGGGTCCCCTTTCTGTAGATAGGGCCTAACTTGCTATGACTGTACAATCCCTTTAACTCTACAGAGCAGAGAGTGGTGACAAAAGACATTGCTGGAGGACTGGAAACATGAAAACTGTGTAATGCCTCATTTGTCCTGCGGGGGCACTGTAGGTAAACCAAACCGTGGCTATTATGAGGGGGACACTTCTAATAAGAGTTTGAATACTTCATTAATATCAGATTTTCATTATATAATCCCTATAAATGTACATTTCCCTACATTCAGCCTTACATTTTAAGGAACGCTCTCTATCCCGGGCCGCTATTACTTGGCACAGCCTGAACATGACATTGCCCAGACTCTGTCCCAACTTTGAGTAACATGGGTGAATTAACATGACTGAATTACGTTCACGGGGAGAGGGAGGGAAACGAGGGGATGTAGGAATCATTTGAAAAATGAACGTTCTTGGCAAAAACCTGGGAAATGCACTAATTCATTTTCCACGTTGTGACCTTTAAGAAAGAGGCAAGAGAAAAAAATAGAAGACTGTGGGAATAGCGGGAAGCGGAGCTCGCCCCGGTGCAGGGACCACAACAAGAGGGGAAATGAAGCGTGACATTCAGTAACACATCCACAGGCCTGCTGCTCCTGCTCCACTCAGAGGGCTCTTAAAGGCACAGTGCCTCTCCTATACCTTTCCCCTACTTTTACAACTGTGTTTTCAATTTTTTATTCTCTGCTTTTAAATTTTTTAAATTAAAAATTGGGAAAATTTGCCGTATGGTATTGCTGAAAAAAGTATTTTTGGGTGCACAGTTCTAATAAAATGCTATGTGTCTCCATAGTAACAGACTACAAACAAACATTGCGCAGTCTGATCCCAAAGTGTCCCCTATTATTGATGGCTTATACCTGGTAGGCCAGTAAGAAGCTCAGACTACACAGCGGTTACATGTAGTCTGATACCATGGAGACACATAGGAATATTTGTAATAAGTCATTTAGTTCATTATTACAGAGGCAATAACTTTTTTCATATCTTTTCACCCGTTGGAAGTCTTTGTAAGGTTTTCCTATCAGACTGACATAGTGAAGCACTGGATGATTGACAGGTGATCATGTGGGAAATCTTTTACTATTTTTTTGCAGAAACTTTCGCTTAGGGGCTGCTTCCGTTACAGAAAATGTGGCTAGCCTGTAATACCGAACACAGACTGTGTTGAAGAGTGGCGCTGTTTTTTGGAAAAATTCTTTTAATTCAGTTCATATTGTAACACATCATAATCCAATGCTCACTTCTTACGTGCTGATGATATGCACGCTCACTACAATTATGAAGATGCACATGCACGCCTGCATACCTACTACATACCTGCCAATGTGCATACAGGCACACTTAATGCACACTGATGCACATGCATGCTCATTTGCTACTTACATGTAGATACACATGCATACTCATTACCTACACATATGCACATGCAAGCACATTACCTACATACACTCTTGCACATGCATATACACTAGCTACATACACGCTGATGCAAATGCATACTCATTTGCTATACACACACTAGCTACATATACACCGATGCACGTGCATGCTCATTTGCTATATACACACTAGCTACATACACGCCAATGCACGTGCATGCTCATTTGCTATATACACACTAGCTACATACACGCCAATGCACGTGCATGCTCATTTGCTATATACATACTAGCTACATACACGCCAATGCACGTGCATGCTCATTTGCTATACACACACTAGCTACATATACACCGATGCACGTGCATGCTCATTTGCTATATACACACTAGCTACATACACGCTGATGCAAATGCATACTCATTTGCTATACACACACTAGATACACATACACCGATGCACGTGCATGCTCATTTGCTATATACACACTAGCTCGTACCGCCAATGCCATCATCTCATTTTGCTATGATACACAGCTAGCAATACAATCGCCAATGCCCACGTCATGCGTCAGTGCTATATTCTAGCAACACTAGCTACATACATGCCAATGCACGTGCATGCTCATTTGCTACATAAACACTTGCTACTTACACGTAGGTAAACATGCATGCACATCGCCTACATACATGCCGACACACATGCATACACATTACCTACACACACGCACATGCAAACACATTACCTACACACACGCACATGCATACACATTACCTACACACACGCACATGCATACACATTACCTACACACACGCACATGCATACACATTACCTACACACACGCACATGCAAACACATTACCTACACACACGCACATGCATACACATTACCTACACACACGCACATGCATACACATTACCTACAGACACTCTTGCTACATACACACTGATGCACATGCGTGCTCATTATCTACAGCATACACACACTGATTACGCACCCGCTTACTCTGACCAATGACGCTGCAGCTGTCGGGGGCATGCTGGGGCTTATTCACATGCTGCGGTTTAGCTACCGTTTTCTCTTTACCTTCACTAATGGTTTTTATTGGACAAAAAAACAGCCAAAAATAACTGCTGCAGTATTACATAAGATGTTTACAAACTTCTACTTTTTGGCTATGATTTTAGTTGTTTTGTCACAAAAAAAAATAGTTGGTCCCAGGGCCCCATCCCGGCCTCAGTACACCACAGCCATACAGCACGGTTACATAAAGCAGAGTCCCCCCCCCCACACACATCAGGCCTCTGGGGGGCTGCGGGAAGGTAGTCCCCTGCCTGATAGATTCCATATCTGCTTGATATACACCATGAACACTTCCTGGCAGGCTGGTGCTCTGTACATGTAACTGAAGCCTTGCAGGTGTTGTCTCTGGTATCAGCCCCGCACATCACATCATGGAGGAGGAATGCCGCTCCCCAGCCGCCCATCTGTATCCTGATATACCCACAGCTCTCCTATCAAGGTCTCTCTTTCTTAAAGGGGTCACTTCCCTGGACTAGGACCTGCTCCATCTCCCTGGAGGCGCTCATTTTACCCCCCCCCCCCCCCCCAAAAAAAAAACCCCGAAGTCTTCTGTTTCTTTATTAAAAATGTGTATTCCAATATCATTTCTTTACAGTTTTCAAGAACTCTGCTTGCTGTCATTCAGTAGGAAATGTCCTGTTATGTTTCTGGTTATGTGATTGGGGCCTAAGGCTCATTACCTGACAGGACTTTGATTAGTTTACTCTAGTTTACACTTATTTTACTTTAGTTTACACATATTTCCCATTGATCCACGCCTCTTTCTGACTAAGCCACACCCAGTATGTGTAATAGTAAAAAAAAACGGGCTAAAAAGTCTCAGCCAAAAAAAGGGCCAGTGTGTGTTAACCCTAAATCTCTCTGGTCACCCATCTAATAGTCGTCAGTCAGATTAGTATAGTTTTAGGTCCCAATATGCAAATTATCCACAATACTGTCAGGTCGGAGGATCTGACTGGCGCCGCCCATCTGACTGGCTCCGCCCATCTGACTGTAGGAGTTGAAAACAATGACGTTGATTACTTGGAAATGGTTCAGGCCTATGAAGGATGAGGCTGATGAAGGGTCCTCTTCCCAGACGGCAGAGTATAATATACTAGGGGTCAGACATATTTTGATCACCATAGTTACGTGAGGTGTCAGCAGAGATATGGGGGTACAATATCCGCCCTTGTCAGTGGCTGCACATTCCTGCTCAGTTACATACGGAGCTGCAGCGATGGGGGCGGGCGGGGGGTGATTTGGCAGATCTATTGTCCAGCACAGATGTTAAGTAATAATCATCTTTTTATTGGGAAAATCACTGTCAGCTGCGTCTTCTCATCAGCTGACAGGAAGGAGCGCAGGTTTTCTTCTAAATTTCAGTTTTAATATTTTATTTGTGGCTCGGGAATGTTTGTCTGCTGCCAAAATATATCACTGGGACATGGACCTTGTCATATAACATCCTTCTCCGAACTTAATCATTGCAAAGCCAATCAGATAACTCAAAGCTCCTTCACGACCATCCCGATATCAGGGTGACACCTTATTGGGTAATAATGGGGGGCACTGCTCCGCACCCTTCCAAAGAGTTAATGGAATAGTCAATATTAGAACACAATGATATGTAACAGGTGTGGCCCCCTGTGTGGCTGCCCTGGGACAGGTTAGGGCTGCTCATGAGGGTGTTGTCTGTGTAGTATCGCGGTTTTCACCCTTTAACCAATTCGTCACTGCAGGTCCTGGAGTTGGGGCATTACTAAATTAACTGTTTATAGTCTTTCCATAAGTGGTCTAGTGGGAATGATCACCCCACTGGGCTCCAACACGAGGTAAAGTCAGTTATCTAGGGCCCTATTCACACTCTGGATTACTTGTTACTTGCATATTTTTCATTAGTTAAGCTGCACCCTTGTACCACACTACCACCAAAAAGTCTGAAATTGGTTGTTACAGGGGTAAACTATTTGTGTTGACGTTATGTTAGAACTAAAATATATCTTCCTGAGGTTTCCCTGTGTCTTTGTGCTGTTACCACAGAGATTGCCATCTTGCTGCAAATGCAGCAAAGCCCATCTGGCTCCATAGAAGATCTTCCCAGCAAAGATGACCACCAAATGGCTGAAAAGGCCCACTTGTAGGCCCACGTAGCTCAAAGGCTCACTTGTATCTTTAGCTGTTGTCCAACCTGGACCTGGCAGGAGATCATTAGATGTTATACTGCCATTTTATTGGTTGCTGCTTTAGACTGGTCAGGAGATACCAGTGCATTCAACTGAAGAGATAGGAGAGAATGTGGCCGAGGTCAGGGGAAGCTGAGTTCTTTCTAGATTATAGGTCTGGGCAGAAGGATCAGTGACACAAATGGGCAAACACCCAGGGCTCAGAAAACTAGCAAATGGGACGGATAAGCAGGAGCCCTATTGCTCAGGCACCTTCCTAGAGTGAAGGTGCCTGAGCACATTTCTATATTAACTAATAATTAAAAATATTGGCACCAGGAATGTAATGTATGGAGAGAGAGCTGGTAAATACAGTATATATGGATCATTCTGAGTGTTGGGATTGGTTTAGCCGTGAACACAAAAAAACATGGAGGCACGATGCACATAGTAGTCTGCTGGAAGCAGTCCCATGCAAGGAAGCAAGACTAATAGCTGTATTACAGGGATGATGTCATCTAGAATCAGGAAACAATTAAGCATCGTCCCGTCCCAAGCGTTCTTTTAGCCATTTCCACTTAATATTCCACAGTTTGACCTTTGGGGTCTTTTTTGACCTATTTTGGGTTCCCATTCGATAATATAAATGAGCAGGTAATGGTTATTGTGGGATTTTTGTATCTTGTTACTGAAATTTGATTTGATTGAGTGCCGCTCTACCTTACACCTCGTAATAATGGTGTGGGCTGTCTAGAGGAGGTTGTTATGTTACAAGATGGCTTCCCAGGGAAAGAGTACAAAGCCATCAGTAACCTCAGGCGAATGGAAGTGCCAGAAGTACAGCATCGGCTGTGAGCTGGTTGTGAGGAAATCATTATGCTAAGTAGTGGGTGTGGTTATGCTAATTATGTATGGAATTTAACTTGTAAATGGATGCTCCCAAGTAAAGATGAGTGAACCCAATGGTCCCAAGACCCGAACATATTGCCAGATTGGAGACTGAACAGCCAATCTGACAAATTGTCGCTCCTGGTCAACTAGCCAGGAGGTATGTCTCTGGCCAATTTTTGCCATGGTTAGTTGCATGGCGTCAATTTCCTGGATTGGCTGTTTGACCGCTAATCTGGCAATATGTCCCGGTCATGCGGGGCCATTTCATTAAAAGGAGGCTCTGCTGTGGACATTTCCGTAAAGGCAGTATCTGCTGTGGACATTTCTATAAAGAGGGGGCTCTGCTGTGGACATTTACGTAAAGAGGGGGCTCTGCTGTGGACATTTCTGTAATGGGCGGCTCTGCTGTGGACATTTCCGTAAAGGGAGGCTTGCTGTGGACATTTCTGTAAACAGGGGGCTCTGCTGTGAACAGTTCGGGGCTCTTCTGTGGACATTTCTGTAAAGAGAGGGCTCTGCTGTGGACGTTTCTGTAAAGGGGGGCTCTGCTGTGGACATTTCTGTAAAGGGGGGCTCTGCTGTGGATATTTCTGTAAAGAGGGGCTCTGCTGTGGACATTTCTGTAAAGAGGGGGCTCTGCTGTGGACATTTCCATAAAGATGGCTCTGCTGTGGACATTTCTGTAAAGAGGAGTCTCTGTTATGGACATTTCTGTAAAGGGAGGCTATACTGTGGGCATTTCTGTAAAGGGGGGCCATTTTATTTGAATGGCAGCTGCATTTCCCACCATTTTTTTTTCTTTGTGGTAAACTTGCTTTTGCGTTGGCTTATATGTGAGTATGTATAATATGAAAACTTTTTTTTCCTCTTAGTGAAAAGGCCAAAGACAAGGGGACATTATAGCTGTGTGGGAACTACAGAACAAGGGGTGTTATAGTGTCCCCTTTTTAGTAGCTCCTACTTCTGAAAACAGAAAAAGAAGCTACAGAAAAGGGGACATTTTAGATTGGGGGCTGCTGGAAATGGCACAATATATGGGTTGGGTTATTTGCCAGGCGACCAATTTTCTTTCCAAGGGACCATAATAACAGGGTTACCTGACGAGGTCTGTGGAAAAAAATTTGGGTGTGGTACCTCCACTTCCGGTCAGTACGGGCTGCGGTGGTTTTGTAGGGCTGACGAGATTAGGCCTCGGGCACAAGGTTGGTTTGGACAACGGGGGGGGGGGGGGGGGCTCTAGTCATGTGAACACAGACACTTAATCCACCACTGATTGGTGCTTTAAGATGCTAAAACTTTAGAAGACTATCAAGGAGGTAGAAAATTGCTGCTAAATGGTACTGAAAGGCTCACGCTGTGATTTCCTGCTGCGAGAGAGGCAGAGAGAGCTGCACTGGTAGTAATGATAGAACTCTACTATTCTCTGTAGATTTTGCTATCTCTGCATAATTCAGATATAGTAAAGAGTAGAAACAAGTAGAACTTTCCTAGGAATCGCTATGATGGGACTGTTGGATGTTGCGTTTAGTATCGGTACCTACATGTTACCTGCAGATGGCAGTGTTGCAGAAGCTATATAGTAGGAGTATTCCTGCGTATATCACATTCTGTCGCTGTGTCGGTGTCTTCTCACTGTCCTGTGCACTGTCCATACAAAGACTTGGTGTAGTCTGTGTCTCCTATGTGTTATTTAAACTTTACAAATGGTCACCTGCAGAGTGGGGGGCCCCATTTACAAGAACAGGCCCCTTTATCCCCTCTATTTAGGAATCTGCATCATTCATCTCTATTCTTTCCTGTTTTTGAAAAGATTGCCTTTAAGAGGTCACACCCAAAGCAAATACAATGACAAATCGGCACATGAGCTCACAATCTTATACAGTATAAGATGAAGCATATTCTAAAACCGTGAAAATCTTTTGTTTCGGTCTACAGGTTTCATTTGCAGCGTGCCAAAAAGCAACCCCCTCAATAATCACCGAATACAATTGTCCATTATAATTCAAATAAAGATTTGTACTTCCCGTCATGGCCTGAGAGTGGCGCTAGACCCCTGGAAAGTCAGACCGCAGAGTCTTCATCGCTGCAGGTCAGTGGTCAGTGACTTTAATTTTATATTGAATCCGGAAACTTTTGGGATCGGAAAACCTCTAGAGGGAAAGTTGAAAAATTGTAAAATGAACTTTTACAAATAGTAATTAATAGCCATCATATTTTGGGGCCAGTGCACATTACATACATTGTCGTAATAAAATTTTAATAACAAGGTTTTAGAAAAAAATGCCATTGACAGCATCATGTGACAGCTGCAGCCAATCAATGGCCTCATCTTTAATGTGGGGGGTAGTAAGGGTTGTCATCACATCATAGAGAGACCGAAATCCCTGATTACTCCATGTGGTCACACAGGGGTCGGCTACAGGCAAAAATTATCTCATCTATCGCTTCCTCACTTAAAGGGGATGTCTTGCAAGAATTTTAATTTTTTTTTTAATAGATTTTAAGAGGATCAGAATGGCATTAAACTCCACTATTTTATCTGCGCTGATACATTGTACCAAACTATCAACTGTACTTGGTCACGGTATTGCCTAGCTCAAGTATTTGGATCCAAATAAGAATGTGCTCATGCAAGCAGTGGTCTTGAAAATGGAGAGGGTGACAAACAACATGAGTTGAAAAGGAAGCCAAAGATGTTAAATCGGTTGAAAGGGTTGACCAGGTCTAGAAAATCATAGCTACTTTTTCCAAATACAGCGCCACACTTGTCCTTAGGTCATCTACAGTACTGCAACTCATCCTTAAGAGATATAATACCGCCTACAACCTGTAAACTTGCGTGGCGCTGTTTTTCTGAAATAAACTACTTATTTTGATTTTAAATCTTATATAACTCCTTTAAGAAAATAAAAGTTTAGGATGTCTTCATGCATAAATAGACTAGGGCGTTACATTCAGTAGTAAAACCAAACCTGATGGACACGTTGTATGCAAGATTATTTTTTATTTTAAAAGAAAGTGTGTAAAATCGAATAAAAATTTGAATGTAGAACCAAAATTTAAAATGCCTCACTTCTCCCCCATCCTGCGCTTCCTGATGTTGCTGGGTCCTTGTTCCCTGTTCTATACTTCCTACTCACTCACTACACAGGAAGTGACATCATAAGCATGTATAGCCAATCACTGTGAACTGCAAAGACCCGCCTTAGTCAGTGATTGGCTGAACAGACACCTATTTCCTGTCTGTCAGACAATAGGAATCGGGCAGCACCAGAACAATAGCTTGAGTGGTCGGTGAAAGGTAAATATTGCTTAATTTTTTTATTTTTTACCCTACTTTTTGCTATTTAGCCCAATATGTGCGATTTTTAAGCATGTTTTTTCTTCTGGAAAATCCCTTTAATTGCAGGAAAATGTGTTTGGGAATTCCTATATAGCACCAGCCCTAGCCTTGCCTTTCTGTAGGGGATATATCTTGTATATTGGGGCACAATCGCCTCCGGGTACTGAACATGTATATCATATAGGGAGTCAAGGGCTATAAATGACCACTGTAGTTAGGGGCCCATTGTGTCCGGTTCCCCCTTTCGATGTGTGCACTATGTGGCGGTAGTTTGGCCTCGCTCATAGACCCCACTGTGCTTTTCCCTGGCCTAACCTTCCACACATACATTACCGGAGGCTCGGCAAACTCTGCCACGACCACAGAGGTGACAAATCACTTGCAAACAGATTCACCGGTGACAATTAGCTCCTTGTTAATTTGTAAATGAACAGCAGTGAGGCGCGAGGCCCAAGCTGGCGGCGACTCTCACAGGAGCCCTGGCGCGTAATATAACATAGAGCCCTAAGTGTGGGGAAGACTTCATAACACCTCGAGTGCTGCTCAGGTATGGATGAAATAACAGGGACAACGACTACAGAGCGTGTATGGGGCCACACTACAGGACTACGTGTGCCGCCATATGGGCCTCCATACAGAAAGGCACTAATTAGATGTATTCTAATAGATCAATTGTGTCATTTTAACTTAAATTGGATAAAATACAATGAATTCAGGGATAAGTTTGGTCCTGTAGAAATCTTGGAGCTTAGAAGGAGTCATGATGTGGCCTGAGGGTTAGGGACTCGTTCACACATTCTAGATTTCAGGGCAGATTCTAACATTCTTATAATACCCCTTAAAGGAAATCTATCACATGGATACAGTATTGTACACCAAGCACACTTACACGCTGGTGCGTGTCCCCAGAAACAGGATCTGTTCTTCCTCTAGCCTCTAATTGGCTAGTTTTGGAGAAAATTATCTTTAAAAATTATGCAAATGAGCCTCTGGGGTTCCTGTCTACTTCACAGAAGCCCCTTCTGGCTCTGTTGTCTTCTAATTATGACGTCACCAGCTCTTGGAAGGGAGAAGATAATCAGTAGCAGAGGTGTAAATAATTAGCAGACGAGAGAGCCAGAAGGGACTTCATGTAGACAGGAGCCCCTGAGGCTCATTTCCATAATTTCAAAAAACGATTTCCCCCAAAATTAGGCCATTAGAAGATAAAGAAATAACGGATCCTGTTTCAGAAGGCACGCCAGCTTGTCAGTGTGCTTGGAAGCGTAGAATACTGCATCCATGTGGTAGATTTCCTTTAAACAAAGAAAATCAATCATTGGGTTTATAGTTTTAGGTATTGTCACTGGAGAGCTGTGTAACAATACCCTTGTGTGTTGTAAGTAGTTGTTTGCATCTCACACTGTGTACCAAAATAGTCTGATAAAAAGTACAGCTCACCCAAAGAAAACAAGACCTCATGTAACTTTATAAAGGAAAAAAAGGAGAAAAAATGGAATGTAGTGAGATAAAAATGTGACTTACTGATAAGCGAAATATGATTTTATGGTCTTATGTATTAAGACATCATTGAAAAATAGTTTTTTTTAGCATTCTTACCATTAAGTAAATACTACCTCAGATGAACAAAAAATTTACGAAAAATGGAACCAAAACTGCAGTAATACACCCTTGACTGCTTCCATAGGAATGAGGAGGTTCTGCTAATCAAATGAGTAATTGATCATCAGCAGGTGTGACCACATCTATAAAAGCAGAAGTTTTGGAGGTTTGCTGGCCGGAGGCAATCAGGGATATGTAAAACAAAGCAACGGAGGAATCTGGGAAGAGTTATAAAGCCGTTGACAAACAAATTAAAGTCCATCATTCTGCAGTGAAAAAAGAATATTCACTATTCAAGACAATTTTTCAAGGAGTGGACTCAGTTAGCAGGTTGCATGTTCAAGCTCATGACCAGATGATTAGAAAAAAAGCTGAACATTTATGACTTGTGTGAAAAGGTCCTCAAAAGAAATCCCTGGAACAATGTCCCCTGAAGAGACAAGTAAAGAAAAAATGCACAGCGCCACATGTGGCCAAAACAAAACAAAGCAGATCAAGAGGATACAACCATGGGTTGAGTTGACCATGGATTCCTCTGTATGCCAAGCTTATCTACAGTCCAATGTGAGGCCATCTATCTAAGGGCTAAAGATGTACTCACCTAAGCTTGAGACCTTCTTCTAGATATACAGTGGGCGTGGAAAGTATTCAGACCCCTTTAAGTTTTCCACTTTGTGTTTCAGCCAATTGCATCCAATTGGTCAGATCAAAAAAGTCCCTATTTGCTCATTAATGTGCACTCTGTCCCCATCTTGACATAAAAAACCCAAAATGTAGATATTTTGATAATGTATTAAACAGGAAACTGAAATATCACATGGTCATAAGTATTCAGACCCTTTGCTGTTGACACTCATATTTAACTCACATGCTGTCCATTTAATACTGATCCTCCTTGAGATGGTTCTACTCCTTCATTGGAGTCCAGCTGTGTTTAATTAAACTGATTGGACTTGATTAAGAAAGACACACAGTCCTGTCTATATATGACTTCACAGCTCATAGTGCATGTCAGAGCACATGAGAATCATGAGGTCTAAGAAACTGCCCAAGGAGCTCAGAGACAGAATTCTGGCAAGGCACAGATCCGAGCAAGGTTACAAAAGAATAGTAAGTATAACTTACAGTTCTTAATTGGAACAAGCAACTGCCTTAACAGCAGCAAAACTTCAGCTGGTTGGAGCTCAGATCCTCAGGATGGTGTACACGCAGCCTGATAAATAGCTTCAGGCTGGGCTAGAACTCTGTTCTAGATCTAGTCTCATGTAGGCCATGGTGTCAGGGAAGCTTGCCTTAGACACCTCTGCTTCATGCGCTCTCCTCTGTACTCCAAAAACCTCTGGGAAAGACCCTCTGACTAAGACCTGGAACCTGCCAGACACAGGGGGCTTTAACCTCCACTTGTGAGCTGGCTTGCTCCTACCATAACAGTAACACAGAGCATACAGTAGGACAATGAGATTATCCCAGGCAGAGACTTACAGCTGCATACTCGATCTCTATGCTGGAGACCGCCTAATGAGGTGATCAGGCTCACCAGGCAGCTACTGACATGTAGAGGAACCAATTTCGCAACACCTACCTATACCTTTGCATCGGCAGGGGTGTTGCACAACCTGGGGAAACTGGAGAGGCTCTGCGAGGAAGAGGCAGAGGATCCCCAAATCCAGGTGTGAAAAACTTGTTGCATCTTCCCAAGAAGACTCCTGGCTGCACTAGCTTCAAGGCTGCTTCTACTCAACACTAAGCAAAGGGGCTGAATACTTATGCCCGGAGGAGATTTCAGATTTTCTTGTTTAATAAATTAGCAAAAATATCTACATTTCTGTTTTTTTTTCCTGTGACGATGGGTGCAGAATGTACATCACTGAGCAAAAAAAAAAGGAACTTGATTTGATTGGCTGAATACTTTTCATACCTGCTGTATACAAAGGGCATTCAAAAAGCATGGACTTTTTGGAATTTGCTCATATTTTGCGTCCTCCAAAAATCCTTGAAGGGTAAAATCAACTGCTTAGCTTTTGAGCCCTGTATGTGGATCGTTTGTCTGGAAGGTTTTACAAATTTCTCATGTAGAGATCAGAGTCTAAAAGGTGTCATAAATGGGAAAAGATCTTTAGTAGTAAAATTACTGAAAGTTTTTGAAAATTAAAGCAATTTGAATAAATTACAGTATATACTCGAGTATAAGCCGACCCAAGTATAAACCGAGGCCCCTAATTTTACCACAAAAACCTGGTAAAACCTATATTTTTTTTTTACTTGAGTATAAGCCGAGTTTGGGTTTTCAGCACATTTTTTTTTGTGCTGAAAAACTAGGCTTATACTTGAGTATATATGGTAGTCAAATTTTGGTCTTGAGGTTTTGTTCTGCACTGGTTCTAGCACTAAGCTCCTGTGACTTCATTCCTCCTCTCTCAGAGATTACTGTATCTCTCTACAAAGCTGACGGTGCTCATTGGGATCATAATGTCTCAACAGAAACCGGCGGAAGCCAAAGGGGCAACTGCAGCAGCGAGACCTCCTGGTTCTAGGGATCATCACATTTCTGAGCTCACAAAGCCCAACTATTATGACATGCCCAAATAGCAGACCAGAATATGAATAATGGACTAACCTCTCCAGATGTCTTAGAGGAACTATTAAGTCTTGCATCACTTTGCCTCACCAGAAGAGGGCGCTGTTTTAAGTGCAAAACCTCAGTTTTCTCTTGGTTTGGGAATGGGTTTGCCTTCAAGGGATACTCCTGGTTTGTTCTGGTCTCTATTGAGCTGGTAGCCCCAATGTAAAAGTCCCCACTTATCTCCCATGTCGTTTTCGGTGCCGCCTTGGTAGCCAATCTGCTTTGTATAGATTCCTGGGCTCTAGTTTCTGATTTTTGGGGCCACATTCCACTAAAACTCTCCATATTACCCCCCCCCACACACACACACACACACACACACAAAATAAATAATAAATATCTTCCCAAATTATTTAAGCCTTACCAATGCAGCCAGTGTGGGCCTAATGGCTCAACAATTTTTTGTCAAGTTTTTCATAGTTGCATTCTAAAAAAAAAAACACTTAATTTTGTATTTTTCCATTTAGGCAGTTTTTGGACTTGTTTTTTGTAAGTTGAGTTCCATTTTAGATCGTATCATTTTAGGGTGTGTATACATTTTTTCTGGGAGGGGTAAACTTTCCCTCTTTTAGTATTGATATATACTTTCAGAATTTCAGTTTTGCTCTTTTTATAGTGCAGGTAACATATTATTCTTGTTTTACGGGTAAGACCTAAATACAAAACCTTGTAATATTTTATATATTTTTTCCTGTGTTTGTTTATTGTGTCCCCCAAGTTCTGAGAGTTGAAGTTTTATGGATAAGCTATAGAGCTTGTTTTTTGCAGGAGGAGCTAAACCTTTTGAATACCACTTTCTGATAACTTTTTATTCCATTTTGGTGTGTCAAATTTACCGAAAAAAATATTCCTGCCATCAGGGGCAGATTAAGACTGCTATGGGCCCTGGGATGTATGATTATTATATCCCCTACATGTTTGGCACTAGAATCAGCTACTTGGGGAATGGAGGATGTGTCCCTTCTGTCTGCAGTTTCAGGAGCTTTGGAGGACCTTCAAAGGTCCTGAAATGGCTCTTGTGTACATATGTATTAAGAGCTGGAACAGATGTATGAAGTTTTATGGGAAAAGGTCCATTGCAGTATTTTGGTGGGTGGTTTGGGTGGCCATGGGCCCCCTCGGAGGCTTGGGCCCCGGAGTGCTACCCAAACCACATATATTATAATTTACTACTACTGTCTGCCATCTGTTTTTAATTTAATTTTATAGAGTTTACCATGTGGGGTTTTCATATTACAGGTCACTACAAAGGATAAATACTAAACCTCTGTATTTTTAGTTTTTAATTTGGTTAAATTTTACGGATTGAGACGAGTTAAACATTACTCATAGATCCAGGTACCGTGACTGTGGTAATCTTCTTATATTTGTTATCCATGGCCTTTTAAATCCTTGCACAATCAACCATTAAAATTATGCTAATGATCATTGTCAGGTGTTATGGGAGCCATTCTGTGATGTATCTTCACAGGCTTTTATACTGTCTCCACCTTCCCCCTGCTCCCACAGCACTTCCTCCCCTCCATCTGCTCTATGTAATCTCACACACTGGGTAGGAGGGAGTGCTCTGTGCTCCTGCACATTGTAACATAGTGAAGCTGCAGCATGGGGGGCTCTGGTAACACCTCCAGAGACTTTAAGGGTCATTAGCATAATGTTATGTGTTGATATTAGAAGGAGGGAGGCCATGGATAACAGGTATAAGAAGATCACCACAGTCACTGTGCCTGGATCAATGAGTAAGTGTCCCTGGTTTATTATGATGGAGTTTAACTTTATTTATTTTATTTTTTTTTCTTACTTTTACACTTTTTACGTTTTTCTTTCTATTTTATTATGGGATTTTCTAAACCCTGAAAGAATACACTGCAGTCCTAGTTGTCATGCAGTCCACAGGGACACTTTCCATGACTGTACCCCTGCTGGTCACTTGTTGAGGGGTGAGGGTGTGTATGTACGGCCATGGTGGCGGCCGGTGCAGGTATGTAAATAGACGCAGTAGCCCTCGTCGGCTATGAACTATAAGGAGAGATCTCTTCTTGTCTCACCATGAGATAGGGATGTAGATGTCCCTCCTCTCCATGTCACATCTCCAGGTCTCAGAAGACACCGTGTAGAAGAGAAGCTTATTAACAAGCTCTCACAAGACAGTTATTTTTGGAGGAGTCTCCGAGGACCTGACCCTGAAGAGGGAAACTCATTTATTCCACAGCTCCACTGTCCTGCCATTTCCTGCAGAGAAAGGGGAAAAGTGAAAACACATGTTCTGAGGCGAGGTTTAGGAAACCCCGCACAAGACAGATGAGACCTCCTATCCCCGATACATTAGTCAATGCCGGGATGGCTGCCAACCCAGGTGTTCTTGGCTCTTTCCAAATTTGCCAAGAACAATGTATATAGCAGCTGATGGCGCTGACAGAGCCCCTCACTCGTTTCCTGTGTCTTGGCATCTCAGGACCACTTTCCCACAATTATCTAGAATGTTTACCCAATTTAACAAGACCAGGCAGTGGTGGACCTCAGTGGTCTGCAACCTCCAACATCTAATCATCATTGACCGGGTTATAACTAATATCCAGGGATCTCCTGACTGTAGATTACAGGACAGGATCACACAGCGCTGGATTATATGTAATATCCAGGGATCTCCTGACTGTAGATTACAGGACAGGATCACATAGCGCTGGATTATATGTAATATCCAGGGATCTCCTGACTGTAGATCACAGGACAGGATCACACAGCACTGGATTATATGTAATATCCAGGGATCTCCTGACTGTAGATTACAGGACAGGATCACACAGTACTGGATTATATGTAATATCCAGGGATCTCCTGACTGTATATTACAGGACAGGATCACACAGTGCTGGATTATATGTAATATCCAGGTATCTCCTGACTGTAGATTACAGGACAGGATCACACAGCGCTGGATTATATGTAATATCCAGGGGTCTCCTGACTGTAGATTACAGGACAGTATCACACAGTGCTGGATTATATGTAATATCCAGGGATCTCCTGAACTCTAGATTACAGGACAGGATCACACAGCGCTGGATTATATGTAATATCCAGGGATCTCCTGACTGTACATAACAGGACAGGATCACACAGCGCTGGATTATATATAATATCCAGGGATCTCCTGACTGTAGATTACAGGACAGGATCACACAGCGCTGGATTATATGTAATATCCAGGGATCTCCTGACTGTAGATTACAGGACAGGATCACACAGCACTGGATTATATGTAATATCCAGGGATCTCCTGACTGTAGATTACAGGACAGGATCACACAGCGCTGGATTATATGTAATGTCCAGGGATCTCCTGACTGTAGATTACAGGACAGGATCACACAGCGCTGGATTATATGTAATATCCAGGGATCTCCAGGACAGGATCACACAGCGCTGGAATCATATGTAATATCCAGGGATCCCCTGACTGCAGATTACAGGACAGGATCACACAGCGCTGGATTATTTCTTTGGAAAGTTTTATCCTCTCCACCATATAGGGCAGTGGTGGCGAACCTATGGCACGAGTGCCAAAGTTGGCACTCTGAGCCCTCTCATTGGGCACCCAGGCCATCACCCCAGCATGAAGTTCACCAGACAGAACTCAAAGAATCTTTCTACAATGATAGACAAATTTGCCCTCCTCCTTTCAATTGCGTTGGTGTCCTTAGGAGGCTGAACGATTGAAAGTTGTCAAAGAACAAGGAGAAATAAATTACTGCTTATATTGCTGTGCTGGCACTTTACAATAAATAAGTGGCTTTTGGTTAAAGTTTGGGCACTCAGGCTCTAAAAGGTTCGCCATCACTGATATAGGGGATAAATGTCTGATCTCTGCAAGTCTAACATTTTGGACCTCCAGAGATCAAAAGAGGAGAGGTCTAGATTTATTTAGCAGTGGTGATGTTTGTGCAGTCACATGAGGGACATATGGTAAGTATCTTTTATGGGAAAAACTCATTTAGAGAGTGGCTTTATTCACAATAATTTTTGCCAAATTGTCATATGTGATTATTTTGTAAAAAAATAAAAAGAACAATCCCACATGGTCTTGCTCTCCCTCATTCCTCATGGATGAGCATGGAATAAGTAGTATAAACCAGCACTGAAATTGTTACATGAACTGTTAAGACCATGTTGTGTTAGAATTTGGAGACAACAGCTTCACACAGTTGTGAAGAGCTGACCCGTAACAATTCAGCTTTGTCCGAGTTGCGCAACTCTAATTTTAAAATTAACACTTAATTTAACTTCTTAAGTGGCCGCGGTCGCTTGCTGCCATTTTGGTGAGGATTGGCACCCCAATAATCCTTCCCAAAATATCAGTCGCAGCTGAGGACATTTAAACTCCACTGTCAATTTTGCCAGTAGCATTTAAACAGTTAACGGGGTTAAGCCAAACACAGACCTGGACTACTTATAAACCTTCAGGTAAGGTCTTGGTTACCTGAACCTACAAGTTTTGAGGAATCACTGACTGTGATGGAGGGACTGATAGGGAACAGGGGAGATCTTGTACCTCACTATTCTTTACAGGAGACTTCTGCATTCACAGTTGTACACAGACACAGCTCTCCTGCTAGCTACACACAGAGAGCAACACATGACTTCCTGCTTCCTCCAGAGTAAGCAGGGAGCAGCAGACCCGCCCCTCCTCTTCTGGCATTGGGAATCCATCCAGTTTCTTGAGAAAACAAGCTCATCGTCTCATAGACAAAAGCAGAACAACCATGAGGAGACAGCTACTGCAGGGACAGACTAGACTGAGGAGGATAGCAACGAAAATGCTGAACATAGGCAACAAGAAGTGCAGATTAGGAAGTGGACATTAGTAATTGTTACTATAGAATAACACAATATACTGCAGAATATAAAAAGTTGTATGACATCACCAGTGATTTTTCCTATGCACACAGGTAATTAGAGTATTGTGTGAGTCAGTTTTGTGTTTAACCCCTTGGATCCCAGCATTACAATACGGACGGGTACAGAACGATTCTTTGTATTTAATACACACCTCGTTCCTGTTTTGGCATTGTGGTGTCCCCCTCCCCACCCTTGCTGTCACCTTGGCTCCTGTCTCACATACTCTAGATTCCCGGTATCTCAGTCCCCAGCGGCCCATTGTATTCCAGGCAGATGGAGCCCGTTCCACCGAGAATTTACAGTGTGACAGCAATATAAATAGCCCAAAAAAAAAAAAAAAAAAGGAATCAGCCGGCTCTGGGTATACTGCTAGGGCCAAAGCATAACAGAAAGAAGCGGGGATAGTAAATGATATGCGCTCCTACTACATATGTCCGTGTACGAGGGGCTACAGAATAATATATGTTCTAGATTTCCCAGGCGTAGATCCGCTAATGTATGCAGGCTCACACGATTTAGTAATCATATGTAATTTAACCTTTTCAGTGCTATCATCTATGTTCAGAGATGTTAGGATATTCCTATTGGAGTCAGTTTAGTGGTTGTGCAGGGGGCGCAGGGGGCCCTTTATGATACGGGTGTAATAGCATGTGGTTGAGGGACCTTTGGGGTCTCCGCAGGTCATAAGACTAGGTTCTTACTACACACTAGTAAAGGGTAAAAGTAGCGCAGTACTGTAGACTGAATAGTGCAATAGGTATGTAAAGCAGGGATTATTTTTATGTTAGATACATCAAACTATGTCACTCATCTTATAAGGAGAGGGTAGCGTCTCCTTATAAGTTGCTGCAGGCTCAGAAATCTCTGAGGATCTGCAGTAGAAAGTAGGCAGGGAGGAGAAGGAGGGGGATGCAGCTGCAGGATCTCTCTCTGTGATTGCCTGCTGTGAGAGGGGAGAGGGAGTAAAAGTGAGGAGATGTCTGATCACTGCGGAATGTTGGGCCCGGCTACAAAAAAAGAACTTGCCAACTTAGCTTACAAAGAAAGGTAGGTGTAAAAGGGTTAAAAAAAGCAGTAAAACTAAAATACAATAAACAAAAATCTACTCTGTAACCCTAAGGTAGGGTCTATAAACTTTAAGTGTCTTTGTGACTACCATAAAAATCCTCCTGCGGTGTTAGGCTTCCTGCATATGGTGGTTTTACAGCCTTAATGAGTTGTAGTGAACCTTTTAAGGGCACCCACTGACCTGTGAGGGGCCCAAATGTATCCCATCTCTGAGTGAACAAAAATATTTTACTTTAACAAAAAAAAACATAATCTCACACAAATATAAATGATTATATGATGAATGATTTTCGCCTGCAGTTATTATGGCTGATGTGATTTTTTATTACCTTTTTGTCCCTCTTATGTTTATAATTAGTGAGCCCAATTCTATTCTGTTGCAACTCTTGGTCGTATCTTACTGAAAAATATAGAAATACCATATATACTCGAGTATAAGCCTAGTTTTTCAGCACAAAAAAATGTGCTGAAAACCCAAACTTGGCTAATACTCGAGTAAAAAAAATCAAAACTCACCTTTTTGGCTTCCCCCGCTGCAGGGGGCTGACTTTATACTGGGGCAGGGGGCTGGCTATATACTGGGGGATATGGGCAGGCAGGCTATATACTGGGGGGCAGGTGCTGGCTATATACTATGGGGAAGGGTCCGGCTGGCTATATACTGGGGAGGCTGTGACCAATGCATTTCCCATCCTCAGCTTATACTCGAGTCAATAGGTTTTCCCAGGGGCCTCAGCTTATACTTGGGTCGGCTTATACTCGAGTATATACGGTAATTTGGAGTGGTTTGCCAAAGTCATTCTCTTCCTAATAAAAAATGAAGGACTTGGAAACTGCCTACAAGTCACAAAGTCAAATCTATGACAATTTTCCATATATCCAAAGACAAAAAAACTCCTAATGCTTATTTTGTCCCCTTAGAGATGCCTTCATTACGACATAATAATCACACTAATCATCCATCCCACCTTGCTTGCACCCACAAACTGGTACGGATGAAAACTTGTACTGGTCCGGCAAAAAACAAACTCTCATAAACCTACCTGAATGGGAAAATTGAGAATTGGAATTAAAAAATGTAAAAAAATACCACCGCAATCCTGCGAATAAAGTTTTTATGGCAAAGGCTGTAGAATCAAAATCTGGAATTACTCTTGTTTTTCAACGTTACCCCATCGAAACTGCTATGTATCGAAAACTTAAAATGTCATATGTAATAAGAAAATTTTTTGCAAAAAAAACCAAAAAAAAAACCAAGCCCTCATAAGGCAAAGCGATGGAAATTTATTTTAAAAAAAGTTATCGCTGTCAAAACAGGCATATAAAAGAAAAAAAGGCTACAAAAAAGGAGCAAAATACATAAAGTCATAATAGAGTTAAACCTTTCCCTGTTTTGTGATGTGACGGGGGGAGGATTTCCAGTCCATCCCAGTTATTCGGATACAAAAACTCACCCTAGGAGACGCTGAACTGGTTAAGCCGTGTCACATGGCACTCACTTTTCATATAGGTCATATAGGAGGGGGGGGGGGGGCTGCACCTTGTGGGGTGATTTATGGGCCCTGATTCCAAGCACATGTCCAGGAGTGAGAGCCGCTTCCTACTTCCCTGTGTATGTCCTGAGTGTGTTCATGCTGTTAATGTCTGTGCCCCTACCTCTAAATCAGCCGGCCTGTCAGAGAGGCCGTGCTGCTGATATGACCCCCGACTCACATCTGTTCTGCATACCTCTCACCTCCCCCGCTACATGATGCATCCTGCATACTGTAATGTTACGTGCATGCCCCCAGAAGACGGAAAAATAATACAAAAGTCACTAAAACATGTAATGCAAGCAACAAATTTATAAAGGGAACCTGTCAGTAGGTAGGGCATAGAGAGAGACCTGTCAATCACAAATCAGCAATCATTGGAAGAAAAAATATAACATAATATGTACAACTTTGTCATAAAACTTGATTCAAAATTCCCTATCACGCTCTATGGGGGACATTTATTATACGCCCACCCTCGTGTGCTCGCATATAATAAAAGCCCCGCCCCTCTGGCAAGTTATTACAATTATTTCAGGGCTTCTACAACAGTTTTCTGGCATAGGAGCCCTAATAAAGGTCTTCCTTTGTCTCCATGGTAACAGACTACAACTAGACCCTGTGTAGTCGGATCTTGCAGTAATACACTTCTACCTGTTCCCTTCTTGGCAAGTAGTAGCGTCAATATGGAAGGTGATATGGCTGCAGCATCAGACTACACAGTGTTTGATTGTTGTCTGTTACCATGGACAAGCATACACATGCTTTAGGAACTGTAGACACAAAACCATAGAGCATAGAATAAGGGGTGAGGGGTCCTTCATTATGTAGACCACCTATAGATCTCAATGATCTCCTTCCCCTATGGCTTTCAGATGCATTTAGTAATCCATCAATGGATCTAATGGAGTAAGGATTATCCAGAGTGGAGAATCCCCTTAAATTCCACAAAAACAGTCCCTGGATTACAAGCTCAGTCCCTAATTTTCAGAGACTAACCAAATTTGGCCAAATCCCAATCTGGAATGGGGTGGGGTTTACAAAACTCCACCCAGAAGTGGGTGGGGTATTCTGTTTAATACCAGAATCGGGGAGTCACATATTAGAAGTTCTGCCGATTTGTGTTTTGATTCGTCATCCTTAGCAAGATCTCTGTCAGTGAATGGAACTTTTTTTAAAAAAAAATGTACATCCTGGTCATCTGTAACCGGTGGTAATTGGGAGAGATGTTACCCAGGCTATGTGTACAGCTCTACAGCATATGTTGGTGCTATAGCTCAGGTCACTGCTATATTTCCTGGAGTAATATGTGGTGACGCTCGGTATCGGACTACAGGTGACATGACGCCTCAGTGCGGGCTTACATTTGCTTCTTTAGGGTTTGTGACACCCCGGTAATCATCTTACAAACACCAAGGACAAGGAAGTCGTTAGAGGATCAGAAAACTGTGTACAAAGTGTTTACTAATTACAGAATCTGGGTCATGGGTCCCTTTGGACCACAGACATCTGGCAGGCTCTAATTAAACAGCCAACACATAGGAGAATGTGCCTATAGTAGATGCTGGTCCGGGCAGCGCAGGTAACCCCTTCACGTCCATAATGGTGGATTCATGACCTACGCTTCTCTTAGGGTTTAGGGTTGGCCATGGTGGGGTCATGGCATCTGAATAGCCAGATGGTCCCACAGAGGGGCAGCCCCTGTTTACATTGGGTTGGTTACTATGCCCTCCAATCATTGCCACTCAGAAATATTGGGCCGGTACGGCGCCACAGGGGCACCAATGACCAATCCCATAAATTAAAGCTCCTCCGTAAAAAAATTGACCAACCAGATTCCCTTCACCATATATTATGCTCGCTAGCCGTCTTTTTGGAGAAAACCTTATAATAATGACGTATTACTATATGGCAGCATATTACATCACTAAAAATATTCATAATTATGCAAATGTATGCAAAAAATAGCTATCCTCTAGAAGGAAGAACGCTTCCTCCTTAACGCCACTTATAGGCAGCTACTTGTAAGTCAATGGGGGTCATTTACTAAGGGCCCGAATCGCGATTTTTTGTCGAGTTTTCCGAATATTACTGATTTGCGCCGTTTTTCCCTGAATTGCCCCGGGTTTTTGTCGCACGCGATTGGATTGTGGTGATTCGGCGCCAGCATGCATGCGACGGAAATCGGGGGGATTCAGAAAAATCTAGGATTTTTTTAACGGGCTTACGGGCTTACCTACACCAGGATAGGATAGTGAACTCCGGCGGACCTCAGCGGACTTCAGCGCAGCAGCGACACCTAGTGGACATCGGGCGCACTACCTTAGTGAATCCCGTCCGGACCCGAATCAGCGTCGGAGAACCCACCGCTGGATCGCGACTGGACCGGGTAAGTAAATGTGCCCCAATATCATTCCCATTGAAGAGTTAAGACTATGGCTATGCCTGTCGGTGGTGCTAAAGAGTGTGCTTTTCTTCCTTCTGGAGGAGAGCTAATTTGCATAATTATTTTTCCCATAAAGCAGTGCGTGTAAGAGCAGCCGAATCTCTTCAATGAGAATGAGGAGAGCCCTTAAAAGTGTCCTAATAGGGTTCTATTGTCCCAGTTTCCATTAACCTTTGAAGAGATAGACCTTAGTAGCCTCCAATTTGGGGTGGTTTCCGCTATAATCTGGGCTCTCCTCTGGTGGGCTGGTTGGTCACTTGGTATAGAGCCATGTCTGTGCTACTCCTCCGCACAGCCCCATATATCAGGGGTAATGTATGTATTTCCTCCAGGGAGGTGACAGGGGTGCACACCCTTTGCCATATTTCACTTGCACTCCTGGAGGAAGTGATTGTATTCACAGCTGACGAGTCGGCCATTCGTCAGTCACAATTAATGACCAGGGGCCCGGCTAGTGGAATCTCAGGCATGCCTGTCCTCATTGTGGCAGACCTTGGGGGGGGGGACTATGTTATTCCAGAGTTAACCCCGTGATTGCCGGAGGCCCCAGCACACGTGGATTGACAGATGGCAGCAGGTCGTAGAGATAAACGCAGCCAGCCTTAATGATTAACTCAATAAATTCCCGCAGACAGAGGCAATCTGTCACCGCGACCTGATACCCTGCAATTAGCAAGAACTGTTAGTTCCAGTCCAGTGCCCGACGCTAAACTCTGCCCAATTACCAGCAAATAAGTGACTCTCCTCACATCAGGAACCTACCGCATACAACAAGGTGATAAACAACCCAAACCCCCCAAGATAATACCGCCCCGAGGCCACGACAGTGCCCACCACCTACACAACACTGCCGCCTGCGCCAATTATTAACGGGAACATCAGAGCAACGTGTGGTTATGTGGTCACTGTGTGGCGGTATTATCTGAGCACTGCAATAATATCATAGTATATAAGGCTGGAAAAAGACGCAAGTCCATCAAGTCCAACCTTCAATAATAATTCTTTATTTATATAGCGCACACAGATTCAGCAGCGCTGCACAGAGCTTGTCACATCAGTCCCTGTCCCCAATGGGGCTCACAATCTAATCACCCTACCAGTATGTTTTGGAGTGTGGGAGGAAACCACAGGACCCGGAGGAAACCAACGCAAACACGAAGAGAACATACAAACTCTTTGCCGATGTTGACCCTGAGATTTGAACCCAGGTCCCCAGCGCTCCAAACCTGAAGTTTGAGCACCCTTCACCCTTGAGGCTTGAGAAAGGCTCACACCGAGCCGAAATGTTGTTTTGGGATATGCAATAAAGAGGACTTTACATTTTTCACCTTTAACCTGGATTGCTATCTATCTCATATCTATCTATCTATCTATCTATCTATCTATCTATCTATCTATCTATCTATCTATGTATCTATCTCATATCTATCTGTCTATCTGTCTATCTATCCCATATCTACGGTATCTACCTTTCATCATATTTATCTATCATACAGATTTCATTTAGTTCCAATTTTTGGGTACATTAAGAACAAAGTTGTGATTTTTTGATTTGATTTTGGATTTGGTGGATGTTAAAATGGGGGACTTTTATCCGGGTTTTCTGGCATACTAGCCCTAACATAGGGGGCACCATTATACACTGGTGTACTTAGTGGTGGTAGGGTTTCCTAAATAGGCTGCTCGTCATGTCTAGGAAATGGGAGGGGACAGTGTTTTACGTGTAATTCAGTGTTTAATATTGATGAAATAATAACTTTGTAAAAATGCTGGGGGCGGCCAAGCACCTCTCGGCTTCCCCGGACTTTAATATATTCACACCCCCTACCCGCTGCAAGCCTCCTCCCACTGCCGGTCGAGGAACGAGGAGAGAGCACAGCCCTCTAACGTCACCGGCCGGACCCTAATTCCCCGGCTGACAGCAGGAGGAGACGTGCTGTGGGGGGCGTGCAGGAATTAAAGACCATGGAAGCCTAGAGGCGCTCGGTCGCCATCTGCCTGAGTGCCTCCGGCACTTAAACATTTATTTAATTCTTAAAGGCTGGACTTGATGGACTTGCTTCTTTTTCCGGCCTTATATACTAGGATACTTTTACAAAGTTGTTATTATGGCAATAAAAATGCTGAATTACACGTAAAACACTGTCGCTCCATCCCCACTGCCTATTTAGGACACTTGACCACCATTAATCTGGTGGTAGATGTCCTTTAAGTCTTGTTCCAGAAACAGCGCCACTTGTATTCATGGTGGCCTTTGGTATTGCAGATTTTACCTATTGATCATATGACCAGCATTGTAATATGTAATTACAGAGCAATGAAAAAATAAAATTTCTAGCGTCCAAAGTCATAACATAACATAACATAACCCCTAAAAACATAACATTAGTCTAATTTCAGTATATATTATCTGTAATATACTATCTATACATCTATTACATATCTATCCAGAGCCGCACGGTGCTATAACATAGTCCTCAGCCAGAATTTCCAGGTAGGGGATTCCACTGGAGGCCACTCTCCAAAACTGATAGTGAATTATTGATGCTGCTGCTACATTACACTTTACAATTTCTTATATTTTACAGATTATAAGACACAGAGGAGGGTGCTGGAAGTTGGGGAAGGTTCTGCTCTCCACTGATGACAACCTTTACATAGCGTCTAATATTCACATGTTTTCTCCATTCCCGGCAATGCACAGGTTCAGGACTCTAGTGACCCCATGGCCCGGCCGTCCTTCTCTATATAATGAGACTTTATAAGATCAGCACAAGGTTCTCATTTGAGTAGTCGCCAGGGCGCTATTCAACAGAGGTTGGCGCAATGTATTGTACAGAAAGATTTGCTTATATCAAAAATGCCCCATCCGTGCTCTCTTTGCACTGCACCCATCAGCTTCAAGTTATGCCACTGCATCTAGCTATCACAATTTGGCTTCATATACTTACACCCAGGGCTGGCACCAGAATTGGGCATACCTGCCCAAGTCCCGGGGCTGAGAGCTACTGACGGGCCCACATAAGGCTGTACATAAGGAATCCATGGGTTAAGGGGGGCTGTATATAATGAATCAATAGGGTTGAGGGGGGCTTTATTTAAAATAGCCATGAGGGGATGTTTGGGATGATAATCTAGGAAATATTTTAGGGAACAGGAGACTGCTTTGGTTTCTGAACTGTTAATGCTGCCACATGAGTTCACTGCAAAGGGGCCCACTGAGGCTCTGTCACCCAGGGGCCTACTGACACCTGGAGCCGGTGCTTACCTGATGCCTAACTTATAATTCACAAAAATAACTCTGGAGTAGGCATTGAGGCAATCTTTCACCTCAAAATCTGTTACCAAAATGGCCTCCAATTGCTTTCTGCTGCAGATTCTAGGAGGGTACTTTGAGCATATTTTGTGACTGAAAATCACCTCAAAAATCGTATTAAAATTCTGAATGTGAACAACTCCTTTTACTTCAGACCCCTTTAAAGAGGATATTATTATAAGAGTATTACTGTTAGTCACTTCACGTGACTTGAATGGTTTTAATGTTTTGGCTACACAGGATATAAGATGCTACCTGAGGTAAAATTTGCCTTTATTCCTAATAATAAATGAATTTGTGTCTCAAAAATCTTAGGCGCATGTCTCAAAATAAATTTGGTATGTTTTAAACACGTTTCTAATCCCCCCTCCCCCCCAAGATTTTACTGCTAATTTACCACACAAACTTTGTCGCGCAACGATTTTGCCATAATTTAGGCCAAAAACCTATACAATATGCCTTAGAAATGTTGTCTGATTCTCTTTGCATATTTTGGTTTTTCATTTACATTTATTTTGTTATGTTTGGTATAGTTTGTGGTGTAGGATTTTAATCCGAAATAGCATCATGTGAAGGTAATGCCGTAAATCCGCAGTGTGAAAGGGTTAATGTATGTAAAGTCATGGAAATATGGAACACGTGTGCGCTCACAGGAGAATATTCCTGACAGGCCCATTAATTCTTTCAGCCTTTAGGAGATTTTCCTCAGATTGTGTGTGAAATCAGCTCCTAACGATGCTGCGTACTGTACACGAGCAGCCGCTTATGTGCAGGGCTTGTATACCTTGTTACCCACAATCCTTCTGGGCATTGACAGACATGAATACAAATAGCCTATTGTCTGTGATATAGGTACTCCACTACTTCTTGTATAGGTCCAAATAAACAGTTTTATCATATCAATTAAAAAAGTTGACATTCATGTTTTATCGATAGGAAGATTGGAATATTCCTGACAGTCCTGACATTGGGACTGTCTCCTCTCAGCACTCACACCTGAGATGCCTATGAATTTTTATGATTTAAACTTAGGACCCTTGGTATCAGAGGCATCATCATGGTATATTGATCCACAATCTCACCTTGTGGTTTTTTTTTTAACCAAAAACATTTACAAAAAAACAAGAAGGGAGTATATGGATTAAAAAAAACAGGACTATTTATTACAATCATTTTCACTGTGCACAATCAAAGGTACATGACATCTGAGGCTTCACAAAGAATAAGATGTCGGTACTTTCAATGAGTATGGTTTTTAGTTCATATTTCGCCCAAAAGCTTTCCCTCAGGGTTAAAACATCCTTTGAATTGAGGTAATAAAAAAATCTTAACTTTTGGAAAAACTGCTCAGGAACACTCAGGTGGGACATTAATCATAGTGGGTCTCAGGTTCGCCTATTTTTGCGCCTGTTTTGTTCTTTTTTTTGGCTCCTGATCTATGATGGATCTAGTTTTGCCTTAGAAAAATGCGTTTTGGATTTGTCCCATGTCCGATTCATTTGCGTATAAATTTGCGCCAAATTTGTCTCAAATTGTTAGATCTCAAATTTGTGACCAATAATGAAAGGAGACTGAGAAAATGTGACAGAACGTTCAGGGCTTCATTTTTGCACGAAATAGTATCAGCTTGTACAATGTCCGGACCACATTGAGATGTAAATGCAGAGACTAAAAGTTACAGATCTGTAAAAAAAAAAAAAAATTAAACAAATTCTTGCTCAAATGAGTCTTTTCCTTTTTTTATTATAATGTACATGAAATGGAGACGGATAATATTCTCAGATCTGTACAATAAGACAATAATCACTCCCAGAGATGATCCCATAGACAATGATGAAGTCGTTACTGGGGAAATTTTACATTTTATAACTGCTCCGAAGTATTTTCCATGTTGAGTAAAGGTAATTTTTCATTTGGGAAGCAAAAACGTTTGTTTTCAGTAATGAAAAGTGAAGTTTTTTCCAAGTGCAGCTGCTCAGAGTTGGTGCACTTTTTTGGCGGCAAAATAGTGAAACTGTAGATGCCGGACAAACATCTGTATAGCAGCCGCTCAATGTGTCAGATAAGGTGCACAGACTACTGAACCAAAACCACTAAGTGCCGGACTTTTGCTTGCACCCAAAAAGTTGTAAATTAGAGACAAATTTACTAACTGCGCAAAAAAATGGCAAACACTGTCTAAAAAACTATGATCAATGCCCCCCCTCAGTTTGATAATAATAAAAAAGGAGAATCTTTATGAAACTTTTCAGAGGGCTTCATGCTCTCCACACTCAGGGGCTTCTGGGTCTAATGGGCTTGAAGTACTCTAGAAGTCCTGAGCATGATGTTAATCACAGTGAAGGAGGCGTTCTGAGGGAGGGAGAGCTTGACTTCAGTATTAAACTCTCCGCCTCCTTGATTTTTCACAACCAGTTTACAACTCACTTCAAAGTTGATTTTGTGGATCATGCAGGCCCGGCGCCAGCACCCGGCTAACCTGGGCAAGTGCCGGGGCCCCCACTCGGGCCCCCGGGTCAGCAGGACATCTGCCCCGCTGCCCAGGAGATTCCGTCCCTCTCTCATCCTCTGGACACAGATCGCGATGAGTACATGTGCAGTCACTGCTTTCCCCGGCAGGAGCTGCAGAGGCTGAAGGACCTGTGATGACATCATAGTCACATGACCTGCCGGGGAAAGCAGTGACAACACAGAGTGACTACTGGAGGGCGGCCCATAAAGGGGCCCACTAGAGCTCTGTCGCCCAGGGGCCCACTAAAACCTGGAGCCGGCCCTGGGATCATGGAACCATGCAGGGTCACTAAAGAAACATGATTTGGAAAGTGTGCAGACCCTCCATGCTTCTTTCTTTACACCTGGGTGCTCTGCTGAAGAGGAGGAGCTGCAACAGAAGAGTATGACTTATCCTGCACCCCCCCCCCTTCCTATCTCTGTCATTAATACAATAACAATTTAATACAAACACATTACTGAGCACATAAAGGAGCGTTCCCATATGTATCCGCACCATGCACCACATTTATGTTGTGGTGTACATGCGTTCAGCTGTGTACACCAAAATAAAAAAGAAATGGTGCACTCACTTCACACACCTTGGGCGCCTGCAGGGTGTGCAAGAATCATGAAGACTGCCCTGTGGTACTACAGGAATTGGGAGCACTCTGCACCACAGCGAGACAAACTGCACGTAGTGCCTCAATATTAATAGATGTGGCTCAGGGTCTTATAAGATTTTTTTCCCCTATACACCCACTAGGTATTATTTTCATGGGATGTCTTATTTTTCAATGAACAAGAATTCACATTTATTGCAAGATGTCATAACTCACCTCTTCAGTCAGGGAAATCAGGTGCAGCAATGGGGGGCCTCAACCTGCTGAAATACATATGGCTGCAGGGGCAGCGTACGGGACTGTAGGCCTCTTCCAGCTCGAATTTGCATAGCGCTACCAGGACAGCTGTTGTGGCTGCGGGTCTCTTCAGTGAGATGATGATGAGTCGATGCTGCTACGACCATCTTTGTATAGGCAGGGTCAGATTAATGTAGTTGGAGGCCCTTGGGCACAAAATCTGGTGGAGGCCCCCATCGGATGTAGCTCAGACAGCAATACAAATGACTATTTTATATTATCCTTAACCCTTTAACGACCCAAGACATAATAGCATGTCACAGGTCGGCTGGGGGTGCATGGAGAGGGCTCACGGGTAACACCCACGATAACCCACACATCGGGTTAGGTTTGCCAGTGGCTTCAAAAAGATGGCGGGGCATGGGCGTCGCCATTTTGTTGGAGATCGTCGCTCCCCGTGGCGTCATCGTGGAGCGGCGATTGGATGCCATGACAGTCTCGGGTCTTCCGAAGACCTGAGGCTGTCTCGTTTTGACCCATTGATTACAATGTGCGATTTGCACATTGTAATGAATGAGGAGGAGAATCCCAATTTACTGCCATACAGTAGTATGGCAGTATATGGTAGGATCAATCAGACAACCTAGGGTTAAAGTACCCTAGGGGGTCTGAAAAATAGTAAAAGTAAAAATAGAAAAAAGTTAAAAAAAAAGTTATAATTAAAAAACCTAAAATATCAAACCTCCCCCTTTCCCTAGAACTGATATAAATATATCTAGCTGCTGGCCTGGCTGGCACAGTGGCTTAGGCAGTAGTACTGACTACTAGTCCTAGTTGCCATGCCAGGTGAGGAAGTCAACTTTACACTAATTGGCTATGATTTGCCTGGCAACCAGTTCAGCCAACCAGTGTTATGTGCTTATGGGGGGAGCAGGTGTCACTATTCATGCGACCCAGCTCCTTAAAGGGAACCTGTCATCAGGAGCAGTTTTTAAGCCTACTTCATGTCCCCATAGAGAATAGTGTGTACATTACCTAAGAGGTTTTATAGTAAAACTGTCTTTTTCTGAAAAAAAGATGTTAGATGAAAGTTTGCCTTTCTATATGTAGAGCTGTGTCCCATGGGAGTGGCCAGTGCGGAGAGGGGAAGACATATATTACATCCTGAGGGGGGTGGAAGCGACGGTGGAAGGAGATATGGAGGACATGGGAGGTTTTTTAAATTTGAAATCCATACATGACGGAGTGTTTTTTCGAGGGTAGGTGGATACCACTCCTCACTGGCCACTCCCATGGGACTTGGCATGGGCTCTGCATGCAGAAAGGTAAACTTTGCTCTAAGTTATCTTTTTCGGAAAAAGACGGTTTTACTATACAAACTCTTTGGCAATGTGTACACTATTCTCTATGGGGACATGGGGGAGCCAAGTTTTTGGGCTAGGAGGCAGCAGGATTCCCCTTGGTACCTGGTTGAGCACGGCCTAGGGCTCAACGGGGTCACTGTTACTGGGTAACAGAAGTACAAGCCTCATCCACCCAGGACAGGTATCCGGCAGGTAGATTGCAAGAAAAGAGAAGGGAGATGTTTCTCCACATATGTGAGGATTTCCGGCTAGATGGTAGAGTGGAGGCCCTTGTTGTTATGCACCTTTGGGGCAGGGATCACATGGAGACAAGGGATGTCAACCATACACTTACAGTTCCTTTATTTCCAGAACACAAACTTCTACATAGGCAACAGGCTAAGACAACAATTCCACTGGTCCAGGTCGCTGGTTGGATCTATCGGACAAAAGATACTCACAGCCTGGGTTAGGTAACTTCAGGGTGGAGAGATTGTAGTCTGCTTTGGGCAGCAGGGTTAGGTAGGCCCTGTTAGGAGTCAGGGCGGCTGCAGGAGGCCTGGTATAACTGCAGGCCATGTGTCTAAGGCAGCAGATCTCAGACACATCTGCTCAATCCTCCGACTTACAAAGAACTGGAGCTTTCCAGCCACAAGGGGTTTTATAAACTTCCCTTGGGAGTGGTTAGTTCAGGTGTTATCCAACCAGGACCTGTGTATCATTTGTTATTAACACTACATCTCATTGGCCAACATAAATAACATTTCCTTCCCAGGCAGCTGCAATACCACTTATAGACAGCAGATGGCACACTGAGGTGATCAGGCTCTATGGGACACGTAGGGTCAGATTTACTTACCTGGTCCAGTTGCAATCCAGCGGCGCGTTCTCCGAAGCTGATTCAGGTTCTGCCGGGATTCACTTAGGTAGTGCGCCCGATATCCACTAGGTGTTGCTGCTGTGCTGAAGTCCGACGAAGTTCACCTTCTCCGTCCCGGTGTATGTGAGTGCTATTCTTACAACACAATTTTTTTCTGCGGTTTTTCCGAATCCGTCAGGTTTTCTGACGGCCACGCCCCCCGATTTCTGTCGCGTGAAAGCCGGCACGATTGCACTGAAATCCGATCGCGCACGCCAAAATCCCAGTGGAATTCAACGCAAAACGGAAAGAGTCGGGAAACCCAACAAAAGTGAGGCCGCGGAGCCCTTAGTAAATGAGCCCCATAAGATCTAATAGGAGCATTATTTCGTAATGGACACTGCATTGGGCAGGCCATTACAGACTATCAGACATCGCTTGTGGGGGGCCCCCTTATGTGTAAAGTGGTGGGGGCCCCAGGCCCTCACTCCCAGTGCCCTCCATATAATCCTTTGAGATGGCAGATGCAGCATGCTCCGTGTCTGCTGTCCCTTTAGTGGGTCCATTAAGTGATTTATTGAAAAGTCAACCCCTTTAAGCCATTCTTGAGTCGATGATACCTTTGGTCAGCATGTGCTTTTATACAAAAAGTCTTCCTGAAGGTTTTTTGTAATGTTGAAAACCTCATAAAATCTTAAATACTTGTGCCAAATCCAGGAGATTTCCATAACAGCATCTTTCTCTCCAATAGCCACAGAATCAATCTGGCTCTGACCTCACAGCTACGATGACATCCATCCAATGATGTCTGGGGTCCAATACTGGGGGGCTTTGGTCTAGGTCCATACTATTAGCTTCTCCACTATATAGTGATGGGATGCGATTCTTCATCCAGATTGTGTTGACAACACGTTCCCCTACGTTGATGTCATGTACTCTGTAGCACGTGGTGATCCGGCGCACACACATAGCTCCGATAATTAATTCTTAATATCTTATTTGCATAATATTTCTCTTCACACAAACAACTTGTTCTCACTTCCATCTACCTGTGTAAAACTATAAACCGTCTCCAATTAACCTACAGACACTGTGAAGAAGAAAAAAATACCTTCGATGGAAATCGGGATGACTTGCAGACAATTAGCATGATATATGTAAATGAAGGTAGGTACGAGCCGGCGGCTTCTGTTATTCCTTGTCCATCGTTTTGTTTTATGGAAAATATTGAATTCATTGAGATGAAATCACATTTAATTGAAATTTCTTTAAATCTTAAAATCAAAAGTTGTATTTGAAATGTAATGTGTCCAAAGAGAAATTAGATTTTTGAGGATTTTATCAGATTCCCACAACTATTTTTCGGACTATAAGGCGCACCGTAGTATAAGGCGCACCATCAATATATGCCTGCTAAAATGTCTAGGTTCATATATAAGGTGCACTGGACTATAAGGCGCACCTGATTATAAGGATGAATGACCAGCAGGTGGCAGACCTGTGCACAGTTCAAGGCAGCTGTTGTCTGTAAGTACGGTTCATATATAAGGCGCACCAGACTATAAGGCGCAATATATGTATAGTATATATAATAATATATAGTCCGAAAAATACGGTAGGTTCATACTGTCCTACCACAGCACCAGACGATCCTCTGGTGGGCTCCAGAGGATTTGGAGACCACTAGTGCCTACCAGTATTTACCATGGATTTAGCTTTAGAATAATTTCTGGTGTGACACTGCCCTCAAATTATACTTGTTTCAGTAACTTTCACAGCATCACTCACTTATCAATCCCTGTACCCAAGAGCTAACAATTCAATTCTAATGTATACGCACATTGGATCAATTTTCAAAGGAAGGCTAGCATGTTCTTGGCATAAGGTTAGAATAATTTCTGGATGCCAACTATGTAATCCTGTTTTTATACCCATAATTTGATGTTTCTCTGCCCCAATCTATAATGCCAGTGCAGGGCATAGAAATATCTAAGCACAGATTCCACCTCAGTGCATATTTTAGCTAAAAGGAAAAAGAAAAGAGAGAAATAGGGATACAAAATTAAAGTGTGATCCCTTGGAGGCGTGTTCTTCTTCTTGCTCCCGCCCCCGAGGATACTCTCTGGATATCATGTTCATTTGATATTCCATCGACCCAAATACTCTTTGTTTGAAGACAACAAAAAATTAGATATGCCAGCAATTTTGTTTTGTACCAGGAAAATGATGCATTGTGAATGAATAAACTTTCTTTTATTATGATATGGAATATTAAATATGCAATCAATGACCCTGTTAATATATAGTGCAGGCCCATGAGAACTTCTCATGTCTTCTTGTAAGTTATAGAGTTCCCAGCCACAATTTGTGAGATTAGCTCATCTTACCTAGGGCAGACGTTTCCTCAATAGCAATTTCCTATGGAGCGAGTGCTGAGGTCTCGTGCCCTCTGTCCCTTGCAGATGTGAGAGAGCCCCAGGGAGCCCCCACTTCATTAGCTGTCTGATTAGTAAGTCTGTGTCCCCTGAATCCTAGGAGCGGGGTGTATGATTAGCTTAGTGCAGGGGGTGCTCCCTGAGCACAGTGACACAATGGCATTACAATGTCACTCACGGTGACATGTAGGTCACAGGCCAGGCGTCTACTCTGAAGACAGAGAAAACTTAGTCTTGGAGTTAACCTGTGCATACACCTCTGAGCACGAGGTACAAGGCTGGGGTGGAGAGTCCTGGATGTAGATTGGATGACCCCACACTAGGATTATTGTCCAGAAAGGAAGGAACGACTAATAGCACCGCATCGTGCCGGTGGTCATTATGTGAGACTGGGGGCACATAGGGGGCGCTGTATCTATAATCTATCTAATAAATACATTTCAATAGTCTGCAACATATATCATGACTTATACACCTGAAAACAGAGGCGGGAATTGTGACTTGTCCCCCTAATTTGCTAGTTGGGAAGGGAGGGGGCGGACTCCGCACCACACAGTGAGCAAGCATGAGTGTTTGCTGCCCCGCACCTGCACACTGCCTATAGCCTTTGCCCATTCAGGCCCAGGTTATGGCGCAATTCTATGCCAGATCGCACCCGGCGCAGTAGATCTCTGTCGGCGCAGAGCGTTGCAGCACTGCCGGAGTCTCCTGATAAATCCGGTGCGTGCCAGCAGGCGGGGGTAACATCATACGCTGCCGCAATTAGTGTATGATAAATGTGCCCCTACATCTCATAACCAATTATCTATCTACCATCTTCCAATGACGATGCACAAATTACTCTATCAGTCCACTACACACATTTGACAATATTTATTGGACATGCAGTCTATTTTATATGTATAGGGGTCTCCCGACTCTCCCAGGGGTTTGTATTGGAGGAAGGACAGATCACGCATGTCGACTTTCAATGCATAATCCTACTAAATTTCCTTCATGACTGACATCTGGCTTCAGATTATTCCCTTCTACCCATGTGCATGCTTGGCAGTGGGGTAACTTAGAGCTGAAGGGCCCTAGTGCAAAGTCTGTGCCAGGCCCCCCGACTATAATGTATGTTTTACATTACTAGTCTTCTCATATTGGAAACTGACACCTTATGGGCCCCTAAGCCTCCTGGGCCCGGTTGTGATCGCACTCTCTGCACCCCCTCAAGTTACGCCCCTGATGCTTGGCCAATCAGGGGTGTTTGTGTATACAGTAATCAAGAGGACTGTCATATAAATGGGGACCCTATAAGGAGCCCATCACTCTTACCTGATGACATGTCCTGTGTGTACAGTAATAAGGACTCTAGTTACGGTGAAGTAAAAGTGAACACTCCCCATTTACAGAATTATTTTGTATGGTTTACCCCAGATCTGACACCCCTGGCAGGGAGAAGTTTGGGGACCGCTCTTGTCAGTCTGTATTGGAGCTTGCCTGATAGGACATAGTACGTTGGTTGGACTAGTATTGCATACACATATTTGTTGTGAGCCGGTATATATTTGGTTTTTATCTCGCCCTTCCCGGTGCCCCTTCCCATCCCTCAGTACATAGGGAAAGTGACAATACGGTTAAGGGGAAAGATGAGTGTCTGAAAATAGTTGTGTCCCCAGTGACCAGGAGCCCATATGGGACACAATCACTGCTCTTCATGGCAGATACACATGGGATTGGGCCGCTTCCATAAAAGAAGTCGCTTTTTGATAAAAATAGCTGAACCCTATGATATTTATCTCTGGCTTTAGCTTGTGCCTTGTGTGGAGGATCTAACAACTATTGTGATAGGGAGTCTCTGTCACTGAATTATTTATCATATTGCAAATTTATTATATTTTATTCATGCGATTCGACAGATTTCTCGGATTATTGAAAATGTGGGCAAAGAATATAAAAGTAACACAATTTTTTTTGTTTTAATCCTTATTCTTATGCTTATCTTATAAGTCCATATACTTTCCATCGCTGTTAACTGCACAGGCCATCCCGCCTGACTCCCATGTACACATGCATGCTCAGCTCAAGTTAGCACCCTATGTCTACTGATTGTGGGAGAGGGAAGAAATGGGTGCCTTGACACCCCTTTGCCACTTTTTGAAAACATGGCATGGCTTAGAGCAGTGATGGTGAACCTTTTAGAGACCGAGTGCCCAAACTTCAACCAAACCCCACTTACTTAAATTCAAAGTGCCAATATGGCAATTTAAGCAGTAACATGTTGCTAACTGTTTTGTCACGGCTTCTAATTGTATTGGCATCCTGAGGACACCAATACAGTTGAAAGAAAGAGAAGAAATTAAGATTATCATTGCAGCTTCCCTCCAGGTTCCCATGAACAGTAAGAATTGTGGGGCCCAGAGCAGGAGCTCCAATAACAACGCAGCCTTGCCTGCACTTCCTTGCTCCTCCTGTAGTCGCAGACAGCTAAGGATGTGTAGCTTTAAAATAGCACTGATCTTAGCACATCCTGGGTGGCCAGGGACTGCAGGAGGAGGTTTTGAGTCCAGTATGGAAAATCTGTGCTGGGGTGATGGCTTTGGTGCCCAAAGAGTGTGCTTTGAGTGCCACCTCTGGCACCCGCGCCATAGGTTCGCCACCACTGGCTTAGAGGAATAAGCATGGTCATCTATGGCCTAATAGATTAAGTATAATTTACATACAAAACTGGTAAAAATTTTACTAAAAATCATAGCTAAATAGCTATACTGGCTAAATTTTAGTTTTCAGCACACATCTTGACACATCTTATTCTAGTGCCAATGCGACTAGTACAGCAAATTCCACCATTTATTGCTTCATCATCTGTGTGGTGTGGTAATAAGAAGGTATTAGGATCTTGGAAACATGACAGATCTGAGGGTGCCTGTGTGAGGACAATATATGGACACCCGCACACTGGCACACCCATCTCCTCAACTACTATTTTACAGCTGCTCCATCTACACTGGCCGATCAGGAGAGGTCCTGATTGAAAGGACCATAAATATTGGATACATAGAGCAATAATCCCATGCCACTAACTCTTATCTACTAACTTTAGCCATCTAACCCTAAATTACTACTAACACTAACCCCTCTAACCCTTGTTAATAATTCTAAACCACTAACACAAGCCTGCTGACCCTAAATTACCCTAAGCCTCCATTCCTAAAATACTAACCTCAGTCACTAATCTGAACCTACAAATCCTAAACCACTAACCTGACCCCTCTAATCCAAGTCACAAACCCTAAGCTACTAACCGTTACCCTTTAACCCTAAAACACCAATCCTAAAATACCAACCAAGGCCACTACTCCTTGCCTTCTAACCTAACACTACTCTGAGCCACTAATCCTAAACTACTAACCCTAAACCACTAACCTTTGCCCTTTAACCCTAAGACACCAATCCTAAAATACTAACCATAGTATTGAAACGCAACACTATCTGAGCCACTAATCCTAAACTACTTACCCTAAACCACTAAGCGAAAGCTACCCTGAGTAACTAATCCTAAACCATAAACCCTAAACTACTTACCCTAAACCACTAACCCAAAGCTACCCTGAGTAACTAATCCTAAACCACAAACCCTAAACTACTTACTTAGCCTCTAACCTTAACCCACAAATTCAAAGCCACTAACCCTAGCCTCTAACCCAAAGCTACAGACTTTATCCCACTAACCCAGAGCTATAAACCCTAAGCTACTAACCTTAGCCCACAAACACTATCCCACTAACATAAACAGACCCCCCATAATTAATTCCAAAAACTAGCGGTGATGTATGGTGATAAGTGGGATAAAAAGGCTACAGGGTGCCAATAAAGAAACCAATAGACCGACCTCCCCCCAACTATCCAAATGTTTCTTCAGTTCAGTAGAGTATAGGCTCAAATAGGCCAAGGGTCGGCTCCAGGTCTCAGTAGGCCCCTGGACGACAGATCCTCAGTGGGCCCCTTTGCAGTGAACTCACATGTCAGCATTAAAAATTCAGAAACTGAAACAGTCTCCTGTCCCCCAAAATATTCCGTAGTTTATCATCCCAAACACCCCCCTCATAGTTATTATATAAATATCCCCTTTCACCCACACTGATTCCTTATGTGCAGCCTTATGGGCCCCCCCAGCAGCCCTGGGCCCCGGCACTTGCCCAGGTATGCCCAGTGCTGATGCCAGCCCTGGATAGACCATCCTGCCTTGGCCTGGAGGTTAGGCTAGGAATCTGAATACATGCCCTAAATGATGGAAAATATTACTCTGACTCCATTGGGGGAGGGGTAGTTGATTAAATAGATCCATCATCCTGTTAACTTCTCAATCTGAACTTGGCCATGCAAAATGACCTCATCCTGAATTCCATATTGAGGCGCAGTGTTATGAGCGTCTATAGACCAGTATATACTCCCTGTAACCTATGTGACGAGGTGACGGTCACATATACTAATGACTTAGGGTCTATACTGAATACACCTTGGGCCACATTTATCACTTTTGTGCGCCTAAGTGTAGTAGTTGCGCCTAAATTCAGGCGCACTGTTTTGCCAGAATTATCACAAGCTACAACCATCTGTGATAAGTTACAATTTCCTGCCTCTTATTAATCACTTCACCTTTAAAACGTTTTTTAGGCGCAGTTTAGGCGCAGTTTAGGCGCAATGTTAGATTCGGACACTTAATGTGATCATGCTCTCTGCTTCTCCCACAGCCCAGAATGAAGATAACTCACAGCAGCACCCAGGTGTGTGACACCCAGCACCCATGACCTCTCAGCAGGGGCTTCTCCTGGAGGGGATCCCCAGTGCTGGTCTCCTGCTGCCCCTGTAATTCTGCACAGTATCCCCTCAGACACACTGGTGATACTGTGCAGAATTACATGGGGGACACTTGTATGTCGATCTGACAAACTTTCAAATTCTCTTGCTCGCTGTGAGCTCAGCGTTTTGCAGCAATATTTGTGTAAATAGAAGGTGATGAACTGTAAATAGAGTATGCAGCTCCGTCTGCAATGTATCTATTATATGTTCCAGTGTCTGCAATGTATCTAAGTATCTATTATATGTTCTAGTGTCTGCAGAGTATATAATGTATCTATTATATGTCTAGTGTCTGCAGAGTATCTAATGTATTATTATATGTTCTAGTGTCTGCAGAGGTATCTAATGTATCTATTATATGTTCTAGTGTCTGCAGAGTATCAATGTATATATTATAGTTCCAGTGTCTGCTGAGCTCTGCTGAGAAATGAGCTCTTCTGCAAAGGGGGCTCAGTGGTTTCTTCTCAGATAACGCCACCTTCGGGCTGGAGGTTTTTGCGCCCGTTTGGGGCCTAAGCAAAAGTCGCACGTGATGAATATCATTAGGCGCAGCAAAACATTGGAATTGAACGATAGATGAGGAAAGCTGGTTATTTTAGCTGCGCGGCTTAATTTGAGTTAATCGCAAAAGGGCGCAAAAACGGTGCGCCTAAACGAAAAGGCGCAAAAACAACAGAAAAAACAAGTGATAAATGTGGCCCCTTGTCTCCTCTTTGTCCTTGTATCACCAATATCGGAAGGGACTGCAGCATGGATTCATGTTCATTGTGCCCAGCACCGGGCAGATGACGGACATATTGTCATCCTCAGTAATGATGATGTGAAATGACACTTGTTCTATGAGGCACAATATCCCCGTGTCTGTGCCGCAGTCATTTTTCTTTTTTTTTTGTCCTGGAAAGTGCGGTGTGATAAATGTGGACAGATGGCAGGCATAGCACACCTGGAATATGTGCCGCGGAGAGGCGTCCCACGGGGCACAGGACATCTGCCCTAAACACCTCATATCATATATAAATGTACCCATAACACTCATCATACAGCAGTGCACTATACCATATCTAGTGTATACAATGTGCTGTAATATAAGGATTGGTATAGATTACCAGGAAACACTGGATTATATCTAATATCTAGCGATCTCCTGACTCCAGATTACAGGACAGGATCACATAGTGCTGGATTATATGTTATATCCAGGGATCTCCTGACTGTAGATTACAGGACAGGATCACACAGCGTTGGATTATATGTAATATCCAGGAGTTACAGGACAGGATCACACAGTGCTGGATTATATGAAATTTCCAGGGATCTCCTGACTGTAGATTACAGGACGGATCACACAGTGCTGGATTATATGAGAATACCGGGATCTCCTGACTGTAGATTACAGGACAGGATCACGCAGCGCTGGATTATATGTAATATCCCGGGATCTCCTGACTGTAGATTACAGGACAGGATCACGCAGCGCTGGATTATATGTAATATCCAGGATCTCGACTAAGATTAAGGAACAGGATCACACAGCGCTGGATTATATGTAATATCCAGAGATCTCCTGACTGTAGACTAAAGGACAGGATCACACAGCGCTGGATTATATCGAATATACAGAGATCTCCTGACTGTAGATTACGGGGAATGGATCACACAACACTGGATTGTAAATAATATTCGGGATCTCCTGACTGTAGATTACAGGACAGGATCACACAGCGCTGGATTGTATATAATATCTGGGATATCCTAAGTGTAGATTACAGGACAGGATCACACAGCGCGGATTATATGTAATATCAGGGATCTCCTGACTGTATATACAGGACAGGATCACACAGCGCTGGTTATATGTAATATCCAGGGATCTCCTGACTGCTATTACAGGACAGGATCACACAGTGCTGGATTATATGTATATCCAGGGATCCCTGAAGGTATATTACAGGACAGGATCACACAGCGTGGATTATATGTAGAGATCCACGGGATTCTCCTGACTGTATATTACAGGACAGGATCACACAGCGCTGGATATATAGAATATACGAGAATTCTGACTGTAGATACGGGGAATGGATCACACAACACTGGATTGTATATAATATTCGGGATCTCCTGACTGTAGATTACAGGACAGGATCACACAGCGCTGGATTGTATATAATATCTGGGATCTCCTGACTGTATATTACAGGACAGGATCACACAGCGCTGGATATATTGCCATATACAGGGATCTCCTGAATGTAGTTACAGGATCGGTAACACAGGGCGGATTATATGTAATATCCAGGGATTCCTGACTGTATATTACAGGACAGGATCACCAGCGCTGGATTATATGTAAATCCAGGGATCTCCGACTGTATATTACAGGACAGGATCACACAGTGCTATTACTGTACTATCCCAGGGATCTCCTGACTGTAGATTACAGGACAGGATCACACAGCGCTGGATTATATGTAATATTCAGGGATCTCCTGACTGTAGATTACAGGACAGGATCACACAGCGCTGGATTATATGTAATATCCAGGGATCTCCGGACTGTAGATTACCAGGACAGAATCACATAGCACTGGATTATATGTAATATCCAGGGATCTCCTGACTGTAGATTATCAGGACAGGATCACACAGCGCTGGATTATATCTAATATCTGGGGAATTCCTGACTGTAAAATATCAAGACTTGATTACAATATTTAAAAAAATAAATAAATTTGCCCCTTTTTCTAACATTATGTAACATATTGAAACAAACCACAATGCCCCAGTGCATGCTGGTAGTCCTCTTCTGCATGACTGGACTCCTTATACTTTCAGTGCTACATATATTATTATCTACTTCTAGCTATAGGTGGTCATTGTTACTCATGTGCCACATTACTGCATATTTTATAAGCTGCTCCCCTTTATATTTTTAGTAGGACTCCTGCCGCCCCTCTCCCACCTCCGGTGTCACAATGATTAATCGCAGTCTCAGGCCGAGGTCAATTAGTGAGGGTCAGGTGGCATCAGAGGGTTAGGCTCATCTCTTTATTGAACACAATATTTTAGCACACACTGTCACCCCTCGGCATGATTTATGGCCGGACCAAGCTCACATTGCATCTCCTGCACCTCGCACCACCTCCATGGCTTCAGCACTTTCAGCTAATTATGAGCAAGCCAAGAGCACAGGGGAGAGAAAACAGGTTACGCGATGCCAGAGGTGGGGATCACAGTGCGGAAATGATGGAGGAAGAGAGAGAGAGAATAGTTAATGTACGAAACCATTGGAAAGATGGGATTTTATGAGCGCGATCCCTGTAGACATCATGTTCTCATCAATACTTCATCAATACGCTTCTAATCTAGAACAATATCATCCATCAGCCAACTTTACTGTACTCTAATATATGCTGCCACCCACTTCTGGCCTTGGGTTAGATGGCGCTCATACCTTGTATTGTCCCTACTCCATACCACCACCCTAGAGTGTCCACATCAATAACCATTCTAGTGGCACCCTAATCACTGACAATTTGGGTGCCCCTATAAACAGCCCGGCTACTACCAAAAGCAACCAAGAAAACCCTTCTTTTCATTGCTCAAAGAGAAGTGGGCAACCTCTTTCCAATATGTAAGTTACCCCTCGAGAAATGCATTGCACCAGGAGAGCATTGAGTCTATTTATGGCACATGAACTGCTGTGATAAAGCCAAGCTCAAATGAAACTCCTTGGTGGCCCATGATGGTAGCCATGTATATTAGTTAAATAAATCTATAGTTATAGTGAGTACAGAGGTTGCCGGTGCCCAATTCTTAGTGAAGGATCCATTGTGGACACCAGGTATAGGACAACCTAAACTATGTCCTATGATAATTGGGTTGTCCCACAAGTAGAAGATTGGTATCTGATCCATTTCCATTCTGCTACTCCATTGCAAGTGAAAGGTCAAAGAAGAAAGCTGAGTGTCATGGAGACTGAAGTTAAAGTAAGATCGGGGACACCAACAGTGAGACCTCAAAAAATCAGACATTTATCACTTGACCTGTGGATGCAGGGCAAATCATTGACAGCAACGATGGGTTGAATGGGTTTGACTGGTTACCATTTCTAGATAACCTGTTTTTGGGCCATGTGAGACTTGTCCATCATGAAGGTGTTGGTGACCACAGTGGTGATGTAACATACTGGAGAGTATCATTTTGATGAAATTTCCATTCAATGAGGTTACCAAATGTGAGTTGGCGTCTCCAGAAGAATAGACAACATGTCGAAGGTAAGAGCTTGGAATGAGGATTTTGGCAGTACAACCCTATAGAGGAGGCTGTGTATGAGCCCTCGCATATTACGGCAAGGTGGAGCTTTCTATGTGTGCTGTGCAAATGAGTAATAGGAGTCAATTATGGTTCCCAGATATCGAACATAAAATAACATGAATTACTACAATATTGGGCTTGATAGAAAAATGTGTCAATGGAGAACGCTTAATGAGTTTTACCTCCGCAGTTATGATCATTAGGAGAAGTCTCCACATTCCTTGAATGGTCAAGGAATGAAGCGTAGACCTGGAAAAGCTTCTCCATAAAAAGTACCGAATATTCAGTGTAACCGGCTAATTTGGGCAAAGTTCAGCCTTATATCTACAGGACATGGGGGGTTTCTTATCTCAGATGCCAGAACAATAGGATGTTAGGCAAATTGATATCATGCAGATCCCTTATTGCCCTAGCTTTGGCCTCCACTAATGGTCTATTCTTTCTTATTGTAAGCTGTAGGTTTCTTTATTTGGGTTCCATATTCTCTTGGCCAGCACCTTGTTCCACATTGTGCAGACTTGGTGGGCACCAGAGCAGAGAAGAAAATGTCTGGAATGTGTGAAGAAATATAAGGGGGGGGGGGGGGGGGCTTCATCGTCGTCTACTTTTCCAGCTTTCAGTTAGGTACTATTCTTGTAATTTAGCAGAATTCTGGGCTAACAGCAATACATTTTAGTGATACGTAGTAGTCAGCAAGTGTTGTAGAATAGCTACATACATGGTGACAAAAATTGCTAAAATCCGTATTTTGTAAAGACACACAAAAGGGTTCTGATTTTCAATATCTCCTGTGGGTCAGAAGTTATCATGGCCATGTTCTGAACATAACCTAAAAGATTGGCCTCCTCACCTATTACAAGCTGAGGTAGTCTGATTTTCTGATTTTGATTCACTCTGTAGACATCTACTATCAGTTTTACAGATGGTGTACATGTCCTAATAAGAAGTTCCTGAGGCCTAGTTTTATTATAACTGTATATGCAGTGATTGCTGCTATATAGAATTATAAAACCTACACTAATTATCCTCAGAGCGCCTCATCCGATAATTTGTACACTCCCCTGTTCCGCTAGAAGTCCTGCCCAGTTCCGGCAGTTAACTGCACAGTAGAGGGACGAGACCAGGAGGGACAGAGGAGGGAATACATCAAAATACAAGAATCTCTGCGGTGCTCCGGTGACATAGCTGGATCGCCCTAGCCTAATTAGCATAATGTGTAAACCTGTATTGCTACATTCAGCATTATAATAAAACAAGTCCTGAGGAACATTGTGTCCTTAGTAGGACACATCTACCATCAGTAAAACTCTCTTTATTAGTTCTTGAAACGATGGGGGGATTTATCACAACTTGTGCGTTTGAATACAGTTGTATAAGCTGTGATTTAGTCGCAATTCCTGGTGCAGAGCCAGGAATTGTGCCTATTCCACACCCTACGCCTCTCCATGGATAGAGGATGGTGGTGGGAACACTAGCTATGGGCTGTTCCAGGTTGCGGCACGGGCTAATGTGCAGTTCTACATCAGGCTCGACCTGGCAGAGAACTGAGTTGATGCCTGATGTGTGATGCACCAGGATATGATACATCACACCTAGTGTGTTATATGGTATGCCTATAGTCTTTCTTACCTGGACTCGAGCCAAAAGTTAAGATTTTTTCTTTCACCACCAAGGATAGAGAAGATAAATGGTCAACAGGTAGTGTCTCTAAAACATACATCAGGAGAGGAACTATTTGCAAGAAGAAGACATCTATCTCCTAAGTGCTCAAAAAAGATCACCACAAAAATCTCACATTTTATGAGGCAGGTGCTTTGAGGAGATGCTATGGTCTTGTTAGCGGCTCGGCAGGCCGGTGCTAGTGTCCTCTGCTCCTTGTCAGAAAGTAAAATATGTGAAGTCTTCAGACGCTACAAGAGAGACAATGCCCCCCGCGCAGTGTTCGGTATGTGCCAGGGTGTAAGGGGCAATAACAAGACCCTTTCACATTATTGTATCAGTTAAAGCATTGTAGCCCGGAGGCCCGGCGAGCCGGCCATGTAATTACACACACACGGCTCGGATAATTAGGCCTGTGCACTGGAGGATCCTCCGGCCGCTGTGTGGGAAGCACAATAAGCAAAGAACTCTCCTTAGAGACGCACACAGAATGAAGGATCTGCGGCTAGGCACCAATGCAATAAGCAGAACCTCGGCCCGAGCGCAGATCAATAGTTTCTAACCTTCTGCTCACTATCTATTTAACCCCTTTCTAGACTCACCAATGACCGGAGACAACATGGACACGGCACCTGTATACAAGGGACTCGATAGACTCTTCCTTCGCTCTATTTTATGGGTTGTAGGTTGCAAATAAGAACCGATATATAATTGACCCCAGAGATAGAGGAAAGGCTTTGTCCTTAAATGTTGACAGGATTACTCTATAAGTATTTGTGGTACTGGTTGCTGGAAGTAAATTTGTTGACAAAGTAATGTCTCATCCAGACAGAAGTAATAGGGTCAACAAGTTTTAGCATCTGATACACGCAACACACAGGCCGTCCACGGATTCGTAGAACAAAGCTTAGACCATCGATGGGTACTATAGTTATGTTTGGTTTGGTTCTATTTAACCATGGGAGACGCTTGTATGAACGAGGCTTAACGATGAGGCTTTGACATATCAATAGGGAGTGCTAAGTCGCTAGCAGACCATGGAGTCTTTAGGGTCTCAAAGACTACACTGCCGCATTGGAAGAAATCAGAGTTATAAATGATCTGATAGGTGGGACCCAATTTTAGAAATTGAATTGAGGAGCTGGCCAGTTCCAGAAACCCCATAAGTACATAAAGAAGGCATGAAAAATCTGACCCTAAAGTTCTCCAATGCACGAAGTCCAGTCCCTGGACAGTATAGCAGTATTATAAGGAAATAGAATACAACTCATGTTCCCATCAATAGGGGAAATTGATGGAAAATAGATTCAATAACATTGCGTAGACAAAGTAAAGATCTCTGATAGACTCGTCTCTTAGTGTGGCATAGATGGGCAGTTTGGTGTGTAGTAAAGGAGTCAAAAATAGTATATTTGACGCAATTGGGTTTACAGTTCCGTAATTGGGTTAACTGTTTTACAGTCTTAGGCTACATTCACACTGCCGCAAGGGGAACGTATATATGGCCGACATATATACGGCTGATATACGTCCCCCATAGACGGCAATGGGCGCATGGCGCCCTACAGGAGCGGTACGGTGCAGCATGTCCTATTTTTTACCGTATTACACTGTATCAGGGTCAGCTCCAGGTTTCAGTAGGCCCTTGGGCAACAGAGCCTCAGTAGACCCCTTTGCAGTGAACTTTGCGACATAAAATGTTCAGAAACTAAAACATTTTCCTGTTCCCTAAAATATTCCCTAGTTTATCATTCCAAACACCCCCTCATGGTTATTTCATATGAAGCCCCCCTCACCTCCATGTATTTTTTTTGTACAGCCTTTCTCCCCCCCCCCCCCCCCAGCAGCTCTGGGCCCCAACATATGCCAAGGTATGCCCTGTGCTGGTGTCGACCCTCCACTCTATACCCAAATTTCAGTAACATATGGTCTCCTAATAAATATTTATTGGTATCCAAAATTTTAGACTCATGCAATTCCCTGTAGTATCAGATGTACATTGCTCACATAATGTTCCCATAATGTACCCAAATAAAAATACATAAAGCGCTGATATAATACTACCGAATACAATAGCTTTTTTTTTTGCTCATTAAGGATTGCTCTTGGTTGTAGTTTATTCATATTATTATGTCTGCAGGCACCTCAGATCTAGTGTAAGGTTGTAAATGAGACCTCGATATTCGGATCTGCGTTTTATTTCATGTAACACGCAGTTTGTATGTTGTCATTCCACTTCTCATTGCCCCTGTCTGCTTCTGTAGACACCAGGCAAAGTGTGGTGTCTATGAAGGGCATTTAGGGTTAAATTGGGACCCCAAAGTGTTGGACTTCAAAGGGAGGTGGTGAGAGAAGCTGTCACCCGGTGGCCTTGTCTATAGGCTCCATACACATGCTGTTTGATCAGAATCAGTCACACTTCCTGGCCTGAGAGCCCAGACTCCCCTGCCACCTCCTGTCCTTTCACTCGTCAGCTCAGCAGGGTCTGATTGAATGGTGCCAGTAACAAGGGAAGGTGGAGGGGGCTAAATGGGGGGAAAGGCTTCAACTGGGAGTCATTAGGGACCAACAAATCTGATATAAACAAGCAATTAGAGAACAAGTCCTTCATAAATAAAAAGAAAATCCTCACCTATTAAGTTGTCAAAAATTCTGCTCTAATCTTTCTTCTTTTTACCTATGTTGTGTAAATTTACTATAAAATATGGCTACCCTTACCAATATGGCCCTGGTAAAATTATTGGGACATGCAGACATTTGGGGTGAGAATAGTATGAGTGAAATCCCTGGAATTACATTACATAGAGATACTTTCCAAATAGAGTAGAGGAAGCAGTGATGCTGCACTTCTTCTCCGAAGAGGTAGCCCACTAGGTGGGGGGCCATGCTAACCATTTACCATTAGGAACTTACTTGTATCTTAAAGTCATGCCAATTAACAACCTCACAATCTTTGGCATTCTAAAATACTGGATATGAACCCTTCATCGGATACCAAGATGAATACAGATTTGAGAAGGTTTCAGAATCTAAAAAAGTCCCACAAAACAGATTGTCTGACTATATAGACTATTGACCAGACCCCTAAAAATAATATAGACCCCAGACCATCACATAGATATGTTATAATAAATATAGACCTATCAAGAATCCTAAATAAATCCAGACCTCAGTAGACTGAGGACTAGACTCATAAGCAGTACAAACCCCATAAAGACCCCAAAATACTGGCAACAACAGGGGCAAGACTCAAGAGTACAAGACACAATAAGGGGCAGGATTATGAAATACTCACTACAATAGGAGTGAGACCCAAAACTTTCAGCTACAATATGGGGGAGGACTCAAAAACTCAGGCTACAGTATAAGTCAGGACTTAATAACTTACTTCAGCCTTAATGGTGGAAAGGACTCAATATTATCAACTATGGGTCTCAAGACTATCAGCCACAAAAAAGGGCAGGACTCAAGGCTATCAGCCAAAAAAGTGGGCAGGTCTCAAGACTATTAGCCACAAAAGAGGACAGGACTTAAGGCTATCCGCCACAAAAAGGGGCAGGACTCAAGGCTATCAAGCAAACAAGGGGCAGGACTCAAGGCTATCATCCACAATGATTGGGCAGGGCTCAAGATTATCAGCCAAAAAAAGGGCAGGTATCAAGGCTGTTAGCCACAATAGAGGGCAGGACTCAAGGCTATCGGCCACAATAGAGATCAGGACATAAAATTTCAGCTATTATAGAGCTCTGGACTCAAAACCTCAATAACGTAGCAGGAACAAATATAATAGGGGGCAGAAATATCAGCTACCTTAAGGGCCTGACCTGAAATTACTCGCCCTGGGGGCAGGCCTCAAAAATGTCAACCACAACTGGGGGCAGGACTCAAAAATCCTGCCCACTATAAGGGGAAGATTAGGGGGTCAAGTAATATGGGAGTTGCAGACAAATAGATTTAGAAACCAAATATATCGACTCATCAACATAATTACAGGCCCGGCCAGTATAACACTGCCAAGGTGTAAGCCCCAGTAGTTACTATAAAATTCTAGATTGAGTTAACGTCAAGGATGACTCAGGCATATTTTTTAGGGGTAATAGCCTCTAGTGACTGAGATATCACTCACTATAATCATGTCCCTTTATCCTCCTAATTATTCATGATAAACCCATCAATACACCACTGATATCCCAACTTACCCCCCCCCCCTCCCTCGTCTGTAAGTGCGCTGTTGGCTTACAGTTTTGGAAATGTGACTCCTAAGTGACAAACGCTCAGTGGGACATCAAAGCTTCTTGTGTGAGAAGCCAGTATGTTTGTGAACAAGCGGCCTCCCCAAGGAGCCTCCGCTAATTGTATCACATCTCCAGCGCCTTTCAAAACAGTTTGCCGAAAACTAATCAGCGGAGGTAAAGTGCTTCCCGGGGGCCCTGTTTCACTGTCCCCTGAAGCTGCATTATTCCTGTAACTTTTCTTGTAATAGGGTTCTCCATTAACCAATTTACTCCTGAAGCCGTCTGTCATATATAGCAGAAGCACCAGGCTTCTCTTAAAGGGACATCAACCTTGGTCAAATCAAGTCAGTCTACTCTTCATTTTCTATACTATAAGAAGAGCCAATTATCTCATGTATTATTCTCTGTCATCAGCCATGTCGTGATGGGGTGTGGGTGACTGTAGTTGTTCTTCTAAGGGAAGTTTAGAATAATGGGCCAGATCGTGCTATGGGACAATCCGTTGTCCCAGTTGGGTTCCTCTAGGGATTACATAGTGTGAATAGTTTTGTCATTTGAAAATCAATTAAATATAAAAAAAAATTAAATGCCATCAATTAAAGGGGTTGTTCTAATACGACAAACTAAGGAAACGCGGTGAATGGGTCATTAAATGGGGCATTGTCCCCTTTAATTGATGATTTGTTTTGCTGACGTTCCATGCTGTGCCCCTTCAGTAGGGTGACAATTATTTTATCTTGATTATCTTGTGTTTGGTAATTGGGTGATTAATGAGCAGTAAATGACACTTGTGTAAGGTTACGCTTCAAGTTTTTCATAGCAAGAGATACTTAAAAAATATTCATAATAGGGCCTAGTGCATGAATACTGACCAAAACAAAAGTACTCTTGTTTCCCATGGCAACCAATAAGCAAACAGCTTTCAGTAATGGAACTGCTGTGGTGAAATCAAAGCTGTGCTGTTATTGGTCACTCTGGATATCCAGCTAATGGACACATTGGAACATTTAGATAAATGAGGCCTAGTGTATGTGAGGTGTAAAAGAGCCTCTGCAGTCTTTTTCGAAACTACTGTGAGGGGATATGTATCAAGACCACAGTTTTTCACAGAGGCCTAGTCATAAATTAGGCCGCAGCCTTGTCATGCCTCACTACAATAGACTGCAGCAGGTTTCAGCAGTTTTCTGGCGTAAAAGCAGTTATATGTGGCAAAAACGGATGGCGTCACCTTTTTCTCGCCACTCAATGCCAAAAAGAGCATGAGGCCTGCCCCCATTCATTTTATTACAACTTAAAAAGACGCTACACCCTGTGCATGAATAGTCACAATACCTGATGACTTCCATTGATGTTATTTACATAGTGCACACAGATTACGCAGCGCTGCACAAAGCATGTCAAATTGGTCCCGGTCCCCATGGGGCTAACAATCTAAACAACCTACCAGTATGTTGTGGGAGGAAACCGGAGGAAACCTACACAAATACGGAGAGAACATACAAACTCTTTGAAGATATTAAACTGGGTGGGATTTGAACCCAGGACCCGAGCGCTGCAAGGCAGAAGTGCTAACCACTCAGCCACCATTACTTTATTTACTTTTAAATTTATGTCTCTCCTAAAATGGCTGCCGCTTTTGTCCGTGAAGGTCCCTGTAAGCCCCATTTACCGGACTAAAATTGAACAATATTGTGGCTGTGTCTGTGACTTTCAGGCAGTATACCTGAAGGAAGTCTTCAGCCATTTTAGGAAAGAACTTACAGGGGAGGTTAAAAAGCATAAGAGCCTCAAGTATAACTATTCATTCCTAATATGTTGTAAGTTTTTGTTTTTGTTTTTGTTTTCTTGGGGGGGGGGAGACTTAAAACTTCATATACGTAAAAATAGCCAGTAGCCACACCCCTCGCCTCTATGACAATGGAGAATTGTGTCCCGGCCGCCATGAGTATGGATCGTCATGACCGTCATGGTAGTAAATAGACCACACCTACATGGAAAAATTAATCCAGAGACGCAGATTGTGGGCCCAAATCTGAAAAAGTTAATTTGATTCCTTTACTGTTAACCCAAAGAAGGAAGATCAGACTACATAGTGTTTGTTTGTAGTCTGTAACCATAGAGACATATTTCCACATACATCTAAAATGATAGATTTTTACTGATTTCTTCAATGTGGATTAGGGATTAAGATTTGGGCTCAGGTTTCTGTGCAGAAAATGCATCTCCGTCAGTCTGCATATTAGAGAGCACTAATGTCATTTGTGTATTATTAGGCTTCCTTTGTACTATGTGCAGATCTGTCACTTATGATTTGTACGTTCCACATGTGCGACTGTTTATAACACGCGCAACCTCTCCCATGAATATTTCAGCGAAGGCGATGAGATCGATTTAGCCTCTCACACCGTATTGATCCGTCTGCCTAGTCCTCTTTCAGGTGATTTAATACAGGTCTCCTATATTAGCCTGCTCCCCCCCCCCCAGCATATTAAAGGGAAGCTCGACGCCAAGAGGATTTGCCATTGCCTTGTGGGCATAGAGCTGGTCAGCCGTGTCTCTTATACTGATTACCATTATAATAAATGGATGGATGTAGCAGAGCTGAATTTGTCATATCCTTTATCTGTAATGCATTCTACATATAGTAAAATTACTAGGGAGATGGACACTACTGCCAAAAGCAACCAAGTGCCATATATCCCTTTAACTCCCTCATATTGGTCAGACGAGTTTGTGCCAAATTACAAACTCATCTTAGATGAAGGCTAAACTTATCATAAAGTTGACTTGATACCTGTAGTTACCTTGGTATAAGGTTAGAAAGAATCCCTTTAATAGGTCCCTTGGTACACACATGGTTGCTCTCTAAATTAAAGGGGTTGTCCAGGAATGAATACAACCCAAATTTAGTTTCCTGGATGGAGGATCATTTTATGGTAGAACTTTTAATCTAGACCCAATGATTCCTTCTGAGGAGTGAGATGTGAGAAGAGACGTCTTCCCCGAGGAGCGCTGGAAGCCTAGCTATTACCTGTCTGCGGCGATCCCCATTGTAATGGCTGTCCTTACTGCATAGCAGATTACAATTTCCCAGTAGACGCCTTCACAAAGTGTACATATATATTTATGCACGCTCCCGGTGTCGCTGCCTCTAATGAGGTTCTCTCCGCTGCTCCTCTGCATCTCCCTCCAAGTCATATTTCTCAAGTGTCATCCAATGACTTCAAGTAGATGTGACTAAAAACCGCCACCACTACTACTGGGACTTCCTACTACCGTACACTCCTGCCTGCATCTTCAAAGGCAACCTGATGCCAGAGCGGAGAGTAAAGAGTGACCTAATGATTGCCCATTTATTTTAATGTAAACAGTGCAATGCCTCATTTCACCTGTGATGGCGCTGTAAAGGAGTGAGCATTTGAAGGTGGTCTCCATCACTTTTTAGACATGATGAATTGGGAAAGGACACTTTGTGGTTAGGTTATGGTCTGGGAACTCATCTAACAAAAATGGAAATCCAACTATGCATGTGTTATATCCTAGTCATCTCCCACTAGTTGACCGAACCTGATGAAATTGGTGGGATCATGTGACTATTAATGTGTATGGTGGTGTCCCAATCCTCCCTCTGGTGATATTGGGGAAAGAAGGATGGGGCTGTTGGATATCAATATGCCTGATCCTTTGTTCTCACGAGATGAGCCACCAGCAGAGGAATGTAGTTGCAGCTTATTTAGGTTGTATGAAGGAATGGGGGAAAACAATTAAAATTTAGAAATTTGGGGTAAATTCTAATAAAATAGACTAATTAATGTGCCCCCTCTCCTCCAAAAGTGGCATGAGTGTTTTCAAATGAAAAAGGTATAGATTACAAGATCTGACTACACAGTGTTTCTTTGTAGTCTGGTACCATAGAGACACAAATGTTTCAACAGAGGCTAATAAAATGTAATAATGGGAAGCTTGCACTTGAAAAACGTCAAATTTAAATTTTCACTGAGGATCTAGGTAGCTATATACCTGTTACATAGGTCTCCTATGGGCCTAGAGGTGATTTAGCGTTTATGCATAAAATCATTGGAATTCACACCCGCTGCTCGTTACTCCGGCCTGGCATTGGCACATGTAAGGGTTAGTGCCAACCTCTTCTGGTGTGAGGAGTTTACACCATATAGCCGTTAATAAATCGGTAGTTATTAGGTGGTGGGACATTGAAAAAGGAGAATTTATCTATAAGTTCCACTCTTGTTTTAGGATGGTCCTATTGATTGTTGCAGTAGGGGAATAATGATGTTCAAAAGATGAGGTGGCAAGATTGGGTCCAATTACCTTCTTTGGTAACAGCACTTTTAGGCCTGGCTTTGTTACCCATATTCATGTTTAAATTCAGAGGCAGATGGCTGAAGATGGGTTTAAATCTCCAAGACGGTCAGTAGTGGATCATAATATAGGTGGTTTAGGCAGTAGCCTGGGGCCCAAGCCTTCTAAGGGGCCCATCAAATTTTATACTTGGGTAGTTTTATACCTTTACCGATGAAATTATCAAACATCTGTTACTACTCTCTGCACACATGTACGCAAGAGCAATTTTAGGACCTTCGAAGATCCCCCAAAGGTCCTGAAACCGTAGATTTCTATATTCCCCAAGAAGCTTGATTCTGAAGAAGTAATCTTCACCTGAGAGGTGGTGGAATAATGCAGGACAATCCCATAGTCCCTCTTTAGAGGAAATCTAGACCTGTGGTATACATGTTAGATGATGAAGTTATGAAGACCATGGGCTGACACCACCACCGGTTCCAGAAGTTGGACACAGTCATGGTTGGACAGGCCTAGAGGATTCTCATGTTTCCCGTTGATACCTCTTTCAGTGAGATTGTTAATTTTTTTATGTTTTTTATGCTGTGTATGAAGTATATGTAATGTATAAATGCTATAAGTATCTGTAACTGCTCATATGAAGAAGAGATGATATGGTGGCCATAATAGTCCAATGGGCATGTTGGATTATTATACCATGCTTTGGGGGATATTTTCCCCTACAACAGGCCACACACACCCGACTTATAATATATAAATCAAAATCATAATTTGACATAGGTGACTGTGTATAATAAAATTTTATTACCAAAACCAAAATTAGACTGCAAAACAGTCAATATTCCCCCGTGGACCCCATGTTTGTGAGCGGTGGGGGGTTGTTACTGCGCTAGAGGGGGCGTTAATGGATGTGCTGTCAGTGGTAATACGATATGTCTGCAAACACAGTATGTGTACGTATTACAACAACCGCAGACCCCTTTGTACCCCCCACTCCCAGGCTTGTATGTTCCACAACAGTCATAACAAATGCTCCTAAAGTGTTACACACAAGATGGTGCGTCCCGCTGACCAAGCGGGAGATGAGGTGCAGCAATACAATCTAGGAAGCCTTCGTGATCTAATTCTATGCAAACACAATGGGGCTCATTTACTAAGGGTCCGAACGCCGCACTTTCGTCGGGTTTCCCGAAAATTTCCCATTTGCGTCAAATTGCCCTGGGATTCTGGCGCATGTGATTGGATATCACGCAACAGAAATCGGGGGACATGGCTGTCGGACAACCCGACAGATTCGGAAAAAACATGGAATTTAAAAAAGAATTTATGTCGCAAGATCAGCACTTACATGCACCAGGAAGAAGAAGGTGAAGGGGGGGGGGGATATGGCATTTCATGGAGACCACCTAATGCAAAAAACGATTGGGTGGGTGACACTACATGATGATTCATTAAACCGCTTCATTTGCATAAATTCTGTAAATTCTGGGGTCCCATGTGGGTGTGTTATCCATCTGGTCAGTGTTCTGGTTCCTACTATTTGTAGAATTTTTTTCCCATGGAGTAATTTTTATATGATGTCTCTCTTCAGTAAGAGCCAGTAGTCCTACTGAACACAAAAACTGTCATAAGAAGCCGTAAAGAAAAAAATTTCTATTGAAATATAAGCGAATGATAGACGTGGACCTGCAGAGGGGAAACAGGAAGTGGTCACTTTCCCTGCAGCACCACCACAGGACAAATGGAGAATAACAGGTTGCTTAGTGTTGTCAGAAGACAAGGACATGTTGGGATTTTCTGATCCTGTTCTTCATTTAGACTAATAGATACTAAAGCTAAAGATCTATGACCATGACACCTAAAATCTAACCCTGATGCGATATATAAAACTGTAAATTTGTAATAGTAGCCAATGTGGTGCACCTGGGGGCGCTCATGTGACCCGTCTGCTGCCTGGTGCTTCTGCATGTATAAACATATATATTGCTCTCCGTATACCTCGCCATGTCTATAAATAAAGGATGCAGATACATGCATATGGATACATATTACTCTGCAGAGACTTCGCTCTCTCCGCACGTGAATTTGCATTTCTTGCATATTAATGCAGGTCAATTTACATAAATATGTAAATTGCTATCTAGGCTAGTCACGGAGCTAAAGGGTTAATCCTGGAGATGTAGGTTACGGATTTATGAAAGATATGCTATTTTAATATTTGTATCAAATAACATATGTTCTAGCCCTCCTATATTCTCACTTATATTCCCATGGGAGGAGCGGGACATACGCCATGTAGAGACATCAGGCCATGGATTATATCTAAAGGTAAGGTTGATTTTTTTTATTTTTTTTTTAAAAATGTCAATTAAAAGGGTAACTCCTTGAAGAAGGGACAGGATATAGAATCTAAAGATATCCTGACTGTAGATTACAGGACAGGATCACACAGCGCTGGATTATATATAATATCCAGGGATCTCCTGACTGTAGATTACAGGACAGGATCACACAGCGCTGGATTATATGTAATTCCGAGCTCCTGACTTACATAACAGGACGGAGCACACAGGCGATGGATTATATGTAATATCCAGGGATCTCCTGACTGTTGATTACAGGACAGAATCACACAGCGCTGGATTATATGTAATTTCCAGGGATCTCCTGACTGCAGATTACATGACAGGATCACACAGCGCTGGATTATATGTAATATCCAGGGATCTCCTGACTGTAGATTACAGGACAGTATCACACAGCGCTGGATTATATGTAATATCCAGGGATGTCCTGACTGTAGATTACAGGACAGGATCACACAGCGCTAGATTATATGTAATTTCCAGGGATCTCCTGACTGCAGATTACATGACAGGATCACACAGCGCTGGATTATATGTAATATCCAGGGGTCTCCTGACTGTAGATTACATGACAGGATCACACAGCGCTGGATTATATGTAATATCCAGGGATCTCCTGACGATAGATTACAGGACACGATCACACAGCACTGGATTATATGTAATATCCAGGGATCGCCTGACTGTAGATTACAGGACAGGATCACACAGCGCTGGATTATATGTAATATCCAGAGATCTCCTGACTGTAGATTACAGGACAGGATCACATAGCGCTGGATTATATGTAATATCCAGGGATCTCCTGACTGTACATAACAGGACAGGATCACACAGCGCTGGATTATATGTAATATCCAGGGATCTCCTGACTGTAGATTACAGGACAGGATCACCCAGCGCTGGATTATATGTAATATCCAGGGATCTCCTGACTGTTGATTACAGGACAGAATCACACAGAGCTGGATTATATGTAATATCCAGGGATGTCCTGACTGTAGATTACAGGACAGGATCACACAGCGCTAGATTATATGTAATTTCCAGGGATCTCCTGACTGTAGATTACAGGACAGGATCACACAGCGCTGGATTATATGTAATATCCAGGGGTCTCCTGACTGTAGATTACATGACAGGTTCACACAGCGCTGGATTATATGTAATATCCAGGGATCTCCTGACTGTAGATTACAGGACACGATCACACAGCACTGGATTATATGTAATATCCAGGGATCTCCTCACTGTAGATTACAGGACAGGATCACACAGCGCTGGATTATATGTAATATCCAGGGATCTCCTGACTGTAGATTACAGGACAGGATCACACAGTGCTGGATTATATGTAATATCCAGAGATCTCCTGACTGTAGATTACAGGACAGGATCACACAGCGCTGGATTATATGTAATATCCAGGGATCTCCTGACTGCAGATTACGAGTAAGGACAAGATCACATGCGCTGGATTTATGTAAATATCCGGGCTCTCCTTACTGTAGATACAGGACAGGATCCACCAGCGCTGGATTATATGTAATATCCAGAGGATCTCCTACTGTAATTACAGACAACACGATCACCGCAGCTGGATTATATGTAATATCCAGGATCTCCTCTGTAGATTCACAGATCCCATCACACAGCACTGGATATATGTAATATCAGGGATCTCCTGACTGTAATTACAGGACAGGATCAACAGTCGCTGGATTATTTAATATCCAGGATCTCCTGACTGTAGATTACAGGACAGGATCACACAGCTGATTAATATGTAATATCCAGGGACTCCTGACTGTAATTTACAGGACAGGAATCACACAGCGCTGGATTTATATGTCACATCCCAGGGATCTCCTGACTGTAATGTTACAGGACAGTATCACACAGCGCTGGATTATATTAAATCCGGGATCTCCTGACTGTTGATTACAGACAGATCACACAGCCTGGATTAGATGAATATGCCAGGATCTCCTGACTGATTAGGACAGGATCACACAGCACTGGATTTATGTTATATCCAGGGATCTCCTGACTGTAGATTACAGGACAGGATCACACCAGCCTGGATGATATGTAATATCCAGGGATCTCCTGACGTAGATTACAGGACAGATCACACACGCTGGATTATATGTATATCCAGGATACTCCTGACTGTAGATTACAGGACAGGATACACCAGTGAACTTATATGTAATATCCAGGGATCTCCTGACTGTAGATTACAGACAGGATCACACAGCGCTGGATTATATGTAATATCCCAGGGATCTCCTGACGTAGGATTACAGGACAGGATCACACAAGCGCTGGTTATATGTAATCCTCCAGGGATGTCCTGACTGTAGATTCAGAGACAGGAATCACACAGCTGGAGTATATAATATCCAGATCCTCCTGACTGTAGGATTACAGGACAGGATCCACAGCGCTACGATTATATGTAATATCCGGGAGCTCCATGACTGTAGTTACAGGACAGAGTCACTAGTGCTGGATCTATATGTATTATCCAAGATTCACCTGACTGTAATTACAGGACAGGATCACACAACGGCGCTGGATTATAGATTATAAGGGTCTACCTGACTGTAGATTACAGGACAGGTTCACACAGCGCTGTTAATGTATATCCAGGGATCTCCTGACTGTAATTACAAGGACAGGAGTACCAGCGCTGGATGATATATGTAGTATCCGCGGATCTCCTGCACGGTGATTACAGGATCAGAGATCACACACCCTGCGCTGGATTATATTTGCTAATTCTCCAGGGAATCTTGGGTCCTGACTAAGATTACAGGACAGGATCCACAGGGCGGAGTATAATTGAATATCCAGGGATCTCCTTCTGTTAGATTACTAGGACAGGATCACACAGTGCTGGATTATATGTAATATCGGGATCTCCTAACTGTAGATTACAGGACAGGATCACACAAGCGCTGGATTATATTAATTCCAGGGATCTCCTGACTGTAGATTAAACAGGATCACCAGCTATGGTATCATATGATAATATCCAGGGATCCTCCTGACTGTAGATTACAGGACAGGATCACAAACACGCTGGATTATATGTAATATCCAGGGATATCTCCTGACGTAGATTACAGACAGGATCCACAGCGCTGGATTATAATGTAACATATCCAGGATTCCTACTGTAGATTACAGGACAGGATCACACAAGCCTGGAATATATGTATATCCAGGATCTCCTGACTGTAGATTAACAGGACGGATCAACACATGCGTTGATGATAGTTTAATACTCAGGGATCTCCTGACTGTAGATTACAGGACAGATCACACAGCGCTGATTATATGTAATATCCAGGATCTCCTGACTGTAGATTACAGACAGGATCACACAGCGCTGGATTATATGTCAATAATCCAGTGGATCATCCTGACTGTAGATTACAGGACAGATCCACAGCGCTGGATTAATGTAATATCCCGGATCTCCTACTGTAGATTACAGGACAGGATCACACAGCGCTGGATTATATGTAATATCCGGTCTCCTGACTGTAAGATTACAGGACAGGAGTCACACAGCGCGGGATTATATGTAATATCCGGGATTCCTCTGTAAGATACAGGACGGATCACAACACGCTGGCTGATTTAGCTAATATCCAGGGTCTCCTGACTGTAATTCAGGACATGATGCACACGCCTGGATTATATGAATACCAGGGATCTCCTGACTGTAGATTACAGTGACAGGATCACATCACCTGAGTTTATTGTAATATCCAGGGATCTCCTGACTGTAGATTACGACAGGATCACACAGCATGCTGATTTATTTAATATCCAGGGATCCTGACTGTAGATAGGACAGATCACCAGGCTGGATTATATTGAAGTATCAGGATCTCTGATGTAGATTAAGCAGGACGTTGCACGCAGCGCGGATTTATGATATATCCAGGTATCTCCACGTAGATTATACAGTACAGGATCACACACGCTTGATTTTGTAATTCCAGGGATTCCTGGCTGTAGATACAGACAGGACACCCGCGCTGGATTATATGTAATGCCAGGATCTCCTTCGGAGATTACGGACGATCACAAGCGCTGGATTATATGTTAATATCCAGGGATCTCCTGACGGGTAGATACAGGACACGATCACACAGCTCTGGATTATATGTAATCCAGGGATCTCCTGACTGTAGATTACAGACAGGATCCACAGTGCTGGATATATGTAATATCAGGTGATCCCTGACTGTAGATTACAGGACAGATCACACCAGGCTGATTATATGTACATATCCAGGGATCTCCGACTGTGATATTCAGACAGGCACACAGTGCTGTGATTATATGAATATCCAGGCATCTCCTGACTGTGATACAGGACAGATCACACATGCGATTATATTTAATATCCAGGATTCTCCTGACTGTAGATTACTACAGGACCACAGCGTGGATTTATGTAAATCCAGGGATCTCCTGACTGTAGATTCAGGACAGGATCACACACGCTGTGATATTGTAAGATTCCAGGATCTCCTGACTTTAGATTCAGGACAGGCTCACACAGCGCTGGATTATATAATATCCAGGGATCTCCTGACTGTAGATTACAGACAGTGCACACAGCGCTGGATTTATGTAATATCCAGGGATCTCCTGACGGTAAGATTACAGACACGATCACACACGCTCTGGATTATATTAATTTCCAGGGATCTCCTGACTGTAGATTAAGGACAGGTCACACAGTTGTGATATATGTATTCAGGATCTCCTACGTATTACAGGACAGGATCACACAGCGCTGGATTATAGTAATATCCAGGATCTCCTGACTGTAGATTACAGACAGATCACACAGGCTTTTATTTAAATATCCGGGATCTCCTGACGTAGATACAGGACAGGATCACACAGTGCTGGATTATATGTAATATCCAGTGCTTCCTGACTGTAGATTACAGGACGGGATCACACAGCGCTGGATTTTTAATTTAATACCAGGGATCTCCTGACTGTAGATTACAGGACAGATCACACAGCGCTGGATTTAATAGCATCCCGGGATCTCCTGACTGTATATTACAGGACGATCACACAGCACTGGATTATATGTAATATCCAGGGATCTCCTGACTGTAGTGTTCAGGACAGGATCACCACAGCCGGATTATATGTATGTCCAGGTCTCCTGACTGTAGATTACCAAAAGGATCACACGTGCCTGGATTTATGTAATATCCAGGATCTCCGGACTGTAGATTACAGGACAGGATCACACAGCGCTGATTATATTAATACATTCGGGATCTCCTGACTCGTAATTACAGGTCACAGGATCACACAGCGCTGGATTATTGTAATACCAGGGATCTCCGATGTAGATCACAGGACAGGATCACACGCGCGGATTATATGTATATCCCGGGATCTCTGACTGTAGTTCTAGGACGTATCACACAGCCTGGATAATATGTAATATCCCAGGGATCTCCGACTTAGATTACAGGACAGATCACACAGCGCTGGATTATATGTAATATCCAGGATCTCCTGACTGTAGATTACAGGACAGGATCACACAGCGCTGGATTTATGTAATATCCAGGAGCTCCTGATGTAGATTACAGGACAGGATCACACAGTCGCTGGAATTATATGTAATATCAGGGATCTCCTGACTGTAGACTACAGGACAGGGATCACACAGCGCTGGATTATGGAAATACCGGATCTCCTGACTGTAGATTACAGGACAGGATCACACACTCTGGATTATAGTAATATCCAGGATCTCCTGACGTAGACTACAGGACAGGATCCACAGCGCTGGATATATAGTAATATCCAGGATCTCCTGACTGTATATTACAGGCCAGTACACAGCCTGGATTATAGTAATATCCAGGGATCTCCTGACTGTAGATTACAGGACAGGATCAACGCGCTGGATTATATGTATATCCAGTATCTCCTACTGTAGATTCAGGACAGGATCACACAGCGCTGGATATGTAATCCAGGGATCTCCTGACTGTAGATTCAGGACAGGATCACACAGCGCTGGTTTTATGTCGTATCCAGGATTACCTGACTGTAGATTCAGGACAGGATCACAAAGCGTGGATTATACTAAATTCAGGGATCTCCTGACTGTAGATTACGGACAGGATCAGCAACGCTGGATTTAGTGTAAATCCGGGATCCTCCTGACTGTAGATTACGGGCAGGATCACCCGATTGCTGGATTATATGTAATATCCAGATTCCTGACTGTAGATTACAGGACAGGATCACACCGCTGGATTATATGTAATAAGGGATCTACTGACTGTAGATTAAGGACAGATACGCAGCGCTGGATTATATGTAATATCGGGATCCCTGACTGAGATTACGGACAGGATCACACAGCGCGGATTATATGTATATCCACGGATCTCCTGACTGTAGATTTACAGGACAGGTATCCACGGCTGGATTATATGTAATATCCAGGGATCTCCTGACTATAGATTCAGGACAGATCACACAGCGCTGGATTATATGTATATCCAGGGATCTCCGGACTGTAGATTACAGGACAGGATCACACAGTGCTGGATTATATGTAATATCCAGGGATCTCCTGACGTAGTATACAGGACAGGATCACACAGCGCTGGATTATAATGTATACCGATCTCCTGACTGTAGATTACAGGACAGAATCACACAGCAATGGATTATATGATATTCCAGGATCTCCTGACTGTATTTACAACAGGATCAACACAGCGCTGGATTATATGTAATATCCAGGGATCTCCTGACGTATATTACAGGACAGGATCACGACAGCTGGATTATATGTAACTCCAGGGATCCCTAACTGTAGATTACAGGACAGGATCACACACGCTGGAAATTGTATATCCAGGGATCTCCTGACTGTAGATTACAGGACAGAGTCACACAGCGCTGCTATTATTATATCCAGATCTCCTGACTGTAGATACAGGACGGATCACACAGCTCTGGATTATATGTAATATCCAGGGATCTCCTGACTGAATTACAGGACAGGATCACACACGGCTATTATATGTAATATCCAGGATCCCTGACTGTAGATTACAGGACAGGATCACACAGCGCTGGATTATATGTAATCCAGGGATCTCCTGACTGTAGATTACAGGACAGGATCACACAGCGCTGGATTTATATAATTCCAGGATCTCCTGACTGTAAGAACAGGACAGGATCACACAGCGCTGGATTATATGTAATATCCAGGGATCTCCTGACTGTAGATTACAGGACAGGCTCACGCGGCTGGATTATATGATAATCCAGGGATCTCCTACTGTAATTCGACAGGATCACACAGCACTGATTTATGTAATATCCAGGGATCTCCTGACTGTAGATTACAGGACAGGATCACACAGCAACTGATTTTTATTATCCAGGGATCTCCGACTGTGAATTACAGGACAGGATCACACAGCGCTGGATATATGTAGTATCCAGGGATCTCCTGACTGTAGTATACATGACAGGATCACGCACCTGATTATATGTAATATCCAGGGATCTCTGACTGTAGATACAGACAGGACATCCACAGCGCTGGATTATGTATATCCAGGATCTCCTGACTGTAGATTACAGGACAGGATCAACACAGCGCTGGATTATATGTAATATCCAGGGATCTCCTGACTGTGATGGTACAGGGACAGGATCCACACAGTCGCTGGATTATATTAATATCCAGGATCCTCCTGACTAGTTACAGGACACATCACAAGCTGGATTATTAATATCAGGATCTCCTGACTGTAGATTACGGACGGATCACACAGTGCTGGATTATATGTAATATCAGGGATCTCCTGACTGAGATTACAGGACAGGATCACACAGTGCTGGATTCTATGTAATATCCATGGACTCCTGACTGTAGATTACAGGACAGGATCACACAGTGCTGGATTATCTTAATATCCAGGATCTCCTGATGTAGATTACAGGACAGGATCACACATGTTCTGGATTATATTATGATCCGGATTTCCGATATTAGATTACACAGGACATGTCACACATGCACGTTTTTATGTAATATCCATGATCTCCTGATGTAATTCCAGGACAGGATCACACAGCGCTGGATTATATGTAATATCCAGGGATCTCCTGACTGTAGATTACAGGACAGGATCACACAGCGCGGATTATATGTAATCCAGGGATCGTCCTGACTGTAGATTACGGACAGGATCACCAGCGCTGGATTATATGTTATCTCAGGGATCTCCTGACTGTAGTATTACGGACAGGACTCCACACCATGGATTATAGTTAATATCAGGGATCGTCCTGACTGTGATTACAGGACAGGATCACACAGTGCGGATTATATGTAATTCCAGGTGATCTCCTGACTGTAGATTACAGGACAGGATCACACAGTGCTGGATTATATGTAATATTCAGGGATCTCCTGACTGTAGATTACAGGAAGGATCAACCAGTGCGGATATATGTAATATCCAGGATTCCTGACTGTAGATACCTTCCGATCACACAGCACTTTTTTATGTAATATCCAGGGATCTCTGACTGTAGATTACAGCGACAGGATCACACAGCTCTGATTATATGTGCATCCAGGATCTCCTGACTGTAGATTACAGGACAGGATCACACAGCACTGGATTATATGTAATATCCAGGGATCTCCTGACTGTAGATTACAGGACAGATCACACAGCGCGGATTATATGTAATATCGGATCTCCTGCTGTATAACAGAATAGGATCACACAGTGCTGGATTATATGTAATATCCAGGGATCTCCGGACTGTAGATTACAGGACAGGATCACACAGCGCTGGATTATATGTAATATGCAGGGATCTCCGGACTGTAGATTACTAGGACAGGATCACACAGCGCTGGATTATATGTAATATCCAGGGATCTCCTGACTGTAGATCACAGGACAGGATCACACAGCGTCTGGTTATATGTAATATCCCGGATCTCCGACTGTAGATTACAGGACAGGATCACACAGCGCTGGATTATATGTAATATCCAGGGATCTCCTGACTTTATATTACAGGACAGGATCACACAGCGCTGGATTATATGTAATATCCAGGGATCTCCTGACTGTAGATTACAGGACAGGATCACACAGCGCTGGATTATATGTAATCCAGGGATCTCCTGACTGTAGATACAGGACAGATCACATGCTGGATTATATGTAATATCCAGGGATCTCGACTGTAGACTACAGTACAGGATCACACAGCGCTGATTATATGTAATATCCAGGGATCTCCTGACTGTAGATTACAGGACAGGATCACACACGCTCTGGATTATATGTAAATCCAGGGATCTCCTGACTGTAGACTAACAGGACAGGATCACACAGCGCTGATTATGTATATCCAGGGATCTGCCTGACTGTAGATTACAGGACAGGATCACACACGCGCTGGATTATATGTAATATCCAGGGATCTCCTACTGTAGACTACGGACAGGATCACACAGCGCTGGATTATATGTAATATCCGGATCTCTGACTATAGATTCAGGACAGGATCACACAGCGCTGGATTATATGTAATATCCGGGATTCCTGACGTAGATTACAGGACAGGATCACGCAGCGCTGGATTATATGTAATATCCAGGGATCTCCGACTGTAGATTACAACAGGATCACACAGCGCTGGATTATAGTGTAATATCAGGGTCTCTGACTGAGATACCAGACGGATCAACGCGCTGGATTATATTACTACCGGGATCTCCTGACTGTAATTCAGGACAGGATCACACAGCGTGATTATATGTAATATCCGGGATCTCCTGACTGGTAATTACCAGGCAGGATCACGCAGCGCTGGATTATATGTAATATCAGGGATCTCCTGACTGTAGATTACATGACAGGATCACACAGCGCGGATTATATGTAATATCCAGGGATCTCCTGATGTATTACAGGACAGGATCACACAGTGCTGGATTATATGTAATATCAGGGATATCCTACTGTAGATTACAGGACAGGATCACACAGCGCGGATTATATCTAATATCCAGAAACTTGTGACTGTATAATGTATAATTTCCTTATTTATCATAAAAAGAATGAGCGAAACAGCGTTTATACAAAATCCTTAACATGAAATTTAATCTGGATGGACATCTCGAATAACAACTAAAACTGACAGTCTCATTTTATTATTATTATTCTTTGCGATGCATTATAAGCAGCACGGTAAAAACCTAAAGAAACCAGAAGTGGTAGAGATTGGTCCCGTTCTATGACATGGACCTCCTGGTGCCTACACATCTAGATAAGTATCGCTAGACATCAGAGGCGTCCATGAAGTCAAAAGAGATTCTATTGGCACACACATACAAATATAACAAAAAAGGTAAAAATGTGGGAAATCATTAGGACGTGGTGAGGCCTTAGGACAGAACTTCTTGCGTGGCCATCATACATTGCTCGATGGACTCGGTATTGCAAAGTGCTTCTATGTCATCTTCTGGGTGCGAGCAGATTTCGTGGCGCTGGGCCTATGGATCTCACTGCATCGGTATAAGGTCTGGCTATGGGGTTTGTATCTGGGTCGTAATGCTATGAATTTTTTCAGTATGGTCCTTCTAGAAATTTTCCGTAGGGAAAGGGGTCCTTTGGAATCGATGTAATCTAAAGCAGTGAGATAGGGGGTGCTATAAGAGAGGCACGGAGAAATGACCAAATGGAACAGTTTCCAGTGATCAGTGATCCCCCCCATTGTCCATTGCTTCCAGATCTCCTGAAGGTCTTGGTCTTCCTTCTCTAATGATATTGTCTAGGCACCGGGATGTGACCACTGGTAGCCAACCGTAGTTGATGAGCAGACCTGGCTGTTAGGAATTCAGGACAGATTGCTGGATTGGCCAATAAGGCACATATTACACCCTAGCAAACTAGCCATCTCGTAGTGTCCACTAGTCAATCATAACTATGCTAGTTCCTGGGGCAGGAATTGTTGCCAGATTGGCTGTTCAGCCACCAACCCGGCAACAGTTTGGGTCCGACGGGTCAACATGTGGGTCAACATTTTGGTTGAACGTTAAACTGACCATCAGGTCCGTTATCTCTACCAATATTGATTGCCGTAGCATCGGATGAAATTCAATATCAACACATCATCTTTGAGCATACAGTGTTAGACTGTCCCACCGGAGAATTATGTCACCCTAGTGGGTCCACATTCTGACCCAATGAGAGTCCACCAAAAAAACACGCCATTGGGTCTAAATAGTTGCGGTAAATGGAAGTAGACCCAAGGAGCCTCAGTCCACACGATAGCAGGAGATCCAGGAGGCACAGACCATGCAAGAGATCATTGAGGGGGGTATTATTTTTGTAAATTATTTTCTAGCCTTTTATAGTTTAAGTAAAATTTTTAGGTGACCGGACATCCTCTTTACATCTTGACCATCTAACATGCATTTGATCCTACACAGGTTGAACATTCAACTCAACACCGCAGTTATGGCTCCACCTCCATGTAATCTAAGTTAATTTGTAAATTGTTCCTAATCCAACCACCCCTCAGCACATCAATATACCTTTACGGCACCGGGTGTGCTACGTAAACTACACTAGAGTTCTCTAGGTCCTGCTGGCACCGGTTGTAGGATCTAGGAAAGGTTTTGATCATCGAGGTCATCGGTGAAGAAGAAGTGTGGTGAGTACACTTGGGCTTAGATGCATGCAGCCCTACACGACACCCGTACACGTGCGTGCCGTCACAGCTCCGTCACCCATTTCAATATTTATTATTTGTTGATTTTTTTTCTTAACCCTAAATACATAAGTTACAAGTTTATTCAATTAAATAATGTAAAAACATATTAAAAAAAAAAAATGAAAGCGTGTAAGCAGAAACATACAGCATAGGAAGCAGATATCCTGGTAGACAATGGCTGCACAGTCCTCCCTGCCGATACCCTTTTCGGTTCCTTTAAATTTTTTGTAACTTTTTTTGCAAACGCTTAGTTTTTGAGTTTTTTTGTTTCTCCTCGAGGCTCAAACGTAAAATAGGTATCAAAAAGTTTGTTGAAAATAGAAATAGTTCTTTTTTTTTTTCCTACAAAGAAGAAAAAAACCCAAAGAGTATCCAAATATTCCTTGTAGTGTCCGATTTCCAGCTTTGTACAGGACTAGTTCTCCACCATGGAGACATAAGATGTGTTGTATTTTTATAGGTCACTTCTCCTTGCTATGAAGGATGGTGGATCTCCCCACACAGGGACCATGATGTCTTCTCGCTTTGTAGGACCCACCACAGATTGACCCACACACGCAATGTCTTCATGCCGTCCTCTGCTTCTTATAAATATACATACATCCAAAGCTTCCCACAAGGGGGACCACTAGGCCCGTCATAGCTGAGAACAAACCACAAAGATTGGTCAAGGTTAATGATCCCGAAAATACCAATTACTTTGTACAAATCCAATATCTTTAAAAAAAAAAAAAGAAGAAATTTTTTGTTTACTGTATGTTTTATATATCTGAGCACTACATTGGGATATCACTATGGGGCTTATTTATAAGGGTCCCACGCCACATTTCTGCTGAGTTTTCCATCGTTTTTGGGGATCGCCCGCGTGGGACGGGATTAGAAAGAGTATTGTGTCGCTCGCGATTGGATTTTGGTTGCGGCTTTCATGAGACAGAAATTGGGGGGCGGGTGCCTTAGACTATCAGCGGATTCGGACTGAGCCGATTTAACGGTTAAATTGTGTCGCAAGACAATCCTTACATGCACCAGGAAATATGTGGTAACTCTGGCGGACTTGAGCGGGGAAGCGACACAGGCAGGATATCAGGCGCACAATCTACGTGAATCGCTGCAAGACTGCATTCTCGTCGGCCATTCTGGATCGGGGAACGCCCGGGACGGGAAAGTAAATGTGCCACTATATGTTTGTAATCTGTGCACTGTATGGTATTTGATCACCATATATCAGTATTATCTGAGCATTGTGTAGCATTTGATCACTATATGTCGAGGAAGTTTATTCACCAAGTAGGTGTAGCAACGTTTCAGCTAACTCATTGTAGCCATTTTTGAAAATGGCTACAATGAGTTAGCTGAAACGTGTACACCCTCACTTGGTGAATAAACTTCCTCGAACTGGAACGGAGTACTGCTACTTCCTTTGTTTTATGCTGTACATAGCGGTCTAGGATCGGACCCTCTGTAGCTTGCACCACAGGGGTTGAACCCTCTTTCTACTGTGCGCCCATCTACATCACGTTTATCACTATATGTCGTATTATCTCTGAGCTGTGTAGTATTTGGTCACTATATGTCGGTATTATCTGAGCACTTGTCGTTATTTGGTCACTATAATGGCGGTATTATCTGAGCATTGTGTAGTATTTGGGTCACTATACTGTCGGTATTATCTGAGCATTGTGTAGTTTTGGACCTATATGTCGGTATTTATCTGAGCAGTTGTGTAGTATTTGGGTCACTATATGTTCGGTCTTATCTGAGCATTTTTAGTATTTGATCACTATATATTCGGTATTATCTGGGCACTGTGTAGTTTTGGATCACTATATGTCGGTATTATCTGGCACTGTGTAGTATTTGGTCACTTATATCGGTTTATCTGAGCACTTGGTGTATACTTGGTCACTATATGTCGGTATTATCTGAGCAACTGTGTAGTATTTGGTCACTATATGTCGGTATTATCTGAGCATTGTGTAGTATTTGGTCACTATATGTCGGTATTTACTGAGCATTGTGTAGTATTTGGTCACTATATGTCGGTATTATCTGGACATTGTGTAGTATTTGGTCACTATATGTCGGTATTATCTGAGCATTGTGTTATTTGGTCACTATATGTCGGTATTATCTGAGCATTGTGTAGTATTTGGTCACTATATGTCGGTATTATCTGGGCACTGTGTAATATTTGGTCACTATATGTCGGTATTATCTGAGCATTGTGTAGTATTTGATCACTATATGTCGGTATTATCGGCACGTGTAGTATTTGATCACTATATGTCGGTATTATCTGGGCACTGTGGTAGTATTTGATCACTATATTTCGGTATTATCTGGGCACTGTGTAGTATTTGGTCACTTTATATCGGTATTATCTGAGCATTGTGTAGTACTTGGTCACTATATGTCGGTTTATCTGAGCACTGGTAGTCTTTGTTAATTGTCGGATCTGAGCGTGGTAGTATTGGGTCACTATATGTCGTATTATCTGACATGGTGTAGTATTTGGTCACTATATGTCGGTTATCTGAGCATTGTGTAGTATTTGATCACATATTTCGTTATTCTCTGAGCATTGTGTAGTATTTGGTCACTATATGTCGGTATTATCTGAGCATTGTGTAGTATTTTGGTCACTATATGTCGGTATTATCTGGGCACTGTGTAATATTTGGTCACTATATGTCGGTATTATCTGGGCACTGTGTAATATTTGGTCACTATATGTTGGTATTATCTGAGCATTGTGTAGTATTTGATCACTATATGTCGGTATTATCTGGGCACTGTGTAGTATTTGATCACTATATGTCGGTATTTATACTGGGCACTTGTAGTATTTGAATCTATATGTCGGTTATTTATCTGAGCATGTGGAGTATTTGTCACTTTATATCGGTATTATCTGAGCATTGTGTAGTACTTTGGTCACTATATGTCGGTATTATCTAGCACTGTGTAGTATTGGTCCTATAGTCGGTTTAAGCTGAGCATTGGTAGTATTTGGTCACTATATGTCGGTATTATCTGACTTGTGTGTACTTCTTTGGTCACTATATGTCGGTATTATCTGAGCATTGTGTAGTATTTGGTCACTATATATTTCGTATTATCTGAGCATGTGTAGTATTTGGTCACTATAGTCGGTAATTGAGTCGGACATTGGTGTATATTTGGTCACTAGATGTCGGTATAGTCGGTGGGCATGTGTAATTTGTCACTATATGTCGGTATTATCTGAGCATTGTGTATATTTGGTCACTATTGTCGGTATTATCTGGGCACTGTGTAGTATTTGTCACTATATGTCGGTATTATCTGGCACTTGTAGGTATTTAATCACTATATGTCGTGTATTATCTGAGGCATGTGTAGTAGTTTGGTCACTTTATCGGTATTAATCTAGCATTGGTTATATTGGTCACTATATGTCGGTATTATTCTGAGCATGTGTAGTGTTGTCACTTATGTCGGTATTTATGAGCACTGTGTAGTATTTGGTCACTATATGTCGGTATTATCTGAGCATTGTGAGTATTTGGTCACTATATGTCGGTATTATCTGAGCATTGTGTAGTATTTGGTCACTATATGTCGGTATTATCTGAGCATTGTGGAGATTTGGTCACTATATGTCGGTATTATCTGAGCATTGTGTAGTATTTGGTCACTATATGTCGGTATTATCTGAGCATTGTGTATATGTTGGGTCACTAATATGTCGTATTATCTGAGCATTGTGTAGTATTTGGTCACTATATGTCGGTATTATCTGAGCATTGTGTAGTATTTGGTCACTATATGTCGGTATTATCTGAGCATTGTGTAGTACTTGATCACTATATGTCGGTATTATCTGAGCATTGTGTAGTACTTGGTCACACTATAGTCGGTATTATCTGAGCACTGTATTATTATTGTTGTCACTATTTTGGATTTCTGAGCATTGTGTAGTATTTGGTCACTATATGTCGGTATATATCTGAGCATTGTGTAGTATTGTCACTATATGTCGTATTATCTGAGCATGTGTGTATATTGGTCACTATATGTCGGTATTATCTGAGCATTGTGTAGTACTGGTCACTATATGTTCATTATTATCGAGCATTGTGTTATTATTGATCACTATATGTCAGTATTATCTGATCAGTGTAGTATTTGTCACTATATGGTCAGTATTATCTGAGCATTGTGTAGTATTTGTCACTATATGCGTATTATCTGAGCACTTGTATTATTTGATTCACTATATGTTCGTATTATCTGAGCATTGTGTAGTATTTGTCATCTATATGTCGGTATTATCTGAGCATTGTGTAGTACTTGGGTCACTATATGTCAGTATTATCTGAGCACTTGTGTAGTATTTGGGTCACTTATGTCTTTTATCTGAGCATATTTGTGTAGTATTTGATCACTATATGTCGGTATTATCTGAGCACTGTGTAGTATTTGATCACTATATGTCGGTATTATCTGAGCATTGTGTAGTACTTGGTCACTATATGTCAGTATTATCTGAGCACTGTGTAGTATTTGGTCACTATATGTCAGTATTTTCTGGGCACGGGATGGTATTTAGTCACTAATCTGTATTTAGTGTACTGTATGTTGGTATAATTTGGGCACTACATGGCGCTGTTCATTTATACTGTATACAGCATTGTATGGGATTGTTATTAGTACATGACATTATTCTATGCATGTGAATGTATGATTGTTCTTTACAGTAAATTCATAATACACTACGATAAATGAAAGAAACTCCTCAGTATGGGGAACATAGAGCGAGGCTCCCCAGATCAGAGGACTATATAGGACGCAGTGTTCTCTATATGAATGGGCTGAGTGTCATTGTCCGGGCCAGCGCTGTGACTGACAGCCCTACCTATGCAGACACAGGCCGCGTCTATCTGATGTGTAACACTGGACGCTTTCCTGCCTGGCTCCACATCTTCCCTCTGCCCTGCAGAGTTTTGCTGGCAGTGGAGGGATGAGGGGAGATCCCTGGGGTGCGGGAGAGACCTTTCTGAGCCTAGTGCTGAAAGAGCGGGCCTGGGAGCGAAATAAGATCCGCGGATATTCCCCAACCTCTCCACTGCTCAGGTTACCACCACAGCCTATAACCACTTCACTGCCGGGACACATACACACCGCCTAATCTATACCACAGTCCAAAAACAACATATTATAGTCTAATAAGTAAAAAAAATATCTAATAAGATGTAATCCACTTCTCTATATAATACGGATCCTGTAGTGTATGTTATTATATTAGCTTCCTGCCCGTTGCATGTGTCCATATGAAATTTTATGAGTAGCCCTGTCTGTTCTTCCCCTAGTCAAGCAGAACAGCGCAGCGCCATGCTGAGATCCCTGCGGAGATTTCCCAGCAGCCTCTCTGCTCACGCATTTGACAGGTCCTGCAAGTCCCAGCGGAGGAGGGACAGCGAAGCTCAAGCAGAACTATCAGGGGCTGCAAGTCACTTTAGGTAAGGTCCCGGTGACAGCAAATATATCGCTCTGTCATCACTTGACTTCATAAAAAATATATTATATTCTTTCTTATTTAAAAAAAAACATTACCAAAAATTATGAAAAATGTTTAAATTCCGCCTTTAAATGAAAGATATTCGATGCATAAAGTTTTGACTTTTAGGGATCCATATATCAAATAATCACTTCTTTGATTAGCAAATCTAGGGGGGTCCGACGAGCAGAAAGAGCTATGGCAAAGGTTGTGGTTGCCCCTTTAAGGAGGACTATAAGGTGTCCTTATATACAGAGAACAATACTATAAATGAAATGTTATAGTCAAGGGACCTGGGGCCCCACAACTTCAAGTTACAGGTCTTGGCATCATATAGTGGCCTTTTTTGGGAGTGAAGCTCGTTCCCATCTACTTTATTGGGATTGAGGTGTAAACATGGCAGCAGGATCTGATAGGTGGATTCATCTAATACATCATTATTAGGTCTGTCTCATTGTAAGGCGTGAATGGTGGGGTGCCCTCACCTCTGAAACCATTACCATTTCCACTAGAACAGGCTGGAGATGGGGAACCCTGCGGTCGGATAACTGGGGCGAAGGCACTCTTCTGTTTCATGGAAGGGAAGACGGAGGAGGAGAAAGGCAGGATGGATGAACTTCCAGAAGACCCCACTGGTGGGCTTGATGGCATGACTGAAAGAAGAGGACAAGAATGAAAATTATTCCTTGAAAGATGACTTAGTAGGACTTGAAGGATGATTGTGAGGTTCCCATTGAGAATTGGGGGAACGTGTAGGAACCCAACCTCTCCCAACTATCCACCCTTCTTCAGTCATGTACTGGAAGGTACTCACTGCCATAGGGTGACGTAGTAGGTGAGCCATTGATGAAGCCCGGAGACCCGGGGACCCCAAGGTTAGACATTGGGACATTGCTGTAGCCATTCATGCTGTTGCTTGGGGTGCTGTAGTTAGATTGCTGTGGGGTGGAACTGGTGGAATAGCCACGTGGAGAGATACTGCTCGTATTCCTTATATAACCTGTAGAGGAGACGTGATGGTTAGTTATGGAAGTGAAGCCAGGAATGGTGAAAACATTGGAGACTTAGATCACATAAGAATGTAGAACGCAACATCCGGTGAAGGATGCAACTCACCCTGATTATTAGCTTGTGTTTCGGAAATCGTGACTCCTAGCTGCCCCCCATAGGAATTAATTCCCATCATGCCACTGTGCACAGGAGAGCTGGAGATGGTTGGGATTTGATTGTGGTTGCGGGGGACACTATATAACGCCTCGGCAATGTCTGCTGCTCTCTTGAGGATTATGTCCTGTTCAAAAAATTAGGAAGACATTGTCAACATGGAAGGTCCAAGACCAGAACATGGACAATAGGCAATCTAGCACCAACAAGGGTTGAGGGGTTACCTGATTGTTATGTGGGGTTCCATATAGCGCTTCCACCAAATCTGCTGCTCTTTTAAGTAGCATCTCCTAAGGAAACAAAAAAACATGGTGTCATTACAGCCGGAGAAGGAAAGGAACCAGGAGTTTTGAGGACTTGGGTTACATAGGTCACTTTATGGAACTGTCCCTGGTCCTGGCTTTATGACTGTTAGTGTTGAATTGACCGTAGATGCTATCGATTGAATTGTAATTCAGGTAACAGCAATTCCTCGCGAACCCCCGAATCATGGCCCTCAGATATTATAAGGCTCAGCTAAACTTTTGGCCATCTTATAAGTCTCCTTCCTTCCTTATTTATAGCTTTACTTTTGTTTTACAAAGCAGTTCTTTTTATGCCACTTTCGCTTTATGCTAAAAATTTGCAAATTGGCAGAACGTGTCCTTGAATAATGTCATACAAAACATCTGCTGTGACTCCTCTTGTAGGAATGTTTTCTGGTTTTACCTTTGCAAGCCTCTCGGGGTCTCCGGGATGTCTGGGGATCACTTTTTGTAACCTCTGGAAGCCGTAATCGATTGTAGGCTCGTTCAATGCTGTCGAGAAAGAAAATGATAATATTAGTAGTTGTCTGGGGTCATCAACCAATCTTAAATATCTTTATATGCCCCAATATCTTCCATAGTCTTTGGCCAACACCTTCTCAGGGAGACAAGCCCCCAGAGATGTCTGGTTGGGGTTTATTCCACTCTCCGTATTGAGAGCACAGCCACATTTGGTGAACCGGTTGAGAGGGCAGGAATAACGAGAGGATGGTCAACCCTTCCCGACTTTACAATATATTCCGAGACACTAAACTTGACCTGCGAGACCGATGACCACCTTGTATGATCTATTAGATCCTGGATACTACAAATATAATCTGACCCAGTGTATCAGTATCAGATCATACAGTAACCTCCGCTTCTTGTTTATCTACGAGGCACATCCTCAGATTAAATGAGCAGAGAAGGTCACATCCCCCGCTGAAGCTGCGTTTCTATTTACTTTTTATTAAGTAATTACAGGGAACATGAATTTTAATATAACATGAAGCAGACAAGAGGGAATATAATAGAAAAAGCTAAGGAAAAAAAAAAAGGTAACGTTGGCTAAACTTAGATTTTCTCCGATCCCGGTGGGTATGTTTTAGCAGTTTAATAATACCCATTTCATCTGTCATTGAATTGCAAACCCCAATTGAATTAAGCTGGATGAGATTTACTGTATATCCTGGGAATGGCGGAAGATGGAAGCGGCTTCATAGAACATTATGTCCTCGTTCCTCTCGCTGACACACATTACACCTTGTAAATTGATGTAAAATAGGTGTTTTTACCGTAAATGTTTTCTTATAGGATAGAGCAGACCCTTAGAGACCTTCCCAATAATGATGAATGGGAACGGTGATAATTTGTCGCCAAGGAAAGCTGTGAAATATTGACTATTAGCTCCAGATGAGCCTGGTAAAGTGTCATTTGATATTGTTGTTATTGTGTTGTTTTAGTATTTTTTCTATTATTATTTTTATCATCCTCCTCTTATATTATCCCTAGTTAGACGGACAAGGACCAAAATTTACACAATTTTACACAATTGTTGATCAAGGCTCTTTAAAAGGGTAATAACTATGTGGACTATGTGAAATCATTGAAACGTGGAACAATCAGAAGACAAATTCTGTGTAAAACTTCCCAACCCATTCACATAACTGCTCAATGTTTCAGCTGTCCCAACATTGATTGGGCCATAAATTCGTGGAGCCCAGCCTTGAATGAAAAGTATGTATTGATCTGGGAAGTGTCAGACTGAGGTTCCTGTGGACCACCCCCATCATCTCCAAGGAAATAGACCCTACTAGTCTACACATTAGGTTGTCTACTGCTATATCTATGGGGTCCAATAACAGGGTCCAACGGAGGATCCTCTGGTGCTCTTGTGGACCAGTCCTACCCTAGATTTGGGATCCCTTTATATGAGGTGCAGCTGGGAAAGGGAATTCAGCCAACACAAGGACAATGGCAGTCAAGGGCTGGTGTTAAGACTGTCCTCTGTTTCCATTGTCTTTAGTTTAGACATATTTAATAGATCTCCTCCATGGCTTTCTGCACTTTGACCAGCCATGATGGGCCATTTCTCTCCAAAGACCCATAGCATCTGCTGTTTTGAAGTTATAATAATAATCTAAGGTAAGTATGAAGAAAAAGAGTATTTCTGGCATGAAGGTGTCCTCGATTAATGGGTACTCCTCTATCTGTCCATAATAGCATAGAGAATATAAATATCTTGTGTCCATGGCTATATTTACCTGTGTAAATAAATCTCCCGGGGGCTCCTTTGCAGAACTGTTTGGATTTGTATGATAGAGTCACCTCTACTACACCGGGGATGTGCCGGGGCGGTGTCTGTACCCGGATGGCATGTGGCGTGATGAGCTGTGGAAATTAAAGGAAAACTGAATTTGGTGATGACAAGTATAGGTTTCTAAAAAATCAGGCAAACAATATGAATACTAGTTATTGAATTATAGAGGTCAATGCCAGTTTGCTGCATCGAAAGCCCACAAAATATCATCTTTCAGCTTTATTAAGGAATTTCCCACATCTGTGGTAAATAGGTTGATGTGAGGTTGGTGTAATGTCTTACCTCACTCCAAACCAGCATAGTCCCAAACACCACTTGGAGGCCATCAAAGAAGTTGTCCCCAATGATGATGACCATAGCACCTCCCGTAGTCCAACCTTCACTTGGACTAATGGCCTTGATACATGGTGTAGCTGTAAACATATAATAAAACAGCACATTACTCCTAGCTTGAGTTACTTTACCTCACCTACCCAGTCATGTCCCGCAGTGTTAGGTCAGTAATCTACATACATTGGAGGACATGGTTAATCATGCAAATCGGTCGCCCAATAATACGGCAGAATGTTTAATTTATATTGATATTATATTATATGCCTTTGCATATTGTTTTGGAAGTTATGTTTCTTTACAATTAATATTTAATCATTTTCTCAGTTATAAAATATATTTAATATCCAGAATGAATAAAAACAGAAATGGAGTCGTTATTTGATAAACGCATAATTTAAAAAAAAAAAAATTGGTCAATAAAATGTACAAATAAATTGTTACAAAAAGTTGCCAATAAAAATGTGAAAATAAAACAGGATATAATAGAGATGGAAAAAGACACCTGAATAGACATAGATTGTTAAAAAAAAATTTTGTACTGGTAGTATTAATGTAAATATAGAAGACATGTATAGGTACATGGTTTCCCTTTAAGTCTTGTGTTTCCGATTTGCTGGTTCTACGAAATATTTTGAGATATCTGCGTAGCTTCCTAATAACATGTGGACCCATATAATGACCCTGTTCTCCAGCTATGACATAATAGGATGGATCCCCATGGAGTAAGAGTGCCGAGGGGGTTGTAGCGAGTATCATAAAGCCGGGCTGTCAGGACGACGGAGAAGTCGCACCTGTGCTGGGGCCCGATACGTGTTTTTTTCTGGGGAACTGCAACCCTCTATATTTCACACTTGGTTCTGATTTTCCTTTTTCACATTCTTTTTCTGGGTGTGTTCTCACTACAATCTCATTTCATTACCGAGTTGTGGATTACAACCAGACATTAGGAATACTATATTTCCTGTGAAATAATGGAAATACTCATCATACACGAGCCAAAAAGTGCTTTATAGGACAAATCGAGAAATCTAACGGAAATAAATCGGAGCCGGAGAATTTTAATTTAGGGATCGGAGGGATGGAGCCTTGCATACTAAGTTGGCTGTGTCCCCGGATATTAATAAGTAGACAGATATGTGGGTTTTATATATATATATATATATATATATATATAGGCAGGTTCTCTAGGTTTGTTCTTAAGGTGAATTTGTATCGATGTCGGAAAATTTATCATTGTAACCCCAGACAATTTTTTTTTTGGTCTCTGTGACAATTGGATTTTAAAAATGTTGAATTGTCATAAGAACCAGGAATAACACTAAAGCTTCATTACAGACACCTGTGATAACTGTTATAGCTGATTTCTGTAGCCTGGGGCTAAAGTACAGTATATTATTAACATCCAGAGGTCCGTTTATAACTAGGGGTCGTATGTAAGTCGGATGTTCTTAAGTAGGGGACCGCCTGTATATATATATATATATATTCTTTATGAATTTATGTAAAATTAAAAGAAGAGAAGATTAATGGTAACTAAAGTATTTCACCTAAATTTGGAAATTCTTCAGAACTAAAAAAAATGTAAAAAAAATTGAAGACTGAACACTTAAAACAGTTGCTGCTAGATACAACAATGTATAAGGACATTTGGAGGGTGCTTTTAGGAGGGAATTAGATTGTCAGCACCCAGCAGGCCGGAGATAAAATACACATTTATAAGCAAAGTTATAAATAATAAAATTCTGATAACAATAAACTGACCAGATTCAATGTATATTTGTTACATTATTAGTGCTATTTTTAAGAAGTAAAAAAAAATTTTTTTTACTAAGGAATCACATTATAAATTTTAAATATATTTATTATTATTATTATTATTATTATTATTATTACTATTTTGGATTTATGACTACTTTTGAGTTTAGTTTCCTTTAGTGCTGTGCAGTAGTTATTCATTCAGTTCTATTTATTATTTTATTCTAATTGTTGTGGTGGTTATTTTACATATTACTATTCCATATTACTATGAATATATAAAAGTTTTGTAGTATAAACTATAACAAAAATGACTGCGCCTATGTGTATGTATAAGAGATGTATAATGTATATTTGAGAAGAAAATTAAATCTAGACTTAAAAAAAAAAAATCAAACCGTAAATAAAATTGTAGGCAAATTGTAAAATTTCTGCTTAATGTAAAAAAAAAAAAAAAAGAATATATTAATAACATGGAATGTATTAATTTACTTTCCCATAAAAAAGTCTAGACAGAAACAATGCAAAATATTCTGAAAATACAAAAACTAAAAAGATGTCCCCCAAAATTGTAACTGTTGTAACTATATATGACAATAGACCATAGTCTGGAGATTTTGGACGGATCTAATCTCCACTTAAAATTCTTTTAATGTTTTTTTTTTATTATATAATATTTATATTTGATTATTTCAAACATTTGAGGCTCGTTTCTATCGTCGTCATGATCTTATTATGGATTCGAGTCAAGTTTTTTTTTTAGTCTTTTTGCCTTACATTCTTCTACATGAAGCCACACAAATACAGACAAAAAAAAATGAATCAGCAAGTCTTCAGGAAGGAGTAAGTTTTGTGTGTATCACATATTTTGTGTTTTTATGGTTTCTTCCCCTTCCATATGGGTAGAGGCCTCACAACTCCATTTTCCATCAGGAGCCATAACCAGCCTCAATCTATCACTCGGCTTCCACCACTGACAGGGTCAAAGGTGACTCAGATCCCTGGCTAGCTTCCAGAAACGAGCAGCCAGTCAATCAAGTCCAATCAGTTTAACCAAAGCTGGAGTCCAGTCTAGCCCCACACCCTGGGATTTATTTCTACCATTTGACCGCCCGCCGGGGGAAAATTAACACCACACTAAATTCTTCACTGATTCAATCATTCTCTTCCAGTTCATTAATTCCTCACGTGGTAAATACAAGATGTGTTGAGTAGGAATAACGGGTCTATCCATACAGAAGGGATATAAGGACTTGTACTATAATACTACGTAAGACTCCATTACCCCGGGGGTGGGTTCTAGGTATGACACAGAAGGGTTAGTTATTGCTCCTAATATTAAGGTAATCAATGGGCCGCTCTAGGACCCCCTATAAATCTCTATGATAAAGAGCTGGAACCCTATAGGAGTACTTTACATATTATTGTACTATAATATTTACCGTAACAATATGGTTATATAATATATATTTATGTGTAACTTAAAGGGAGTTAGTCAAGGTCTAGTATTGATATCTGATCCATCTTAAAGGCTATCGATACTTGATCTATGGGGGCTGGCACCTGGCTTCTGCACCAATAGGCTGTTTGTTGCCCTGAAAACACAAGGACCCACGGCTGGACCATGATGGTCTGGTTGGTGTATTTGGGTTTGGTCATCTGACCCAAACATATTGCCGGATTGGTGGATGATCAGCCTATCCGGCGAATTGCCGCCCCTAGTAACTAACCATGGGCATCCTCCTGGCCAATCATAGAGATGGTGAGTTGCTAGGGACATCAATAAGCATCAATAGGAACCTGACATAAGGTCCTCTTATCCCTATATCCACAGGATAGGACCTAGCTTGCTGCTTGGTTGGAGTCTCAGTGATAGGACCAGCAAGGGGTCACAAGAACGGGGGTCAGATGTACCCATGTCGCACCTCTAGATGACCCAAGAAAGTTTGAGGTGCTATTGGCTCGGTGGCTGAATACTCCAGGCCTACCCTGTATAGAAATTCTATAGTCTTAGCTATGGACTACCGGTGGGTATTGGCTGTTTTATGACATAAAAATAATCTTTATTTATATAGCGCCATTATATTCCATAGTGCACCTTAGGTTGGCATAAAAGTGCTTTTTTGGACATGCTGTAACATTAAAAAGATATAAAAAGACCTTCTGTAGACAAATGGAGGGCCAATATATTGTTTGAGGGATTGAGGGGTTTAATGTGGTGACAGGCTCCCATTAAATTATTGGGTTCCCTAAGTCCTAAGGTTCTCACCTGCAGTAGCCAACCATGTAATAGGTGATATGGCTCAGTCAAGATGAGAACTTTCCATAGCACATTATGGTATGCTCCAAGAGCCCCATAGAAATTTATGTTTGGCCTTTAGAGATTTTTAGAGGTGGGATTTGAGGCGAAAAGAGGTTTTCAGGATGAGATGACACCTTTATGTCTATTGACATAAATCATATGGGGCTCACTGGTTTTTAGGTAGAATGATCTATGCAACAGGTAAGGAAAACCACAAAGTGGAGCAAAGAGTGGAGAATGCCATCAGTATTTATAGTACAGGCCAAACAGAAAAAGTCGAACAATTCGAATAGTTATTGTAGAAGTCATGTAAGAATAAGTCCTATAGGAAGAAATGTATAGACCCGATTTATAGTGGGGGTAAAGTTGCGTTGATGTCGCTGGTTGCAGATAGTGAAAGAATGAGAAGTCCGTACCGTACTCCAGACAAGGGTCCGTACCTTCGGTAGGGTCTAGCCGCCTTGCCCGCCGCCCATGCTTCGAATTGTTGTGGACAAACATATTATCAGACACGGCCAGGACATGTCCATCTACATTCACCGTGGTGGAGAGGACAACCTGTGGGAACAAAGAATGTCAGATACCAAGTAAAAAATTTGCATTTTTTTATTCTACAGTTGAACCCCACAGTGGTTAAGAGAGTTTTCGAGTGGAGTAGGGTACAGCACAACATCAGTCCTGTACTACTGAATGAATATTTATGAAGATGATGGGTCCGTATAACCAATGTGGCCAAAAGTTCCAAAGATTCCCAAGGGGAATCCCAAAGGGTTTATGAAAAAAAACCCTCATTTAGTGGTGGTCTAGTCCCTTAAATCTAAGGCTTTCTTCAGTTTGGGTGGCTTCAGATATAATGAATTCAAGGGTCGTATGCATAATAATCATGAAACAGAGCTCACGGTTTCATGTTGAGTTCTGGACCCATCTCAGGTTTTAAATTATTATATTTTACGCTACATTCGCATTAAAGTTTTTCCAAAAACATTTTTTATTTTTAGTATAAAATTGTCTGAACATCTATATCTAAAGTAGAAAACACGTCAGTCAAGTAAAAATCAGTAGAAGACGTCTTGGTGATATGTAGACTCTGTAGACTCCACCTCGGGTTCAGAGCCTCTAGGGCTGGGGGTCAGACAAAGTCAAGCTCAGAAACACTACACAAGAGACCCACTGACCTTGGGAAATCTTTACATCTTATCTAAACAGATCAAGGTCAGTAGGTCTCTCCCCCACCTTAACTGTTTCCATGTTTTAGTGGGTTTGAGGTGTCAAAATGTCCCTGAGATGTGACAGGAACTGAGATTGAAGGTTTAGACCAAACTATAATTTACAAACCACATTGTACGAGGAGGGTATGGAGAAGCTTCTAAGTATGTGTAGCATTAGATGAATACTAACTCATTATATGCTCTTATGGAGGCTCATTATGAATTCGGATAATCCACTGTTTTCTATGGGATGAGCAACGATGAGATCAAGGAAATCTTAACATTGATTTCCTAATCCCTTAATCTTCTTTGGACAATCCTTTTATGGGAAGAAAGTGTCATAAAACAATAATCTTAGTCCTGGATCCTATATCTATCTCCTGTAATCCTGTAAGTGGTCTATTTCCCTGCAGTGCCTCCGCAGGAAGAATGAAGTATTACATAATTATTTTTGAATTTTCTTAATAATTTTTGAATAGCGAGACAGACTAATTCTACCCTTCTCTACCTTTGGCCAGAAGGTAAATTGGGATCTTCATCCCTTAACTCATTGGGGCAGATTTACTTACCCTGTCCTGTCGCGATCCAGCGGGGCGTTCTCTGTGGAGGATTCGGGTCTTCCGGCGATTCACTAAGGTAGTGCACCCGATGCCCACCAGGTGTCACTGCTGTGCTGAAATCCGTTGGAGTTCACTGGAGTTCATGATCCTATCCTCGGTGCAGGTAAGTGCGTGTCAAGCGACACTTTTTTTAAAAAAAATACGGCGCTTTTTCTGAATCCTTCGGGTTTTTCGACGGCCACGCCCCAGATTTCCGTCACGTGCATGCCTGTGCCGATGCGCCACAATCCGATCGCGTGCGCCAAAAACCCGGGGCAATTCAGGGAAAATCGTCGCAAATCGGTAATATTCGGGTAACCCGACGGAAAAACGTGAATCGGGCCCTTAGTAAATGACCCCCATTATACCTTAAGATTTGAACACAGGTCCTATAAACTAGAAAACCCCTTTAATTTATATTTTATTAATGTACACTCTGTATACATACATATATATATATATATATATATATATATACTGACCCTATTCACTCAGTTATCATGTATATATGTATCCTATATGTGCTTGAATTAATTTTGTTAGGAAAAAAAAAAAGAAAACACAAACCTGAAACCGTCTCATGTCCCGGGGGTTTCCTGCTGTCTTTAAACAGTTCTGGTTACATTTCAAAAAGAACTTGAGGAAGAACCTATAATGGGAATAATACAACATATTAGTCCGAGAATGTTACACCCCAGAGCTTGACATAACATCCTATTAAAACACATACACGCCGCAATATGACAACTTACGGAATGGGATTGTATAGAGCAATAAAGTTAATTGACACCAACTTGGCTCCACTCGTCAAGAAGGATTTGTGTGAAGATGAAAAGTCACATATATATAACTATTACCATATATACTCGAGTATAAACCTAGTTTTTCAGCACAAAAAAATGTGCTGAAAACCCAAACTCAGCTTATACTCGAGTAAAAAAAATATAGGTTTTACCAGGTTTTTGTGGTAAAATTAGGGGCCTCGGCTTATACTTGGGTTGGCTTATACTCGAGTATATACGGTATATTTCCGGTAATACACACTAAAGGGGTATGCAACATCGGGCTCTTTTGTCATGACCACTATCACTGTAAGTATCCACACTACATACTAACATATCCTAGCTGTATTACATGGGCCTAAGGGGGTTATACAATACTTAGGTTGACGCTACGGAGAAAAAACTTAGTGGATGACCTAGATATGAACAGAAGATTTAGGCCCATTTGAGTGAATTGTGTAATTCTAATACATTATTTATTAAAAAAAGGGATACATAGATAATATTATTTTTTCTATTTAATTATATAGTATTTCATAATCAATACACTAAATACAATTTCCAGTGCTTGAGTAGCTAAAAAGTTCACATAACTGATATCTTTTAAGAACAATTACTCCCTGACCATCAAAGGTTTATGTCTATGAAATTTATACAGGTGAATAATGAATTTCATAAAAAGGGGACCGCAATGGGGTCAAAAGTTACCCTCCAATATATAAAAACTATATTACAGTAAACTCGTATAACTTTCCTACACTGGATCCTTATAAAGTTGAAACTAGCTTAAAAAAACAACACTATATTATTCAGAGAAAGGATTTCTATACATTTTTAGCATGTAAAACCTTACGAGAAATTACAAGAATACTAAAATATCATATTTCTATTTTATATAAATATATATACAAGCAGTCCCCAGGTTACATACAAGATAGGGTCCGGAGGTTTGTTCTTAAGTTGAATTTGTATGCAAGTCGGAACTGTATATTTTATAATTGTAGTTCCAATTCATTTTTTTTTTGCCCCAGTGACAATTGGAGTTTCAAAAATTTTTGCTGTAATTGGACCAAGGATTATCTATAAAGCTTCATTACAGACACGTTACAGCTGATCATTGCAGCCTGGGACTATAGTAAAGGATCCAGAGAGATTCACCAGTGGTCAGAGGGGTCCATCTGTAACTATGGGTTGTCTGTAAGTCGGGTGTCCTTAAGTGGGACGACTGTATATATATAATATATATGATGATATCATATAGTATATATATATATATACTTATATAATATTATATATATATATATAATATATATATATATATACCATTACTCAAGTATAAAGCATAGTTTTTCAGCACAAAAAAATGTGCTGAAAACCCAAACTCAGCTTCCACTCGAGTAAAAAAAATGTAGGCTTCACCAGGTTTTTGTGTTAAATTTAGGGGGCTCGGCTTATACTTGGGTCAGCTTATACTCGAGTATATATGGTATATATATGTATAGAGAGAGAATATATTCATTTTAATAACTTTAGGGTGCTTTAGACTTAAACTAGTATGTATATCATATTTAAATGAATTATAATATCACATAAAATGATATCGTTTATATATATTATGTAACGATGGAAACCACATAATACAATTATTTTAACATCTTTTGGATAAATGTTATTCTAAAGTTTTTATGTGTAACAATTACATACAGAACTAGTAAGTAAGTTACAAGAAAGATAAAAAGACAGATAAATTGATATAAAATAAAATTATATATTTTAATACCTTTTTTATACACTTTTATTTACTTTTTTTTTTTTTATTCTTCATTACGATGCATTACTGATAATTCAGAGTGTAATCCCAATAACCCAATTATCTCTCCTTATATCACCTCCCCCCGGGGGGTGACATATGTGCATTTTTTTATTCTACGCCTCTGGTTACATAATATTTCCCCCTTCTATCTAAACACATGGAGCTGCCGAAAGGAAAAAAACGAAATATCTCATCACATAAAGCCCATTGACAGCGACACGTCCCAGATCCGGCCACATTCTACACTTCTTCTTAGTTGTCACTTACACAAGCATTTACTGAATGACTTTCATTTCCTTTTTTTTTTTTTTTTTTAATTTTTTTTAACTTTTTTTAAAATTCCGTCAAGTTGCGTATTCCGTTATACGGCAGCTGACATTCCTGAATATTCAAGCAGCTTCTTTTTTTTTTATTCTCAAATTAACGCACTTTTTTTTTTTTTTTGCATAGCAATTTTTAGCACTTTTGGAGTCTACTTATCCATAACAGCCGCTTTTTTCCGTGTTAAAGATGTGCCAAACGATCTGAAGACGCGATGACTTTGATACGAGATTTACTCAATGATTTTACAAATGCTTCATCACTGGAAGTAATGTTTGGCAACACATTTATCAAATTGGATGGGTGGTTTTTTTTATGTGTATTTTTTTTTTTTTTTTTGGTTAAACCCTAAATGTGATTTTTTTTATTTTTCTATTTTGTTTTATTCTTAATTTTTTTTTTTGTAGAATTGCAAAAATGTTTTTGAAATTTTTAGACAATCTCATATGGGGTCCCTATGTCCGAGAAATAGAAAAAAGAAACAATTTTTTCCAGTTTTTGGGGATTTTTTTTGTATTTTTATTATATAAATGCACAGTTGATGTAGATATTATGTTTTTAGTGATGTTAGATTTAGATCTCAGGCCACGGTGATTGCATGTGATGGATGAGGCTGTTGGTGATTTATGTAAAAATATTATATACCGTAATATATATATGTATTTTTTTTTAATCATACATTTTTTTTATGTAGTTCAAAATATAGAATCGGTAGTAGGCGGCTCTCAGGTAACGTTATCCTATTAACCTCCTAATTACTATATGTTGTAGTTAATCTGCACATCTGCTTATATCTCCATCTACCTGTATATATATATATATATATAAGTGGTGTTTCCATCCTTTTCTGAGGTTCCCAGGTGTTTGGCCAAGCTTCCCTGTGCAGAGCCTTGGTCCCCTTGAAAAATGCTCGAGTCTCCCATTGACTTCAATGGGGTTCGTTATTCGAGACGAGCACTCGAGCATCAGGAAAAGTTCGTCTCGAATAACGAGTACCCGAGCATTTTAGTGTTCGCTCATCTCTATTAAAAAAAGATACATGTTCGTCAAGTTCAGCCTAGGAAGGGAAGGGATTTGATGAGAAAGGGATGCAAGTGAAATAATTATATAATATAATATAAGCAGCAATGTTATTTTTATGTAAAAAGGCATCTAGACCCTTATCAAAGCTATTTGCTGTGACCAACTCCTGATCTTGGCTATTCCAAAGATTCACAGTTCTGTGAAGCCTTGTCTCCTCTGGTGATTAAACCTTACTTTCTTCAGATAGAGGCAGTGCTGCCTTGTCTTTTCATTTGATTTAACCTAGAATATTCATATATCTATACAAGTTAATCTCTTAGTCATCTTTTTTCGAGACTAAATAAGTCTAAACAGCATATTCTAGGTGTGGCCGAACCAATGCCTTGTACAATAGTAATATTACATCCCTACCCTGGGAATCCTTACCGCTGTTAATGCCTAAAAGATCCATGTCCTTCTCAATGAGAAACTCTCCCAGATTTACTCCCCCAAGAACATATGTTGCATGTGGATTATTAGCCCTCAGGTGTATAACCTTACATTTATCCACATCTAACCTCATTTGTCAAGTGGATGATCAAACATTCAGTTTGTCCAAGTCACCCTGCAGCCTATGAACATCCTCCATAGACTGTATTACACTACACAGCTTGGTGTCATCTGCAAAAATGGACACAGTGCTATTAATTCCTACCTCTATATCATTAATAAATATATTAAATTGTAGTGGGCCAAGCACAGACCCCTGGGGTACACCACTCATAACTGGTGACCATTCCGAGTAGGAATCATTGACCACAACCATTGACTTCAATGGGGTTCGTTATTCGAGACGAGCACTCGAGCATCAGGAAAAGTTCGTCTCGAATAACGAGTACCCGAGCATTTTAGTGTTCGCTCATCTCTAGTCTAGATGCCTTTTAACATCTAAATAACATTGACGGTTATGTTATATAGAATTGTTTCCCCTAAATCCCTTCCTCGTCCAATCCCTTCCCTTCCTTGGATGAACTTGATGGACATGTTTCTTTTTTCAACAGTATAATACATGTAACAATGTAACCCTGGTAACCTCCAAGACAAGGTTGTACTTTCCAAACAAATATAAAAAGTAGTTATCGAGTGGAAATGATTTGAGGGTTACCAGAAAGTTTTAATCAGTGGATTGTGGTGGCCTCTAAAGGTATGAATTGTTCCTTAGTCCAGTTTATTTGTAATCTGCGTGCTGGAGAGCATTTCAATCTTAGCTAAACAGAGAACCTAGTTTAGTGTCAACAGTAGTTCACCAAACGTGAATATATTGCTGAATTTCAGGGCTACATGCCATAAAGTTGATACAAAAACATTGGGCCTGGCAGATACATTGCTCAACATATTTTATGGATAATTTTATTCTGGCCAGGAAATATTCTTCTGATAGCCCTTATCATGTCCATATTCCTGAAGCTGTATACTAGAGGGTTTAACATTGGAACTAAAGTAACGTACATTATTGAAAGAACAACATCTTCTTCTACAGAATTCAACAAGTACAAGGACATGGCGGACCCAAAAAATAGAACAACAATTGTTATATGAGAAGAACAGCTTGAGAAGGTTTTCCATCTTCCAGCTGAAGACTTGATCTTTAAGACAGTGTGAATGATGCGGACGTATGATGCCAGGATCATACATGAGGGAATAACCCCAAGAAACATTGCACTTACTATAATATATGTATTCAAAAAAGAAGTGTCTCTAGTGGAAGCATTCATCAGGGCTTTGAGATCACAGAAGAAGTTTTTGACATCTACTAAGTTAAAGTAAGTTATTTTGTACATGAAACAATCTAAAATGGAGGCATTGATAGAAGGCATCACCCAAGATAGAAACGCTAGTACCACACAAACCTGTTTACTCATAATGAGAGAATAATGTAGAGGGAAGCATATTGCTACATAGCGATCAATGGCCATGGAGGTCAAGAGGAAACACTCTGTATCAGCTAATATTATATGCACATACATCTGCGCCATACAAGAGATATAAGACATGACATGGTCACCGGTGTGACACACATAGATCAGCTTAGGGAGTGTAGTGGATACATACAAGATGTCCAATGTAGATAGATTAGCCAAGAAGAAATACATGGGTGTGTGTAACCGAGGCTCAAGACATATCAATGATATAATGAGAAGGTTCCCACTAAGGATAAAAAGGTAAATCAGCAAAACAGTTGTTAGAATTATTATCCTTTGATTTTCCGATATGGGGAAAGCAAAAATGTAGAATGTGGGCTCTGACGTCATATTGGTAAATTTTCCATGCATTGTACAAGATTTTTTGCAACTATAAAAGTAATTTATACATTTTTAGAAATAGATTTATAGGAATAACAATAAGGACTCATACACATGACCATTATAGATAGGGGCCGCGATCTGGCTGCAAAATTGGGCGAACAGACCACAGCCCCCATTAGATGTCTATGGCACCCAATCACAGTGAGGTAAGCATGGTGTGTCTCAACACACTGCAACCTGGTAAAATATGGGGCATTAAAACCCATTTAAGACTTCAACTAGACCACCATATTATATTGAGTTTATTTACTTTGGATGAACAGCTCGATATGGCTTTCTCCAAAAGTCTATACATTTGGCCAATTATAACATCTCCCTTTTTATGAATGTCACTGTGTGGGCTACTCTCCTCAGGAAATACAGATAGGACATTTATGGCAAATCTTAGCATGAATGGCAGATGGAACGAGAACACAGTTTTTGACAATTCAGAATATTAGACCTAATCCAAAAATAGACGTCCTCTGTCATTGTCTAAACTGCTGTAACTGGTTTTGATGCCTACTGATTGGTCAGAGAATACACTATATATAGTAAAATGTTATCTATAGATGTAAGGGCCGGCTTTTCAATACATAAGTGAGAGGGCTTGATGGGTTTTTATTTCAGAAACTCCACTATAGATCTGTTACAAATATAATCGCTCTCTTTATGATCTGGAGATCAGCACTAAACTTCTTTTTAATTTTAAAACCAACAGATAATTTATAGTTTTAGACCTAGAAGACCATCTAAAGGCTTGCTGTTGACCAGCAATGTTACTTATGAACCCATTTTTAACCTATTCTATTATTAAAATTCTGTTCAGCTACTTGTGTAACCCTAGGAACCACATTCTGAAAGTTTTGATGTCTTTATACCACCTGTAAACAAGCTCTTGTCCCTTGACCACTCTGATTGTACATGTCGCGGATATATTTATCTATGATCACCAATAGTCAAGGTTGCAGAGTGTTTTCTACGGTGGGTGAGTGAAACTGAACAACAAAGTTTGGGTTCATACCAAATTTTGCCTGTTTTGTTCCTCTTCCCACGACCCTGGACATCATTACAAGCCGAAGGCCATCTCAACCGCCCTTCCAGTGCTGGCACAGATCGTGGGCGTTAGAGGGGCATGATCTGGGTTTGGTACTCAACAGGATTTTTAAATACAGGCAAGATGAACTTGTCTGGATGTTAATATTCAGTTTTCTAAAAACTTTGAGTCAAGTGAATTTGACAATGTGATAGGAAGTTGAAAGTAAATTGTTATGCACATAAATAAGTCAGATGTCTTCTTTCTTTTAATGAACATGGATAAATAAATGGCTCCTCAAAAAAGAAACTCAAAATACAGGTTAAAACATCTTGTCTATAATCATGGTGAAATCTTCTACTTTATTAATCTCAGAGTTAAATGATAAATTCTGTAATTTTTGTTATACAGATTCTGGATCCTCCATACCTGGTGTCTCATTTTAGATAGTGAAGCACGTTGTATCACCAAGGAGGATTCCTTTTATTATGTTCTGGATCACCTGGGGGTTTATGTTAAATTTGTTTATTTACAGTGCTTTTATTCCTTGGGAACTAAATAAACAGGGGATAACAAGAAAACCTTTGGAATTACAATAACACAAGGCCATAATTGGCTACCGTTGAGTATCTACAATGTGGTGTCATTCGGATGGTGTATGCTGTAAATACTGGATGTCCCTGGGTAGAGGTCCAACCAATCTCTCAACCACAGCTTTCCAACCAGTGACAGTCTCAATGACTCTATATCCGAAGTCAATGATGACTAGTAGACATACAAAATAAAATTGCTTACAAAAAGAGGGACATTTATCGTTGTGGGTTCTTTATTTATTGTCCATATTCTACTTTCTATTATTATCAGAATTGAATAAAAATTTATTTTGAACATTCAAACTTAGTTTCAAGTTTCAAGATTTTAATTCAAATATTCAGTCTATAGTTGCAGAGATTGAAACAGTAAATTCTGTAATTAACGTTCTTTAATATATCTTGGTTATTCAAACTAGCATTTAATTTTTTTTGTAGTTTCCATTTACTACCATTGAAAATGTAACAAAAATGTTATGCAAATTAGTTTTCTAAATTTCATTTTGATTTGATAAGTGTTTATTTTCAAACTATTCGATTTGATTCAAATGTTGTTGCAGTTTTTTTGTCTTTAATTGTTTCAGACATATAGGGCCGTTAGTCTAACATTTCTAAATCTTTACCATTTTCAAAATTCTACCATAAATCTTTGTTTATTACATTCAAATTTATTGCTAAATTAATCTTTAAAAATTGATAGACTTTTTTTAAAGCAAATTTCAAATATCTAATGAAAACATTTTTATCAACAATTTACTTATTCAAATTAGTTTCAAAACCAATTTCCATTCTTCATATTGCCATCGGACCTGGGCTGTATGAATATTTTAGCCCCTATAAGTCTGGAGTCCCTTTATAAACCATATACATATGGTACTAGAATCAAGCTTCTTGCAGAATGGAGGATGCTTTCCCTTCTGCTTCTTTCAATCTATGGTTTCAGGACCTTTGGAGGACCTTCAAAGGTCCTGAAATGGTTCTTGTCAACATGTAAATTGGGATTAGAAACAGGTGTATGAGAATTTCGACTTCTCAGTTTAAAATTTGGTGGGTGGACATAGATGATGTGCTATAATACTGTATATTATTTAATCAAGTATTTATATGTAACAAGGCAGACTGGGAACAGAAGAGGCATGGGACACACTGAGGAGTAGAAATCCATGGATGTATGCTGTGATCAGATGTATACATGGGGTAGATGTTGCAAACATAACTGCGAAAAGCACCTGAGATGACATCACCCTGGTAAAGCCCCCTCTGATACGGTTTTGGTAGGTAGGACTAATGTAGACCATGGGGATGAATACCATGGTCTTATTTCCTTCTTTATTAGGTGGAGGGAGTAAAATGGACTTAAGTTGAATGTTTGAAAAACCAAGGAAATTATTGTGCAATCGGCAAATGCCATCAGCCAGTTGAGGTAGGTGGCAATGAGTTTGTTAATGAGGTCAAGTTTGTTAGTACTTGCGAATCCACCTCAACAACAATCTTGACTGGAAGTACAATGTTGAGAAAGTAAGGAAGAAGGGGTTGCCTTTTTTTCCGCAGACAACTGTGTAAGTTTTCGTCTGCAAAAAGATGTTAACACTGTTTTATGAATCAATGGTTGCAAGTACAATCTTCATTGGGTCAATTCATTTTGGAATTTTGCTAGGCTCTAAAGAAAAGTTTAAGGTTATCATTACCAAAAATCCAAAATAGCCACTCTACAATATTCTTATCAAGCAAAAAAGTGGCTTCACATAGATCTAATGTTTAAAAAGAACAAGCAAATATACAGACAGTTGATTTTACTAATGGCAATAAACTACAATTCCAGCTCGTGTGCTGGGTATATAAGAAAATAAAAATAATAATTTGCCACTACAGGTAAAGATTAGCTTTGTTAGCAATCAAGATAAAGTATTGTTCGTTTTATGTTGTATTTGTTCTACTTCCATGGTATGTATCATTGTAAAATTTGTGTTGAAGTTATGTAACGTAGCAATTTACCTAATTCCAAATATTTAATTCTTTAAATTTTTTTCTCCCTTTTCCAAATGGTTTTCCTATTCTTTCAAACTGGCAGGTAAAGAAGATTTCCATTTTAAAATGACAATATATTTAGCCATAAACAGTAACCTAATGATCACATTTTTTAATGAATAGTACCATTTATATTATATTTTATCTGGCTTCTATTTTTTTTCTTTTGTTTTACTTTTGGTTCAAACAAACAAACTAAGTCAAATACCTCCTTCGATATGGATGAAAATTCCATTCGATCTTCTGTGGAAGACGTGTTTGCCTTGTCGGGTGTGAAATGCTACGCTACCGGTGTAAACGGACCCTAGACTAATTGAATTCCATGCTCATGCACATTTTTTAGTACAACTTTAAGGGTGGATATCTCTGGTTCTGTTGAGAATCCAGAAACATATAATAATAAAGGGACAATTCTCCTGTTTATTATGACACTTAAATTGTTTCTAGGTGCCAGGGTCCCGGAGATAAGACAGTTTGAAGTTGATGACTGTCATTAGGGTTATTAAATTCCTTTCTGCATGAGGCATGTGCAAATAGGACGTATATAGCAATCATGAAGGGTTTAGTAGGTTGCTTGTGTGAACAAAATACATTTATTGAACTTGCATCAATCAGATAATTGCCAACAACTACTATGAAATTGTTGCTCCAAAGATGGAGTCTGACTACACCCAAAGATGGCGTTGACATCTGAGATGAGACCTTGGTATTCAGGAATGTGTCCACCATGAAGTCTTGTCATATATGAATTCACCTATTATGAAGAGACACAGAACAAAGCTAACATTGCCTATTTTTGTTTCTTTTTGAGTTTGTATATTTCCTTAAAATAAGGCAGAATTGCTTGTGCCAATGACCAAGAGGGGGTTATACCTAACCTGCACCTGGTGTGATTCTTGCATGCACTTGGTCTACATCAATTTTGATAGGAGCAAAAACTCATGTAAAGGGGTTCTCCTCATAAGCTATAAGCCATCTGCGTGTCAATATCTACACAGACTCCAGATATGTCTTTGGAGTGGCACATGACTTCAGCCAAACATGGGCCTCTAGAGGTCTCCAAACGGCTTCAGGTATGCCTATCCTTAACGCAGAAGCAGTCCGCAAGCTAATACAGACACAATCCAAGCCACAAAAGGTATCCACCATCAAGACCAATGTACACGGGAAGCTGGACAGTGCCAGAACCATCTAAACAGGTGGCATTTTCCAGGAGCTGAAAAGATGAAGCAGCAGGAGGGGTGGATGAAGAGATATTCCTACAAAAGATGACCCTTAACAGCTACCACTCCAGCAATTGGTAATGTACCAAGAACAGGACAGTAAGGAGGAGAGAGAGAAATGGGTCTGTGGAGAGCCACTTGCTCTGAAGAGGAATTATGCTGGTTGGAGAACAGAATTTGCCTGCCTAGAGTGCTCTACCCCTCAGTTGTGGAAAGGGCACATCTTGTTATCACAAGATTGTATTATGCCCCAGGAATTTCTCCAGGTTTGGCATCATATACCAAGATGTATCTGATCTATGTCTCATGTAATCCCAGCAGAATTCACACAGTGCTTCAGAAGCATCTTGCCAAACCGTCGTACCCCTTCCACAGAATTCAGGTTCATCAGAATTGATCAGATGCCCAAAGTTGGGAAATATGAATATGTTCTGGTAGACACGTTCTCAGGATCCAACACTAAATACAAAAATACTCATAGGTGCCACATCAAACTGAATAGTCAGTTTTAATTTGAAGTCATAAAATGGATGACATGTTTCAAGGGTGTGCTTCCCTCTTTATCAAATGCAAAAAGTCAAAGTCAGAAACACCAGTGAACCCCATTATGCCCAGATTTCAGACTGTTAAACAAATGCTTGCCATAGCAGACCCTACCTTTGAAAACACTTTAGCAGTAGAGATAGGTTCAACAGACATGTGTGGGTTGAATGGATGAGGTATACGGCTGCTCGGGGAAGTAAAACCAACTGTTTTGACTGTGCAGTACCTACACCTCATATCAACTCAGTCCCTGTAATATGTGGGTTTTTCCTTCTACCTGCTCATACTAAGAGTCGTTCCTTGAAAATCCAGAGTCCAAACTTAGAGAAAGGCTTATTTAATTAAAAAGATGTAATAGATGACAAAATACAGAAAAGGTTGTAATGCAAAATAAAATGCCTCCTCAATGTCCTATTCTAGGATTTACAGATACATACAGTATCGGACTACAAACACAAGACTACATGACTAACAAAAACAAGACTATATGATTAGTCCATCATTAGTTAGTTAGCACCAGACTACTCCTTAATCGTTAATATATATCTCAACTGTTATCAAAAACACACCCACAGACCCACATGATTACACCCCTACTTGGATATCTTCCAGCCTCATAATGATTTACCTCCAATCAGCTTCCAGTAACAGGATATAGGCCTCCTTGGTGTCGTCATCTACTCCTTTCTCAGGATTCCCCGGGATATTACCCTTCTTTCCTTGAGAGAGGGCACATAGAAGTCTTTTATGCCACCACTCCAAGGCTTCAGGCAATGTCCATCTGGTGGCAAGATATTTCAGTGTCCATAGTATATGAATCTCAGTATCGACTTTAATATTCAAGTATAACAGTCCCCTTAAATTTAGATTGAGAGGCGGAGGCGTGTTTTCTAATTCTGTACACCAATATCGGAAGGTAGGGTATTCAGTGACCACCAGGGCCCCCCATACTGGCCAGGGAATAACCTTTTACCCCAGGAACTACACCTGTTAAACTTACTATGGGAATGACATTTTCCAAATAATCTTCACAGAGGGGTTTTTTGGATAGTATAGTAAAGCTGGTAAGAAGAAAACTATAAATCAAGTCTACTCAATAGAATATATTTTCTGGATATGTGGGAACATGAGGATTAGAACCCAGGCTAGAAGGGAACAGGATGGGACAATGTGCATTAGACAAGGCAATTGTGCCATTTCATCTAGTCTCAGAAGGCCTGTAAGTACAGAATCTGGAAGCAGCTTTGATGTACATCTATATTGATGCAATTGCAGTGCCTAGGGGCTAGCTGTTATGTGTCATGGGGCTTCCAATGAGTTCAAGGCTAGAGATTAGGTGAAAGCAGGCTTTGAGTCATTCATAGCCCCATGGTCACCATAAACAAAAAACATAAATTGGATAAACTACTTGTATTATAATCAGTAAAGATTTGTTAATTATATGCAAGTTGTGTTGTGTTAGAACAATGTCAGAAGCTAGATAAAAGGGCATGTACACCTGTATCATGAAAATCTAACCACATTGTCAGCTCACAGAATTAGATGGATCACAATGTGTCTGCTTAGAGAGGCCTCATCCAAACCCTGGGATTTAGCACTGAGCAGCCTAGGGAGTGATAGGATCTGATACAGCTATAAAACTGTAAAGTAAGGGGTTCAAATGATCTTTATTGTGTTAACATCACTAGGGGATTGAGATGTGAGAATGTTCTTTTGTGGAAAAAGCCCTTTAACATCTGTGTCCCACACTGTGCTCCTATATAATATATACCCCTCATAACTGATCATGCTGTGACCCCTGCTAATATCAGTATCAGACCTAGCAAACCAGGTGCATGCTTTGATACAGCTCCAGGCTAAAGCTTCTGCTGCACCTCTTGTAGCGTTTTTTGTTATTTTGTCAGTAGATGCAAACCTTGTAACTTCCTCCTGATGAACCCACTAAGTTTTTGGGATAAACTCGTTGAGGAGCTACTGTCATATTGTTGTGGAAGTTTCTATCTGTAACCAATACATGTTGCTAAGGAGAGTTTTTGTTGGAAGGCCCTGAATATTGTGTTTTTTTTGCAGCAACACTAACACTGCAAACATACTGTGGGAATCCTTAATACTCCCTCTGCTGGTCAAAAAGGAGGAAAGTGAGGAGGAAATTGTGTGTGAGATAATAATATTTGCCCTCCCAGAATCCTTAGTGTGCCCAACTCCACAACAATAGTTTTTTAGCCAATGGGCTTTGTATGTTTTGTGTTCAATATCACAGATTCACCTGATCTCAAATAGAATAAATTATTCAGCGATCCTCAAGTTGGTTCAGTCCACACAGAACTTGTAATGTTTTAAAAAGTCTGTCTGCTGATGTTATTTTGGGCTTCCCATGGTTAATCGTACATAAAAGTTGAATTACACGAGTATTTTTCTTTATTACAATTCTTGCTAGTTACAGATTCATTATGCGCTTCTTATAATTATTGGACACCTACGTTTATTGCATACAGAGATCGTGCAGCTCCATATCCATTTTAATCGATAACACTCACGGTACCTTAGGGGATTTAAAAATTCATTAAAAGTAAACTGTTAAAAAATATTAAAAAACTAATTCAATTTTTTTTAAATTTAAAACTGATATAAATAAACAAATAAAATCATAAATATGTCAGGTATTTCCACGTCCAAAAGTCCTGATCTACCAAAATATCAAAACCAGTTATTCTGGATGGTGAACCCTCAGATAGAAAATAGTGGCCAAATGCTCACTTTTTATCCATTTTTCAATACATAAGAATTTTAATAAAAAAGAGGTCACACAGTCCCCAAAATGCTCTCAATGAAAACATCAGCTTGTCCAGCCAAAAAAATGACATCCTACACAGTTTCGTTCACCAAAGTATCAAAAAGTTATTAGTTTAAGAATACGGCAAAATTAAGAAAACATTTTTGTACAAAAGATCACATTTTTTTTAATGTATTAAAACATAATAAATCCTATGTAAATGTTGTATCCCCTGTTTATCCCAACCCAAAGAATACATGAGAGGCGTCATTTGGGGTGCACAAAGAAAGCCATAAGAAATATGGTCCAAATGTGTTTTTTCTCAAATTTGGAATTTTTTTTCCAGCATCCCTGTACCTGACATAGAATATAAAATACTTTCACCAGGAAGGACAGTTTGTTATGCAGAAAACAAGTCCCTATTACTGCTCTGTACACAGAAATAAAAAAAATTATAAATATTTAAAGACACAAAAAAAAAACTAAAGGAGTATTTGACCATCAATTTGTCTTTTTAATGAATATTAGAAGTCATTTTAGAAGGGGAACCTGGTAGTTTCCTTATCTTCTTTTTCTTTGTGTACATTTGAAAAAAGTGTTGCTGAAGTTTCTTCATGTCCATCTTCTCAGCAGGATGGCAAATATGGAGCCAATAGACAGAGTCTAATTTATAGTTTATGCCATGCTAAACACTAAGAATAAATATGGCTAACTTTATCGAAGATGATGGTAGATGCTTCACTGTTATACATATTTATAAAAAAGGCTGTAGAGCATTGTCCGTTAGGCTTGGTTAGAATTGGCCAAAGATATGTTGAAGTTCTTTCTCGTGGACTGATTACTGCCTGATTATCAGGACCATAAGAATGACTTGCTTTCCCAAAGTCAGTGTCCCTGTTACCACCCATTTAAGATATTTCCATTAAAACAGTTTTCAGGATGGACACACTTTGGAGTCAGCGGTAAAAGGGAATTATGTATCGTATCAGTTTTATCTTGTATCTTGTGAGAACCTCCTAGACTTGCTGTTACCTCTAGAGTACAACAGTAGCATAAAATGTATAGTATAAATATGGCTGCCATCATAACCATGGCTGTATTTTCTATTAGGCACTTGTCCTTTTCCAAGGGGGCATCTTGAGGAGCAGGAAATGTTTATCTTTGTAAAAAAAATTACTTTCCTTCTTAGCCAGATCTTTTCCTTAGTATGAAAATGTACCTTATATACTCGAGTATAAGCCTAGTTTTTCAGCACAAAAAATGTGCTGAAAAACCCAAACTCGGCTTATACTCGAGTCAAAAAAATAAATATATCTAAACTCACCTTTCCGGCAAATCCTGTATATCTTCTGTGCGATCTGTCCGGCAGCGGCGGCAGGCTAAATACACTGGGGCAGGGGCTGGCAGGCTAAATACACTGGGGCAGGGGCTGGCAGGCTATATACACTGGGGCAGGGTCTGGCAGGCTATATACACTGGGGCAGGGGCTGGCAGGCTATATACACTGGGGCAGGGGCTGGCAGGCTATATACACTGGGGCAGGGGCTGGCAGGCTATATACACTGGGGCAGGGGCTAGCTGGCTATATACTGGGGAGGCTGTGACCAATGCATTTCCCACCCTCGGCTTATACTCGAGTCAATAGGTTTTCCCAGTATTTTGTGGTAAAATTAGGGGGCTCGGCTTATACTTGGGTCGGCTTATACTCGAGTATATACGGTATTTATTGCTTTTGCATTTTCAAAAAATTCAAAAAGCCTGTTTGTTTACGGAGACATATGGGCGCTTGTTATCTACAAAACAAAAATTGTAATTTATAGAGGTTACCACCCATGGTGGTAAGAACCTTGCACAGGGATCACTCAGAGGCAGAGTTTGCAGCAACTTGCATAACAGTAGTAACATCAACTGGGTCAAGATTGCTGGTCGGTTATCATTCCACAGGAGGTGCTCACAGCCTGGTAAAGATAGCTTCAGGCTGGAGTTGGATAGATGGCTACTTCAGCAAGGCAGACGCCTCAAGGTGGAGTTTGTAGACCAGGACCCCAGCAGTGTGTCAGGGCAGCGTGCCACAGACACATATTCTTCTTGTTACATCCTGGGCAGTAAGAACTAAGAGGGCAAACCTATCGTCGCAAAGGTTTATATAACCTTTGGGTGTGTCCAGCTTAGGTGGATCATCCAACCATCACCTCTCTACAATGTAACAATAACATTGCATCTGATTGGTCATCAATAGTACATGCCATCTCAGGCAGAGAATAACTAGCTGCATTACTTTGAAGTTTAACCCTGCATTGGCAGGGGTGTTGCAAATCCCAAAATCGCTGTCAACAACGAACGCATCAATAAGCGTTATGTGTCTGCTATATAATCCACCTTCCCTTTATGGAGAGAACTGAGAGCCATCTCCATACAGGTTAACTGCTCCATTATGTACAGTAAAGTTGTGATGTCTCAAGGATCAACTCTAAGAGTGGTGGCCCAGATAGTCAGAGTATATAGGAGTGAAGGAATGGGGTTTTAGTTTTTAAGGGTGGAAACAGGGAGCTTAATTGTGTTTAGGACTGGGGACAGAGGGATGTTATAAATTATAACATAACTTATAATGCATTGGACAACATAAATAAGGGAAACATTGGAATATGAACAAATAAGTTCATAGCGAGCGTGGTCACAGGTGCCGGTCAGAATTTTTAGGAACCCATCCCAATGCACATTACTGTTTCTCATTTTGTACCATATGACATACATATTACTGTTTTCCACACAGAAGGTTTTTTAATTGCTCATGTATGGATCAGACCCTGGCAGAAGTGGCGTATAGCAAACTTCCAGGCAACAGCAGTGCGAAATTGGGTACAGAAATGTATGGTGATTTCTCACAGCTGTGACCTATTGTTGCATAATTCACTGCCAGATATTTCGAGCTCTTTGCAGGACATCTTCACACTATGCCCCTAAAAATTTACTTGCCATATAGTGACACATGGATGTCAACAATGTTCCACACTGTTCCCCTGTATAATATATACCCTTCACCACGCTAAGTACACTGTGCCCCTTTCATATACCCAATATTTATTGTAAACTCTCCATAAACAATAGATATTTTACCCCTTGAATAAATAGTATTTCCTGAATCTAATATATAAAGCTGAGTGTGTGTGTATTTATGTTCGTGAAAGGAATCTGTACCATCATGTTTACAATCGCCAAAGTTTGAACAGTCGCTGTCTGTAACTCAGGGAATGTCATAGACTCGGTTTTGAGCCAAAATCTCCACGATCTCCAAAATCCGCTTATTAACCACCATATACAGGAGCTATTGTCTGCTGCTGTGGCAGTTAGAAGCTGAGCCGTGATTGGTTGCTGTTCTGCCACAGGTCATTAATATGAGCTCTGAGCTGTGATTGGTTACTATAGGCAATGAGTAGAAGACAACTTATGTGTGAGGTAAGATGGATAGGGATACAGAGATAAGGGGAGATTTAGCAGAAATGTCTGAGGTAAAACTGCTCCAGTTGCCCATGGAAACCAATCAGAGATCAGCTGTAACTTTATAAACAGCTGTGGGAAAATGAAACTTGAGCTCTGATTGGTTGCCATGGGCAAGTAGAACAGTTCTACCTCAAACACTTCTAATTAATCTCCCCATAGACAAAGTAACTTTCAGAGACAGAGACAGTTACTCTAACGAGAGTGTCAGAGACAGCCACTGGAATGAGAGTGTCAGAGACATTCACTGGAATAAGAGTGTCAGAGACAGTCAATAGAATGAGATTGTCAGTGACAGTCACTGGAATGAGATTAACAGTGACAGTCACTGGAATGAGATTGTTCAGACTTCACTTGGAAATGAATTTCAGAGACAGTCACTGGAATGAGATTATCAGAGACAGTCACTGGAATGAGATTGTCAGAGACAGTCACTGGAATGAGATTGTCAGAGACAGTCACTGGAATGAGATTGTCAGAGACAGCCACTGGAATAAAGGAGACAGAGTGACAGAGATGGCGAGAGACAGTCTATAGATACAAATAAAATATTTTTGGTTAACTCATTCAATTTTGTTATAGCTAAGAGCAGTTATTTACTATCCCAGGCAATGCCGGGAACTACAGCTAGTAAATATTTATACTGTGAATGAATTGTACATGAACACACCCCCGACTTAATTGATATAAAAGCAAAGCCCCTGTCCCACTGAATTATGTTATCTCAACCTCCTGTAGTGATATTATACACAGAACCCTATTCTGAATTAATTGTATTATAGACATATTATTGCCTCCCCCTGAAGAAATTATATTATACTGTAAACAATGCATGTCCCCAACTATTTACAGTACATTATATATCCTACCTCAGAAAATAAATCCAATACTAAATACTAGAGTATAAAGACCACTTATATGAGCTTAAAGGAAATATAACACATGGATGTAGTGCTTCTAAACCAAGCACACTTACATGATACATGTACCACCTTAAAAGGGATCTTTTGATTGCTTCTAATAGTTTAGTTTTTAAGAAAAAATTATTTAAAATTATGCAAATTAGCATTCGACATTCTGCGTTTCTGCCTGTCTCCTCCCTCTGAATAAAAATTCTGAATGGAGGTGTGAACAATTAGAAAACAACAGCACCATAAGGGGCTCCTGTGACATAGAGAGGAGCCCCCGAGGCTCATTTGCCTAATTTTTAAAAACATTACTTTTTCTCAAAAATGAATTTATTATAAGTAGAACAGATCCTGTTTTAGGAGGCACAGGCCAGCATGTAAGTGTGCTTGGTTTATGTACATGAGCTTAGTAGGAATCTCACACATCAGTGCAGTGCTTCTAAACCAAACACACCTACATGCTGGTGTGTACCTCCTGAAACAGGAGCCTATTATGGCGCTGTTGTTTTCTAATTATTTACAGCTCTATTCAACTCTATTCAGCGTTTCCATTTGTTGAAGGATATGGGCAGAAACGCTGAATGGAGGCGTGAATGAATAGCAGATGACGGAGCCAGAAGGGGCCCCTGTGACATAGACAGGAGCCCCTGGGGCTCATTTGCACAATTTTAAAATACATTTTTCTAAAGAAATAATCTATTAGAAGCCAAAAGAAGATCAGATCCTGTTTCAGGAGGCATTAGCCATGTAAGTGTGCTTGGTATAGAAGCATTGCATCCATATTGTAGATTTCCTTTAATAAATAAATGAAGAACCAAGTGGAATGCATTTAGTGAAGCTGGTGGAGCTGAGTGGTAGAGGAGAGGGGCCCAATAGAGAGAGATCCGGTGTACCACATAACTCACAATAAAACTTCATGTTATGGTGATATTGGGGCACATTTACTTCCATCCCTGGCGTGTTCCCCGATGTGTGTTGTCTGACGAGAATGACCTCTGCCGTGATTCACTAAGATTGTGCACCCAACTTCCTGCGTGTGTCGCTTCCTCGCTCAGGTCCGCCATGTTGGTGTGATGTGGTCCAAGACAAGATGACAATATCCAATCCATTGAATAAGCTTCACAGTCAAGATGGTGAGCCATCCATATACAAGACACACAAGATGACGCCACCCATTTATGTGACTTGATATCACAAGAACACCACCTTCAGTATAATTTCATACATATTATCCAGCATCATCTGACATCACAGTGCCCAGGATATAAACCGACATGCACTGTATGAACCACATCATACCAGTCCCATGAAATCACAGTAATAAAATTACCTTTACCATCATGATAAACCAGGGCAATTACTCATAGGTCTAGGCATCATGACTGTGGTAATCTTTTTATTTTTGTTATCCATGGCCTCCTTGGATAAAATCAACTTTTTGCTATAAATATGCTAATGAGCCATAAGGTCTCCTGGGGGCATTTCCAGAGCCCCTCCATGCTTTGACTTTCCACTTCTAGTGTGATCTCACATTAGGCAGGGTAAGGGGCTAAGTGGCAAAGGAGCAGGGGGAAGGGGGGTGACTGTGTGAAGCTAAAGAATGAAGGTAATTCCCCAGCATCCCTTCTGTCTCATTAGCATAAATGTAAATTTCAAAGTTGATTTTAGAAGAAGGGAGCCCATGGATAACAAATATAAGAAGATTCCCACAGTCACGGTGTCTGGATCTATGAGTAATGTCCCTGGTTTATCATGATGGATTTTGATGGTGGATTTCCTTTAAGGTATACAATGCTTTCAGTTGTATGTCATCTTCATTACATACTGACTCCACCCAACTAGATAGTGCTGGGCAATTAACTGTGTAATGATTGGCTTGGGGGTGAACCAAAGGGCCAGTAATACACCATTTGAAAGACAATTGGGTTAGAAGTAACAGCCATATTAGTACATCTTTATTAACAGCATAGGACAGTGTCCAAGCTAGAACTACAGTGTGTTTAAGGAGCCACCATAAATAACTCTACTGATACGATGAGTTATCTGGATACACATTCAGTTACTCATCTACCCACTACCCAAGAAATCTTATGGAGAATGAAAATAGAATGTTATGAAATGTGTCATGAAAGACGGGAGTATTCTCTTGAGTTTATTTTTAGGTCTGTTGTGTGAAGAGTAGAAGAAGAAGAATAGTGTTGGGATTGGTAGTTCAGTCCCTGGAAGGGGGTGTATGCCATATAACCCCTGCCACAATAGCTCCCTCAACAACAGTATTTTCATTGGTTGCTTGATCGATTTTACCTGACATGGCCTTCTGAATCTCCAAAGCCTAAATACTTTTCACTAACTCATGGACAAGTTCTACGTTGACTTGGATTTTAAGACACTTTTTAATTGAATGTCTAACATTAAATTAAAATGTAAAATTTAAATTAATGACTACAAATTACACACCCCAATAAGGACAACAAAAGATTATGCTGACCTGTTACCCCAGAGATGGGACAGGTGCATCAACAGCAGCTTCCAAAATTGAACTCCCTTCAATAATCAATTCAGCGTCAGTAGGAAGATTGGCGTAGGTCAAAGATGTACCAGCCCTGGCAGCCTCCAAGAAAAGGTTATGCTTGCCGACTGAAGCTAAAAATTAGTTAACCAGTAGAGTTGATTGGAATTTTACAAAAATATTTAATCTGAAAAATGTGGTGCCCTATGAATTGTTCCTTAGTCTATTTTATAGGTGATCAGAATTTTTCAGGGCATTGTAGTCATAGCTAAACTGAGGACCTAGTTTGGTGACAACAGTAGTTCTCAATGCATGAAAAGATTGCATGAATGCTAAAAGTAGATGCAAAAACATTGGACCTGCAGGGTACATTTATTTATATATTTTATGGTTAATTTTATAATGACCTTGTCCCAGGAAATATTCTTCTGATAGCCCTTATCATGTCTTTATTCCTCAAGCTGTAAACTAGAGGGTTTAACATCGGGACCAAAGTAACGTACATTATTGAAAGAGCAACATCTTCTTCTACAGAACTTGACAAGTACAAGGACATGGCGGACCCAAAATACACAACAACAATTGTTATATGGGAAGAACAGCTTGAGAAGGTTTTCCATCTTCCAGCTGAAGACTTCATTTTTAAAACAGTTTGAATAATGCGGACGTATGATGCCAAGATCATACATGAGGGAATAACCCCAACAAATATTGCACCTATTATAATATATGTCCTCAAAGAAGAAGTGTCACTCATGGAAGCATTCATCAGGGCTTTGAGATCACAGAAGAAGTTTTTGACTTCTACTAAGCCAAAGTAAGTTAAGTTGTGGATGAAACAAGTTAAAATAGAAGAATTGATAGAAGGCATCACCCAAGATAGAAACGCTAGCACCACGCAAACCTGTTTACTCATAATGAGAGAGTAATGTAGAGGGAAGCAGACAGCGACGTAGCGGTCAATGGCCATGGAGGTCAGGAGAAAGTCCTCAGTGTTACCAAACATTTGAGACAAATACAATTGAGTCATACATGCTGTATACGACATTACATGGTCACCAATGGAACATGCATATATCATCTTAAGGAGTGTAGTGGAGACATACATGATGTCCAATGTGGATAGATTACACAGGAAGAAATACATGGGTGTGTGTAACCGAGGCTCAAAACTGATCAATGATATAATGAGAAGGTTCCCACTAAGGATAAAAAGGTAAATCAGCAAAACAGATGTTAAAATTATCATCCTTTGATTTTCTGTTGTAGAGAAAGCAAAAATGTAGAACGTGGGCTCTGATGTCATATTGGTAAATTTTCTATGCATTGTATAATATTTCCTAAAAATAAAAGCAATTATGCATGTCAGTATTTGTCTGGTCTGGTGGTGGCATGTGTATTGACTAGCTGGAGATCTTTCTTGATACCTTCTTACAGTCATAAAACACAATGGAGGACCATTACATCTTCTATACTATTGTTTTCAACTGTTTGACGAAGCCACCTACCTGGGATCTTGAAGCTGATCATCTGTTATCATGAGGGAGAAGACCAGTGTCTGATAGTGGCACAGTCAGGTCTACCCAAGATGCCCCTAAACATGAGAAACCCATTTAAGACTTTGACTTGACCTTCAGCCTACTATTCTCAGTTTATTTACATTTGATGTCCTGCTCTACACGGCCTTCTCCAAAGTTGAATACATTTGGCCCATAATAGTCAAGGACCTGGGGGATAAAAAGGTGTATCAGACTTTAGAAATGTCACTGCTATGTTGTTCTACTGAAGGGTGTGGGCTACACAATTGCAATGGGAGATGAAACGTGACCACAATTTTTGACAATTCAGAATGTCATGTCAGAGCAGTCTGAGTATTAGACCATATCCAAAAATAGAAGAAAACAGAGTCATTTGTTGGGGATTAGCCAGCTCACCTGAAATTTCCAGCCTGTAGATCCCTTGTCGCATTTTGTGGTTCACATGGCTGTAGTCCAAAGCCTGTGGACATAAAACATATAAAGAAGAGTAACTCAAAACCCCCTTCAGATGCTCTTAGATCATAGAACACTTCTGAAGTGATTGAGTTACTCCTATTTACAAGTCATCTAAAGATAGACATCCTTTTTTATTAATTGCTTCAATTAATTTAGATGCCTACTGATTTATCAGGCAATGCACTATATATAGTAACATGTCATCTCCAGCATGTAAGGAGGTGGTTTCCAAATCTCACTTTTTCTTAATTTTATCATTACCGTATATAATCAAGTATAAGCCGACCCATGTATAAGCCGAGGCCCCTAATTTTACCACAAAAACCTGGGAAAACCTATTGACTCGAGTATAAAACCGAGGGTGGGAAATGCATTGTCACGCCTCCCCATTCATTAGCCTCGGAACTGCCCCATAGTCTATATCCAGCACCTGCCGCCACAGTATATAGGCGCCAGCCTATTCACCCAGTATATAGCCAGCCCCTGCCCCAGTATATAGCCATCTCCTCCCTGCCACTGTTATATCAGCCATCCCCCTGCCCCAGTAGATGCCAGCCCCCTGGCCCGATATAGCCATCCCCCTCCCTGTATATAGCCAGCCCCCTGCCCCAGTATATAGCCAGCAGCGGGGAAAGTAAATTGTTGTGAATATAAAAGTCTTCATTGTTGTAATAAACATGGATAATTGAATGACTTCTGAAGACCAAAAAAACAAGCAAAATAGAGGTAAAAACAACTTTCCTATATTCATGGTGAAATCTTCTGCTTTATTTATCTCAGTCTTAAATGATAAATTCTGTCATTTATATTATTACGATTGTGGGTCCTCCATACCTGGTGTCTCCCGTAAAGATAGTGTTGCAGGTTGAGGATTCCTTTTATTATGTTCCGGATCATCTGGGAGTTTACTCTAAATTACTTTATTTTCAATCCCTTTATCCCATAGGAACTAATCAAGCAAGAGAAGAAGAGAAAGCCTTTATCATTTCAATAACAAAAGGCCATAATTGGCTACAGTTAAAGTCGATGATGACTAGTAGACTTAAAGGGTTATTCCAGGAATATGAACAGGATCTGATACAAAACCCATAAATGAATACAACTACACTCACCGGCCACTTTATTAGGTACACCTGTCCAACTGCTCGTTAACACTTAATTTCTAATCAGCCAATCACATGGCGGCAACTCAGTGCATTTAGGCATGTAGATATGGTCAAGACAATCTCCTGCAGTTCACACCGAGCATCAGTATGGGGAAGAAAGGTGATTTGAGTGCCTTTGAACGTGGCATGGTTGTTGGAGCCAGAAGGGCTGGTCTGAGTATTTCAGAAACTGCTGATCTACTGGGATCTCTTCAACGCAACAACCATTCTCTAAGGTGTTTACAAGAATAGGGTATCGGATAAAAGAAAAACAACATTCCAGTGAGCGACACAGTTCTGTGGGGGAAATGCCATTGTTGATGCCAGAGGTCAGGGAGAATGGCAGACTGGTTTGAGCTGATAAAGACAAGGGCAACAGTTGACTCAAATCGCACCCCGTTACAAACCTCATGTACAGAGAGTAAGACGTAATCTCTGAACGCAAGGTACGTCGAAATTATGAGGCAGAAGGTGGGCTAGCAGCAAGAAGACCACACGGGTTGCCACTCCTTTCAGCGTAAAGACAGGAAACTGAGGCTCAATGTGCACAAGACTCATCGAAATTGAGGAAAGAGATAGAAGATTGGAAAAAACGTTGCCTGGTCTTATGAGTTCGATTTTTGCTGCGACACTTCGGCATGGTCGGGTCAGAATTTGCTCGTCAACAGACTGAAAGCATGGATCCATGCCTCCTTGTTCAAACCCGGTTCAGCGATTCTGGTGGTGGGTTGTGGGTCTCAGCTGTGTGGGGATATTTTCTTGGCACGGTCCTTTGTTTGCCCACTTGGGTACACAGAGGCTAATCGTATGCAAAGGACGCACACAGCATGACACTGAGTGTATTGCTGTGCCTGAAATGTCCATCCATTTTGACCACAATGTTACCCAACATCTGTGGTTAATTTCAGCAGATAATGCGCCACTGTCATAAGATTAGATGGAATCATCTTCAGACTGGGTCATTTCACTTGAACCATGACAATGAGGACTTTGGACGCAACGTGGCCTCCACAGTCACCAGATCTCAATCCAATAGAGCATCTTTGGGATGTGGTGGAACAGGAGATTCGCATCATGGATGTGCAGCCGACAAATCTGCGGCAACTGTGTGATGCCATCATGTCAATATGGACCAAAATCTCTGAGGAATGCTTCCAGCACCTTGTTGAATCTATGCCATGAAGAATTGAGGCAGTTCTGAAGGCAAAAGGGGGTCCAACCCGTTACTAGCATGGTGTACCCAATAAAGTGGCTGGTGAGTGTAAACTCTTCCACCAACTGCACTACGCTTGACCATAGTTCATGTAGCTGAGCTGCACTACTTTGTCTCTCCTGTTTATGGACGGAAGCAGACATGTCCGACATGACATCTGTGTTAACCCCTTTAAATCCATCAAAAAGGAAATGAAAAAAAAAATCACCTGCTCAACATACAGTTCAACTGAATCGTTCCGACATATTCTTCTGTAAATGTATCCTACCTGCCCACAACCTTCTAACAGTCCCATGTAAATGCTTCCCTTTTGCCCCCAGCCTTCTTCCATGCATTCCCATGTAAATCCCCCCCCCCTGCCTCTCCAGCCTCCTAACATACAGTCCTGTGTAAATGCTTCCCTTCTGTTCCTCATGCTTCCTTACATGCAGTCCCATGTAAAAGCACCCCACCTGGTCCTCCAGCTTTTTATATCTGCTTTGCTATGTAACTACATCATTCTAACCCCTAACATGCAGCCCCATGCAAAGGCACACCGCCTGTTCCTCCAGCTTTTTATTTCTGCCAATCCATGTAACTACATCATTCCAACCCCTAACATGCAGCCCCATGTAAATACATCCCTCTTGTCCCTTTAGCCTCAATAAATGACATCACTATCGTCCATTCCCCCTGTATATCCATTCATGTCCTACCTCACACGCCTTCACCTTCTCCTCCATGAATTGACCCCTAAACACAAATATCTGAGGTTTCTCTGACCCTTAATGAAGGCTCCACCCCTGAGTCCCTTCAAACCCAATGCAAGCAACCGACTACAGCCAAACTTTCTGATGATCACATGACCTGTCCAGGCAGCCGCAGGACATGTGATGTGAACATGTGAGCAATGGCCATCTTCAATCCTGTGTCCTCTTCACCAGAACAAAATAAATGGAATGATAAAACATGATGTAGCGTTTTAATTCTTTATTATAGTGTATGTGCACAACATTTTTCTGCTAAGAGGAGCAAAATCTTAAAAAAACAACGAATTAAATATTAGAGTTTAGTGACTCATGTGAATATTAATGATGCTATTTGTAGAATACCCCTTTAATGAAATTCTTTACAAAAAAGTGGCGCTTGTCGTTGTGTTGTGATTTTTGTCCATATTCTATTTCCTTTCTTTATCAGAATTTATTAAAAATGCATTTTGAAAGTTATATTTAAATTTTATTCAAACTTAGTTTCAAAATTTACTCAACTTTTTATTTTAAACATTTAGTCTATTGTTGCATGCAGCGACACAGTAAATGGGTGGATATTCTGTAACAAATGTTCACTAACTCTTTAAGGTTTTTCTGATTACCATTTATTTTTCCAGATTCCATTTCCTACCATTGAAAATGTAATAAAAAATTTCATGACTGTGAGCCCTAACACTGACCCCCCAAGATGGTCCCTACCTTCTTACTCAAAACCACCCCAGGTGGTGGTCAGCAACTGGGCAATGGTTCTTTATAAATAAAGAAGTAAATTCATCCAGTGTGTGCCCGATTTTCCTTCTTCTATTTTTGTACTTTTTGGACTGTCTTCATTTCAGTTGAGTGCACCCCGGTATACTGAATTTCCCTGAAGATTCCACCTCCTTATCCTAACTACCATGAGGCTTTCTGTGTACGCAGGACTTATCATACAGGGCAAGGATAGGGTGTAGATGCCGGTGTGTTGGTCTTTTTAGTTACTGATCTGTTTCTTCCTAGCAGTTTTCATTGATTATGATCCACATCCAACAGTTGACCTGCTGTGAAGGACAGAACCCTGGACCAGGATTCTGACATCATATAAAAGGTCCCATGAATGTAATCTTAGTGCTTGTTATAGTTTACACTTGACCAAAGTAGAGTTTTCTGTCTGATTCAGTAACTAAAAAGACCAACACACCGGCATCTACGCCCTATCCTTTCCCTGTATGATAAGTCCTGCGTACACAGAGAGCAACATGGTAGTTAGGATAAGGAGGTGGAATCTTCAGGGAAATTCAGTATACCGGGGTGCACTCAACTGAAATGAAGACAGTCCAAAAAGTACAAAAATAGAAGAAGGAAAATCGGGCACACACTGGATGAATTTACTTCTTTATTTATAAAGAACCATGCCGGAGTACACAGAGGTCCTGTGCACGTACAGCGCCATCATATTCCACAGCGCTGTTCATATTATGGAGGACATATCCAAATAAAATAAGACATTAGAAGGATAAAACAATAGGTATGAGGGCCCTGCTCGTAAGAGCTTACAGACTATGAGAATGAAGGAGGAACACAGAAGGCGACTGGTACAATCATCCTGACATTCTTTAATGGATAAAATAGATAGATATGAGATAGATAGATAGATAGATAGATAGATAGATAGATCGATAGATAGATATGGTAGATAGATAGATCGATAGATAGATAGGAGATAGCTAGATAGATAGATAGATAGATAAGATCGATAGATAGATAGATAGATGTATGCGATAGCTAGATAATGAGATAGATAGATAGATAGATGATAGATAGATAGAACGAATGGGATGATATGAGATCGATAGATAGAGATAGATAGATAGATAGATAGAGCGCTTTAGCGATTATATCTGGAAGATAGATCGACTGTAGCGATGGATAGATAGATAGATAGACTAGATAGAAAAGATAGATAAGATAGATAGATATGAGAGATATGAGATAGAATAGATAGATAGATAGATAGATAGAATAGAGAGATAGGAGATAGATAGATACTGATGAATGAAACATCACCAGGGGATCCCGCTATTGACAGAGAACCATGTGCACCGGTCTGACGAGAAAACCTATTTAATGGTATGGGAAGTGGTAAGGGTTACATAGACGGATTATTAAATCAGTGGTAAGTTTATAGCAAGTGAACAGTTTCATGCAATTACAAGTGATAGGCCTGCCAACAAAGATTGGCTTTTTAGGGCACATTTAAAAGTTGTGAGAAATTGTCACTCAGGAGAAAGTTCTGGAGAAGTTGACGGGAGATTTCACATCAAGGTATAAAGTATTATAGATTACTGGAGGAAGAAGAGCCAGGCGGGCTATAGACATTAGATTTGGGCGACAGAGAGGTAGAGTTGCAGAGAATGTGCCGCGGCTTGGGGATGAGTGGGTGATTAATTTTAAAATTGAATATGGAAGGTGGACACAGGAGTGAAAGCATCTGTGTAGCGTTGATAGAGCATTCTGGCTGCTGCATTAAGAATAGATTATAGAGGAGAGAGCTGAGTGGAAGACATATTAGTAGGGAGTGACAGTAGTCGAGATAAGCTTGAATCCGTGCGAGAATGAGTGTTTTAGAGGTTTACATGCTCATGAAAGTTCGGATGTGAGAAATGTTTCTGAGGTGCAAGCGGCAGAAGAATACAAGTGATTGTATGTAAGGCACGAACAAGAGTTTGGAGTCCAACATAACCCCAAGGCAATGGGCCTGCTCCCTTAGGGTTATGGTGATTCCCATTCCATAGAAATGGAGATGCCAGGGTAGATGGTGGTGAGACAAGAAGTTTACTCTTTGTGTGTTCCTTCTTGTGCAAAGTCAGACAGAAAATTGTCTCAGACAGATAGATAATAGATCTGGGCCATTGTCTATCTGCCATGTCTAACATCATGTCATCTTTAATCTTTCAAGCTGCATGCACATGTATTTATAAAGTGTCTGTGCCAGTTTTGTGTCACGGCTGCAGTTTGTCCAATAGGAAAAATGTGTATCAAAAGGGGCTTTTTAGTGCTTAGTCAGAGTTTCTCCACATGTATTACTCATGTGTGGCACAATTCTGTCTGCCCCACAAGTTTGGAGCCTGAACAACGTTCACCCCAAGCTAAAAAATGGTACACACTTCCCGAGCAGTGCAGGGGGTACCAGATTTATGAAGACCGTGAGTGGCGCTCCCCGCACACTCCACAGGCAAACTGCACATAGTACAGACTGCACTAGTTTTGATAAATCTGGGCCAATCACTGGTGTTCTGGAGTAAGGCAGGGCTGATGTTATCTGCAGAAGTATATAGCTGGGTATCAACACCATAGAGATGATACTGGAAACCAAAGCTGCTGATGGTTTGTCTAATGGGGGCAGTATAGAGGGAGAAGAGAAGAGGACCTAGGACTGATCCCTCACATCTGCTTATATCTCCATCTACCTGTATATATATATATATATATATCCCACACAACAAGATCTTACTATGAGGCAAACACCGGACATAATAATACAGAATATATATATATATACTCCTATACACGGCTTATGTATGTGGGAAGTAGTGGAGGAGCGGGGGAAGGGATAAGACTGTGTGTGGGTCATAGCTGTATGTTCCCGCAGTAAGTTTGGGTCCCAGGTGAGTCGGTCGGTTCCTCTTGTTACTATGACAACCACATTTACTGCAGTCCCAAAATCCCATCACAGCGCACACGTACAGGCCGGAATTAAAGGCAGAGGCACAAGCTACATACACATATATATACACTGCCGCACTACACAGCCGTACAGCTATATACTACTAGGAGAATTATATACTACTAGGAGAATTACTACTAATATCCTGTATACACACAGGTCACTACATTATATACACACTGCCGCACTACACAGCCGTACAGCTATATACTACTAGGAGAATGGGGGGGGGGGGGGGGGGGGGGGCAGCATTTTAATATTCGCCTCAGGCATCAAATATGCTAGAATCGGCCCTGGGGGGACCACACAACATGCAATAAGTAACAAGAGCAAAATCACAATCCTCAATATCACCCTCACAAGTCAAGAAACCCTTTCAATTCCCCAACCAGAAAGTAAAGGACAAAGTGTCCATTCCAGAGTTTCTCTTGAGTTCCGTGGACAGTCCTTAAATCTTTTCAAGGGCAAGGGTAATGAATCCATAGGGGGCAATGTCATTCAGTATGTACATACAAAAAGCCGCACCCACCATCTTACAGACTCCTCCCTTCTCAGCAAGGATCATGTCCAAAGCCATGCGGTTCTGGAAAACAATAAATGGATTACAATAAAAACAGTTAACCCAATCAACATTTTGCTCACAGCTATCAAGGGAATAATGGAATCTAGTCCTGCCCATATTTGATTGTGGATCTTGTACTCATCTGGAACCCCCCTTTGTACTCCCAATGTAACTAAATAAATGTTGTCATCTAGGTGCTTCTCTATTTGACCTCCAGAATCCCTTGGGATTCTCTACCTTTTCTTTGTGTGTCTTATCAAACATATCCTTCAGGAAGGAATGCACAAGTGTTATCACAGCACACTCACCTTCACAGCCTGTAGGCCTGACCTGACTCTCCTATCCCCACAAATCCAGTAGCAGACACTGCTAATACAGGGTTACCTGTGCTGTCAATGTTAAAGAAGATGATTGTCTAGTTGCTCCAACTGTAGGTAAAGTCTCCTACCCTAGGGGCATCCTGGTCAGCATAGAAAAATATAGATGTTAATGAATAAGGGCAACAAGCAAGGTTACGCCCGAAACGCGTAGGTCCGCTACCATGCATTTTTTAACAGGCACCATTATGTTCGTATAGCACTTCCTGTGCATTTCATGATTTTTTCCGCAAAGAAAAATTCTTTTATGATTTTTGGAAACCAATAAAGTATATGCCATTTTAATCTACTGATTACGAGTGCTGGATCCACAGAATCTTTTCCTTCGCATCCTGGTCACCCCTATAGATACAGTGATAGTCATGGTTAGGGTGTCCCTGAGCATACAGTCAGTCAGAAGAGACCAGCTAGCAAGAAGAATAAGTAAGTTTTAAATAGAAAGTGTGGAAGCATGCTGACTTCCCTCAAGCTTCACAGACGTGGCACTGGTCAGCAGGACTTGGAAAGGGCTGTGGTAGCGAGGCTCCAGACTCTCTCTCTGGTGTGTCTCTTTACCACCACGTAGCATCCAGGTAAAGGTGGGGGTAGTGTTCCTAAGTGTATGGCTCTATTCCTCACTATATGGGGGTACTGTATGGTGGTAGGATTCCTCACTGATTGGCTGTATTCTTCTCTGTATGGGGGTAGTGTCCCTTACTGTATGGCGGTAGTGTTCCTCACTGTATGGCGGTAGAGTTCCTCACTTTATGGGGGTAGTGTTCCTCACTGTATGGCCGCAGTGTTCCTAACTGTATGGCGGTAGTGTTCCTCACTGTATGGGGGTAGTGCTCCTCACTGTATGGGGGTAGTGTTCCTCACTGTATGGGCGTAGTGCTCCTCACTGTATGGGGGTGGTGTTCCCCACTGTATGGGGGTAGTGTTCCTCACTGTATGGGGGTAGTGTTCCTCACTGTATGGCGGAAGTGTTCCTCACTGTATGGCGGTAGTGTTCCTCACTGTATGGCGGTAGAGTTCCTCACTGTATGGGGGTAGTGTTCATCACTGTATGGTGGTAGTGTTCCTCACTGTATGGCCGTAGTGTTCCTAACTGTATGGCGTTAGTGTTCCTCACTGTATGGCGTTAGTGTTCCTCACTGTATGGTGGTAGTGTTCCTCACTGTATGGTGGTAGTATTCCTCACTGTATGGCGGCACGGTTCCTCACTATATTAGGGTAGTGTCCCTCACCGTATGGCGGTAGTTTCCCTCATTGTATGGGGGTAGTGTCCCTCACTGTATGGCGGTAGTGTCCCACACTGTTTGGGGGTAGTGTCCCTCACTGTATGGTGGTAGTGTTCCTCACTGTATGGGGGTATTATTCCTCACTGAATGGCAGTAGTGTTCCTCACTGTATGGCGGTAGTGGTCCTCACTGTATGGCGGTAGTGTTCCTCACTGTATGGGGGTAGTATTCCTCACTGTATGGGGGTAGTGCTCCTCACTGTATGGCGGTAGTGTTACTCACTGTATCGGGGGTAGTGTTCCTCACTGTATGGCGGTAGTGTTCCTCACTGTATGGGGGTAGTGTCCCTCGCTGTATGGCGGTAGTTTCCCTCATTGTATGGGGGGTAGTGTCCCTCACTGTATGGGAGTAGTTTCCCTCATTGTATGGGGGTAGTATTCCTCACTGTATGGCGGTAGTTTCCCTCATTGTATGGGGGTAGTGTCCCTCAATGTATGGGGGGTAGTGTCCCTCACTGTATGGGAGTAGTTTCCCTCATTGTATGGGGGTAGTGTTCCTCACTGTATGGCAGCAGTGTCCCTCACTGTATGGCGGTAGTGTCCCTCACTGTATGGCGGTAGTGTCCCTCACTGTATGGCGGTAGTGTCCCTCACTGTATGGCGGTAGTGTCCCTCACTGTATGGCGGTAGTGTCCCTCACTGTATGGCGGTAGTGTCCCTCACTGTATGGCGGTAGTGTCCCTCACTGTATGGCGGTAGTGTCCCTCACTGTATGGGGGTAGTGTCCCTCACTGTATGGCGGTAGTGTCCCTCACTGTATGGCGGTAGTGTCCCTCACTGTATGGCGGTAGTGTCCCTCACTGTATGGCGGTAGTGTTCCTCACTGTATGGCGGTAGTGTCCCTCAATGTATGGGGGTAGTGTCCCTCAATGTATGGGGGTAGTGTCCCTCACTGTATGGCGGTAGTGCCCCTCACTTTATGGCGGTAGTGTTCCTCACTGTATGGGGGTAGTGTTCCTCACTGTGCTTAATGGGGGGTAGTGTCCCTCACTTTATTGGGGTATGTTCCTCACTGTATGGGGTAGTTGTGCTCACTGTAGGGGGGTTAGTGGTTTCCTCACTGAGTAATGGGGGTGGTTTTCACGTATGGTGGTAGTGTTCCCTCACTGTATGGGGTAGTTTCTCACTGTGGGTGTTGCTCACTGGTATGGGAGTTCCAGTAGGGTGTTCTTCAGCTATGATGTCTCACTGTATGGGGGTAGTGTTCCTCACTGGGAGTCACGTTGGGGCCACGCATTAAAGAAGTGATTTTTGTAAACAGTATGGAGCTTTGGAGATCATATTTTTCCCGATTTGCCTTGTTTCTACGTGCTACACATATTAGCCTCAGGCTGTGCTCCCCCAGGTAGCCAGTCGTCTTTAGTAATTTTTTCCAACACCTAACCCCTCAACCTCTAAACTGACATCATCAGGCAAATATAAACTCTTTCCTTAGAGACAAGGGGGGTCTATTACTAGGGCCCGATTCGCGTTTTTCCGATCTGTTCCTTACCCCGAAGATCTTTCCGATTTGCGCCGATTTGCTTCACCTGAATGGTCCCAGGGATTTTGGCGCACGCGATTGGTTGGTGGCCATCGTGCACTTGGCATGCACGCGACGGAAATCGTGGGGCGTGCCGTCGTAAAACCCACAAATTAGGAGAAAGACGCCGTATTTTTTTGAAAAAAATTGTTCGCTAACCGGGCACATAACTCACATGCACCACCTGAAGACGATGAACTCCGGCACCGACGGACTGTCGCGCAGCACGACAACTGGTGGACATCGTGGCGCAGGAACCTTCATGAATCGCTGGAAGACCCGAACTGCTTTCGGAACGCGCCGCTGGAAACGCTAAGGACCTGTAAGTAATGTCCCCAAAGAGTGTGGTTAGCACTGGTAAACGCGTTGCTGCTAGTCTATGCACTTTACAATGGTTTCAGAATAATAAAGACGGTGATAATCTTTTAAGAAGTGCTGGTTCCGTTGTGTTTTTTGGAACTAGACTGCTCCTCTGCTCATTTTCAGTATACTTTGAGGAAATTAAACGGGAAGATATTTATACATAAAGGCGGAATTCGCAGAAAGGACATTCCAAACACTACCGGAGGGACTAGAAGTTTATTGGGGTAAACAGTCTGATGACAGGTTCCCAGTGTGGATAATCTGTCCACATGTTCTTGCTATAAACAACAACTATATTCATAATGTTTTCTCCCCTGTTATTTAATCTTTATCTTATACTGATTAGCCCTAAGTGATAAGTGACTGAAAATAATCCTTTGCTGTAACTCCCAATGATCAAAACGTGATATAAGGCAATCTCTCTGTAAGCACATTTCACTATACTGCAACACATGGCACCTGGTACGTTATTTATACACTTTTTAGATTCAGCATTAATCCAAGCTCTCATTCAAGTCCTCATAAAAAGATGAGACAAATGAGGTAGGTTCAATAATATAGACCAATTTTCATTTTTTCAATGTATTTTATGTTACCTAAAACAACCCTTTGTGTATTCGGGGAAATATTCCGCTATTTAAAGCAAAATCTAAATATTACAAATTTTTATCGGATCAATATTAGATCCAGAGTTGAAAATCTCCCCCTTCCCTGTCCTCCTAAAGAATAAATAATAATGTCCTGTATGAAATAGATTTTCTAGTTTATTGGTCAATTCAGATAGGAGCATCACATGAATATTAAACGCGCTGGGCCCGATATAGATTTTATTATATTAGTAAGGATGGAAGGCCAGCACACATCAGGAAAACACCTTGACATTGAAGACAATGACTGCACAATCGATGATCTAGACTGGAATCTGAAGTCTGTCTCAACTTTATTTACCGATGTAAAGGTCAAATGATTTCCTTCTGCCAGATTCCTTGGTGTTTTGTCTTTATATTTTTACCATCTCCTCCTTGTAAAGCACTTGGCATCTAGAACAAGAACAATGAAATCTTAACAAGCTATTATTTGTCTACATTGTCCAAAAAAAAAACAACACAAAGAAACCTAAAATTAAAAAGGTCATTTTTTTTTTTTTTGCTAGCCTACTGTGTCATGAAAAAAATTACAAATGTTAAAGGTAAGGGAAGTACTGCGTGCGTACAAGATATTTCATAGGTGTGTTCTTAGTTGAATTTGTAATGTAGTCAGACTGTGATATTTTATAGTTTATAGTGTCCGTCACAAAATAATTTTTTTTGCCCAGTGACAATTGTAGTTTCAAATGTTTTGCTGTAATTGGACCAGGATTCAATACAGGTCTTACTAGAGTATAGCGAGCATACTGTCCAGCTTGACTGCTCGTATCGACTATTACGTGTGCGTCGAAAGGCTCGTTACTCGGATGAGTCTTTCGCCCACTCGACGAACTTGCTCGAGTCAATCAAATTGTCCTCTGATAAGTTAGCAGATGTATGCGAAACATCTGCAGATTGTGTTCTCAGTGAGGAACAATCGGAAGATGTACATAGAAGATCTCTTCACACATATTGTTCTTCACAACTATTGTGAAGCATCACGTTCTGACCGTGCTTCTGATATTTGCAGATGTACGAACACAGCTGCGACGTGTTCTTCATTGAAGACCTTGCAATGATTTCCATACTCTCTAACTTTATCAAATACTTATTTCTGCATAAAATGACACATGAAAGAGCTCAGGTCACCCATTGACTTCAATGGGCTCGTTTATCGGAACGAGCTCTCGCGGTCAGCAAAGTTTTGTCTCGAATAACGAGCACCGACATTTTAGTGCTCTGCTCATCTCTATTCTGTACAGATACTTTACAGCCAAATTGCAGCCTGGGAATAAAGAAAGCTCCAGAGAAGCTTTCACGCGAGGTCCCAGTGGTCAGAGGGGTTCCGCCTGTATCTAGGGGTCTTCCGTAAGTCGGGTGTCGCTGATAGGGACACCTGTGTTTCCCGAAAATAACGAATTATGACACTGACTATTAAACAATAAATTAAAAATCGCTAAAAATTCCCGTTTCACAAAACACTTTAAGGCCTGGTATGAAACGGTGTTTCAAACATCAAATTATATAATGTAATATATTTATGATTATCTGAACTAAGAATAAAGGGGATATGTCCAAACTGTGGATAAAAAATTGACAAAAAAATCCGCATGCAAATTCACACTAGCTCCAATTTTATTTTTTTTTCGCAGATTTTAAGTACATGGAGTATGAAATGGCACAACATGGGAGTAACCTTAAATGTGGCAGATAACATAACTCACCTATGTCTTGTTATCTGTCTATGATCCTTGTCACGATGGGCCACTTGTGATGTGGAATTGTAAGTTAAGTTTTTTGAAACCAAAAACAAAACAGGGCTGAGCCCTCGTGGTTAAAACAACAAGTATCTAGATCAAAAAAAGAAACTATTTTCTCCTCTTTGTGAGGCAGTACATATTCAAACAATCTTATCAATGTGCAACATACAACAATATTCTATATATTTTAGATAGTGATGTAGTTACCTTCATTTTTCAGGTTATAAAATTGGAGGCAAGAGAAACAAATGGTTCACATTGTGGCCCGGTTCTACCTCTTCGCTTTCTCCCTTCAGAACCAAGTATAATAATTGTAACAGTAGTTTGGGTGATTTATCTTATTGTTCTGGGAGGGAACCTCTCCCTATATCATTGATAAGTCTATGCTCGGTTACACACTACCCATGTATTTCTTCTGTGTAATCTAATCCACATTGGACACATGTATGTTCCACTACGCTCCTCTAAAACTATGTACGTTTGGTTCTCACTGTTGACCATATGTGTCTTATGCCTCTTGTATGGCTTCAGTTTTGTATTGGTATCAATGTTTTGTTGCTGATACAGAGTGTTTCCTCCTGACCGCCATGGCCATTGATCGCTATGTCGCAGTCGTTTTCCCTCTACATTAACTCTCTCCTTAGAGAAACAGGTTTGTTTGTGTACTAGTGTTTTCCTGCTTGGTTTATGTCTTCTAATCAGGCCTCCATTACTTATCTCACTTATAACTTGACATTCTTTGGCTTAGTAGATATCAGAAACTTTCTTCTGTGAACCATTAAAGCCGGTTATGCTTCCATTGCGACACCAACTAATCACTTGAGCAACTATACATTATTGTTAGTTGCAATATTTTTGTAGGAGTTGTTCCATCATGGTTTGATCCTTGCATCAGATCGCCGGCATCACATTCACACTTGTCTTAAAAATTAATTCTTCAGTATGGAAATGGAAGACTTCATCTCAGCTGCTTCGTTCTCATATGAAACCATTGTCTTTGTGTACTGGATCTGCCATAAGTGCTTGTACTTGTCAAAGTTCTGTAAAGAAGATGTTTTTCTCGGATCATGAGGGTTGATACTTGGGTCCGCAACTTTGGAACCCTTATTTACATTTGAGGAACAAGACATAATAAAGCCATCCACTCGCTATACATTGAGACCATGTGTACGATATGAAAGTGGAATATAAAACTATTGGATATCAGTACATAAATTGTTCTGTTAATTTTTGTACTCATCTACTAATGTTTTACTTACTTTTTCATTCCCACAAACCCCTTCAATGAGTAGATGGCCATAATGTCAAAGTGAGGAACACAGGGTTAACAGATTATGTGTCAGGTAGGTGGGGGGAGATATTATTTGGTACGGTTTGATGGTAGCTGAGAGAGCCCGAAGCTTCTTCTGGGGTTGGCTATTGCAGCACAAACCTTCTGACCTTCACCCTGAAATCCTAGTACAAGATCTCTCCTGCTCTCAATCACATTAACCAACAGTCCTTTCAGGACCTTTAAAAAAACATCCTCCAAAGGTCCGAAACGCAAATATCGTAAAGAGAGGTCGGACAATCCTTTGTTACCCAAAAGTGTCAGTACCTATTTGTGAGGAAGTGATTCCAACTGTAGGGCTATAAGTTAACACAGCAAACTAGGAACCGCTGGCAGACCCGGGGTAAGAAATCTGCTACCTGTGCTTTACATGCAATAAAGAGGCCAGGGGTACCAAAGATCAGAATGATATATTGGAGCGTGGCTGCATGGGAGACCCACCATATCCCTTCACGAGTTAAAATAAATATCCGATTAAGCAAGTGAAAATGTGTGTCTAATAGGTAATTTGTTTGGGACATGGTCCAGGCTCGCTTTAGATAATTACACAGGTCCTCGATGGTACTGAGTCGGGTTGATCCAACCTTTCTCAAATGAGTAGGTGGAATCTGTATGGAACCCAGTCAAGTATGTTGGACGGTCACTATGTTCTCACATGTTGATATAATACTAATATGCTAAGAACAGTTACCTTCTCACCAGCTGTTGCCGTCCTGTCGCCCAACCCAAGCACTGGTGCAGGTCCTAGCAATACTGTCCTTAGGTGTGTCATTAGGCCTGGATCAGTATACTTGGCCAATGGTGGAGAGGCGCATTCATTCGATTTAGGAGCATAGGATGACACGTGTCTTAGGATTATACAGAAACAGTTCAAACAGGTACAATTAATACATGTGAGGATCGCAGAGTTGGAGGTGAAAGTCTTATTTTAAGAAGAAAGACAAATAGGTCTAAGGAGCCGGAATTCGTGCTTGGTTGGATATGTGGATCAAATACATCAATGGGACACGTTACTTACCAGTCCAGAGGATTCAGACATGCATGTCCAGATGTGGGTCACGATTCCTTTCCATATTGCACTAGAGGGTGTGCAGGATATCCTACAGATGGTCATGAATCACGTGTCCCGGCTCAGAGGTCGGCCAGAGTTTCAACCTTCTTCTTTCTTCTGTGTGTATGGTAGGGTTGATCTGCGACACAATTTAAAGTTAAATCCAAACACTCATGTATAAATCGTCGGAATCGTCCCGACAGCCCCTGCCCCCATTGTCTGCGCATGAAAGCCGGTGCCGCCAAAAAGGTCCGTGTGCGCGACACAATCACCTGTTGCTGTCACCGCGCAAAAACACTAAACGATAAATGCTTGCGCACAGGAAACGAAACGTCGTGAAATGAGAATGCGATCACGCTGCACCCTTGTAAATAACCCCCAATGTGATTATTCCTGGATTTTTAGTTTAGATAATTCGTGTCGTCTCACAATTGAACGTGTACCTTTGATAGAAAACAGCAGTACTCTTTTTCTTCTATTGAGGGAAAACTTTGGCAACAATATGCAGCGTGCCATGTAACAAATATAGCATAATAGCAGACATACAGTGTCTAATGAGTCAACTAACATTACAAGGCTCCAAAAACATAGCCCAAAATCATGCATGTATTATGTATATTTAGGCAAAGAAAAAAAAAATCCCATCAAGTCATGTAATATCAACTCAATTCAGTGCTATGAGACAATCATAATTCTATACAGAGGTCATCCCACCGACCATACACATAGCCCTACTGTTAGATTCTCTCCTTTCCCTCTTACACACCTAGTGACCTCTCGCTCATTCCTCATTACTCATTCTCTCATGTCCTGTTCCAGTCATGGTGTCCTCTAGTTATCCGTATTCCCTGAAATTGATTCCATCTAATGTTTGTTCATCTTAAGTTTTTCCTCTTAGTTCAGTCAATTCTACTCTCATTTGTTGAACCGCAACTTGGCTTCTCTTTTTATACATCTATGGCCAAGCCACCAAGAACATAGTTGGCCATGTTTCCCCTTTTATTGACTTTCCATTTTGCACATCGGCAATTAGAGAAAGTACTGAAAGTACTGGATTGCGAGAAGATTGACCCTGACACCAGCTCCTCTCGAATATCAAGATACAGATGGACAACTAGAAGACTGTCCTCCCTATGACTACCACAAAAGAATAGAATAAACGGCCACAAAATCGGAATACAAAGTTGTTTCAAAGTACGTATAGCCAAGATCGATCACGATATAACCAGTAAACGCAAGCAAAGTATAATAAGGTTGTACTCATTAGCGAGTAGAGGTCCGAACCTAGATAACTTAGTCCTACATGTGTGGTAAAGAAGAATGTTGGCCTTTGAGCTGTTTAGCGTGTATGGGCAGAAGAGAAGAGGAGTTGGTGAGGAGTTGGAGGAGGAGGAAATGACAGTCAGGCCAGTGAGGGGAGTGGATCTTACGCGTTGTACTCTGGCGCTATGGCAGAGTTCAGCGGTGCTATCCCGTGACCATGCGTTCAAAGAAGAATTTATTCCGCACCGATACTGGGGTGTTCACTCTCCTGGCCCACGGTAAGCAAAAATCTTTCCAATATCATCCCTGCGAGAAAGGGGTGAGAATGCATGAATACAGCAGGCATGGTGCACAAAGCGTGAAACCGTATTTCCTTCTGACAGCGCTAGCGGCGAGTCGTAGTTCTGCGGGACAAGTAGCGCGGCGAGAGCAGGCGAGCAGGCAGCTGTCCAGCAACTGGCAAGGGTAACGTCTTACAGGCTGTTGCCAGCTTTATGTCACCCCAGCAAGACACTGTCCATGTCACCAGTTCGAAAGAGTAGGCTGTGATTCGTTACAGAAAGATGGTGAGGAGTAGTACGTAGCTGACCATACCCATCGTCTAAATGATCACACAGCTCCCTACAACATGGGTTTCAAAAGCTGGACATGGGCACGAAACTGGCGCTGTACGCAGTGGAGGTTTTTGCATGCCTGAACGATAGCGTCTTGTCCCGAGAGGGGTTTTCAGTGCAGCTGGTGGCATCATCACGATAAGCGTACACGCTGTCGGCTGGACAGCGTGACAGGCTGGACGCTGATTAAGATGAAATAAGCCTGGTTTCTCATAATTTCCAATCGCCACCAGGTGAAGGAAAGCTCAACCTGAAATAATTGATCCACTCCTCCCCTCCTTCATTTTCCCTCCTTCTCTCCTCTTTGTACAGTAAAGCAGCAGGAATGGCTATTTTTTTGACGGGCCCACTGGCTCTAGCCTATAGACTTTATGCCATTAATTTTTCTGGAGGGGCACTACCGGGTCTCTGTATCTTTAAACAATTTTGGGAGTGCCACATAAGGCACTCAATCTATTCAATTTTTGTGGAGGGCCACATTCACCCGGTCTCTGTTTAAACAATTTTTGGGGTGCCAATAAGGCACTCAATCTATTCAATTTTTATGGAGGGCACCTACCTGCTCCTCGTTTGAAATTTTTTGGACTGCCACCATACAGGCATCAATATTCCTTTTACTGGAGGGCCACCGCCTTACCTGCTCCTCTGGTTTGAAATTTGTGGGACTGACACATAAACAGGCCACTATCAAATTAATTGTCTCCATAGCAGCCTCCACACGTGGTCTCCAGTGCTACTCCAAAAGTCGTCCATATAGCTGCCTCCTACATCGTTCCCCTTTATCAAGATGTGTTGTCAGGCAGAAAATTTGGGTTGGTTTCATGGATTCACCATCAAATTGTTAACTTTGTCGCCACACTGCTGTGTTATCCACAAAATCTACTGCAATTTTATCATTTACCAAATTATTCAGCGCTTCTTGCGATCGGTTTACATTCCCTCACCGGCATATCCTAAAAATTATAAGAACGCACTACAATTGATCTATACAAAAGGGTCTTAGAAGTGCGTTTGGGGAGTGCCTAGAGACAGGGGCTGGGATGGCAAAGGCTCGCCTGGCGCGGAGCGCCAGCTCCATGCCAAATCCAACTAACATTAGTTTAACTGCAGCACCTGTAATCGACTACTAGTTCAGCTCCATTACATGGTCCCCTTATCAAACGAGCTGTGTCAGGCAGAATTTTGGGTTGTTTTTCATGGCTTCCATGTTACCTTTGTGCCAACCCTGCTGTGTAATCACAAAAATACTGGCAAACTTTTATCTTACCAATATTTTTGAGCGCTCTTGTCACCCTCCTTTGGTCCTCTCTGCCAACATGGTTTGAAGCCTGAGTCCATTTTGGTATGTCGCAATGCACTACTCTAGCTGCTGCCGCGCCTCTGCATGCCGTCCCCTATAGTTCAGGGTCAATTATTGCATGTTTAGATGCTATTAGCTTCTTCTGTCACTCGTCATGGCCATGCGGTGCCATAATTGGATACTGGTGCGATTTATGCAGCCTCAGAGGCATCCATGAGCTGCCCATGTGTTTCCTGTCCATTTCGTGGTGTTCCCAGCCTTTTCTGAGGTTCCAGGTGTGTGGCCAAGCTTCCGTGCAGAGCTTGGTCCCCTTGAAAAATGCTCGAGGTCTCCATTGACTTCAATGGGGTGCGTTATTCAGAGACGAGCAATCGAGCATCAGAAACGTTGTCTCGCATAACCGGGAGTACCCGAGCATTTTAGTGTTCGCTCATCTCTAGATCGAGGCCTTTTAACATCTAAAAACACTGCGGTTAGTTATATAGAAGGTTTCCCCTAAACACTTCCTCGTCCAATACCTTCCTTCCTTGGATGATTGAGGACAGTTCTTTTTAAACAGGATAATAAGTAAAACAATGAACCTGGTACCTCAGACAAGGTTGTACTGTCCAAACAAATATAAAAAAGTAGTATCGAGTGGAAATGATTTGCGGGTTACCAGAAAGTTTTAATCAAGTGGATTGTGGTGCCTCTAAAGGTATGAATTGTTCCGTAGTCCAGTTTTTTATTTGTAATCTGGTGCGGGAGAGCCTTTCAATCTTAGCGAAACAGGAACCTAGGTTTAGGTCAACAGTAGTTCACCCAAACGTGAATATAGGTGCATTTCAGGGCACAGGCCAGTAAGTTGATACAAAACATTGGGCCTGCAGTTCATGTCAACATATTTATGGATTAATTTTATTCTGGCCAGGGAAATATCTTCTGATAGCCCTATCTGTCCATTTCCGAAGGCTGTATACTAGAGGGGTTTAACTTGGATCTAAAGTAAGACATTATTGAAAGACACATCTTCTTATAAAGAGTCAACAAGTACAAGACATGGCGGACCCAAAAAATTAGAACAAACATGTTATTGAGAAGAAACAGCTTGAGAATGTTTCCATCTTCCAGTGAAGACTGATCTTAAGACCGTGTGAATTGATGCGACGTATGATGCCAGGATCCTTACATGGGGAATAAACCCCAAGAAACATTGCACTTACTATAAGAATGTATGCAAAAAAGAAGTGTCTCTGAGTGGAAGCATTCATCAGGGCTGAGGATCACAGAGAAGTTTTTGACATCTACTAAGTTAAGTAGCTGATTTTGTACTGAAACAATCTAAAAGGGAGGCCTTGAAGAAGGCATCACCAAGATAGAAACCTAGTACACACAAACCGGTTTAATCATAATGAGAGAATAATGTGAGGGGAAGAATATGCTAAATACGCGATCAATGGCCATGGCGGTTCAAAGAGGAAACACTTGTATCAGCTAATATTATATGCACAACATCTGCCGCCCATACAAGAGATATTAAGACATGACATGGTCACCGTGTGTGACACAAACATAGATAGCTTAGGGAGTGTGTGTAGTGGGATACATACAAGCTGTCCAATGTAGAGATTAGCCAAGAAGCAATACCGGGGGTGTGTAAACGAGGCTCACTGACTATCAAGAATAATGAGACGTTCCCATAAGATAAAAAGTAAATCAGCAAAACAGTGTTGAATATATCCTTTGATTTTCCGATATGGGGAAAGCAAAAATGTAGAATGTGGGCTGACGTCAATTGCGTAATTCCATGCATTGTACAAGATTTTTTGCAACTATAAAAGTAATTTATACATTTTTAGAATAGATTTATAGGGAATAACAATAAGGACTCATACACCTGACCATATAGCTAGGGGCCGCGATCTGGCTGACAAATTGGGCGGAACAGACCACAGCCCCCAATTGATGTCTATGGCACCATCACGTGAGGTAGCATGGGGTGTTCAAACACACGCAACGTGGTAAAATATGGGCAAATTAAAACCCATTTAAGACTGCACTAGGAACCACCATATTATATTGAGTTCATTTACTTTGGATGAACAGCTCGATATGGCTTTCTCCAAAAGTCTTACATTTGGCCAATTATTAATCTCCTTTTATGAATGTCCCCGGGTGGGATACTCTCCTAAAGGAAACAGATTAGGACAGTTTATGGCAAATCGTAGTATGAATGGCAAGATGAACGAGAACACAGTTTTTGGGACAATCAGCATATTAGACCTAATCCAAAAATAGACGTCCTCTGTCATGTCTAAATGTGTAATGGTTTTTGATGTTTGATGCCTATGATGGTCAGAGAATACATACTATATATAGTTCAAATGTTATCTATAGATGTAAGGGCCGGGCTTTTCAATACTACGTGAGAGGGTGCTTGCTGGGTTTTTATTTCAGAAAATCCCACTATAGATCTGTTACAAATATAATCGCTCTCGTATGATCTGGAGTGATCAGCACTAAACTTCTTTTTAATTTTAAAACCAAAGATAAATATAGTTTTAGACTAGAAGACCATTAGAAGCTTGCTGTTGACCAGCAAGTACTATGAACCCATTAGAACCGATTCATTATTTTTTAAATCTGTTCAGCATACGTGTGTAACCCTAGGAACCACATCTGAAAGGTTTTGATGTCGTTATACCACTGAAACACGCTCTGTCCCTGGACCACTTGATGTAATGTCGCTGATATATTTTTATATCTATGATCCCAATAGTCAGGTTGCAGTGCAGAGGGTTCTACGGTGGGTGAGTGAAAACTGAAAACAAAGTTTGGGTATATACCAAATTTGCCTGTTTGTTCCTCTTCAACGACCCTGGACATCATTAACAGCCGAAAGGCCATCCTCAACCGCCCTTCAGTGCTGCACAGATCGTGGGCTTAGAGGGGCATGATCTGGGTTTGGTACTCAACAGGATTTTTAAATTACAGGAGATGAACTGTCTGGATGTTAATATTCAGTTTTCTAAAACCTTTGAGTCAAGTGAATTGACAATGTGTAGGAAGTTGAAAGTAAATTGTTATGCACATAAATAAGTCAGATGTCTTTTCTTTTAATGAAATGATAAATAAATGGCTCCTCAAAAAAAGAAACTCAAATACAGTTAAAAACATCTTGTCTAAATCATGGTGAATCTTCCTTTATTAATCTCAGAGTTTTAAATGATAAATCGTAAGTTTGTTATACAGATCTGGATCCTCCATTACCTGGTGTCTTTAGATAGTGAAGCACGGGTATCACCAAGGAGGATTCCTGTTTATAGTTGGATCACCTGGGGGTTTCTGTTAAATTTGTTTTTTACAGTGCTTTATTCCTGGGGAACTAAAAAAACAGGGGAAACCAAGAAAACCTTTGGAATTACAATAAAACAAGGCCAAATTGGCTACAGTTGAGTATCTACAAGTGGGTCATTCGGATGGTGTATGCGTAAATACTGGATGTCCCTGGGTAAGAGGTCCAAACCAATTCTCACACAGCTTCCAACCAGTGACAGTCTCAATGACTCTTATCCCGAAGTAATGAGGACTAGTAGGAACATACAAAATAAAATGCTTACAAAAAGAGGGACATTTATCGTTGGGGTTTCTATTTATTGTCCAGATTTACTTCCTCTTATTCAGATGACTAAAAATTATTTTGAACATCAACTTAGTTTCAAGTTTCAAGATTAATGAAAATATTCAGTCTATAGTTTGCAGAGATGGAAACAGTAAAATTCTGTAATTCACGTTCGTTAATATATCTGGTGATTCAAACTAGCATTCATTTTTTTGCAGATTCCATTTCCTACCATGAAATGTAACCAAAATGTTATTGCAAAGTAGGTTTCTAAAGTCATTTTATTTGATCACGTGTATTTCAAAACTCTTCTATTGATTCAATGTTGTTGCAGTTTTTTGTCTAAATTGTTATTTCAGACCATATAGAAGGGCCGTTAGTCTAACATTTTAAATTTGTACCATTTTCAAAATTCTACTATAAATCTTTGGTTATTACATTCAAAGTTATTGCAAAGTTATCTTAAAAAAATGATAGACTTTTTTTAAAGCAAATTTCAAAATATAATGAAAAATTTTACAACAATTTACTTATTCAAATTAGTTCAAAACCAAATTTCCATTCTCATATTGGCATCGGACCTGGGCTGTATTATGAATATTTCTAGCACCTGTATAAGTCTGGAGTCCTTTATAAAACAATACATATGGTCCTAGAACTCAAGCTTCTTGCAGAATGGAGGATGCCCCTTATGCTTCTTCAATCATGGTTTCAGGACCTTTGGAGGACTTCAAAGGTCCGGAAATGGTTCTTGTCACATGTAATTGGGGATTAAGAAAACGGATGTATGAGAATTTCGATTCCTCAGTTAAAAATTTGGTGGGTGGACATAGATGATGTGCTATAAAGTGTAATTATTTTTAATCAAGTTTGATATGTAAAAAAGCAGGACGGGAACAGAAGAGGCCATGGGACACACTGAGAGAGAAATCCATGGATGTGTATGCGGTGATCAGATGTTACTGGGTGGTAGATGTTGCAAACATAACTTATGCGAAAACGCCACCGAGCATACAGTCAACCCTGGTTAAAGCCCCCTTCTGATATACGGTTTTGGTAGGTAGGATTAATGTAGCCATGGGGATGAAACCATGGTCGTATTTCCTTCTTATTATGTGGAGTGAGTAGTAAAATGGACTTAAGTGAAGGTTTGAAAAAAACAAGGAAATATGTTGCAATCGGCAAAATGCCAACAGCCAGTTGAGGTACGGTGGCATGAGTTTGTTAATGAGGTAAAGTATGGTAGTACTTGCGAATCCTCCACCTCACCAACAATATTGACTGAAGTACAGCGTTGAGAAAGTAAGTGAAAGAAGGGGTTTGCCTTTTTTCCGCAAGACAACTGTGTAAGTTTTTGTCTGCAAAAAGATGTTACATGTTTTAGAATCATGGTTGCAGTACCATTTCATGGGTCAATTTCATTTTGGAATGTTGCTAGGCTCAAGAAAAGTTTAAGGTTATCATTACAAAAAATCAAAATAGCCACTCTACAATATCTTATCTAAGCAAAAAAGTGGATTCACAAGATCTATGTGTAAAAGACAAGCAAAATACAGACAGTTGATTTTACTAAATGGCATAAACTAACAATTCCAGCTCGGGGCTGGGTAGATAGAAAAAAAAAAAAATTTGCCAATACAGTTAAGAGTAGCTCTTGTTAGAATCAAGCTAAAGTATGTTAGTTTTATGTTGTATTGTTCTACTTTCCATGGTATGTATCATTGTAAAATTTGTGTTGAAGTTATGTAAAGGAGCAATTTACCATTCCAAATATTTAATTCTTTAAATTTTTTTCTCCCTTTCCAAATGTTTCCTATTATTTCAAACTGGCAGGTAAAGAAGATTTACCATTTTAAAATGGACAATATTTAGCCATAAACAGAAATAATGATCACATTATTTTTTAATGAATAGTACCAGTTTATATTAATTTTATATGGATTCTATTTTTTTCTTTTGTTTTACTTTTGGTTCAAACAAACAAACTAAGTCAAATACTCCTCGCTATGGATGAAATTCAATTCGATCTTCTGTGGAAGACCGTGTTTGCCTTGTCGGTGTGAAATGCTACGCTACGGTGTAAACGGACCTAGACTAATTGAATTCATGCTATGCACATTTTTATACAACTTTAGGTGGATATATCTGGTTATGTTTTGAGAATCCAGAACATATAATAATAAAGGACAAGTTCTGTTTATTAGACACTTAAAATGTTTCTAGGTGCAGGGTCACGGAGGATACGACAGTTTGACGTTGATGACTGTCATTAGGCGTGATTAAATTACCTTTTCTGCCTGAGGCAATGTGCCAAGAGGACGTATATAGCATCATGAAGGGTTTTAGGTAGGTTGCTGTGTGAACAAATACATTATTGAACTTGCATCAATCGATAATTCCAACAACTACTATGAAATGTTGCTCCAAAGATGGAGTCTGACTACACCCAAAGATGGCCCGTTGAAAAGCTGAGATGAGACTTGTATTCGGAATGTGTCCACATGAAGTCTGTATATATGTGAATTCACTTATTATGAAGAGACACCGAACAAAGCTAGATAACATTGCCTATTTTGTTTCTTTTGAGTTTGTATATGTCTTAAATAAGGCAGGAATTGCTTGTGCCAAATGACCCAGATCGGGGGGGTTTATACCTAACCTGCCAACCTGGTGTTGGATTTGCATGCCCTTGGTCTACATCATTTTGATAGGAGCAAAAATCATGTAAAGGGGTTCTCTCATAAGCTATAAGCCATCTGCGGTCATATCTACAAAGACGCCAGAATGTCTGGAGTGGCACATGCTTCAGCAAATATGGGCCTCTAGAGGTCCCAACCGGCTTCAGGTATGCGATCTTTAAACGCAGAAGCAGTCCGCAAGCTAATACAAGACACAATGCAAAGCCACAAAAGGATATCCACCATCAGACAAGTACCCGGGAAGCTGGACAGTGCCGGGGAACCCTCTCTAAACAGGTGGCATTTCCAGGAGCTGCAAGATGAAGCCGCAGGAGGGGTGGAGGAAGAGCTATTCCACAAAAAGATGACCCTCACAGCTACCACTCCGCAATGGAATTGTACCAAGAACAGGACAGTAAGGGGAGAGAGAGAAAGGGGTTGTGGAGAGCACTGCTCTGAGAGGGAAATATGCGGTTGAGAGAACAGGAATTGCTCTGCCTAGAGTGCTAAACCCCTCAGTTGTGGAAAGGGCACATCTTGTTATCACAAGATGGGATTATGCCCCAGGAATTCGTCCAGGTTTGGGCCATAATATACCAAGATGTATCTGATATATGTCTTATGTAATCCCAGTAGATTCCCCCAGTGTTCAGAGCATTTGCCAAAAACAGTCGTTACCCTCCACAGAATTCAGGTCATCAGAATTGATCAGATGCACAAATTGGGAAATATGAATCTGTTCTGGTAGACACGTTCTCAGGGATCCACACTACATACAAAAATACTCATAGGTGCACACATCAAACGAATAGTCAGTTGTAATTTGACGTCATAAAATGTCTGCCGATGCCATGTTTCAAGGGTGTTGCTTCCCTCTTTATCAAATGCAAAAGTCAAAGTCAGGAAACACCAAGTATGAACCATTTAGCCCAGATTCAGGGAGTAAACAAATGATTGCATCGCAGACCCTACCTGAAACACTTTTAGCCGTAGAGATAGGTTCAACAGACAGTGTGGGTTGTTGAATGGAGGGTATACGGCTTCCGGGGAGTAAAACCAAACTGTTTGACTGTGAAGTACCTACACCTCATATCAACCAGTCCATGTATGGTGGGGTTTTTCCTTCTACCTGCTCATACTAAGAGTCGTCCTTGAAAATCCAGGAGTCCAAAATAGCGAAAGGCTTATTTACTTAAAAAGATATAATAGATGACCAAAATACAATAAAAGTTGTAATACAAAATAAATGCCTCCTCAATGTACTATTCTAGGATTTACAGATACATACCGTATCGGACTACAAAAACACAAGGAATACATGACTAACAAACACAAAAGACTATAGGATAGTCATCATTAGTTAGTTGCACCAGAATACTCGTAATCGTTATATAATCCAATGTTATCAAAAACACCCACAGACGAATGGACTCCACCCCTACTTGGATATCTTCCAGGCCATAATGATACCTCCAATCAGCTTCCAGAGTAACAGGATTATAGCCTCCTTGGTGTTCATCTACCCTTTCTCAGATTCCCGGATAGTTAACCTTCTTTTCCATGAGATGAGGGCCCATTAGAAGTTTTTTATGCCACCACTCCAAGGTTCAGGCAATGTCCATCTGGTGGCAAAGATTTCAGTGTCCAACGTAATGAATCTCAGTATCGAGCTGTATATTCAGTATAACAGTCCCCTTAAATGTCGATTCTTTTTGAGAGGCGGAGGCGTGTTTCTAATTCTGTAAACCAAATCGGAAGGTTAGGTATTCAGTGACCACCAGGGCCCCCCATACTGGCCAGGGAATAAACCGTTTACCCAGGACCTACACATGTTAACTTACTATGGGAATGACATTTTCCAAAGAATGTTCACAGAGGGGTTTTGATAGTATAGTAAAGCTGGTAAGAAGAAAACTATAAACAAAGTCTACTCAATAGAATATATTTTCTGGATATGTTGGGAAACAGAGGTTAGAACCCAGGCTTGAGGGAACAGGATGGGGACAAGTGCATTAGACAAGGCAATTGTGCACTTCAATCTTCTCAGAAGGGCCTGTTAAGTACAGAATCTGGAAGCAGCTTTGATGTACATTCTACGTATATGATGCAATTGCAGTGCCTAGGGGTAGCTGTATGTGTCATGGGGCTTCCATGAGTTCAGGATTAGAGCTTAGGTGCAAGCAGGCTTGAGATTCATAGCCCCATGGTCACCATAACAAAAAACATACATTGGCAATAAACTACTTGTATTATAATCAGCAAAGATTTGGAATTATATGCAAGTGGTGTTCGGTTAGAACAGTCAGAAGCTAGATAAACGGGCATGTAACCTGTATCCTGAAAAATTAACACATGTCAGACTCACAGAATTAGATGGGATCACAATGTGTCTGCTAGAGAGGCTTCATCCACACCCTGGGATTTGAACGAGCAGCCTAGGGAGTGAAGGATCTGATAAGCTCATAAAACTGTTAAAGTAAGGGAGTTCAAATGATTCTTTATTGGTTAACATCACTAGGGGATTGAGATGTGAGAATGTCTTTTGTGGAAAAACCCGTAACATCTGGTCAACACTGTTGCTCCTATATAATATAAAACCCCTCATAAATTGATAATGCTTGTGACCCCTGCTAAGATCAGTATCAGACCTAGCAAACCAGGTGCAGGCTTTGATACAGCTCCAGCTAAAGCTTCTGCTGAACCTCTGTCGGTTTTTTGTATTTTGTCAGAGATGCAAACCTTGAACTTCCTCCTGATGAACACCCACTAAGTTTTTGGGATAAACTCGTTGAGGAGCTACTGTCATATCGTTGTGGGAAGTTTCTATATGTAACCAATAATGGTGCTAAGGTAGGAGTTTTTTGTTGGAAGGCCTGAATATTGTGTGTTTTTGCAGAAACAATTACACTGCCCAAACATACTGTGGGACTCCTTATACTCCTCTGCTGGTCAAAAAGGAGGAAAGTGAGGAGAAATTGGTCGTGAGATAAATAATATTTGAACTACCAGAATAGCTTAGTGTGCCAACTCAACAAAACAATAGTTTTTTAGCCAATGGGCTTTGTCTGTTTTGTGTCAATCTCACAGATTCAACTGATCTCAAATAGAATAAATTATTCAGCGATTCAAGTGAGTTCAGTCACACAGAACTTGTAATGTTTAAAAAGTCTGTTGCTGATGTTATTTTGGGTTACCATGGTTAAGGTACAAACAAGTGAATTACACGAAGTTTAGTATTTTCTTTATTACAATTCTTGCTAGTGTTACAGATCATTATGCGCTTCTTATAAATTATGTGACACCTACGTTTATTGCATACAGGATCGTGCAGCTCCCATATCCACAGTTTTTTTATTTAATCGATACACTAACGTACTTAGGGGATCTAAAAATTCATTCAAAGGAAACTTTAAAAAAATTAAAAAACTAATTCCAGTTTTTTAAAATTTAGAACTGATATAATAAACAAATAAAATAATAAACATGTCAGGTATTTCCACGCCAAAAGTTCCGGATTTAACAAAATATCAAAACCAGTTATTCTGGATGGTGAACCTCAGATAGAAAATAGTGGCCAATGCCACTTTTTATCCATTTTTCAATACATAGAATTTTAATAAAAATAATGCAAGAGGGTTCACAAAGTCCCAAAATGCTTTCAATTGCAAAACATCAGCTTGTCAGCCAAAAAAATGGACATCCTACACAAGTTCAGTTCACCCAAAGTATCAAAAAGTTATTAGTTTAAGAATACGGCCAAATTAAGGAAAAGTTTGGTACAAAAGATCACCATTTTTTAAAGTATTTTAAAAAAACATAAAACTCCTATGTAAATGTTGTATCCCCTGTTGATCCAATCAAAGAATACATGAGAGGAGTCATATGGGGTGCACAAAGAAAGCCATAAAAAAATATGGTCCAAATGTGTTTTTTCTCAAATTTGGAATTTTTTTTCCAGCATCCCTGTACCTGAATAGAATATTAAAAATACTTTCACCAGGAAGGACAGTTTTGTTATGCAGAACCAAACCCTCTTACTGCTCTGCTACACAGAAAAAAAAAAGTTATGAATATTTAAGACGCCAAAAAAAAAAAACTAAAGGAGTATTTGACCATTCAACTTGTCTTTAAGAATATAGAAGGCATTTAGAAGGGGAACCTGGTAGTTTCCTTCTCTTCTTTTGCTTTTGTGTACGTTGCAAAAAAGTGTGCGGAAGTTTCTTCTATGCCATCTTTCAGAAGGATGGCAAATATGGAGAGCCAATAGACAGAGTCTAATTATAGTTGATGCCCGTGCTCAACATAGAATAATATGGCTAACGTATCGAAGTTGATGGTAGAGGTTTCACTGTTATACATATTATAAAAAGGCTTGTAGAGCATTGTCCGTAGGCTTGTTAGAATTGGCCAAAGATTCTGATGAAGTTCTTTCTGTGGACTGATTAACTGCCTGATTATCAAGGACCATAAGCATACTTGCCTTCCCAAAGTGTGTCCCTGTACCACCATATGATATTTCCATTAAAACAGTCCAGGAGACACCACTTTGGGTCATGGTATAAAAAAGGGAATTATGTATCGTATAGTTGATCTTGTATCTGGTGAGAACCTAGACTTGCTGTTACCGCTAGAGTACAACCGTAGCATAACAGTTTAAGTATAAATATGCTGCCATCAAAACCCTGGCTGTCTTTTCTATTAGGGCACTTTCCTTTCCAAGGGGGGCATCTTGAGGAGCAGGAAATGGTTTATCTTTGTACACCAAAAAATTACTTTCATTCTTAGCAGAACTTTTCCTTAGTATGAAAACTTGTACCTTATTAACTCGAGTATAAGCCTCGTTTTTACAGCACAAAAAATGTGCTGCAAAACCAAACTCGGTTTTATACTCGGAGTCAAAAAAAATAAAATATATCCCTAAACTAACCTTTCCGGCAAATCCTGTATATTTCTGTGCGATCTGTCAGGCAGACGGCGCAGGCTAAAATACACTGGGGCAGGGGATTGAGGCTAAAACACTGGGGCAGGGGCTGGCAGGGCCTATCTACCACGGGGGAGGGTATGGAGGCCAATACACTGGGGCGGGTCTGGCAGGCTATACACTGGGGCCAGGGCTGGAAGGCAGGCTATATACACTGGGGCAGGGGCGCTGCAGGCCTATAACACGGGGCAGGGGCTGGCAGGCGATATTACCACTGGGGAGGTCTCTGGCAGCTATACACGGGCAGGGTCTGGCAGGCTATCTACACTGGGCGGGGCTGAGGCTATTAATGGGCAGGGGGGATGGCAGGTATATACACTGGGGCAGGGGGGCTGGCAGGTATATACACTGGGCAGGGGCTGGGGCTGGAAGGCTATAACACTGGGGCAGGGGGGCTAGTGGCTATATACGGGGGCTGTGACCAATGCATTCCCAACCCTCGGCGTATATATCGAGTAACATAGGTTTTCCCAGTATTTGGGGTAAAATTAGGGGCTCGGCTTATATTGGGTCGGCTTATACTCGCGATATCCGGTTATTTATGTTTTGCATTTCAAAAAATTCAAAAAGCCTGTTGTTTACGGAGGACATATGGGGCTTGTGATCTACAAAACAAAATGCTAATTTTATAGAGGTTACACCCATGGTGGTAAGAACCTTGCACAGGGATCACTCAGAGGCAGAGTTTGCAGCAACTTGCATAACAGGTAGTACATCAACCTGGGTCAAGATTGTTTGTTCGGATATCATCCACGTGAGGTGATCACAGCCTGGTAAAGATCGCTTCAGGCTGGAGTGGAAGATGGATTACTTCAGCAAGGCGAAGCCTCAAGGTGGAGTTTGTAGACCCAGGACCCAGCAGTGTGTAGGGCCAGCGTGCCCCAGACACAATATTCTTCTTGTTTAATCCTGGGCAGTAAGAACTAAGAGGGCAAAACTATGTCGCAAGGTTTATAGAACCTTTGGGGTGTGCCAGCTAGGTGGTCATCCAAACCATAACCTCTCTACAATGTAAAATAACATTGCATCTGATTGGTCTCAATAGTACATGCCATCTCAGGAAGAGGAATAAATAGTTGCATCTTTGAGTTTAACCCTGCATTGGCAGGGGGTGGTTGCAAATCCCAAATCGCTGTCAACAACGAAAAGCCTCAATAAGCGTCGAGGTGTCTCGGTATATAATCCCCTCCCTTATGGAGGGAGGAATGAGAGCCCATATCCATACAGGTTAACTGCTCCCTTATGTACAGTAAAAGTGTGTGAGTTCAAGGATCAACTCTAGATGTGGCCCAGATAGTCAGAGTATATAGGAGTGAAGAATGGGGTTTTAGTGGTTTAGTTTTTAAGGGTGGAACAGGGAGCTTATTGTGTTTAGGACGGGGAACAGAAGGGATGTTAGAAATTTAAACATTAACTTATAATGCAGTGGAAACATAATAAGGGAAACAGTGAATATGAACAAATAAGTTATAAGCGAGCGTTGGTCACAGTGCCGGTCAGAATTTTAGGAACCATCCCAATGCACATTAGGTTTCTTATATTGTACCATATGACATAAGAGTACTGTGTTCCACACGCAGTGTTTTTAATTGCTCATGGATGGACAGACCCTGGAGAAGTGGCGTTTTATTATAGCAAACTTTTCAGGCAACAGCAGTGCGAAATTGGGTACAGAAATGTTGGTGATTTCTCACAGATGTGACTATTGTTGCTAATTCCCTGCCAGATTTTATGCGAGGCTTTGCAGGGACATCTTCCACACTTATCCCTAAAATTACTTGCCACTATAGTGACCATGGATGTAACATGATCACACGTTCCCCTGTATAATATATTACCACTCACCCGCTAAGTACACTGTGCCATTACATATACCAATATTTATTGTAAACTTCCATAAACAATAGATATTTTACCCTTGAAAAATAGATTTCCTGAATCTACTATATAAAGATGAGTGTGTGTGTATTTATGTTCGTAATGAATGAACGGAATCTGTACCATCATGTTTTACAACGCCAAAGTTGAAAACAGTCGTTGTCTGTAATCAGGCGGTCATAGACTCGGTTTTGAGACAAAATCTCCACGTCTCAAAAATCCGCTTATAACCACCATATACAGGAGATATTGTCTGCTGCTGTGGCAGTTAGGGAAAACGCTGAGCGTGAGGGGTTGCTGTTCTGCAAGGTCTTGGGTCATTATATGAGCTCTGATGATTGTGATTGGTTACTATAGGCAATGAGGAGAAGACAACTTAGGGTGAGGTCAGATGGATTGGGATACAGATATAAGGGGAGAGTTAGCAGAAATGTCTGAGGTAAAACTGCCCCAGTTGCCATGGAAAAACAACAGAGATCAGCTGTAACTTGTATAAACAGTGTGGGAAATGAAAACTTGAGCGGGATTGGGTTTGCATGGGCAAGTCGATAGAACAGTTCTACCTCAAACACTTCTAAGAATATCCCCATAGACAAAGTCACTTCAGGACAGAGACCGTTACTCTAACGAGAGTGTCAGAGACAGCCCTGGAATGAGAGTCGTCCAGAGACATTCACTGGAATAAGAGTGTCAGAGACATCATCTAGATGAGATTGTTCAGTGACAGTCACTGGATGAGATAACAGTGACAGTCCTGGAATGAGATTGTCAGGACAGTCACTGGAATGAGCGGTTCAGATACAGTCAAGTAGAATGAGAGTGTCAGGGACATCACTGGAATGAGATTATCAGAGACAGTCATGACTGAGATTGTCAGAGACAGTCACTGGAATGAGAGGTCAGAGACAGTCACTCGGAATGAGAGGTCAGCAGAAAGTCAATAGAATGAGGAGTGTCAGAGACATTCACTGGAATGAGATTTGTCAGGAGACAGACACTGGAGTAGGAGAGAAGCAGAGTGACAGAGATGGCGAGAGGAGAGGCCAGTGATAGATACAAATAATATTTTTGGTAACTCATTCATGTGTTATAGTCAAGAGCCGTTATTTACTATCCCAGGCAATGCCGGGTGGGGAACTCAGCCTAGTAAACTATTTATATGTAATGGAATTGTAAATGAAACCCCCCCCCCCCGACTTATTGATATAAAAGCCAAAGCCACTGTCCACTGAATTATTGTTATCTTAAACCCCCTGTAGTGATATTATACACACAGAACCCTTTATTCAGAATTAACTGTATTATAGACATTATGATGCCTCCCCTGAAGAATTATATTATATGTTAAAAAAATGCATTGTCCCCAACTATTTACAGTACATTATATTATCTACATAAGAAAATAAATCCACTACTAAAATACTAAGAGTATAAAAGACCACTTTATGAGCTTAAAGGAAATATAAACACAGGATGTAGTTGCTTCTAAACCAAGACACGTACATGATACATGTACCACCAAAAGGGATTTTTGATTGCTTCTAATAGTTAGTTTTTAAGAAAAAAATTATTTAAAATTATGCAACTTAGCATTCGACATTTGCGTTTCTGCCTGTCTCCTCCTCTGATAAAAAATTCGAATGGAGGTGGGAACAATTAGAAAACAACAGCACCATAAGGGGGCTCCTTGTGACATAGAGGAGGCGCCCCCCGAGGCTCAATTGCCTGAATTTTAAAAACACTACTTTTATCAAATGAATTATTATAAGTAGAACAGTTCCTGTTTTAGGAGGCACAGGCCAGCAGTAAGCTGTGGCTTGGTTTATGTACATGAGCTTAGTAGGAATCTCAAACATCAGTGAAGTGTTATAAACCAAAACACACCAATGCTGGTGGTACCTCCTGAAACAGGAGCCTCCTTTATGGCGCTGTTGTTTCTAATTATTTACAGCTCTAGTCAACTCTAATTCAGCGTTTCCATTTGTTGAAGGATATGGGCAGAAACGCTGAAATGGAGGCTGTGAATGATTGCAGATGACGGAGCCAGAAGGGCCCCTGTGACATCGACAGGAGCCCTGGGAGCATTTGCACCATTTTAAATACATTTTTCTAAGAAATAATATAAGTAGAAGCCAAAGAAGATCATATCCTGTTTCAGGAGGCATTAGCATGTAAGGGTGTCGGTATAGAAGCATTGCATCCAATGTAGATTTCCTTTCATAAATAAATGAAAGAAAACAAATGGAATGATTTATTGAAGCTGTGGAAGCTGATTGTAGAGGAGGGGCCCCCCCATTATTTTTTCGAGAGGGATCAGGTTTGTTGTACCACATCAACTCACAATGAAAACTTCAGTTTGGTGATATGGGGCAAATTTACTCAATACCTGGCGTGTTCCCCGAATTATGATGATGTGGTTTGTATGACGAGGGAACGAATTTGACCTTTGGCCGTGATTCACTAAGATTGGTGCACCCAAACTTCCTGCATGTGTCGCTTCCTCGCTCAGGTCCGCCTGTGTTCGTTTGTCGTTGTTGTAACTGGTGTGTGTGATGTGGTCCAAGGACAAGATGAAAGATAATCCAATCCATTGAATAAGCTTCACCCAGTCAGATGGTGAAGCCATCCTATACAAGACACATTAATGATGACGAAACACATAATGGATCGATACTGATTATCACAAGAACACAACCTGCAGTTTATTAATTTCATACATATTACCAGATCATTGATCACAGTGCCCAGCATATAAACCGAAATGTATGTTAATGTAATGAACAACATCATCCCAGTCCCATGCAATCACCAGTCAGTAATAAAATTTACCATTTCACATCGGATTAACACCCAGGGGCAATAATCATCGGTCTGGAATCAGGACTGTGGTAATTCTTTTATTTTTGTTATCCATGGTGCTCTTGGATTTAAAATCAACTTTTTGCTTTATAAAATATGTAATGAGCCATAAGTTCGAGATTGGAGCGAGTATATCGTACGAGTTGAGTGCTCGTTCGAGTATTAAGGTACTTTCGGGGGGTTTGGGGTGTGTGGGGGGTTGGGCTTTTCCGGGGGGAAAAGGCTCGTTGCTCTGGACGAGTATTCTCCATGCTCGGAGATCGAAGCATTTAATAAAAAAAAACACGAGTGGAAGAACAATGAAGGAATAGAATAAAAAAAGTGAACACAGGATCATTTAAGTGAAAAAAACACAGTGAAAACACGTGAAGAATAGATTACAGGATGTTCGGGCACATCTGCTTACTGTCGGAAGATACGCGCGAACAAAATAGTATGTGAAGAACAATATATATGTGTGAAGAACACATTGAAGGACACGGTGAGCAGCACCGAGGAACATCGGGTTTTGGAGCAGCAAGCACGGAGACATCGGGGAGCAGCTGAACGGGAGACATCGGGGGGGGGCAGAGAACGGAGACATCGGGGACGGGGAGGGGAGCAGCAGAAGGTAGACATAGGGAGCAGGCAGAACGGAGAATAGGGGAGCAGCAGGAGCGTGAGACATGGCCGGAAGCAGCGAACGGAAGGAACTGGGGCGGCAAGAACGGAGACATCGGGGAGCCAGCAGAACGGAGAAATCGGGGTAAGGGGAGCAGGCAGAACGGAGGAATCGGGGAGCAGCAGAACGGAGACATCGGGGTAGCAGCAGAACGGAGACATGGGGCGGGCAGCCCATAAAGCGACATGGGGCCGGCAGCAGATCAGAAACGGAGAATAGGGGAGGAGCAGCAGCACGGGGGACATAGGGGGGAGCAAGCCAGAGCGGAGACATGGGGCGCAAGACGGAGACATCGGGGAGCAGACGAACGGAGACATCGGGGGGGAGATAGACGCAGAACGGAAGACATCGGGGAGCCAGCAGAACGGAGACATGGGCGGCAGACCAAGCCCAGACAGGCCAGGAACGGAGAATCGCGGGAGCGCAGAACGGGACATGGGGAGCAGCAGAACGGAGAGACATAGGGGAGCAGCAGAACGGAGACATGGGGCGGCAGATGGAGCATAGGCGGAAGCAGCAGAACGGAGTAAATAGCGGACAGCAGCAGAACGGGACATGTTTTGGGGGGGGGGCGGGCAGAACGGGAGACATAGGGGAGAGAAGCGAACGGAGAGACATCGGGGCGAGAGCAGACCGGGAGACCATAGGGGAGCAGCCAGAACGGAGGGGACATGGGGCGGCAGAACGGAGACATAGGGGAGCAGCAGAACGGAGACATAGGGGAGCAGCAGAAGAACGGAGACCAATCGGGGAGCAGCAGAACGGAGACATAGGCGGTTGCCGCCGAACGGAGATCGGGGAGACTGAAGTGAAAGAAGAGCAGAGGATCCCGGGGACCATCAAATCTCCCGACAAGTAAGAAGATGGTTGAACATATGCAATCTAGTTTCACTGTGTTTTTTCACTTAAATGATCCGTTGTTGGTCACTGTGTGTTTATTTCTATTCTTCACTGTTCTTCACATCTGTAAAATTGTCGGGAGAATAATAGACGCGCAGAACAGGGAAAGAAGAGAGGGCAGATGGGTGGATACAGCGGGAACTGATCAGAAAGACAGGGGTTAAGGAAATAACAAGTGGATGCCCGAACCAGCGGTCCTTTGAAAAAGCTCAGTCTCCCATTGACTCAATGGGGCGCGTATTCGAGACGGCACTCGAGCATCTGGAAAAGTTGTCTCGAATAACGAGCACCGAGCATTTCGAGGGCTTGCTCATATTCTAGCCATAAGGTCTCTGGGGGCATTTCCAGAGCCCCTCCAGCTTTGACTTTTCACCTTGTGTGATCTCACAGTAGGCAGAGCGTAGGTGGATAGTGGAAAGGAGGGTGGCTGTGTTGAAGCTAAAGAATGAAGGTTTGAATTCCCCAGCATTCCCTTCTGTTCTCATTAGCAAAGAAACTTTACAAAGGTTGATTTTAGAAGAAGGGAGCGCATGGATAACAAAATGAAGAAGATTCACACCAGTCACGGTTTGCCTAGATCATGCGTAATGTCCCTGGTTGATCATGGAGGGATTTGATGGTTGATTTCCTTAAGGTTATACATGCTTGCAGTTTGTATGTCCATCTTTCATGTACATAATGACTCCACCACTCGATAGTGGCTGGGAAATTAAATGTGAATGAATTGGCTTGGGGGTGAACAAAGGCAAGTAATACACCTATTTGAAAGACAATTGGGTTAGAAGTAACAGCCAGCTAGTACACGTCTTAACACGCATAGGGAACAGTGTCCAAGCTAGAACACAGTGTGTTTAAGAGCCACCATAAAATAAAATTACTGATACGATGAGTTATCGGATTACACATTCAGTTACATCTACCCACTACCAAGAAATCTTATGGAGAATGAAAAATAGAATGTTATGAAACGTGTAATGAAAAGCGGGAGTATTCTCTTGAGTTTATTTTTAGGTCTGTGGTGAAGAGTAGAATGAAATAAGGAGAAGAAGAATAGTGTGGGATTGGTAGTTCAGTCACTGGAAGGCGGGTATGCATATAACCCTGCCACAATGAGCTCCCTCAAAAACAGGATTTCATTGGTGGCTTGCCTCGATTTACCGACATGGCTCAGGAATCTCAAAGCCTAAATACCTTTCACTAACTCATGGACAAGTTCTACGTTTGACTGGATTTAAGACACTTTTTAACGAATGTCTAAAACTAAATTAAAATGTAAAATTTAAATAATGACTACAAATTACACACCCCAATAAGGACAACAAAAGATTATGGGACCTGTTACCCCAGAGATGGGACAGGTTGCTAGCAACAGCCAGCTCCAAAATTGAAATCACTCCATAATCAATTCAGGTCAGTAGGAAGATTGGCGTAGGCAAGAGTTATTGTCCCAGCCATGGCAGCCTCCAAGAAACGGTGATGCTTGCCGAACTGAAGCAAAAATAGTTAACCAGTAGTATGTTGATGGAATTTTACCAAATATTAAATTGAAAACTGTGGTGGCCCTATGAATTGTTCCGTCGTCTATTTTATAGGTGATCAGCTTTTTCAGGGCCTTGCAGTCAAGCTAAATGAGGTAACCATAGTTGGTGAAACAGGTAGTCTCCATGCATGAAAGATTGCATGAAAGCTAAAATTAGAGCAAAAAACATTGGACCTGCAGGGTACAGTTATTTATATATTTGTATGGTAATTTATAATGACCTTTGTCCAGGAAATATTTCTTCTGATAGCCCTGACTGTCTTATCCTCAAGCTTGTAAACTAGAGGGGGTTAACCTCGGGACCAAAGTAAACGTACACTATTGAAAGAGCAACATCTTATTATACAGAGAACTTGACAGTACAGGACATGCGGACCCAAAATAACACACAACAATGTTAATGGAAAGAACAGCTTGAGAAGGTCTTCATCTTCAGCTGAAGACTTCATTTTTAAAAACAGTTTGAATATCATGCGGACGTTATGATGCCAAGATCAACAGAGGAAAACCCAACAAAATTGCACTATATTAATATATGTCCTCAAAGACGGAAGTGTCACTAATGGAAGAGTATCAGGCTGAGATCACAGAATAAGTTTTGAATTCCTATTAAGCCAAAGTAAGTTACGTTGTGGATTTTGAAACAAGTAAAAAAGAAGAATTGATAAAGCATCACCCAAGATAGAAAACGCTAGCACCACGCAAACCTTTTTATCATAATGAGAGGTAATGTAGAGGGACGCAGACAGCGACGTAGCGGTCAATGGCCATGGAGGTAAGGAGAAAGTCCTCAGTGTTACCCAAACATTTGAGAAAAATACAATGGGTCATACATGGTATTACGACCAATCCCATGGCACCAAGGAAAATGCATATTAGCCATCTTAAGGAGTGTAGAGTGGAGACATACATGATGTCCAATGGGATAGATTACCAAGGAAGAATACATGGGTGTGTGTAACGAGGCGCAAAACTGAAAAATCATGATATAATGAGAAGGTTCCATAAGATTATAAAAAGGTAACTTCCCAAAAGGGCCAAAAACAGATGTTAAAAGTATCATCTGTGATTTTGTTGAGAGAACGCAAAAAATGTAGAAACGTGGGTCTGATGTCATATTGGTAAAATTTTCTATGCATTGTATAATACTTCAACAAATAAAAGCAATTATGCATGTCAGCTATTTGTTTGGTTGGTGTGGCATGTGTAGTGACTAGCTGGAGATTTTCTTGATACCTTCTTACAGTAGTAAACACAAGGAGGACCAGTACATATTCTATACTATTGTTTTAAAGTTTGACGAAGCACTCACTGGGACTTGAAGCTGCATCTGTTATCGATGAGGGATAGAAGACAGTGTCTTGATGTGGCACGGCAGGTCTACCCAAGATGCCCCTAAACATGAGAAACCATTTAGACTTGACTTGACCTTCAGCCTAATATTATCAGTTATTTACATTTGATGTCCTGCTCTAAACGGCCTTCTCCAAAGTTGAATACATCGGCCAAAAGTCAAGGACCTGGGCGGATAAAAAGGGTTGGTATCAGACTTTCGTAAATGTCATGCATTGTGTTCTAATGAAGGGTGTGGGCTACACAATTGCAATAGGAGATGAAACGTGCCACATTTTTGACAATTCAGAATGTCATGTCAAGAGCAAGTCTGAGTATTGACCATATCCAAAATAGAAGAAAACAGAGTCAGTGTTGGGGATTAGCAGCTCACCTGAAATTCCATTTTGTGTTTTGCTGCTTGTTGTAGTATTGTTGCTTCTTTTTGTTATTTGTGATTGTTTCATTTTGTGTGTATGTTCTTTTACTTTTTTATTGGCTGTTTTAGTCACAAGCCTGTGAAAGAAAACATATATAAGAAGCGTAACTCAAAACCCCATTCGACTGATCTTAGATAATGAACACTTCGAAGTGATTGAGTTACTCCTATACAAGTCCAGTCTAAAGATAGACATACGGTTTATAATGCTTTCAATTAATTAGATGCCTACTGATTTCTCAGGAATGCACTACATATAGTAACATTGTCATCTCCAGGCAGTAAGGGAGGGGTGGTTTCCAAATCTCACTTGTTCTTAATTTATATCATTACCGTATTATAATCAAGTAGAAGCCGCCCCATGTATAAGACGAGGCCCCCCTTAATTTTACCACAAAAACCTGGGAAAAAACTATTGAATCGAGTATAAGCCGAGGGTGGAAATGCATTGGTCACAGCCTTCCCCATTCATTAGCCTGACGGACACTGCCACATAGATATATATAGCCAGCACCTGCGCCACAAGTATATAGCATGCCAGCCTATATCACCCCAGTTATAGCCAGCACCCTGCCCCAGTATATAGCCATCCCCTGGCCCACTGTATATGCCATCCCATCTCTGCCCCAGTATATCGCCAGCCCCCTGCCCAGTATTATAGCCATCCCCTCTTTGCCCATGGTATTATAGCAAGCCCCCTGCCCCCAATTTATATAGCCCAAGCCCCCTGCCCCGCGATATAGACAGCAGCGGGGAAATTAAATTGGTGTGAATATAAAATCTTCAGTGTTGTAATAAACATGGATTAATTGAATGACTTTGAAGACCAAAAAAACAAGCAACATAGATGTAAAAAACAAAATTTCCTATATTCATTGGTGAAATCAGCTGCTTTATTTTATTCAGTCTAAATGATAAATTCTGTCAGTTATATTATTAGATTTTGTGGGTCCTCAATACCTGGTGTCTCCCGTAAAAGATAGTGGTGTTGCAGGTTGAGGAGCGTTTAGTATGTTCCGGATATCTGGGAGTTTACTTAACAACTGTATTTCAATTCTTTAGCCCATAGGAAACTAATCAAGCAACAGTAAAGAAGAGAAAAGCTTTAGCATTTCATAACAACAAGGCCATAAGTGGCTACAGTTAAAGTCGATGATGACTAGGAGACTTAAACTTAAAGGTATATTCCAGGAATTTATGAACGGAATCTGATACAAAACCAATAAATGATACAACTACACTCACGGCCACGTTATTAGGTACAAATGTCCAAATGTGTTAAACACTTAATTCAATCAGCCAATCACTGGCGGCCAACTCGTGCCTTAGGCATGTAGATATGGTCAAGACAATCTCCTGCAGTTAACACCGAGCATCCAGTTGGGGAATGAAAGTACGGAGCAAAAGGTGATTTGAGTGGCCTCTGGGAACTGGCAAGGTTGTTGGAGCAAGAGGGGGATGGTTCGAGTCATTCACGAAAAAATGTGACTATACTGGGATTTCAGCAACGACAAAACAATTATTAGGTTTACAGAAGAAGGGTATGAAAAAAGAAAAAAAACATCCAGTGAGCGGCAGTTCTGTGGGAGGAAAGCCTTGTTGATGCCAGAGGTCAGAGGAGAAGGCAGACTGGTTTGAGTGATAAAAAAGGGCAACAGTTTGACTCAAATCGCACCCGTTACAACCAGGTAGCAGACGAGTAAGACGTATCTTGAACGCAAAGTACGTCGAAATTTGAGGGCAGAAGGGGGGACTAGCAGCAGATAGACCACACGGGTTGCCACTCCTTTCAGCAGTAAAGACAGGAAACTGAAGGATACAATGTGCACAAGATCATCGAAATTGACAGGAGAATAGAAGATTAGAAGATTGGAAAAAACGTTGCCTGGTTCTTATGAGTTCGATTTTATGCTGCGACATTCGGATGGTCGGGTCAGGAATTTGCCGTCAACAACATGAAAGCATGGAGTCCATCTCCTTGTAATCAACCCCGAGTTCAGGATTTGGGTGGGTGGGTGTGGTTGTTCTGGGCAGCTGTGGGGGATATTTTTTGGCACTCTTTGGCCCATTGGGTAACTAACAGGAGGCTAGAGTTTGCAACGCAACAGCTACACTGAGTGTATTGTTGTGCTGACAATGTCCATCCATTTATGACACAATGTACCAACATCTGTGGTAATTTCAGCAGGATATGCGCCACATGTCATAAGTGAATCATCTAAAGATGGTTTCTTGAACATGACAATTGCGGACACTGGACTCAAATGGCACTCAAGTCACCAGATCTCAATACATTACTAGAGCTCTTGGGAGGTTGGTGGAAAATGGCGATTCGCATTCATGGATTTTTGTGCAGCAGAAAATCTGCGGCAAATGTTGAATGCCATTATGTCAATATGGACCCCAAAATCTCTGAGGAATGCTTCCAGCACCTGGTGAATCTATGCCTGAAGAATTGAGGAAGTTTCTGAAGGCAAAAGGGGGTCCAAACCGTTACTAGCATGGTCTGGATCCAATAAGCGGCCTGGTGAGTGTATAACTCTTCCACCAACTGCACTACGCTGTTGACATAGTTTCATGTAGCTGAGCTGCACTTAAAACTTTGCTTCCTGTTTATGGACGGAAGCAGACATGTCCGACATGACCTCTTGTTACCCCTTAAATCCACCAAAAAGGAAAAAATTGAAAAAAAAAATACCTGCTCAAACATACGTTCAACTGAATAGGTCCGGACATATTCTCTGTAAAGTTATCCTACATGCCCACAACCTTTCAAGTCCCATGTAACTGCTCCCTTTGCCCCCAGCTTCTTCCCTGCATTCCATGTAAATCCCCCCACCTGGCCTCTCCAAGCCTCCTAAACAGACAGTCTGTGTAAATGATCCCTTTGTCCTCTGCTTCCTTACATGCAGTCCCATGTCAAAAAGCACCCACCACCTGGTCCTCCAGCTTTTGATCTGCTTTGCTATGGAACTACATTCATTCTAACCCAACATGAGCCCCAATGCAAAGGCACACCGCCTGTTCTCCAGCTTTTATTTTGCCAAATCCATTGTAACTTACATACAGTCCAACCCCTAAAATGCCAGCCCCATGTAATAATAATCCCTCTTGTCCTTTAGCCTCACTAAATGACATCACTATCGTCCATTCCAAATGTATATCATTCAGGTCATACTCACAAGCCTTCACCCTTCTCCTCCATGAATTGAACCCTAAAACACAACATATATGAGGTTTCTCTGACCCTAAGGAAGGCGCTCCACCCCTGAGCCCTTCAAACCAATGCAAGCAATGACGCTCAGACAAACTTTATGATGAGCCCACATGGACCTGTCCAGGCAAGCGCCAAGCGCAGGAACATGTGATGTGAAACATGCGAGCAATGGCCAGCTTCAATCCGTGCTCCTCTTCAACCAGAGAACAAAATATAAATGGAATGATAAAAACATGAGTAGCGTTTTTTTTTTATTCTTTTATAGGTATGTGCACAACATCTTTTCTGCTAAGAGGAGCACAAATCTAAAAAAAACAACGATGAAATAAATAAAGAGTTTAGTGACTCATGTGAATAATAATGGAGGCTATTGGTAGAATACCCCTTTAAATGATATTCTTTACCAAAAAGGGCGTTGTCGTCGTGTCTGTGAATTTTGTCCAATATTTATTTCCTTCTTTATCAGAATTATTAAAAATGCATTGTGCAAAGTTATATTTAAATTGCTTAGTCAAACTTAGTTCCAAAATTACTCAAACTTTTTATTGAGAACATTTAGTTATTGTTGCATGCAGCGAACAGTAAGAGGGGTGGGATATTTCGGTAACAAATTCTTAACATCTAAGGTTTTTCGGATTACCATTTATTTTCAAATTCCATTTTACATACCATTGAAAATGTAATAAAAATTTCATTGATTGTGAGCCCTAAAAACAGGACACCCCCCCCCCCAAGATGGTCCCTACCTTTTACTCAAAACCACCCCAGGTGGTGGTCAGCAACTGGGCAATGGTTCTTTAAATAAAGAAGAAGTAAATTCATCCAGTGTGTGACCGATTTTACTTTTCTTAGTTTTGTACTTTTGTCGGAATGTCTTCATTAAGTTGAGTGCACACCGGTATGAATTTCCGGAAGATTCCACCTCCTTACCTTAAGACCATGAGGCGTTCTGTGTACGAAGGGGGGGGACCCTTATCTCACAGGGGCCAAGGAATCAGGGGGTAGATGCACGGTTTTCGCTCCATGGGAGGTTTTACCGGTGTGGTCTTTTATTGTTACTGATCTGTTTCCTCCTAGCAGTTTTCGTTGATTATGATCAATCCAACAGTTGACTGATGTGACGGACAGAACCCTGGACCAGGATTCTGACATCTCATATAAAAGGTCCCTTATGAATTGTAATCTTAGTGTGTTATAGTTCTTACACTTGACAAAAGATAGGTTTTATGTATTGATTCAGTTTAATCTAAAAAGACCAAACACCGGAATCTAAGCCTCTTATCCTTGCCCTGTATGATAAGTCCTGCGTACAAACGACAGAGAGCATCCATGGTAGTTCGGATAAGGAGGTGGAATATTCAGGGAAATTAGTTGTAGTATACCGGGGGGAACGCACCGAAATGAAGACAGTCCAAAAAGTACAAAAATTAGAAGAAGGAACATCTGGGGAAGCACACACGGGCATGACATTGACTTACTTTAGATTAGAAGAAACAAGGCCGGGTACACAGAGGTGCTCGGTGCACGCCTTACCAGCGCCTCATATTTCACAGCGACTCGGGGTTCATATTATGGAGGGACATACCAAATAAAATAAGACCAATTAGAAGGATAAAACAAATAGGTATGAGGGCCCTGCTCGTAAGAGACTTACAGACTATGAGAATGAAGGAGGAACAACAGACAGGCGAAAGGGTGTACATCATCCTGACATTCTTAATGGATAAAATAGAAAGATATAGATAGATAGATAGATAGATAGAAAGGAATAGATATTGAGATTAGCTAGATAGATAGATAGATAGATCGATAGATAGATATGGTAGATAGATAGATCGATAGATAGATAGGAGATAGCTAGATAGATAGATAGATAGATAAGATCGATAGATAGATAGATAGATGTATGCGATAGCTAGATAATGAGATAGATAGATAGATAGATGATAGATAGATAGAACGAATGGGATGATATGAGATCGATAGATAGAGATAGATAGATAGATAGATAGAGCGCTTTAGCGATTATATCTGGAAGATAGATCGACTGTAGCGATGGATAGATAGATAGATAGACTAGATAGAAAAGATAGATAAGATAGATAGATATGAGAGATATGAGATAGAATAGATAGATAGATAGATAGATAGAATAGAGAGATAGGAGATAGATAGATACTGATGAATGAAACATCACCAGGGGATCCCGCATTTACAGCAGAACCATGGTTGCACCGGTCTGAAGGAGAAAACCTATTTAATGGTATGGGAAGTGGTAAGGGATTCACATAGACAGGATTAATAATCAGTGGAAGTTAATTAGAAGTGAACGTTGTCATGCAATTACAAATGTGATAGGCCTGCCAACAAAGATTGGCTTTTTAGGGCCACATTTAAAGTTGTAGAGAAATTGGTCAACTCAGGAGAAAAGTCTGGAGAAGTGACGGGAGATTTCACATCAAGGATAAAGTATTATAGATTACTGGAAGGAAGAAGAGCCAGGCGGGCTATAGACTTAGATTTGGGGCAGACAGAGAGGTAGGAGGTTGCAGAGAAATGTGCCAGAGGCTTGGGCATGAGGGGTGATTAATTTTAAATTGAATATGGAAGGTGGACACAGGAGTGAAAGCATCTGTGTAGCTGTTGATAGAGCATTTTGGTGCTGAGTAAGAATAGATTATAGAGGAGAGAGTGAGTGGAAGACATATTAGTAGGGAGTGACAGTAGTCGAGATAAGCTTGAATCCGTGCGAGAAGAGTGTTTAGAGGTTACATGCTCTAGGAAAGGTCGGATGTGCGAATGTTTTCGAGGTGCACGCGGCAGAAGAATAAAAGTGATTGATGTAAGGCCACGAACAGAGTGGAGTCAAACATAACCCAAGGGCAATGGGCATGCTCCCTTAGGGCTATGGTGATTCCAATTCCATAGAATGGAGATGCCAGGGTACGATGGTGGTGAGACAAGAAGTTTAATCTTGGTGTGTTCCTTCTTGTGCAAAGTCAGACAGAAAAATTGTCTCAGAAGAGAGATAATAGAAAAAAAATATGGGCCAGTGTCTATCCGCCATGTTAAAACATGTCACTTAACTGTCAAGCGGCATGCACCATGTATTTATAAAGGTCGTGCCAAGTTTTGTGTAGGCTCTGAAGTTTGTCCAATAGGAAAAAATGCGTATCAAAGGGGCTTTTTGTGTTAGTCACGAGTTTCTCCACATGTATTACTAAGTGTGGCACAATTCGGTCGCCCCAACAAGTTTGGAGGCTCTGAACAACGTTCACCCCAAGCTAAAAAATGGTAAAACACTTCCGGCAGTGCAGTGGGAGATTCGGTACCAGAGTTATGAAGACCGTGAGTGGGACGCTCCCCGCAAACTCCACAGGAAAACTGAACATAGTACTAGACTGCACTAGTTTGATAAATCATGGGCCAATTCACGGTGTTCTGGAGTAAGCCGGGTGATGTATCGGCAGAAGTATATAGGGGATCAACACATAGAGATGATTACTGGAAACAAAGCGCTGATGAGTTTGTCTGAATGGGGGCAGTATTAGCGGGAGAAGAGAGAGGAACTAGGACTGATCCTCCAGGAACATGACTGAGAGGTAGAGGAGACAAGAGAGATCCACTAAAAGACAAGAAAACGGGTTCACCGCGGTCCTCAGCCACACTAGTATTGATGCCGGTGCAAAACTATCACAATTTTATTCATTAATATTTATACTAAAAATATAAGTGATGAATTGTAATTATTACTTTCAGGGAAGGGTGGATGGAATCATAGTTTGTGTTAAAATTGAATATAGGGGGTCATTCTAAGGGCGGATTCGCGTTTCCCGACGGTGTACCCGGAATGATTCCAATTTGCGCGATTTTTTATTTCCCCTGAATTGCCCCGCACGCGATCGGATTGTGGCGCATCGGCGCTGGCATGCACGTGACGGAAATGGGGGGCGTGGCCGAATGAAAACCCGACGGATTCGGAAAAACCGCAGCATTTTTTTTAAAAACGTGTCGCGGGACTTACCTTAATCCAGGATAGGATCGTGAACTGCAGTGCGTTCCGATGCTCTTCAGCGCAGCAGCGCCACCTGGTGGACGTCGGAGGAATCCACCGCAGAGAATGCGCCGCTGGAGCGCCGCTGGATCGCGAATGGGCCGGGTAAGTAAATCTGACCCATAGTGTATGAATTAGTGCCTAAGGGGTTATGGTCAAACTGCCTTGACATGAGAGAGAATATATTCATTGGTTGTAGATCCGGTCCAAATCCACCATTATTTAGGCAGCACATCAAATCTGAAACTTCTACTTTGCTTTGGAATAATCTTTCATAATGGTGGCTAGTTACTGCTGTCATTTATCCCAAAGCTTAGGACTTTTTAGGTATTTACATCATATCTTTTGGCCTTCAGCTAATGATAATGTAAAACTATAGGCCCAGTACTGTACACCTGCATATTCTTAAATAGACCAACCACAGCGCACCCCCATAAGAGTACTCTTATGGTGGCCTTTACTTGTGGACAATATGCAACTATCCAAGAGTAAGGAAAATGGAATTAAATTGAATGTTTCCAAAACCAAGGAAATGATGGTGCAGTCAGCAAATGTCATCGGCCAGTTGAGATTGGTGGTAATGAGGTGGAGTTTGTAAGTACTTGAGGATCCACCTCGACAACAATCTCGATTGAAAGTACCTTGTTGGGAAAGTAAGGAAGAAGGGATTGTCTTGATTTTTTTTTTCTTCATTTATTGTCTGCAAAGAATTGTTAACAATGTTTTATGAGTTAATGGTTGCAAGTACAATCTTCTTTGGGGCAATTTGTTTTTGGGCAGGATATAGAAAAGGTAATATGAAGAACCAGCAGTGTGGTTGAGATGTAGCTAATAAGATACATGACAGTGGTTGAAAGAAGGATAGTTTGCAAATTCAAGGCCATTATTACCAAAAATATCCACTATATGATATTCTTACTAAGCAAAAGAGTAGTTTCAGTGAGAGATATATATAAGGAAAGATACAGGAGGATATTTTTACCAATGGTAATCAACTTGTACAATCACAGCTTTTGTGCTGGGTATAATAAAATAAAAAATAATTTGCCATGATAGGTAAATATTAGTTCAGTTGAGTCAAGATACAGGGGCTCATTTACTTACCCAGTCCAGTCGCAATCCAGCGGCGCGTTCTCCGACGCTGATTCGGGTCTCCCGGGATTCACTAAGATCATGTGCCGGATATCCAGCAGGTGTCGCTGCTGCGCCGAGGTCCGCCGGAGTTCAACCTCTTCGTTTTTAAATTCCGTGTTTTTTCCGAATCCGTTGGGTAGTCCAACGACCACAGCCCCCGATTTCTGTTGCGTGAAAGCCGGCTCTGACGCGCCAAAATCTGATCGCGTGCGGCACAATCCCGGGTCAATTTGGCGCAAATCTTAAATCGTCGGAAAACCCGTCGAAAGTGCGTGATTCAGACCCTTAGTAAATGAACCCACAGTATTGTTTGTTTTTAGGAGGTACTACTGTATTTTGCTTTTTCTTTAATTTTGAGACTTTTTATGGCATTTTTTACTCATTTGCAACTTTCTTTGCAACTAAGACAATCTCCATTCAGAGTTCTCCATTTTCTAGTTTTCTGCAGTGTTCCCTGAGTTATCACCTGAATTCAAAAAGCTGCAAACTTAACAAATTAATGGCTGCTCCTGACAGGCATAGACATTACCACATGTTTTAATAAGGAAAAACCGCTAAGATACAGTGACCAGCAGAAAAGCTAAGAAAAGTCCCAAAAAACAGACGGACACAGTCAGACTTATGATACTTGTGCCCCATTGTGTTGGACTGCTGTGATGTCGTTATGTCCCCTTGTGAGGACTAATAAAGTTTTATTGTATCGGTGGTGCATGTTATGAGGACATGTCTGTCATCCCACGGGTCTGTATCATTACTGTGAAGATGGATTAATTCAGACTGGAAATTCTTGTTCTAATATAGTATTATCTTCAACAGGGAAATGGCAATGTCAGAGGGCCCCTAGCTCTCTGAGCAGTCCCGATAGAAAATGTCAACTGACCAAGTCAAGAAGATGAGGCAGAGAAGTATCAGTAACAAACCAAGGTCTGGGAAGATATAAAATTAAGTAAAGCCAGTATAGTCACCAAGAGTCATTTAAGAATGAAGGAGTCTTATACTAGTTGGGTTCAGAAATATGGAAATCAGAAATAAGCAGATGAGAACATCTTTACAAATACTTTCTCCACATATTATTCTTCCTGTGGCCTGTTCATCAGGCTGTATACAAGAGGGTTTAACATTGGGACCAAGGTAACAAACATCATAGAGATAATAACATCTTCCTCCAGAGACCTTGGCAAGTACATGGCGGATCTAAAGTACACAACAACAGTCATATGGGGAAAACAGTTTTAGAAGGTCTTTCATCTTCAAATTGAAGAGTTCATTGTTAAGACAGTCTTCATAATTTGGGTATAAGATGTATGTGCCCAAACAATCAAGCAAACAGGAATAACTCCAACAAACATTGCATCTACAATAATGAATGTATTCACAAAAGAAGCATCACCAAAGGAAGAAATAAGCAGGGCTTTGAGATCACAGAAGAAGTTCTTGACTTTTACTAAGCCAAAGAATGTCAATTTATGGGGCAAAAAGGTTAAAATAGAGGAATAGACTGAATGAGATCGTGAGCCAAGCAGAGAAAGCTAGTGATGAACTGGTTGAGCCAAGCAGAGAAAGCTAGTGATGAACTGGTTGGGCGAAATACAGGTTCCTACGGGTTATTCCAAATACCGGGAAAAATTTCCACTTTGGGAACTGGACTTTGGCAACAACTTTGACCCGAACATGAACCCCAGGGGAGCCACAAAATTCTCAAAGAAGTTAGGGCAATCCCCCCTTACACTGCGAATAACAATGGACCTTTTTTAACCTCTGTGGAACATGTACTTGTCTTGCTAGGTGTGAGATGCTACACTGCCATTATAAGCAGATCTTGGACTTATCCCTTTGAATTCAGTGCCCCCTGGGCTGCCCTTCTGGCTTATTAGCATAATTTTGAAAAATTATTTTAGAAGGAAGAAGGCTGTGGTTAGCAAATATATATATTACCACAGTCATGGTGCCTGGATCTATGAGTAAGTGTCCCTGGTTTATCATGATGGATTAATATTTTAAGTTGTATGCTTCCTGCATTACATGCTGGCTAAACTCAACCAGAGAGTGCTGTGCCATTCACTGTCTAATGAACGTCCCGGGGGGCAGTCGCTGTCCCAAAAAGTAATTGCTGCAAGGACCAGTGTCAGACCACCATGATCCCATATTGGTGAGCTATACTATATAAAATCAACCATTAAATATGCTGCACCTTAGCATAAAAATAGTAGTGTCCCAAAAGGGGGTGTGGATCACATAACTACATCTTTAACATCATATCTCCCTCAACAACAGGACTTGGGGTGGTTGCTTGAATGATTTTGCCTGACATGACTTTTTGACTTTCCAAGACCTGAGTACTTTACACTACCTTCATGGATTACTTCTATGTTGACTTAAATTTTAAGACTGTACTTTTTTACTTGAAGGTCTCACAATAAAACTGATGACTATTTAAAGGCCTCCAACAATCGCAACAATAGGTTATGTTGACCTGTTACCACAGAGATAGGAAGATTAGCATCTGTCATGGATGCACCAGCCCCGAAACCCTCAAAGAAAAGGTTATGTTATCCAACGGAAGCTAAAAAGTAGTTAACCAGTTAAGTTGATTGGAAGGTTACCCAAAAGCTTTCGTCTGTAGAATGTGGTGCCCTCAAAAGCTATAAATTGTTTCTTAGTCTGGTTTGAGATCTGCATGCTGCAGAGCATTGCAATCTTAGCTAAATGGAGTACTAGTAATAGTTCTCCAAACATGAAAAGATTGCTCAATGTCTCATATTTTATGATAGACATGATCTTGTCCCATGCAATATTCTTCTGATAGCCCTTATCATGTCCATATTCCTCAAGCTGTAAACTAGAGGGTTTAACATCGGGACCAAAGTAACGTACATTATTGAAAGAACAACATCTTCTTCGACAGAGTTTGACAAGTACAAGGACAATGCAGACCCAAAATACACAACAACAATTGTTATGTGGGAAGAGCAGCTTGAGAAGGTCTTCCATCTTCCAGCTGAAGACTTGATCTTTAGGACAGTGTGAATGATGCGGACGTATGATGCCAAGATCATACATGAGGGAATAACCCCAACAAATGTTGCACCTACTATAATATATGTCCTCAAAGAAGTAGAGTCACTCATGGAAGCATTCATCAGGGCTTTGAGATCACAGAAGAAGTTTTTGACTTCTACTAAGCCAAAGTAAGTTAATTTGTTAATGAAACAAGTTAAAATGGAGGCATTGATAGAAGGCATCACCCAAGATAGAAATGCTAGTACCAAACAAACCTGTTTACTCATAATGAGAGAGTAATGTAGAGGGAAGCAGACAGTAAGGGTACCACGTCATGCTGGGTGGAGTGCAGAGTCTCCTGGCTTGTGATTGGCTCTGTTTCTGGCCGCCAAAAAGCAAAACGGCGGGAGCTGCCATTTTCTCGAGCGGGCGAAGTATTCGTCCGAGTAACGAGCAGTTTCGAGTACCCTAATGCTCGACCGAGCATCAAGCTCGGACGAGCATGTTCGCTCATCTCTAATTATCATCCTTTGATTTTCCGATGTGGGGAAAGCAAAAATGTAGAACGTGGGCTCTGACGTTATATTTGTAAATTTTCCATCCATTGAACAAGATTTTTTGCAACTATAAAAGTAATTAATACATTTTTAGAAATAGATTTATAGGAGTAACAATAAAGACTCATGACCACATGACCATTATAAGGGCCGCGATCTGGCTGCAAAATTGGGGCGAAAAGACCACAGCCCCCATTAGATGTCTATGGCGCCCAATCACAGTGAGGTGAGCATGGTGTGTCTCAACACATTGCAACCTTGTAAAATATGGGACATTTCCTATATTGCCATTTCCCTACTAGAGATTGCACTAAATATGAAAAACCCACTTAAGCCTTCAACTTGACCACCATATTATATTGAGTAATCCAAAAATAGACATCCTTTGTCATTGTCTAAATTGCTGTAACTAGTTTTGATGCCTACTGATTGATCAGGCTATTCACTATACATAGTAAAATGTTGCCTGTAGATGTAAGGGTCGGCATTTCAATACATAAATGAGAGGGCTTGATGGGTTTTTCTTTCAGAAACTCCACTATATATCTGTCACAAATATAATCTTCTCTCTTTCTTCTGACCTGAAATCTATCTCCTGCCATTCCCCGTAACCGAGAAGTTTTTTAAAATTTTAAAACCCAAACCAACATAATTTATAGGTTTAGACCTAGAAGACCATCTAAAAGCTTACTGTTGACCAGCAATGTCTTATATGTTACTTATGAATCCATTTTTAACCTATTCTATTATTAAAATTCTGTTCAGCTGCTTGTGAAACCCTTGGAAACCCATTCTGTATATGTTGACGTCTTTATACTACCTGTATACTAAACATGTTCTTGTCTCTTGACCACTATGATTGTACATGTCACGGATATATTGATCTATGGTCACCAATAGTCAATGTTGCAGAGTGTTTTCTATGGTGGGTGAGTGAACCTGAACAACAAAGTTTGGGTTCATACCAAATTTTGCCTCCTCTGTTCCTCTGCCCATGACCCTGGACTTCATTACAAGTCCGAGGCCAGCTCAACCACCTTTCCAGTGCTGGCACAGATCGTGGACGTGACACGGGCATGGTCCAGATTTAGTACTCAACAGGCTTTTTAAATTCAGGCAAGGTGAACTTGTCTGGATATCGATATACAGTTTTCTAAAAACTTTGTGTCAAGTAAATTTGACATATGATAGGAAACTTAAACGTAACTTGCTATGCACATAAATTAATCAGATAATCTTCATTGTTTTAATGAACATGGAGAAATAAATGACTCCTCAAAAAATCTACGCAAAATACAGGTTAAAACAACTCGTCTATAATCATGGTGAAATCTTCTACTTTAGTAATCTCAGAGTTAAATGATAAATTCTGTAATTTTTATTATACAGATTCCGGATCCTCCATACCTGGTGTCTCATGTTAGATAGTGAAGCACGTTGTATAACCAATGAGGATTCCTTTTATTATGTTCTGGATCACCTGGGGGGTTTATGGTAAATGATTTTATTTACAGTCCTTTTATTCCTTGGGAACAAAATAAACAGGGGATAATGAGAAAACCTTTGGAAATACAATAACACAAGGCCATAATTGGCTACAGTTGAGTATCTACAATGTGGTCTCATTAGGATGGTGTATGCTGTAAATACTGGATGTCATTGGGTAGAGGTCAAACCAATCTCTCAACCACATCTGTCCAACCAGGGACAGTCTCAATGACTGTATATCCGAAGTCAACGATGAGTAGTAGACCTACAAAATAAAATTGTTTACAAAATAAGTGACATTTATCGTTGTTTTTTTTTTTCTTTTTGTCCATATTCTACTGTCTATCATTATCAGAGTTTGATTAACATTTATTTTGAAAGTTCAAGTTTAGTTTCAAAATTTAGTCAAGATTTTATTTCAAATATTCAGTCTATAGTTGCAGACATTGGGGGATATTTATCATACGCTGGCGTTCGCGCGCCAGCGTATGATAGCCCCGCCGCTGCAAATTCGCAGCCCGATACAAGGCTGCTTAATCGCACCATTATGCCAAAATTATGGGCAACAGCATGCCCATGACAGAGTGACCGAATGAGGCTAGATAGCATCTAAAACATGCAATAATTGACCCTGACACTATAGGGGACGGCATGCAGAGGCAGCGGCAGCAGTGGCAGGCTAGAGAGTCTCATGGCGACATACCCTAAATGGACTCAGGTTTCACCAAAGGAGGTGAAATGATTTCCTATGTGAACAAAAGGTTGACAGTATATTTAGTCGATAACACAGCATGGTGGCGACATAGTGACCAAGTTCCATAACGTATCTGGTGAAACACCCTAAAAATGAGCCTGACACAGCTCTTTTGATAAGGGGACAACATGTGGAGGCAGCCATGGAGACGACTTCCATGATTAAGAGCGACAGTATGGGGCATTCATATTGCGCTGCTATGATTGCAACTTCAGGTCTCCAGCATGGCGGCGACAGATGGGCCGAGTTCCACTATGTATCTGGTGAAACACCTGAAAATTCTGCCTGACACAGCTCGTTTGATAAGGGGATGATGTGCTGCATATCCTCTCGTGCTCCAGCGTCTGGGGTATAGAGAGTTGAAATGAGACATTGGTGGACGCTGTGGAGGATCGTGGAGGCAAAATGGACAGAAAACAGCAGGGGCAGCATGCACGGATGCCTCTGAGGCTGCCTAATCTTGGGATGGAGCTGGCGGTCCACTGCCAGGCGAGATTTCGCCTGTCCAAGCCCCTGTCTCTCGGCTCCTCCCCACCCAAAATGGGCCTGGGGGCCAGAAGCGTTTACTTTGAAAAAATTATAATTTTCAAAGCAGGGTCGTTTGAATATTTCACCTAGGAATAATGGAATAGCATAGTGGTTCTATTTTTAATTGTTTTTACGGAAATGGTTCCATGATTAAGAGCGACAGTATGGGGCATCCATATTGCGCTGCTATGATTGCAACTTCAGGTCTCCAGCATGGCGGCGACAGATGGGCCGCGTTCCACTATGTATCTGGTGAAACACCTGAAAATTCTGCCTGACACAGCTCGTTTGATAAGGGGACGATGTATGGAGGCAGTGAACTAGTAGTAGATTAAAGGTGCTGCAGTTAAAACTATGTTAGTTGGATCTTGAGATGGAGCTGGCGCTCCGCTGCCAGGCGAGCTTTCGCCAATCCAAGCCCCTGTCTCTAGGCTACTCCCCAAACAGCACTTCTAAGAACCTTTTGTATAAGATCAAGTGTAGTAGCGTTCTTATAAGTTTAGGATATGGCGGGTGAGGGGAATGTAAACAGATGCGCAAGAAGCGCTGAAATAATATTGGTAAATGATAAAAGTTTGCCAGTATATTTTGTGGATTACACAGCAGGGTGGCGACAAAGTTAACAAGTTTGATGTGGAATGCCCTGTAATAGCTCTTGGGCGGTGTGCCTTTTATCGCCTAGGCTTAGCAGTTTGAGCACCGCCTGCTGTCGCTTAGCGACGGCACTGCTGCTGTGCCTAGAGCTACCGACTGATGGCGCCATGCCCACGGATGGTAATTCGGAGGAGGTGGAGGAGGGGTGGGAGGAGGAGGAGGTATAGTAGGCCTTTGAGACCTGGACCGAGGTAGGCCCTGCAATCCTCGGCGTCGGCAGTATATGACCAGCCCCAGGGTCAGACTCGGTCCCAGCCTCCACCAAGTTAAGTGTAGTAGCGTTCTTATAAGTTTGGGATATGGCGGGTTAGGGGAATGTAAACAGATGCGCAAGAAGCGCTGAAATAATATCCGTAAATGGTAAAAGTTTGGCAGTATATTTTGTGGATTACACAGCAGAGTAATCAACAGATGCGCAAGAAGCGCTGAAATAATATCGGTTAATCATTAAAGTTTGCCAGTATATTTTGTGGATAACACAGCAGGGTGGCCACAAAGTTAACAACTTTGATGTGGAATCCATGAAAACAACCCAAATTTCTGCCTGACACACCTCGTTTGATAAGGGGACGATGTATGGAGGCAGCTATATGGACGACTTTTGGAGGTAGCAATGGAGACAACGTGTGGAGGCTGCTATGGAGACAATTTAATTTGGATAGTGCCTGTATGTGGCAGTCCAAAAAAGTTTTCAAACCAGAGGAGCAGGTAGGTGGCCCTCCAGAAAAATGAAATAGATTGAGTGCCTGTATGTGGCAGTCCAAAAAATTTTTCAAACCAGAGGAGCAGGTAGTTGGCCCTCCAGAAAAATGAAATAGATTGAGGGCCTGTATGTGGCAGTCCAAAAAGTTTTCAAACCAGAGGAGCAGGTAGTTGGCCCTCCAGAAAAATTGAATAGATTGAGTGCCTGTATGTGGCAGTCCCACAAATTGTTTAAAACAGAGGACTGGGTAGGTGGCCCTCCAGAAAAATTAAATGCATAAAGTACTATAGCTAGAGCCAGTGGGCCCTGTCAAAAAATAGCCAGTTTCCTCTGCTTTAGTGTACAAAGAGGAGGAGAAGGAGGAAAATGAGGAGGAGGAGTGCATAAATTATTCAGGTTGAGCTTCCTTCACCTGGTGGAGATTGGAAATTATGAGAAATCCAGGCTTTATTCATCTTAATAAGCGCCAGCCTGTCAGGGCTGTCAGTCGACAGGCGTGTACGCTTATCGGTGATGATGCCACCAGCTGCACTGAAAACCCGCTCGGACAACACGCTAGCGGCAGGGCAGGCAAGAACCTCCAAGGCGTACATATGTCACATCGTGCCACATGTCCAGCTTTGAAACCCAGTAGTTGTAGGGAGCTGTGTGATCATTTAGGACGATGGTATGGTCAGCTACCTACTCCCTCACCATCTTTCTGGCAAAAGCCTTGTAAAGCGTACCCTTGCCAGTGCTGGACAAACTGCCTGCTCGCCTACTCTCCCTCGCTACTTGTCCCGCAGAACTACGCACTCTGCCGCTAGCGCTGTCAGAAGGGAAATACTGTTTCAGCTTGTGCACCAGGGCCTGCTGGTATTCATGCATTCAAAGTTCAAGATAATTTATCCGCACCGGAATTACTGGGTATGTCACCCCTTCACCTCTCCTGGACCCACGGTACAAGCAAAATCTTTCCACTCTCCATCCCTGAGAGGAAAGGAGTGTGAGAATGTTGAAACACCTGAAAATTCTGCCTGACCCAGCTCGTTTGATAAGGGGATGACGTGCTGCATATCCTCTCGTGCTCCAGCGTCTGGGGTATAGAGAGTTGAAATGAGACATTGGTGGACGCTGTGGAGGATCGTGGAGGCAAAATGGACAGGAAACAGCAGGGGCAGCATGCATGGATGCCTCTGAGGCTGCCTAATCTTGGGATGGAGCTGGCGGTCCACTGCCAGGCGAGCTTTCGCCTGTCCAAGCCCCTGTCTCTCGGCTCCTCCCCACCCAAAATGGGCCTGGGGGCCAGAAGCGTTTACTTTGAAAAAATTATAATTTTCAAATCAGGCCGGGTCGTTTGAATATTTCACCTAGGAATAATGGTATAGCATAGTGGTTCTATTTTATTAGTTTTTACGGAAATGGTTCCATGATTAAGAGCGACAGTATGGGGCATCCATATTGCGCTGCTATGATTGCAACTTCAGGTCTCCAGCATGATGGCGACAGATGGGCTGAGTTCCACTATGTATCTGGTGGAACACCTGAAAATTCTGCCTGACACAGCTCGTTTGATAAGGGGACGATGTATGGAGGCAGTGAACTAGTAGTAGATTAAAGGTGCTGCAGTTAAAACTATGTTAGTTGGATCTTGAGATGGAGCTGGCGCTCCGCTGCCAGGCGAGCTTTCGCCAATCCAAGCCCCTGTCTCTAGGCTACTCCCCAAATAGCACTTCTAAGAACCTTTTGTATAAGATCAAGTGTAGTAGCGTTCTTATAAGTTTAGGATATGGCGGGTGAGGGGAATGTAAACAGATGCGCAAGAAGCGCTGAAATAATATTGGTAAATGATAAAATTTTGCCAGTATATTTTGTGGATTACACAGCAGGGTGGCGACAAAGTTAACAAGTTTGATGTGGAAGCCATGAAAACAACCCAAAATTCTGCCTGACACAGTTCGTTTGATAAGGAGACAATGTATGGAGGCAGCTATATGGACGACTTTTGGAGGCAGCTATGGCGATGACGTGTGGAGGTAGCAATGGAGACAACGTGTGGAGCCAGCTAAACAGACGACATGTGGAGGCTGCTATGGAGACAATTTAATTTGGATAGTGCCTGTATGTGGCAGTCCAAAAAAGTTTTCAAACCAGAGGAGCAGGTAGGTGGTCCTCCAAAAAAATTAAATAAATTGAGTGCCTGAATGTGGCAGTCCAAAAAAGTTTTCAAACCAGAGGAGCAGGTAGGTGGTCCTCCAGAAAAATTAAATAGATTGAGTGCCTGTATGTGGCACTCCCAAAAATTGCTTAAAACAGAGGACCGGTTAGGTGGCCCTCCAGAAAAATTAAATACATAGAGTACTATAGCTAGAGCCAGTTGGCCCTGGCAAAAAATAGCCAGTTTCCTATGCTTTAGTGTAAAAAGAGGAAGAGAAGGAGGACAATGAGGAGGAGGAGTGCATACATTATTCAGGTTGAGCTTCTTTCACCTGGTAGAGAATGAAAATCCGGAGAAATCCAGGCTTTATTCATCTTGATAAGCGTCAGCCTGTCAGCGCTGTCAGTCGACAGGCGTGTACGCTTATCGGTGATGATGCCACCAGCTGCACTGAAAACCCGCTCGGACAACACGCTAGCGGCAGGGCAGGCAAGAACCTCCAAGGCGTACAGCGCCAGTTCGTGCCACATGTCCAGCTTTGAAACCCAGTAGTTGTAGGGAGCTGTGTGATCATTTAGGACGATGGTATGGTCAGCTACGTACTCCCTCACCATCTTTCTGTAAAGATCAGCCCTACTCTGCCGAGACTGGGGACAGGTGACAGTGTCTTGCTGGGGTGACATAAAACTGGCAAAGGCCTTGTAAAGCGTACCTCTGCCAGCGCTGGAAAAGCTGCCTGCTCGCCTACTCTCCCTCGCTACTTGTCCCGCAGAAGTACACCCTCTGCCGCTAGCGCTGTCAGAAGGGAAATACTGTTTCAGCTTGTGCACCAGGGCCTGCTGGTATTCATGCATTCTCACACTCACACTTGCTTGTACCGTGGGTCCAGGAGAGTGAATACCCAGTAATCGGTGCTGGAATAAATTCTTTGAACGCGAGAGTAACGGGATAGGCAGCCTAGCATGAAATCTGCCATATGTGCCAGAGTCCCAACGCGCAAGAATTCACTCCCCTCACTGGCCTGACTGCCCATTTCCTCCTCCTCCAACTCCTCCAACTCCTCTTCTTCTGCCCATACACGCTGAACGGTGAAGGACTGAACAATGGTCCCCTCTTCTGTCTCGCCAACATTCTCCTCCTCTTCCTCCTCATCCTCCTCCACCTCCGCTATCAACAAGGGAATCTTCTTCCCCCATCTCTTGTGACGAGCGCAAAGCTTCCGACTTCATGCTGACCAGAGAGTTTTTCAACAGGCCAAGCAGCGGGATGGTGAGGCTGATGATGGCGGCATCGCCACTGACCATCTGTGTTGACTCCTCAAAGTTACTCAGCACCTGACAGAAATCAGACATCCACGTCCACTCCTCATTGTAGACTTGAGGAAGCTGACTGACCTGACTACCAGTTCTGGTGGAAGTTGACATCTGGCAGTCTGCGCTGCTGGTAAACTCTGGATAACATGGTTAATGTTGAATTCCACCTCGTGGGCACGTCACACAACAGTCGGTGAGCGGGCAGTTGGAGGCGGCGCTGCGCTGCCCTGAGAGTGGCAGCATCTGTGCTGGACTTCCTGAAATGCGCACAGATGCGGCGCACCTTCGTGAGAAAATCAGACAGATTGGGGTATGTCTTGAGAAACCTGAACATATGAAAAAAAGTTTACCAATTGGTGCCATGCGGCATTGCCATGTGTCAGTCTGCCGATTGCAGAGCCGCCCCCGTGTTACGGCCGTTGTCACATACACAACACAAGCCGGCTTCACTTCAGCGGTGCCCACCACAGATCAGTCTTGCGCGTGATGCCCTGTAATTAGCTCTGGGCGTTGTGCCCTTTATCAAGCCCTAGCTCAGCAGTTTGAGCAACCGCTGCGTCGGCTTAGCGAACTGGCACACATGCTGCTCTGAGCCTCACGTAGCTTACCCCCTACTGATGGCGCCATGACCCATTCTGATAGGTATCTCGAGGAGAGTGAGGGTGGGACGAGGAGGAGGCTCATGAGGCCTGAAAAGACACATGGGACCGATGTGTCAGCCCGCAATCCTCTCGGTGCGTCGGCAGTAATATGAACAGTCCCCATCGGTCACACTTCGGTCGCGCAGTCCTCCACCAAGTATTACCAATGTGCCGTCATCAATATATGTGGCCCCGCCTGCCCGGCAGCACTCGTCCACGTGTCCGGTTCAGGTGACCTTGTCAGAACGGCGTTGGTCAGGGCACGGATGATGTTCTCTGAACGTGCTTGTGCAGGGCTGGGACGGCACATCGGGAAAAGTAGTGGCTGCTGGACCGAATACAGGGGGCCGCGACCGCCATGAGGTGTCGAAGCCCTCGTCTCTACCAGCCTATAGGGCAGCATCTCCAGCTAAGCAACTTAGATGTGGAGTTGATCGAGCTGGCGTGTGGGGGTGGCGCTATACTTCCTTTTGCGCTCCACCCGCTCTGAGGTATGGAGAGCTGAACGCTGGGTGGATGCGTGTGGAGAGAATCGTGGAGGCGAAGATGGGGTTTTCTCACGGGAGGTTTTGGCCGGGTCCTGCGGGAGGGGCTAGACTAGCAGATGACACAGGGGAAGGAGCAGTGTTGTGCCCGGCCAGACGTGAACGGGCTGGTGCCATGCTATGGGGTGTTTAGCATTATATAGCTTCGCATACTGGTGGTAGTTAAGCTAGTAGTGGTGGAAACCCCTGCTGATCCTGGTTTGGCACAGGTTTGAACACACCCAGTCCGTCGGTCGATACCGGTGGTTTCTCTACAGATACACTCCAACTTCTGACAATCTAGCCCTCCGCCATCCCTCGGCCGAGCTTTGACTCCTCGGCGCAATTGCATGCACCAGCTCTGCCCCTTCCTCTCCGTCTGGCCGCCACTCCTACGGCCTCTTTCCAACCTGTTCTGTTCAGACTCTTCCTACCGTCTCAGAAGCCTTCTGTTGTCAACGGCCAGGCTATCACCCAAGCTTGGTCTATGTCACCCTTCATCATCTCCGATCCCCAGTCTGCTCCCCCTTCAGACCTTCCTCGGCCCTGCCCACAACACACTTGCACATCACTGTCTGACAACCGTTCTCCTCATAACGTACGCGAACCTCTTTAATCCAAAACACTCCTTCTCTCATTCTTCCACTACGTTCAATAATGTCTCCTCAATCACAGACACCACGACATTGCACTGGTGGAAAACCTGGCATCGGAATTGCCTGCACAACAAAACCTGGACAATGGAGTGTGACGGTGGAATGGTACGAAACAGTTCCTCAGAGATTCCCGGTTCAAATAATGCAAATTTTGCCTTGAGTGGGCGCAGACTGGTGGGAAGCTGCTTGAGGTGGAGGAGCTGGAGGAGTGACTGACTTTGCGTGACAGGGTTGGACTGCGATGGAAACTACTGGGGGGTGCACAGTATGGCCCAGAAGCATTGTCCGCGATCCACGATCAAACAAATCATGTCGACCTCGTTCTCGCACTGTTCTGGCCTCACACAGCTCTAGACATACGCCACAACCAATGTACCCAGTAACTTGAACATGACCGAACTAGCGAGTGGACCTCTGCGGGCGGCGTTCCCTGCTCCCCCGTCCATCAGCAGGTGGTGGTCCTCACACCCGCACACAGGGACATATGGCCTCTGACACCCTGACGTAGTCCTCACGACAGCCACGTCCCAACGGCCCTCCGTACCTCTCCCTAGCCCTCGGGTTCAACATTTTCCAAATTAAAGTGTAAAACTTTTAATCTGTCCTATTTTTTTTGTGTGTCTTCTATTTTTTTTTTTTTTTAACAAAAACGATGCTACAATTGCTATGGCTAGTCTTCCTTTCTAAACCTACACTGACAGCACACACGGATTTTGTGGCTGTGCCCTTCAGAATCGACTTTCTGTCTATAAAATAAATACGCAAAAAACAAATAAAATCAGCAGACTCTGCCTATTCTAATCACAACCCCTATAAATTGTCCCACTTACGGTGTTTGAGTGGATACTGCGACGTCACTAATGAGCTAAACACAACTGCTGCGCCAGTCTCCCATGCAATTCCTATCCACCACAAGATGGTGCTAGCTCGCAAACTACTAATTCCAGCAAGCCCAGCCAAGCAAACAAAAAAACTGAAACTATAACGCTATTGTAGGCCTAAGTAAGCCGTTGTGGTTCTCCTAATGGGCTATTTTGTAGCCTACAACTGAAAGCAACAACTTCTTCCTGCACAGATGAGCTTTTGGACGCTAGTCAATGAAATAAAGGTCAAACAAAAAAATAAATCAGTGTTCAGACTCGAACCTAATTCTAAATCAAACCCCTAGATAATTGTCCCACTCATTGGATGTGCATTGCGGTGGAAATGCTTGTCACTATCAACGTTAAACACATGGTCGCCGGTCTACCAGCAATTCCTCACAATATGGTACTTATCATGCAACTCGCTAATGGCCAGCAAGCCCAGGCCTACCAGCAAACAAAAAAAAAGGAAAATATAAATGAACGCTATTGTAGCCAAGTACGCTGTTGGGGTTCTCCCTATGCTATTGCGCCTACTGAAAGCACACGCAAACTTTCTATACCGTTTTGCAACGAGATTTTTTTGAGCTATAAAATGAAATAAAGGTAAAAAACTAAATAAATCACAGACCTCTGCCTAATTCATACATCAAACCCTATAAATTGTCACCAGTACTATTACCCGGGTTTTTAGGGCTGATATGCGTGTCACTTAAGAGCTAAACACAACGAATCCGGCTGTCCCCAACAATCACCGCAAATTCCTTCCACATAGAAATCCCATATGGTACTCCAGCTGCAACTACTTAATCAAAGCAGCAGCCCATCCACATGCCACAAGCTCTAAAAGGGCTGTTGTTCTTGTAGAATCCTCTGCCTAAACTATTCTAGATAGATTACAGGCTCACTAACACGTTTCCCCTGACCAGCGCCTCTCTCGCTCCGATATCGCGATACAATCCAGACACATGAGATGAATCCGAGCAACTGCGTGCCATGCATTCTCGTCTATCCCCGTGTTCACCTGATCCTCCAAGCCAGACCACCTTGCATCACAACTGTTTGTAAGGGATTCCACCACGTCATACTGGGTGGAGTGCAAGTCTCCGTGGCTTTTGATTGGCTCTCTGTTTCTTCCCTCTGGCCGCCACAACAAGCAAGAACGGCGGGAGTGCCATTTTCTCGATCGTGAAGTCATGAAGTATTACTTCAGAGCAACGAGCAGAATGTTTTCGATTAACAGTCCTCTAATAATGCCCAATCACAGGCGCCATTCACGAGCATCCAAAGCTCGGATTAGGCATGTTTAAGGCTATCATCTCCGAATGATCAAAAATGACCATCATATTAAGGGGTCTAACAGGTATACATATCGTTTTTCCGTTTAGACACTTGTGCGTAGTATTGGGTCAGCTCTTGTCGCCGGGTTTATTTTTACTTTTCACACTTTCCTCTAGGTACAACCCGCGGTGATATTGAATTGATTGATGGACCATTTTGATCCTTTTCATAATCACTTCATTTCTATATCTATGATCTATATGACTTGTCGGTACTGTGCTCCATATACGGCGGTCCTATGAGGTCCATTCAAGCTTCTCATATAAAAATATGCATTGATAATTTTAAACTCTGATTTCAAATTTGAATATGTTTTCATGTGCTTACACTACGTTGCTCATTGTCCATACGTCTGTGACATACCTATTTAACAAAGGGTTTACTGTAGTAAAGCTGTTGTTCAGATCACAGTGCATGGTCCCAGCCTCAATCTGTATTGAAAAAATCCGCTATAAGGCGTAAACCAAATTATAGGGGTGGCATGTCTCGTATCCTCAATTCTACATTGTACAACCCTCATGACAATCATGTGTTTTCAACACTAATTATTATAGAATGCATAGGTCTCGTTTTTTTTTGTTTCCTGGGGAGGAAAGAGATACGCGAAGGTGCCCTGACTTAGTCAAAAAAAGGAGCAGTCTTTCTCATAAACACTCAGAGGTAGTAGCAAAACTAGTACACTACTTGGGACTTCCAGAGACAATTCTTCACCGATTTTTTACTCTTAAAACTTTTTCATTTTGTTCTTATTCTTCATATCGTTTAAAGAGAGATTGTGTCAGTGAAATCTTCACTAGGGAAAGACATCTGATGAGAGTGGAAAGATTTTGCTTGTACCGTGGGTCCAGGAGAGTGAATACCCAGTAATCGGTGCTGGAATAAATTCTTTGAACGCGAGGGTCACGGGATAGGCAGCCTAGCATGAAATCTGCCATATGCGCCAGAGTCCCAACGCGCAAGAATTCACTCCCCTCACTGGCCTGACTGCCCATTTCCTCCTCCTCCAACTCCTCCAACTCCTCTTCTTCTGCCCATACACGCTGAACAGTGAAGGACTGAACAATGGTCCCCTCTTCTGTCTCGCCAACATTCTCCTCCTCTTCCTCCTCATCCTCCTCCACCTCCTCCGATATGCGCTGAGAAACAGACCTAAGGGTGCTTTGGCTATCAACAAGGGAATCTTCTTCCCCCGTCTCTTGTGACGAGCGCAAAGCTTCCGACTTCATGCTGACCAGAGAGTTTTTCAACAGGCCAAGCAGCGGGATGGTGAGGCTGATGATGGCGGCATCGCCACTGACCATCTGTGTTGACTCCTCAAAGTTACTCAGCACCTGACAGATATCAGACATCCACGTCCACTCCTCATTGTAGACTTGAGGAAGCTGACTGACCTGACTACCAGTTCTGGTGGAAGTTGACATCTGGCAGTCTACAATCGCTCTGCGCTGCTGGTAAACTCTGGATAACATGGTCAGTGTTGAATTCCACCTCGTGGGCACGTCGCACAACAGTCGGTGAGCGGGCAGTTGGAGGCGGCGCTGCGCTGCCCTGAGAGTGGCAGCATCTGTGCTGGACTTCCTGAAATGCGCACGGATGCGGCGCACCTTCGTGAGCAAATCAGACAGATTGGGGTATGTCTTGAGGAAACGCTGAACTATCAGATTTAACACATGGGCCAGGCATGGCACATGTGTCAGTCTGCCGAGTTACTGCACCGCTCACCGACTGTTGTGCGACGTGCCCACGAGTGGATTTCAACATTACCATGTTTCCAGAGTTTACCGCAGCGCAGAGCGATGTAGACTGCAGATTCAACTTCCACCAGCACAGGTCAAGTCAGCTTCCTCAAGTTCTACAATGAGGGAGTGGACGTGGATGTTGATTATCTGTCAGGTGCTGAGGAAATTTGAGAGTCAACACAGATGGTCGGTGGCATGCCGCCATCATAAGCCTCACCATACCTGTGCTTGGACTGTTGAAAAAACTCTCTGGTCAGCATGAAGTCGGAAGCTTTGCGCTCGTCACAAAGAGACGGGGGATGAAGTTCCTTGTTGATAGCCAAAGCACCCTAGGTATGTTTATCAGCGCATATCGGAGGAGGATGAGGAGGGAGAAGAGGAGGAGAAGTTGGACGAGGAAGAAGAGGGAGACCAGTTCAGTCTTCACTGGTTCAGCGTGTAGTATGGGCAGAGAAGGGAGTTGGAGGAGGAGGAAATGGAGAGTCAGGTCAGTGAGGGGAGTGAATCTTGCGCGTGGTACTTGGGCATATGGCAGACTTCACGCTAGGTGCCTATCCCGTGGGACCACTCGCGTTCAAAGAATTTTATTCAGTCACCGATTACTGGGTATTCACTCTCCTGGGACCCCCGTATAAGCCAAAATCTTTCCACGCTCATCCCTTGGAGAGGAAAGAGTGTGAGAATGCTGAATAACTAGCAGGCCTGGTGCACAAGTGAACAGTATTTCCCTTCTGACAGCGCTAGCGCAGAGGGCCTTCCTTTGCGGGGAAAAGACAAGTAGCGAGGAGGAGAGTAGGCGAGCAGAGCCAGCGTCCACCCTGGCAGGGGCTAAGCTTTACAAGCCTTTTGCGTTTTATGTCACCCAGCAGACATGCACGTCCCCAGTCCGGTAGATTAGGGCGATCTTTATAGAAAGCGGGTGAGGGAGAGAAAGGGAAGTACGTAGTGACCATACCATCGCTTCCTAAATGATACACAGCTACCTACAAACTACTGGTGTTTCAAAGATGGCAAGACGGCACGAAACATGGCGCTGTACGCCTTGGAGGTTATTGCCTGCCCTGCCGCTAGGTGTTGTCACGAGCGGGTTGGTTTCAGTGCAGCTGGGTGGCATTCATCCCGTAAGGTACAGCATGTGACTGACAGCGCTGACAGGATGACGCTTATCAAGATGAATAAGCCTGGATTTATCGGATTTTCATTCTCCAACAGGTGAAAGAAGCTCACTAAATAATGTATGCACTCTTCTCTCATGTACTTCAGTTCCACTCTTTGTACAACTATAAAGCAGAGGAACGGCTATTTTTTGGCCAGGGCACTGCTCTAGATATAGTACTCTATGTATTTAATTTTATGGAGGGCCACCTAAACGTCCTCTGTTTTAAGCAATTTTGGGAAGTGCCCTACAGGCCAATTTCAATCTATTTAATTTTTCATGTAGGACCCATCTACGCTCCTTCTGGTTTGAAAACTTGTGGACTGCACATACAGCACATCCAAATTAAATGTCTCCATAAGAGCCTACAACATTCGTCGTTTTAGTGGCTCCACACCGTTGTGATCCATTGCTACTTACACGTTCAGCAGAGCTGCCTCCCAAAAGTGTCCATATAGTGCCTCAATAACACGGTCTCCTTATCAAACGGAAACATGTGGTAAGGACAAATTGGGTTGTTGTCCATGGCTTCCACATCCAACTTGAACTTTGTGCAACATGCTGTGTAATCACAAAAATTACTGGCAAACTTGATTCATTTACCGATATTATTTCGAGCTTCGTGCGCATCTGTGACATTCCCCGCACCCGCCATAACAAACTTATAAGAACGCTACTACACTTGATTATAACAAAAGGTTCTTAGAAGTGCTGTTGGGGGAGTAGCCTAGAGAAGGGGCTTTGGATGGCGAAAGTCGTGGGCAGCGGAGCGCCCAGCTCATCCCATTGGCTATTCAATTATTCCTAGGTGAAATATTCAAACGACCAGGCGGCTTTGAAAATTATAATTTTTTCAATATAAACGCTTCTGGCCCCCTGCCATTTGGGTGGGGAGGGAGCAGGAGAGGACAGGGGCTTGGACAGGGAAAGCTCGCCTGGCAGTGGACCGCCAGCCTCCCATCCAAGAGTGGCCGCCTCCAGAGGCATCCATGATGCTGTCTGACCCCTGTGTGTACTGTCCATTTCGCCTCGACGATCCTCCACAGAGTCCACAAGTCTCCATGTGCAAATTTCAATGTTATACCCCAGACGCTGGAGCACGAGAGGATATGCAGCACATCATCCCCTTATCAAACGAGCTTTTGTCATGCAGAATTTTCAGGTGTTTAACCAGAAAATAGGCGAACTCGGCCCATCTGTCACCAGGGGGGAGGACTGTGAAGTTTCAATCATAGAAGCATATGGATGCCCCAGTAGTCATCTTAATCAGGAGTCGTCTCCATGGATGCCGCCTCCCCATGTCTTCCCTTTATCAACAGCTGTGTCAGGCTCATTCTTCGGGTGTTTCACTAGATACGTCTGGAACTGGTCACTATGTCGCCACCATGCGTGTTACGACTAAAGGATACAGTCAACCTTTTGGTCACATAGGAAATATTTCAGCGGCTTCTTGCTCACCTCTTTGGTAAACTGCAGACCATTTAGGGTATGTCGACATGAGACTCTCTAGCCTGCCGCTGCTGCCTGCTGCATGCCGTCCCCCATAGTGTCAGGGTCATTATTGCATGTTTTAGTGCTATCTAGCCTATTTGGTCACTCTGTCAGGCAATGCTGTTGCCCATATCTTGGCACACACGTTGCGAATTTTAAGCAGCCTTAGAGGCATCCATGCATCTTTGCCCCTGCCTGTTTCCTGTCCATTTCCGTGGTTGGTTGTTTCCACCTCCTTTCCTGATTTGCTGTCCCAGGTGTTTGGCCAAGTTCCCTGTGAAGGGCCTATGGTCCCCTTGAAAAATGCTCGAGTCTCCCATTGCCTTCATGGGGTTCGTTATTCGAGACGAGCATTCGGGGAAGCATCGGGAAAAAAGTTAGTGCTCGCTCATCTCTAGTGAATACTGGATCAGGCTTTTCTGTGTTGGGCTGTGTTTGACTCAGAAATCGCCCGACAAGGCTCCGCAGCTATATGTTTAGTGATAATATTTTTAATGCATTCAGAACCCATGGGGGTACGGCTTGGGGAGGTATGATGAGGAGTCAGGAGGCGGCTGGCACAGACGCCGGAGGTTGGCTGGATGCAAAAGCCACGGAGTGTTGTGGTGCGAATTATGGACGAATCCAAAACCCTTTCCTCGGGCCCGCCTCCTCCTCCTCATCTCACAGCTCTGGAAGGGTCCCTTGCTCCGGGGGCGGCCGTAGGTCGGGAAACATGCTGAGTATAACGATGGACATGTCGTTTTCGGGTCCTGTAAAGTGTAGGCACGGGTGCTCCAACTGTGGGGAGCGCATGCCTCCATTAGTTTTCCCGCCTGTGGAGGCCCCTCTTCTCGCCATAAGGGTAATAGTAGACCAGAGGCGCCGGTGCGCAGTTTCAAAAGATGTCCATGGCTCGCCCTGATTCCCAAGATGGAGGGAATGCCGCGCAACTTAGGACTGGGTTTCTTTTGGCTTCTTCATCCCATTCAACCCAGCGACTTTGCCTGTTTGTTCTAAAAATTTGAAATCTGTTTTGGATTTGCAGAAGTGGCTAATCGTAAGGTTATGACGAAGTTGAGTTGGGGGAGGAAATGGAGGGCCCTTTTCAAAACATTGCCCTTTGTAATTTGGGGTCTCCCCCCTCGGGGTGGTACCCAAAAAAGAGCTGCGAAAAAATTTCAGACTCATTCACCATGTTCTCCATCCACAAGGATCATCAGTTAACGAAGGCATCAAAAAGGTTGGTATTGTATCGTTACGTCTCATTTGATAAGGCGATGCTCTGGTACGGCGGCTGGCCCGGGGTTCCTGATGGCCAAATCAGATATAGAGTCGGCTTTAGACTCTTGCCTGACATTCCGATTGTTTATTTATTGGGTTGCAAGTTGGACTTGAGATTTATTATATGATATGTGCTTGCTAGGGCGGCTCCATTCTTTGTTATTTTTTGAGGTGTTTATTTAGCCTTCTAGGAGTGGGTCCTCAAGCAAGAAACGTCATCCTATTGGGTAACGTATTATTGGATGATTTTTTGTTTGTGAGGCCTCGGGACTCGGGTCACTGAGTCATACTGCTTTATTCTTTCCGCATCTGGCACAACACTCGTTGGTTTCCCCTTTCGGCAAGAAAACCTGACGGGCCCCTGTACGTATTGGTCCTTTCTGGGAATAGAAATTAGAAATGGACCCGGTAGCAATGGAATTTCGGCACAGGAGGACAAATAGTGAAACTACGTGCCAGCCATAGCGGCTTTGTTGACAATAAACACAGCTTCACTTCACAGTCAGTCTTTGCTGCGGTCTTTTTAGTATTTGCTGCTGGGGATAATGGCCATTGGCGTCGGGTTTTTTCCGTCGACTCTCCTTGGCCACTGCCCGAGTCAAGGCGCTATAACCGGTGGTAAGTGTTAACCAAAGGGATAAAGGCAGACTATGGGTGGGTGGAGACGTCTTTTGTAGGTTACATAATGGCGGGAACTGCTGGGCGGAGGCAGAGTATTTAGTGGGAGTTGCAGCTTTTTTCGGACGCAGCAGTGGGGGTAGTGTCTGGGTTTTGATGGGTTCACTGTGGTGCGCGGAGCGCTGGCCTGGCCCGAAGCTTTGCAGGAGCGGGGTTGGTGTGTGGGAACATAACATTGTGGGAGTTTATTTCCCATTGTAGTGGCTTGTTGAGCTAGGGGGCAGGCGGATGGCTATAAATCGGTGGTTTTCTGGGGATGACAATATGAGCGATTTGGCAAGTGGTTAACAGGTCTTTCGCGTCTTCCCTTCATGTTCTATGGCCTATCTGACAGAGTTGGGTTTTGCGTGTGTACAGTTTAATATTTCCTTTAAGGAAAGGCAGTGCCGGGGGGGGAAAAACAGGGTTGTGATGGCACTTACCGTTTAATTGGTGGCGGTTGTTTCGGTAGATTTGTATTAGGGGACAAGAGGGGATTCATGCCGGGCTCCTATGGATTCCACTGGAAGACAGCTCATGGCCATTGAATCGGTCATCTAGCTTCGTCCACTTGGGCTGCCCACGGTTAACGCAGGGGGGGAATGGTGATAAGCGTGGGGGTTTAGGGGATGTTCAAGCGGAAGTAGGGCCCCGTTTTAAAATAACTTTGAGTACTGGGAGGGTTGAGGGGAAAACAAAGGGTATATGGCCTGGGTGCTCAGCGGCGGTGGAGGGGGGGTTAAGCCTTTTTCTTTAAAACTTATGGTTGGGTTGATGTGACGCAGAGTTTCTCACTAAGCAGTATTAAAGGCTATGGAAGAAGGATTCTATCAGTCTGCTGCGGTTCTCCTCTTTGGAAAAGGTTGCGGGATGATTTGAGGTTGCTTGTTTCAAGCGCATTGTTTAATTGCGTTTTTCGGGGGCGCTTTGTATTTCTGAGTGGTACCCATAGAGTGCAGCAAAAGCGGGGGGGCTGTGTTGAGGATGTTTTCGTTTCAGTTGGGGGCTTGAGTTTTCGTATTCGTCACAATCCAGACGGCTGTCTATTGGGCGAGGTGCGGGTGTAGTTACGGCAGATGGGGGGGACCCGGCTTGTCCGGTGATGGCGGTGATGAAACGTATCTGGCAATATGAGGGGGTGGGATTCAGTTTTTTCACATGCAAATCGCAATCCTTCACCGGTCCAGTTTAAAGTATTTCAAAAACGTGTTGGAGGCTGCGGACGTCCACTGGGGATTTGGGGCTTATGATTGCTGAGGAGCTGCAACGAATTGGGAGAGGAGATCTGAGTGCTTGCTGGATGTTCGTCTGATTTGCTCTGTGATTATTGAAGTTTCTATTTTTTAGATTCACGTCCGACGGTTTGGATCCTGGGGCATTCGGTATATACGGGCGGAGAGAGCGAGCGATGATGCGTCCCTGGAGGAGATCACTGGCTTCTACAACGCGACGTTCGTTGGCGTGGAATTGGGGGTTTTCGTTGGGCCTCAAGCCATACCGGAGCTGGGTTGCATCAGCGTTACTCTGAGTCCCTTCTAATTCTGGTGTGCATTGGGGTGGGTAACGACTTGTGCTCGGTGAGATTGGTTGATGGCTAATCTCTGATTCAGTTGACCTGGGGTTTCCTTGTTTTCTCTAGGTTGTGCTGGTGTGGTCAGAAATTATACTAGGGCAATTTGGGGAAGGGGCCAGAGATTGAGGCGGGGTCGAGAGAAGCAGGCGGTTGCTTAATACCAAGCATCCGATTTGTACGTGAAAGGGGTGGAGTGGTAGTAAAGGACACAGGGAGTTGGGTGTGATAATCGCGGCCCTGGTATTGCTGATGGTGTTTCACTTTAACAGACATAAGGTTGAAATCTTTATTTCGGGTCTTAAAGATGGAAATTGAGGGGCCATGTCCCTTCTAGTGGGGGTCGGAGGGGACATGTAGTTAACATGTTCTCCTCAGTGCGTTTGGTAGAAGGGGTGAGTGGTAACCTAATGCCTCTAACGAGGGCTGGCATTTCAGGTGCCCTTTTATGTTATTAGTTAATGCTAATAAAGTTGTACCTCTAGGATGGAGTTCTGGGTTAAATATTTCAATAAAGCGTGGGCCGACTCCCTGTTGTCACTGCAAAGTTTGAAACATATTGGGCAGAGTTATCAAGCTGTCTGAAAGTCTGAATATTTCTAGTTGTCATTGGCAACCAATCAGTCTCAGCTTTCATTTTACCAGTGACTCATGACATTTAAAGGGGGGAGCTGTGATGGTTGCCAGGGCAACTTGGAAAATTCTGACGCTTCAGACAGCTTTATAAACTTGCCTCATTATCTGTGTCGCGGGTCGTTATTCAAGGGACAGTGGTTATCAAGGTGGATTTATTTAAGTTTGCATGCAGTCACTGAAATATCAGCTGACACCAAGTACAGACATGCTGTGTTCTCCTATAACACCAGAAAGGACACAGACATCAGCCTACAACAAGTACCTGACATTTCTCTTGTTCTCCTATACACATGGGTGACGACACGACATCAGCTACACAAGTACCATGACATGCTGTGTCTCCTATACACCATGTGTGAGACAAGACATAAACCTACACAAGTTCCTGTTATGTTCTTCCTTCTATACACATAAAGACACTGGACCTCAGCTACACAGGGCCTGACAGCTTCCTCCCATACACAGGGCGCTCCTTGAGCAGTGTAATCTCCAAGCCCAGGCTGAGAGAGGCTGATAGAAGGATAGGGGACTGGTAAGGCCAGGACCATACAGGCTGTGAGTCAACCATTGGGGGGGGGTGGCAGTACCTCCCACCCATTACATAACCGGGATATGCTAATGATCATGGTAATCTTCAGACCATTTGCAACAGCTTAATGGCCTAATTGTTTACGTTTACAGGTGTAGAGGACGATGACGGGATAGGGGCAAGTTTTCTAATGCCAGTTATTATATATTTAGTTTTTGGGGGGTTAATTTACCTACGCTGCCTGTGTTTCTATCTTGTGCTGTTACGCAGTAAGAACCCAACTTCTCGGGGGTCATTGTAAAGAGGAGAATTTATCTTTAAAAGGTGTGATGTGGTTCTATGAGCTCCGAAGCCGGTGTGGTGCGCTCTATCAAGCCCTCCAGTTACAGTTCGTAATGATGAAGCATGAAGCTATCAGTCCCGGTCCACCATGTTATGTTAAATGAGGGCAATGGGTATGACTGAGAAGAAGATTTTCAGTAGCCTCCTATACTACAACCAAACGATGTCCACAAACACAGAGGATAAATATCACCCAAGGTATATAAAATACCCACAGGGGGCAGTGCTGTGTAAACATTGACTCAGTGCACGCAGGAGGGTAATAAGTTTACAGTATAATTAGAGATGAGCGAAGCACTAAAATGCTTCGGGTTACTGTTATTCGAGACGAAACTTTTCCCAATGCTCGAGTGGCTCGTCTCGAATAACGAACCCCATTGAATCAATGGGGACTTCGGAGCATTTTTCAAGGGGACCAAGGATCTGACACAGGGAAGTTGGCCAAACACCTGGGAACCATCAGAAGAGTTTTTTCTTAAGCAAGATCTTAAGGCGGGAAGAGGATTCTATTCAGTCCTGATGCGGTTGATGCTCTTTGGAAAAGGTTTGCCGGGATGCTTTGAGGGTGCATTGTTTCAAGCAGCAATTCGTAAAATTAGTGTTTAGGGGCGTTTGTATTTCTGCGCTGCGGTCACACATGAGTCAGCAAAACGGGTGGCTGTTGTTTGAGGATGTTTTCGTTTCAGTGGGGGCTTGCCGTTTTCGTATTCGTTCAATCCAAGACGGGAGTTTGGGCTGAGGGGGTGCCTGGGTGTCGTTACGGCAGATTAGGGGACGGATTGTCCGGTGAGGCGGGTGTTGTTGAAAAAGTTACCTGGCATATGACGTGGGGGGGCATTCAGTTTTTAACATGCAAATAGCAATCTCCACTCCCCGGTCCCGTTACGTTTTTTTTTTTTTAAATTTTCAAAAAAGTAGTTGGGGCTGCTGCCTACCACCTGGGGATTTGGGTTCTTTATGATGATGAGGTGCAAAGAATGGGAGATGGAGATCTGAGTGCTTGCGGTTAGTTCGTCCTGATTTTGCTTGTGAATTAAATGTTTCTCTTTGAAGATTCAAGTCCGCGGTGGGATCCTGGGACATTCGTTTCATCTACTGGCGGAACGCACGAGCGATGATCGGTCTGGCGGGCGATCACTTGGCTTTACAACGCCGACGTGCGGTGGCGTGGAAGATTAGGGTCTTCGTTGGCTTCAAGCCCTACCGGGAAGCTGGTGACACAGCAGTTACTCTGAGTCTCCTTCTATCTTGGTGTTGCATCTAGAGGTGGTAACGGATTGTGTGCTGGTGAGATTGGTGAGCTAATTCCTCTGATTCAGTCCGACCTGGAGCGGTTTTCCTTGTTTTTCTCTAGGTGTGCTGGTGCGGTCAGAAATTATACCTTTAGGGCAATTTGGGTAAGGGGCCGAAGATGAGGCGGGGATCGAGAGAAGCAGCGGTTGCTTAATACCAAAAGTATCTCGATTTGTAACGTGAAAGGGGTGGAAGTGGTAGAGTGGTGGTATAAGACACAGGGAGGAGATGGAGGGTGATATCGAGGCCTGTTATGCTGATGGTGTTCATTACAGACATAGGTCTGGACATATTTATTTCGGGGTCTTAAAGCTGGAATGGGAGGGCCATGCCCTTCTAGTTGTGGGGGTAGGAGGGAATGTAGGTTTACATGTCTCCTCCGTGGCGGTTGTGTAGAGGGGGTGCGTACCTACTGCCCTCTAAACGAGGGCTGGCAATTTCAGGTGCCCTTTATATGTTATTATGTTAATTGTTAATAAAGTTGCTATCTATGAGTAGGAGTTAATGGGTTAAATATTTTCCATAAAGCGTGGCCCGACTCCTGTTGTCACTGCACAAGTTTGTTGAAAATTATTGGGGCAGATTTATCAAGCTGTTGAAAGTTTGAAATTTCTCGTGATCATGGCAACCAACACGCTCTCGTTTATTTTACCAGTGCTCATGAAATTTTAAAGGGGAGCGGTGATTGGTTGCCATGGGCAACTAGAAAATCTGGACTTCAGACACAGAGTTATAAATCTCGCCCCATTATCTGTGTCGTGGTTCTTTATTCAAAGGGGACGTGGGTTTTCTAAAGGTTGTTTTTAAAGTTGCATGCAGTCAAAGAATAGCTAAACAAGACCTGGACATGCTGTGTTCTTCCTTATACACACATGAAAGACACAGACATCAGCTACACAAGTACTGACATTCTGTGTTCTCTAATAACATGTGTGAGACACAGACATCAGTACACAAGGTACTGACATGCTGTGGTCTCATATCAAATGTGTGAGAACAGCACAGCACCTACACACGTTCCTGTTATGTTATTCCCTCCTATACACATAAGAAAGACAGGACATCAGCTACACAAGTACTTGACATGCTGTGTCCTCCATACTTATATGACTAGACACAGCACTTCACCTACCCAAGTCCTGTTATTTTTTCCCTCATATACACATAAGAGACATGGACATCAGCCACACAAAGTGCCTGACATGTCCTCCCCATACACATGGCTGCAATCCTGAGCAGTTAATCTCTATGACACAGCTGAGAGAGGCTGATAGACAGGATAGGAGGAATGGAAGCCATGATTATACAGGCTGTGAGTCAACCATTGGGGGGGGGGTGGCAGTACCTCCCACTCATAAATAACCTGGATATGATAATGATTCATGCTACATTCTCAGGAAATTTGGACATACAGATTAATGCATAATTGTTTACGTGTAAAGGAATGTATAGAGGACGCGGTGCTAGGGAAAGGGGCAATGTTTCTAATGGCAGTTATTGTATATTTAGTGTTGGGGTTATTTACTCGCTGCCCCTGTGTTTTATATGGTGCTGTATTATAGCAGTAGCTAAGAACCAAACTTCTGGGTCTGTAAAAGAGGAGAATTATACTTTTAAAAGGGTGTGATGTGATCTATGCGCTACAGAGCCGGTGGTGCGCTTATCTATGACCTCCATTCTACGTAATGATGAAGTCATGAAGCTATCAGCTCCCGGCTCCACCAGGTGATGTTATAATGAGGCAATGGGTATGACGAGAAGAAGGATTTTCAGTAGCCTCCTATACTACAACCCTACACGATGTCCACAACACAGAGGATAAATATCACCAAGTCAATATAAAATACCCATAGGGGGCAGTGCTGTAACATTGATCAGTTGCAGCAGGAGGGTAATACGTTTACATTATAATTAGAACTGATGAGCGAGCACTAATGATCGGGTAATTCGTTATCGAGGACGAAATTTCCCAAACGGTTCGAGTGCTCGTCTCGACTAACGAACCCCATTGAAAGTCAATGGGATCGAAGGCCTTTTTCAAGGGGGACCAAGGCTCTGCACAGGGACCGTGGCAAACACCTGGGAACTAGAAGAGTTTTTTCATTAAGCAAGCCTATTAAAGGCTGGAAGAAGGATTCTTATTCAGTACTGTGCGTTTTTGCGCATTTTGGGAAAAAGGTTTGCAGGGGATGACTTTGAGGTGCATGTTTTAGCAGCAGTCGTAATGCGTTTTTCGGGGCGCTTTGTATTTCTGAAGCTGGTCCACTGAGTGCAGCAAAAATCGGGTGGGTGTGTTTTTGAGGATGTGCGTGTCAGTTGGTGGTTGCTGTTTTCGGATCGTCAATCCAAGACGGATGTCTTTGGGCGAGGGTGCTGGGTGTCGTTACGGCAGGCTAGGGGGACGGCTTGTACGGTGATGCGGTGTGAAACGTTATCTGGCAATATGAGTGGGGGGATATTCAGTTTTTCTCACATGCAAATAGAAATCCACCACCCGGTTCCAGTTTACAGCAATTTCAAAAAAAAGTGTGGAGGCTGTGGCCTTCCACCTGGGGATTTGTGGTTACACATTCATTTAGGATAGGGGCGGGAGACTACGCGAGCGAGTTGGGTCTTTCTGAATGCTGAGGTGCAACGAATTGGCGATGGAGAGATCTGAGTGCTTTGCTGGTTATGTTAGTCCTGATTTGTTTGTGAATTAAAAGTTTCTCTTTTTGATTCACGGTCCGACGGTTTGGATCCTGGGACATCGTTCATATACTGGGCGAGCAGCGAGCGAGGATCAGTTCATGGAGGCAGATCACTTTGGCTTCTATTTCTCAAAGCCGAGTTCGTTGGCGTGGAATTAGGGAGTCTTCGTTGGCTCAAGCCCGTACCGGAGGTGGTTTGACATCAGCGTTACTCTGAGTCTCCTTCATCTTGTGTTGATCTTGGGGGTTAACGACTTGTGCCGGTGAGTGTGAATTGGTGAGCTAAATTCCTCCTGATTCAGCCGACCTGGAGAGGTTTTCCTTGTTGTTCTCTAGGGTTTGTGCTGTGTGGTACAGAAATTATACTAGGGCCAATTTGGGAAGGGGCCAGAGATGAGGCGGGGAGATCGAGAGAAGCAGGCGGGTTGCTTCATACCCAATATCTCGATTGGTAGTGAAAGGGTGGATGGTAGTAAGACACAGGGAGTTGGAGGGTGATATGATAAAGCGGCCCGTTATGCCTGATGGTGTTTCACTTAAACAGACATAGGTGGACATCTTTATTTCGGTCTCAAGATGGAATTGAGAGGGCCATGTCCCTTCTAGTGGGGGGTGGAGGGACATGTAGGTGTACACTGTTTCCTCCGTGGCGGTGGTTGTGTAGAAGGGGGTGAGTACCTACATGCCCTTAAACGAGGCTGGCATTTCAGGTGCCCTTTTAGATGTTATTATGTTAATTGTTAATAAAGTTGATAATCTATGAGTAGGAGTTCAATGGGTTGGGTTAAATTTTTCAATAAAGTGTGGACGATCCTGTTGTACTGCGACAAGTTTGAACATATTGGGCAGATTTATCAAGCTGTCTGAAAGTCTGAATATTTCTAGTGGCTCAGGAAACAATCACGTCTAGCTTCATTTTACCAGTGATCTGAATATTGTAAAGGAGCTGTGATTGGTTGCATGGGCAACTAGAAGATATCTGACTTTCAGACAGCTTATAAAATCTGCCCCAGTATACTTGTGTGTCTGTGGTTCTTTATTCAAAGGGGACAGTGGGTCTAAAGGTGGTTTATTAAGTTTGCAGCACGTCACAGACATCAGCTACACACGTACTGGACAGCTGTGTCCTATACCACATGAAGACACAGAATCAGTACACAGTACATGGCAGATGTGGCCTTTCTATACCACATGTGTGAGACACAGCATAGCTACACAAGTACATGACATGCTGTGTCTCCTATACCATGTGAAGATACGACACAGCTACACAAGTACAGGACATTGCTGTGTTCTCTATACACATTGTGTGGACCAGACATCAGCTACAAAGTACCTGACATGCTGTTTCTCCATACAATGTGATAGATACAGAATCAGCTACACACGTACTGACGATGCTGTGTTCTCATATACACAGTGAGAGACACAGACATTCAGAACACAAGTGCCCCTGGACATATGGTCCTATTACACATGTGTGAGACAGAATTAAACTAACAAGTTGTTTCATGTTATGTTTTTTTCCTTTTTTTTTTCCCTCCTATACACATGAAGAGACATGGGACACTCGCTCCACAAGTGACTGACATGCTTCTCCTACCATTACACTGGCTGCATCATGAGCAAGCAGTTTAATCTCTCAATGCACAGGCTGAGAGGCGGAGGATAGACAGGATAGAAAAGAAATGGCAGCCATGAGATACAGGCTGTGAGTCAACCATTGGGGGGGGTGGAGTACCTCCCATCTTAAATAACCTGGTATGATAATGATTCAGTGTTACATCTTTCAGGACATTTGCATACAGCTTAAGTGCCTATGGTTTACGTTACAGCATGTAGAGGACGCTTTGTAGGGATCGGGGCATGCTGTCTAATGGCAGTTAGTTAGTATATATTAGTTTTCGGGGTTGTTAATTTACTCGCTTAGGCCTGTGTTTCTAGCATGTGCTCTGTATACAGTAAGAACCCAATTTGTGTTTGTCATTGTATCAAGAGGAGAATTTATACTTTTAAAAGGTGGGGAATTGGTTCTTGAGCTACAGAGCCGGTTGGGTGCGCTAATCTATGCCCTCATTTACAGAATGATGAAGCATGAGCAATCAGTTCCCTGGCTCCACATTGTCATGTTATAATGAGGCAAGGGTATGACGAGAAAGAAGATTTTGAGTAGCCTCCTCTCTACAACCCTACACGATTGTCCACAAAAACAGAGGCTAAATATCACCAAGTATACTAAAAACCCAATAGGGGGTCAGTGCTGTAACATTGATAGTGCAGCAGGAGGGTAATACGTTTTAAACATTATAATTAGAGATGAGCGAGCATAAAATGCTCAGGACTAGTTATTCGAGACGAACTTTACCCGATGCTCGAGTGCTCGTCTCGAATAACGAGCCTATTGAAGTCAATGGGAGGACTCGAGCATTTTTCAAGGGGACCAGGCTCTGACAGGGAAGCTGGGCCAAACACCTGGGAACCTCGAAAAGGATGGAAACACCACGGAAATGGACAGGAAACAGCGGGGGCGCAGCATGCAAGGATGCCTCTGCGGCTGCTTAATCGCACCAATTATGCCAAAATATGGGCAACAGGCATGGCAATGACGAGGGACAGAATGAGGGGCTAGATAGCAATAAAACATCCAATAATTGACCTGACACTATAGGGGACGGCGGCAGAGGCAGCAGTGGCAGGTAGAGAGTGGCATGGCGACATACCCTAATGGACTCAGTTTCACCAAAGGAGGGGATGAAATGACTCCTATGGAAACAATGGGTGACGGTATTTTTTTTATATTTAGCGATAACAACAGCATGGTGGCGAATAGTGACCCAAGTTCCATAATGTATCTGGTGAAACACCCGAAAATGAGCCTGACAAAGCTCTTTGATAAGGGGACGACATGTGGAAGAGCAATGGAGACGACTTCCATGATTAAGAGCGGACCAGTATGGGGCATTCATATTGCGCTGCTAGATTGCAACTTCAGGTCTCCAGCATGGCGGCGGACAGAGGGGCCGAGTTCCCATATGTATTGCTGAAAACACTGAAAATTCTGACCGACACAGCTCGTTTGATAAGGGGGATGATGTGCTGCATATGCTCTAGTGCCTCCAGGCGATTGGGTTATAGAGAGTTGAAAGAGACCTTGGGGCGCTTGTGGAGGACGTGGATGGCAAAATGACAGGAAACAGGCAGGGGCAGCATGCATGGATGCCTCTGAGGCTGCCCCTAATTTGGGATGGAGCTGGCGCGGCCAATGCAAGGTGCAGCTTCTCCTGTCCAAGCCCTGTCTCTCGGGGACTCCTCCCCACCCAAAAATGGGCCTGGGGGACAGAAGCGTTACTTTGAAAAAAATATAATTTTCAAAGCAGGGGGGGGTCGTTTGAATATTTCACCTGGAATAATGGAATGATTAGTGGTTCTAATTTTTAATTGTTTTATACGGAAATGGTCCAGATTCAAAGAGCACAGTATGGGGCAGCCCTATTGTGCTGCTATGATTGCAAACTTCAGTCTCCCGCATGGCGGCGACACGAGGCAGCGTCCATATGTATCTGGTGAAACACCTGAAAATTGCCTACCACGCTCGTTTGATTGGGACGATGTATGGCGCAGTGAACTAGTAGTTAGATAAAGGTGCTGCAGTTTTTAAGTTAAAACTATGTTGGTGGATCTTGAGATGGAGTGGCGCTCCGCTGGCCAGGCGAGCTTTCGCCAACCTAGCCCCGTCTCTAGGTACCTCCCAAACAGCACTTCTAAGAACCTTTTGTATAAGATCAAGTGTATTAGAGTGGGTTTTATAAGTTTAGGATAGGGCGCGGTTGAGGGGAATGTAAACAGAGGCAAGACGCGCTGAAATAATATTGGTAAATGATAAAAGTTTGCCAGTAATATTTTTGTGGATACACAGCAGCGGTGGCGACACAAAGGTTAACAAGTGGATGTGGGGAAGCCATGTTGAAAACAACCCAAAAATTCTGCTGACACAGCTGTTTGAGAAGGGGACGATGTATGGAGGCTGTGAACTAGTCGTATAGCTTAAAGGTGCTTGCACGTTTTCCTCCCCCCTCTCCGTCCATTCCTAAAACGATTGTTAGTGGATCTTGGGAGGAGTGGGCCGCTGCCAGGCGAGCTTGAGCAATCCAAGCCCCTGTCTTAGGCTACTCCCCAAACAGATTCTAAGAACTTTTGTATTAAGATCAAGTTAGTAGTTTTTGTTTTTTTTTTTTGTTTTTAGGGCGTTCTTATAAGCTTAGGATATGGCGGGTTGAGGGGACTGTAAACAGAGGCGCAAGAACGCTGAAATAATATCTGTAAATGGTAACAAGTGTGGCAAGTATATTTCGTTGGATTAACATAGCAGGTATCACAGATGCGCAAGTAGCGCTGAATAATATCGGTATGATAAAAGTTGCCAGCTATATTTGTGTGGATACCACAGCAGCTTTGCAGTGGTGAGACAAAAGTTAACACTTTGATGTGGAAGAATCCATGATAAAAACAACCAAATTTCTGCCGACCACGTCAGTTTGATAAGGGACCATTGTATGGAGGCAGATATATGGACACGCATTTTGGAGGCTGCTATGGAGACATTAATGGTAGGCTGATGGCAGCCAAAAAGTTACAGGAGCAGGTAGTGGCCTGAAATGTGATAGATGTGGAATGCTGTAGTGGCAGTCAAAAAAAGTTACAGGGACATGTGTAGGTGGCTGCCGAAAATTTAATTGAGATGAGTGCCTGTTATGTTGGCACCCAGTTCCAACAAAGTTTTCAAACAGAGGGCAGGTAGGTGGCCTCAGAAAAATAAATATGATTGAGTGCCTGTAGTGTGGCAGACTCCCAAAGCTAAATTGTTAAACCAGAGGACTCGGTTAGGTGGGCCCTCCAGAACAAATTAATAGCATAAGTACTATATCTACGCCAGTTAGGCCCCGTCAAAAAAGGCAGTTTCCTTGCTTAGTGTACAAAGAGGAGAAGAGAAGGAGGAAATGAGGGAGGAGGAGTGCATGATAAAGATCAGTTGAGCTTTTTTCACACTGGTTGGAGAGGAGAATGGAAAAATACGAGGAAATCACAGGCTTTCATTCATCTTAATAAAGCGTCAGACCTGTCAGCGCTTGTCGTCGGAAGGCGTGTAACGTTCTTCTTATCGGTGGTGGGTATGATGCACCAGTGCACTGCAAACCGCTCGGGACAAAGGCGCTAGCGGGCAGGGCAGGACAGAACCTCCAAGGCGCGTACAGACTCCAGTTCGTGCCAAATGTCAAGCTTTGAACCAGTTAGTTGTAGGGAGCTTGCTGTGATCATTTAGGACGATGGATGTATGGTCAGCTACGTACTCCTCAACGCATCTTCGTAAGATCAGCCTACTCTAGCCGAGACTGTGGGGGAACAGGTGACAGTGTCTTTAGGCAAATGGATGCGGGGTGAATAAACTGGCAAAGGAGCCCTTGGTAAAGCCGCGACCCTGCCGACAGTGATGGACAACGCATCGCTCGCGCCTTACTCTTCCCTCGCTACTTGCGCCAGCAAGAAAGCCTCGCCCCTCTTGTTTGCGCTGTCATAGCGACTCGACCAGTGAAGGGGGAAGGGAATATGGTTCAGCTTGTGCCAAGGGCTGCTGGTATTCATGCATTTTCACTACTCCTTTCTTCCTGGATGAGAGTGGAAAGATTTGTGGCTTGTTACGGTGGGTTTACTAGCAGGCAGAGGTGAATACACCAGTAACGGGCTGAGAATAAATTCTTTTGAACGCGGCGGAGGTACGGGGATAGGAGCCTAGCATGAAATTTCGCCCATATGCGCACGAAGAGTCCACTACTCAGCAAGAATTATCCCCTCATGGATCCTGACTCTCCATCTCCTCTCCTCCAAACTCCTCCAACATGACCTTCTACCTCTGACCCATCATGACGTGCAACGGAGAGATGTTGAAATCAATGCGGCCTCTCTTGTAGTCTCGCCTAACTTTCTCACTCCTGTCGTCTCCTCATTCCGCATACACCTCCCTCACGATTGCGACTGAGAAACAGACTGAGGGTCGTTGCCTTTGGCTATAACAAGGGGGGAACTCTTCTTCCACCGTCTCTTGTGTGACGAGCGCACCAAGCCTTCCGACCTGCGGACTCAAGAGAGTTTTTCAACACAGACCACGAGCGGGATCGGTGACGGCTGTGTGATGGCGGACAGTTGCCCTGCGCCATCATGTGTGACTGTCCTCAAAATGTTATCAGCACCTCGCAAGATCAGGATCTCCACGTCACTCTCTTGTGACTTGACGGAAGCGATGACCTGACTACCAGTCTGGTGGGAAGTTGACATTTGCATCGAGACTACAATCGTACCTGCGTCTGTAAACTACTGGGAATAACATGGTTAATGTTGAATATCACACTACGTGGGCTCAGTCGATCACAAAAGTCGGTGAGCAGCAGTTGGAGGGTGGCGGCGCTGCGCTGCCCTGAGAGTGGCGCATCTGTGCTTGGATCTCCTGAAAGCGCACGAGATGCGGCGCATACTTCGGGTGAGAAATCAGACAGGATGGGGTATGTGCTGAAATGGAGAGGCACGCAGAACTATCAGATTCTTAAACACATGGGCGCTAGGTATGGCAATGTGTCAGTCTGCCGAGTTGGCAGAGGCCACCAGGGGTTTCACGCCGTGTTAAGAAAACACCATACGCCTGCTGGCTTCAGGTTGCGTGGCGTGCCAGCCACGACAGATCTGCGGCCGTGTTGCCCTTGGAATAGCTTCTTGGGCGTGGTGACCTTTTATCGCCTAGGCTCAGCATGTTGAGCACCCGCCTGCGTTGCTAGCGGAGCACTGGCGCTGTGCTGCTAGAGCTAGGACGATGATGGCGCAATCCCCACGGTGCGTAGTCGAAGGAGGAGGAGGATGGGGATCGGGGGGTGGGCGTAGGAGGAGTCTGTAGGCCTTTGAAGACATGGACCGAGGTAGGACCCGCAATCATCGGCTTCGGCAGTCAGTATATGACAGCCCCAGGGTCAGACTCTTGGTCCCACTCCCACCAAGTTACACCCAATGTGAGTGGTCAGCGATATATATCCGTCGCCGGCCGAGGGCAGCACCGTTTCCAGTGTCCGTGGATCAGGTCGACCTTGTAGAACGGCGGTGGTCAAGGGCAGGATGATGTTCTGTCTGCAACGTGCTGTGCAGGGTGGGAGACGCATCGGGAAAAGTAGTGGCGGTGGGAGGGCAGTTGGAGGCGGCGCTGCGCTGCCCTGAGAGTGGCAGCATCTGTGCTGAACTTCCTGAAATGCGCACAGATGCGGCGCACCTTCGTGAGCAAGTCAGACAGATTGGGGTATGTCTTGAGGAAACGCTGAACTATCAGATTTAACACATGGGCCAGGCATGGCACATGTGTCAGTCTGCCGAGTTGCAGAGCCGCCACCAGGTTACGGCCGTTGTCACACACAACCATGCCTGGCTTCAGGTTCAGCGGTGCCAGCCACAGATCAGTCTGCGCCGTGATGCCCTGTAAAAGCTCTTGGGCGGTGTGCCTTTTATCGCCTAGGCTCAGCAGTTTGAGCACCGCCTGCTGTCGCTTAGCAATGGCACTGCTGCTGTGCCTAGAGCTACCGACTGATGGCGCCATGCCCACGGACGGTAATTCGGAGGAGGAGGAGGTGGATGAAGGGTGGGAGGAGGAGGAGGCATAGTAGGCCTTTGAGACCTGGACCGAGGTAGGCCCCGCAATCCTCGGCGTCGGCAGTATATGAGCAGCCCCAGGGTCAGACTCGGTCCCAGCCTCCACCAAGTTAACCCAATGTGCCGTCAGCGATATATAGTGGCCCTGCCCGGCAGCACTTGTCCACGTGTCCGTGGTCAGGTGGACCTTGTCAGAAACGGCGTTGATCAGGGCACGGATGATGTTCTCTGACACGTGCTTGTGCAGGGCTGGGACGGCACATCGGGAAAAGTAGTGGCGGCTGGGGACCGAATATTGAGGGGCGGCCGCCGCCATGAGGTTTCGAAAGGCCTCGGTCTCTACCAGCTTATAGGGCAGCATCTCCAGGCTAAGCAACTTGGAGATGTGGGCGTGTGGGTGGGTTGCGCTATACTTCCTTTTGCACTCCAGCGTCTGGGGTATGGAGAACTTAACGCTGATGGATGCTGTGGAGGATCGTGGAGGCGAAGATGGGGTTTTCGCACGGGAGGTGTTTGGGCCATGGTCCTGGGCAGGGAGCTGACTAGCAGATGACACAGGGGAAGGAGCAGTGGTGTGCCCGGCCGGAGGTGAACGGGCTTGGTGCCATTGAGTGGGGTGTTTAGCATTCATATGCCTGCACATACTGGTGGTAGTTAAGCTAGTAGTGGTGGAACCCCTGCTGATCCTGGTTTGGCAAAGGTTGCACACCACAGTCCGTCGGTCATCCGGTGTTTCTTTAAAGAACCTCCAGACTTCTGAAAATCTAGCCCTCGCCACGGGAGCTTGACTACGGGCAACATTTGGCGCTGATGCACCAGCTCTGGCCCTGCCTTTCCGTCTGGCCCCACCACTGCCTCTTCCAACCTGTTCTGCTATAGGACTCGCCTCCGTCTCAGAAGCACTGTGTTCACCCGGCCTCTCAACCCAGCTTGGGTCTGTCACCTCATCATCCTCCGATCCCTCAGTCTGCTCCCCCCTCGGACTTCCTGCCCTGACAACAACTTCACCACTGTCTGACAACCGTGTCTCCTCATCGTCCGACACCTCTTTACACACTTCTTCCACTACGTGAATAATGTCATCATCACCCACAGACTGCGACTGGTGGAAAACCTGGGCATCGGAAAATTGCTCAGCAGCAACCGGACAAGTGGTTTGTGACTGTGGGAGGGTCCAGAAAACAGTTCCTCAGAGTATGCCGGTTCAAATGCCAAATTTTGCTGGGAGGGGGTAGACTGGGGGGAAGGAGGCTGAGGTGGAGGGGCCGGAGGAGTGCTGATTTCGGTGACATGGGTGGACTGCGTGGAAGACTGACTGGTGGACAAATGGCTAGAAGCACTGTCCGCAATCCACGACATCACCTCTTCGCACTGTTCTGGCCTCAACAGTGCTCTACCACGAGTCCCAGTAACTTGAGACATGATGAACCTAGGGAGTGTAGCTCTGCGGCGTTCCCCTGCTCCCTCATCAGCAGGTGGTGTCTCACCCCGCCCAGGACCACGGCCTCTGACCCCTGCAGTAGTTGGACGCCCACGTCCACGCCCTCGTCCTCTACCCCTAGCCCTCGGGTTAAACATTTTCCAAATTAAAGTGTAAACTTTTAATTTTTTTTTTTTGTGTTTATTTTTTTTAATTTTTTTTTTTTTTTTTAACAAAACGATGCTATCCTATTGCTATGGCTAGTTTCTAACCTACACTGACAGCACACAACTGGATTTTGTGCTGTGCCTGATGAGTTTGAGCTATAAAATGAAATAAAGGTAAAAAAAATAAATAAATCAGCAGACTCTGCCTAATTCTAATCAAACCCCTAATAAATTGTCCCACTTTGGTGTTTGAGGTGGATATGCGTGTCACTAAGAGCTAAGCACAACGGTCGCAGGTCTCCCAGCAAATTCCTCACAATATGGCACTAGCTGCACTACTAATGCCAGCAAGCCCAGCCACAAGCAAACAAAAAAAAGGAAAATATAACGCTATTGTAGGCCTGAGTAAGCCGTTGGGGTTCTCCTATGGCTATTTTGTTGCCTACAATGGCGTTATATTTTCCTTTTTTTTGTTTGCTTGTGGCTGAGGCCTGAAAGACCTGGACCGAGGTAGGCCCCGCAATCCTCGGCGTCGGCAGTATATGACCAGCCGCAGGGTCAGACTCGGTCCCAGCCTCCACCAAGTTAACCCAATGTGCCGTCAGCGATATATAGTGGCCCTGCCCGGCAGCACTCGTCCACGTGTCCGTGGTCAGGTGGACCTTGTCAGAAGCGGCGTTGGTCAGGGCACGGATGATGTTGTCTGACACGTGCTGGTGCAGGGCTGGGACGGCACATCGGGAAAAGTAGTGGCGGCTGGGGACCGAATACCGAGGGGCGGCCGCCACCATGAGGTTGCAAAAGGCCTCGGTCTCTACTAGCCTATAGGGCAGCATCTCCAGGCTAAGCAATCTGGAGATGTGGACATTAAGGGCTTGGGCGTGCGGGTGGGTTGCACTATATTTTCTTTTCCGCTCCAGCGTCTGGGGTATGGAGAGCTGAACGCTGGTGGATGCTGTGGAGGATCGTGGAGGCGACGATGGGGTTTTCGCACGGGAGGTGTTTGGGCCGTGGTCCTGGGCAGGGGGCTGACTAGCAGATGACACAGGGGAAGGAGCAGGGGTGTGCCCGGCCGGAGTTGAACGGGCTTGGTGCCATTGAGTGGGGTGTTTAGCATTCATATGCCTGCGCATACTGGTGGTAGTTAAGCTAGTAGTGGTGGAACCCCTGCTGATCCTGGTTTGGCAAAGGTTGCACACCACAGTCCTTCGGTCATCCGGTGTTTCTTTAAAGAACCTCCAGACTTCTGAAAATCTAGCCCTTGCCACGGGAGCATGACTACGGGCAACATTTGGCGCTGATGCACCAGCTCTGGCCCTGCCTCTCCGTCTGGCCCCACCACTGCCTCTTCCAACCTGTTCTGCTATAGGACTCGCCTCCGTCTCAGAAGCACTTTGTTCACCCGGCCTATCAACCCAACTTGGGTCTGTCACCTCATCATCCTCCGATCCCTCAGTCTGCTCCCCCCTCGGACTTCCTGCCCTGACAACAACTTCACCACTGTCTGACAACCGTGTCTCCTCATCGTCCGACACCTCTTTACACACTTCTTCCACTACGTCAATAATGTCATCATCACCCACAGACTGCGACTGGTGGAAAAATTTGCTCAGCAGCAACCGGACAAGTGGTTTGTGACTGTGGGAAGGGTCCAGAAAACAGTTCCTCAGAGTATGTCGCTTCAAATGCCAAATTTTGCTGGGAGGGGGCAGACTGGGGGGAAGGAGGCTGAGGTGGAGGAGCCGGAGGAGTGCTGATTTCGGTGACATGGGTGGACTGCGTGGAAGACTGACTGGTGGACAAATGGCTAGAAGCATTGTCCGCAATCCACGACATCACCTCTTCGCACTGTTCTGGCCTCAACAGTGCTCTACCACGAGTCCCAGTAACTTGAGACATGATGAACCTAGGGAGTGTAGCTCTGCGGCGTTCCCCTGCTCCCTCATCAGCAGGTGGTGTCTCACCCCGCCCAGGACCACGGCCTCTGACCCCTGCAAGAGTTGGACGCCCACGTCCACGCCCTCGTCCTCTACCCCTAGCCCTCGGGTTAAACATTTTCCAAATTAAAGTGCAAACTTTTAATTTTTTTTTTTTTGTGTTTATTTTTTTTTATTTTTTTATTTTTTTTAACAAAACGATGCTTTCCTATTGCTATGGCTAGTTTCTAACCTACACTGACAGCACACAACTGGATTTTGTGCTGTGCCTGATGAGTTTGAGCTATAAAATGAAATAATGGTAAAAAAAAAAAAAAAAATCAGCAGACTCTGCCTAATTCTAATCAAACCCCTAATAAATTGTCCCACTTCGGTGTTTGAGGTGGATATGCATGTCACTAAGAGCTAAACACAATGGTCGCAGGTCTCCCAGCAAATTCCTCACAATATGGTACTAGCTGCACTACTAATGCCAGCAAGCCCAGCCACAAGCAAACAAAAAAAAGGAAAATATAACGCTATTGTAGGCCTAAGTAAGCCGTTGGGGTTCTCCTATGGCTATTTTGTAGCCGACACTGAAAGCACACTGCTTTGCAAGATGAGTTTGAGCTATAAAATGAAATAAAGGTAAAAAAAAAAAAAAATCAGCAGACTCTGCCTAATTCTAATCACATCCCTAATAAATTGTCCCACTTTGGTGTTTGAGGTGGATATGCGTGTCACTAAGAGCTAAACACAACGGTCGCATGTCCCCCAGCAAATTCCTCACAATATGGTACTAGCTGCACTACTAATGCCAGCAAGCCCAGCCACAAGCAAACAAAAAAAAGGAAAATATAACGCTATTGTAGGCCTAAGTAAAGCCGTGGGGGTCTCCTATGGCTATTTTGTACCGAACTGAAAGCACACTGCTTTGCAAGATGAGTTTGAGCTATAAAATGAAATAAAGGTAAAAAAATAAATAAATCAGCAGACTCTGCCTAATTCTAATCAAACCCCTAATAAATTGTCCCACTTCGGTGTTTGAGGTGGATATGTGTGTCACTAAGATCTAAACACAACGGTAGCAAGTCCCCCTGCAAATTCCTCACAATATGGTACTAGCTGCACTACTAGTGCCAGCAAGCCCAGCCACAAGCAAATAAAAAAAAAATGTATAACGTTATTGTAGCCCTAAGAAGGGCTGTTGGGTTCTTGTAGAATCACTCCTGCCTAACACTATTCTAATAGAACACCCTAACGCTTTCCCTGACCAGCAGCAGCTCTCTCCCTAGCGGCATCCAGACACACAATGATCCGAGCAGCGCGGGCAGGGGCTAGTCTATTCCAGGGTCACCTGATCTGGCCAGCCAACCACTGCTATCGACGTGTAAGGGTACCACGTCATGCTGGGTGGAGTGCAGAGTCTCCTGGCTTGTGATTGGCTCTGTTTCTGGCCGCCAAAAAGCAAAACGGCGGGAGATGCCATTTTCTCGAGCGGGCGAAGTATTCGTCCGAGCAACGAGCAGTTTCGAGTACGCTAATGCTCGAACGAGCATCAAGCTCGGACGAGCATGTTCGCTCATCTCTAGTCATAATCTCCTGCTGCTGGTCCCTTCTATTTATCAGTGCAGAGACGGGAATTTCCAGAGAGAGTTTTCAGCACTAAGGGAAGCATCGAAGAAGATTAATCATTTGTTAAAGGCAAATAAAGGCACATAGGCAATTTATGTAAAAGTGGCCAACCCCTTTAATGCAGCAGCCAGGCCTTTCTTTCTGACCAAATGTTACACAGATACCTCCAGTTTGTGCCAGTCAGTGCACTAGTTGCCCCCCCCCTCGAATACAGTTTAAAATAATAACCATCATCCACAATGCTATGCATAATGCTTAATTTGAACCTCTCACACGTGTATCTAAGTCTTCACCCGAGCTACACCAATTCTCTGGAATATTCTTCCCCGGACTATCAGACTAATACCCAATCTTCAAAGTTTGAAACATGCTCTTGAAAAACACTTTTTAAGGCAAGCCTATCACACTTAGTAACTGCATGAAATTTCAACTCTCTCTTTACTAACCCATCTTGTGCCCCCCTCCCATCTGTTATCCAGCAAACACCAGATAGATACCAAGCTCCAGGCTTCTCTGGAGTCCCATTGACATTGGACTTTTTAAATTATTGTATTGTAATCTTTTTTTTTTTTTTCTTTTTTCGTATTTAAATTTGTATTGGTTTTGAAGATATAACAGCTATTACAAATGATACTTAACAATTATATACATCATTTTGTACTTTGTGCAACGTTCCGTCTCATATATTTGACTTCAACAAGGATAATGTGGTGATTGGATTTTTCACTCCTAGTGGGTCGAATCCAGGTGTGGAAATTCCCTTAACCAAAGCATCGTAATACAGATAGAAAACAATGTACAAACAAATTCAATGCAACAATGCGAGGAATTATGCATCAAATTCTGTGTCTGAGAGACTACTCTTTTTTGCTTGATCCACTAATGCTCAAATAGAATGTGTGTGTACAGGTAGAAGATTGCAGCATGGGTGGGGGAGGGGAGCAGGGGGGGTGGGGAAGCATGTCTATTTTGCTATTCTGTGAGCCTTCTCTAAGGCTCAGTTTTCTAGGGTAGCTTTGTAGGATAACCACAAATCCCATATTTTGTGGAAGGTATCATAATTCCTGCGCACTTTACTTAGTAGTTCCTCAAGGGTTCAGATTTCATGGACTTTTGCTGTCCACTGTGTGTGAACTGGGGGGGTCTGTGGATCACCATAATTGCGGTATCAGCGATTTTGCAGCCGCTATTAAATGTGTCACTAGATTTGTTTTTGTGTGGCGTGAAAGCGGTGCTAGGTTTAGCTAAAATCACCTTTTCTGCTGTCAGTGAAACATCTGAGTCTGTTACTGAGTGTCTAGTGTGTTCTATTTGGTTCCAATAGTTCTTCAGAATGGGGCATGACCAGCATATATTTGTATGCGTGCCTACTTGTGTGTGACAGCGCCAGTAAAGATTTGTGTCTGTCAGGCCATGTGCAAACAGGAATCCTGGTGTTCTGTAATGGTTCTCTTGTAATCTGACTCAAGTGGAAAACCCATGTGATGTTTTAAGTATGTTTCTCTTTTCTGTGTCCGATAAGGTGATCTCTAGTTCCCTTTCCCACTTTTCTAAAAAAACTAGGTGTGACCTTTTCTTTAGGGGAGATGAAATTTTTCCTGAGAAGACCTATCTTCCTTGTGGTCCATGATAATGGCGCCAGTAATTTCTCAAATTTTGTTGGATCTCTTGAGGATCTCGTAAGCTTCAGCCATGCTACATGAATGTTGCAAAAATGTTGGAAGTGAAGGGGCGTTAGCTTAAGATGTGCTAAGTGTGTATCAAATATTTCTCGTGATGGTCTATCTCTAGGGCTGAAGAGCTCAGCTGCGGATAAGTTTCCTAACGCTTCCCACATAGTCTGATATGGTGAGTCACTTCCTAGTATAAGTCTTGGAAGAAGCTTTGCTGGCAGATAAGGGGACAGTGAATGTGCCAATGTCTCTGCTAGTTCGCTCCATGTTTCTATTACACCCTCAGTTAATGTCTCTCTTGTGACTGACTGGGTACGGGTTCTTTTTGTAATCCACAAGTCTCCCTGAAATGCCTGTCCATATGCCCGTGCGGTTAGCACGACTGTATCTCTATTTCTTCTTGCATCCACTAAGGAGAGCCATCTGCTCAGTTGTATTGCTTTGTAGTACTGGACTAGATCTGGCAGACCCATGCCCCCTTTGTCCCTGTCTTTCGTGAGTAGTGTATGTGATAATCTGGGTTTCTTCTGCTTCCATAGGAATTTGGAAAACAGAGATCTCATTCTAGTAAAGAAGGTCTGCGGCAGCGCTATGGGAATCATCTGCATAAGGTAAAGAATTTTTGGGATTATATACATTTTTAACAAATTATTTCTACCCATCCAAGAAATGAGCAGAAAGTCGTACGCCTTGAGTAGCTTCTCTATATTACTAAAGAGTGAATGAAGTTCAGTTTGTATAGGTCTTTAATGCGCCTAGGGATATTTTAGGGAGCAGGTTTGTGTTTTGAAAGGAAATTGGGCGCTTAATTGTGCAAATTTCTCCGCTGGGACAGATACATGTAGGAGTTCCGATTTGCTAAAATTTAATTTTAAAATTTGATAAGGATCCAAAGGTAGCCCCAATACACCTAATGCATTGCATTGAAGGATCCATTTGGCTTCACGCCGTAGTAGGTCCTTCTGACGTTCCCCCCCTCTGGGGTTTACATGTACCCTTTCAATGCCGGAGAAGTGTAAGGGGGAGGGGTCATTCGCGTGGTGCGTCCTTATGTGTTCTATGAGTCTGGGACATCCATTCCTTGATGATATAGAATTGAGATGTTCTCTAACCCTAATGAAAAGATTTCTAATTGTTTTACCAATGTAAAACCTATTGCATGAGCAAAAGAGAACATAGACCACAAAAGAAGTTCTACATGTGATGAAATCTCTGACATCTATTTGGATACCCCCTAACTGCAAGGTCTTGGCCTGCATGTTAAGTCTGCAAAAATTGCAGTGTCCACATTTAAAGTTTCCTTTCGGAATCCCTTTACTGAGCCAATTGTGTCTTGGGACAGAGTATCTACTCCGGACAAGCTCAGTTTTAGAGTGGGACAATGCCTGAATGTGACCAGGGGTATCCTGGTACCGGGGGTACCCAAGAGACATCATACAGGGGGCTTTAGAGAGAGCCGCAAGAGTTCCCCAACGCAACCTCCTCTTGAGCGTCAAATCTAATGACAGAAGATTTGCCTTTTCTTTTGACTTTAGCTCCAACGAAAATGCCATCCGTGGAGCTATCAGCAGACACAGGAATATATTGCGTCAGGAAACAAAATTAGCGGAGCTTGCGTCCTCTAGACTCCTGGTCACATTCAGGCGTTGTCCCACTCTAAAAACTGAGCTTGTCCGGAGTAGATACTCTGTCCCAAGTCGCCGTCTTGTAACTGCACCTGCACCGAATAAAAACGAAGTTTGATGTACCATACTGGAGAGTGCCGCACCTTCTTCTCCTAGATCGTTGTATGTATGAACCGCTTTACACACCACCTTCTTCTTTTGAATCAAACACGGCTTTGTATGGTGTGGGTTCCATTATTTATGGACCAAACTTATGATCTTGCCATTGTTAGACTAATCTAGTTTGTGTTGGGGGCCTTTTGGCTTTACCTATGGGGCCCCTTTCTTGGTAAGACAGGTCATTTGATACCTAATATAAACCTATAAAAGGTTTAGTGTTTAGGTTTTATTTAGCGGACATGGGACTCTGAATCAACTGCCATAGTGAGACTTAGTCTAGTGGCAGAAGTAAAAGTGTGAGTGTGTTTGCGAAAAAGACTATACTATGAGTGTTTGAATATATAAGTGGAGACCTAGGTGACCAAAATGTAGCAAGACAGAAGCAGAGATAGAAAGTGGTGATAGCCAAAATAATACATCTTACTAGCTAGTGAAAATAAATACTAGCAGTACTTAACAGAGTTGCAACATTGTATCAGCTGCAATAGCTATTACAAAGGAAACCATCACTCACTAGTGACATCTAGTGTATCGGATATAGACCACCACGATACTTACCTGCCTAATAGCAAATCTCATCTCGTTGCTCAAATACTCTAGCACTCCCATAAGCATAACACTCAATTCTCTATGAATGGTGTATACGGTGCCTTTTGCCAATAAAAGCAACACACATATATCACAGCCACAACTATTCTTATGATATAAGATTACAAGATGCAAGTCCTAATGCCCGTAGATTTTTAACTTTATTGCCTGTTAGTGTCAATTGATTAAAAATGTCTTAAAGTATCCAAATAAAGTTATTAGTTTTAAAGGGGAACCAAAATTCCTCCTTGTCTCTTGACCAATGGGTCTTTGTGAGGCCATCTCCAGGCCGTTTTTGTGAAAAAAGATGACGATTTAAGACGCAAATGGGAAACTGGATTAGGCAAATGCTCAGAAATTTTGACAAAAATGTTATTAGAACAGGACCGCATCCTGTTGGCACAAATAAAAGACAGAATTAAGACACTGGAGGACTCATTAAGCAAATTCGATACAGGCCTGGTCACAACGTTCCAGCCGAAACTTAATACCCTGATAAAAAATATGAGAAAGAGATTATTGATAGTAAAAAACGGAAATTTGCAAGGGACCGAGAGGAATATCGCCTGGACAGAGCCCATAAATGGACACACCATGGTAATAAGCGAATCCCATATAAAAGAAAGGACAAACAGGCACTTCCACCAAGAACACACAAAAATGGGTCAAATACTACAGATTCAACTACTAGTGATTTTTTGTCCACGGACACGAGCGACCAAGACACAGGACAAGAACAAACCAATACACGAAAACGAGGTCTCAAGCATCACTCCCCGATCAACCGAAAATACAAAAGTAAAAACGCGCATATCAGTAAAAGCATGTAGCGTCAAACACGGCCGGGTCTGGCAAGGTGTTTGACGCTACATGCTTTTACTGATACACGCGTTTTTACTGTTACTTTGTGAGTATACACAAATAAAAATCCTTTCTTTACCCTGGATGTCTGCACTATTTTCCATTTGCTCCCTGGTATAGGATCTACAGTACCCCACGTCTAAGGGGGTGATACGAGGATTGGCTCTGGATCCATAGGAGGGAGACGGAAAGTAAAGCAGCGTGCATGGGTGATCTTCTATTTTTAACCTGTGAACAGGTGGTGAGTGACTCATTGAGTCTCCAGCACCCTTCCTTAACTGGTAGATGGGAGAAGGATATGGTGATTGAGACATGTGCATGATACGAAATTGTTATGGGACCAATTTCCGCTTTTGATGTGTTTGGAAGTAAGTACCTGGAGACCAAGAGATAGTCTAATCTTTGGAATGATGTGTGTGGGGTAGAGAAAATGAATAGTCCTTATACCGGATGTGAGCGCTACTTGCAATTTGGATGTCACCCTGTCGCAATCATCACCCTGTGACGTCAATGCAGACTGGCCAATGCCAGCGATCTGTGACAATTTTTGGGCAGATCTTTTTAGCCCAACGCTCTCCAACAACACCATTTTGTGATTGGTGGTGTTGGAGAGAGTTGTGCTAGTGATCTGTCCCTTTACTGTACACCAAAACATGCTTACCCCTCCCCCCATTGTCCGTTTTCCCTATCCCCCACAACCATCCAAGTACGATCTGTTAGGAGTAGTGGCGTTGAGGAGTTGTAGTAGCGTTGAGGTGTAATAGTAGCGTGGAGGAGTAGGCGTAGCGTGGAGGAGCGGGCATAGCGAGGAGGAGCGGGCATAGCGTGGAGGAGCAGGCGTAGTGTGAGGAGCGGGCGTTGTGTGGAGAAGCGGGAGTTGGTTGGAGGAGCGGTCATTGTGTGGATGAACGGGCGTTGTGTGGAGGAGCGGGCGTTGTGTGGAGGAGTGGGCATTGTGTGGAGGGGCGGGCGTTGTGTGGAGGAGCAGGCGCTGTTCTGTGTAGGTTGTGTACTATCCCCCCCACCATGTCCCAGAAGACATATACTGACTTGGAGGTATATAATTATATGGCCTCAGGTATGGAGTCTGCTAGTGGGGACTTTTTATTTTTGCACCTTGTCCTCATAAAGTGACTCTGAAGAACCCCCGAGAAGGCGCTTTTGTAGTAGTGCTGGAGTGCCTGGGACTTCTGAAGTGGCTATGTAGAAGGACAAGAGAGAGATCATGATTTTTGGGGTGTTTGTCTCCCGTGGTAGGAGCTGGGCACAAGATAACATAATGGATATTTTGTACTATGCACTATCCATTATGCATCATCCTTGGGGTCCACCTGTGGGGTTAAAATGCTCACTACACCCCTAGATTAATTCATGGAGGGGTGTGTAGGGACCAATAATTCTTAGAGGTTTCTACTGTACTGATCCGTAAGGGCATCTACAAATGTTTTTTGGTGCCAAAAAAATTGTAAATGTTGGTACTGCAAATGCCATTCTCTTCTGAGCCCTGCTGTGTCTCCAACTTGGAGATTATTGCCACGTACCAGGGAGAACTTGCATGATGATTTTTGGAGTGTTTGTCTCCAGTGGCATGAATTGGACAAAATATTTTTGACAATATAATGACAAATTTAGAGAAATTGCAAAGCAAATTTTACTCTACACCATTCAATTTGTGTTACATTTGAGCCAGGATCTTATGGTTTAAAAGGCTTATACAACCCTAAATAAATTCTTTGAGGGTTGCCCTTTCCTAAAATGGGGTCACTACTCGGGGGTTTCTATTGTACTGGTACCTCAGGGGCAACCCAACACAGTCTAGTGAAAAGGGTGCTCCAAAAGCTAGATTTTGCTTGTCCCTTCTCAGGCCTGCCGTGTCCCCAGCCTGTAGACTATTGCTACACATGGGGCATTGCCATACCCGTAGTAACCCACAGAATGATTTGGGGTGTTTCTCCACAGTGGGATGAGTTGGGTTGAATACATTACTTTCTACTTCGGCACATTTGAGAAAACAATGCAATTTTTACACTGCCCCCCTCATTTTTGTAATAAAAAATGTAGCACTTTTCAAATCTCTTGAAAATCTAAGAAGTTGCTACTAAAACCTGAAACCTTCTCAGATCAGTAAAAAAAAATGGAAATGTAAAACAAATTATGGAAATAAAAAGAAGACCAATAGCAAAAGGTTTCTACCAAAAAAAATAGTGGTATGACTTTTTGTCTAAAAAGTAGAACATTTGAAACTTTTGAAAATTGTCATTTTTTTCAAATTTTTCCTAAATTATTGAATTTTGACCCCCCCCAAAAAGAAACTGATCACCGAAATGATAATACTTACATAAACTACAATGTCTCACGAGAAAACAATCTCAAAATCACAAGGATATCTTAAAGCGTTGAAAAGTTATTGCCACAGAAAGAGACACTGGTAAAATTTTAAAAAAGGACTGAGCATTAACTTACAAACAGGCTGCATCATTAAGGAGCTAAGTCTCTATAAATGTGCAATAATATGTCCGTATAACATCACAGTCTTAATTCGACAGAGTGACAAATCATTTGTGCGTTTCTGGTTTTCCATTCTTTGCTATTGAATATGTAACATATGTTCCATGAGCTAATATCACCTTGTTTTGTATTTATTTATTTTATTTTTATTCATTGGTTTTTAGTTACTTTTCGCTGTTTGATATATAATGTGCGTCTCACAGGTATTATCACCTTGCTATTTATAGATTCCCTCCTCCTTCCATCTTGTGTCATTTTTGGTACTTTTGATACACTAAGTATGTTTAAAGAGAAAATATCACTTTGTTATTGACTTATTTATTTCTATGCTTATTTATATGATTGTATTCAGTACTCACCGTCTGACATGCAATGTGCGTTCCACAAATATACGGCTCCTGGTTATTTATGTACTTACTTCTGTCTTGTCTCTTGTTATTTTGGTACGCATTGAGCGTTCCACCTGGGTAAGCTCCGCCTACATAGTGCCAGTCCGCACACTCTCATTCCCGACCAGAACTACACACCAGGCAGCCACGATTATAAAATTGGTCCTCTTCAGGTTTATTATTATCCCTGATGAAGCCTATTTGATGGGTGCTCCTAATTGGCATGGGCCAGGACTGGTAATATATATTTTACCTCTTTAGCAAGCACTTTTAACTTTAGTGGTATCACTATTTACCTTGCTACAGTATTTGATACTATATATAAAACGGCGGGAGATGCCATTTTCTCGAGCGGGCGAAGTATTCGTCCGAGCAACGAGCAGTTTCACGTACGCTAATTCTCGAACGAGCATCAAGCTCGGACGAGCATGTTCGCTCATCTCTAGTTAACACTGTTTTATGAGTCAATGGTTGCAAGTACAATCTTCATTGGGGCAATTCATTTTGGAACTGCGCTAGGCTCTAAAGAAAAGCAGGGTATAGAAAAAGTGATTAGCAAGTTTAAGGTTATCATTACCAAAAATCCAAAATCGCCACTCTACAATATTCTTATCAAACAAAAAAGTGGTTTCACATAGATCTATAGTTTAAGAAGAACAAGCAAATAAACTATTGATTTTACTAATGGCAATAAACTTGTACAATTCCAGCTTGTTTGCTAGGTAAATAAGAAAATAAAAATAATAATTTGCCACTACAGGTAAAGATTAGCTTTGTTAGCAATCAAGATAAAGAATTATTTGTTTTATGTTGTATTTGTTCTACTTCTATGGTATGTATCATTGTAAAATTTGTGTTAAAGTTATGTAATGTAGCAATTTTCTGTTTTAAGGATAAATAAAGTTGAACCTCTGGCCATTGGTTATAGCAACTCACTCTACTATTAGGTTTGCTGTAGACACATCCTTTTTCCACCTGTTATTCTTCTGATGACCAGAATAATGTCTCTACTCTTCACGCTGTATACAAGAGGGTCCAACATTGGGACCAAAATGATAAACATTACAGAGAGAATCTTTTTCCAGAGACTTCTGCAAGCACAAATAGTATGGCAGAACCAAAGTACAGTACACAACAATAATTGTCGTATCGGAAGAACAGCTTGGGAAGGTCTTCCATCTAGTTAAAGACTGTATTGTTAGAATGATTGTATATGATCAGTATGTAAGAAGCCAAAGTCAAGCAAACAGGAATAACTCCAACAAACATTGCACCTAAAATATTGGGGCTCATTTACTAAGGGTCCAAATTGCGCAATTCCATGGGTTATTCCGATGATTTCCGATTTGCGGCGAATTCCGCCGGGATTCTGGTGCACATGAGGGGTGTGTGGCGTCAGATTAAATAAAAAAGAAAAGTGTCGCTTGACACACACTTACCTGCACCAAGAAATAGAAGAAGAACTCCAGCGGACCTCGGCGCAGCAGTGACACCTAGTGGATATCGGCGCACGGACCTTAGTGAATCCTGGCCGGACCCTAATCAGCATCGGAGAACCCGCCACTGGATCTCAACTGGACCGGGTAAGTAAATCTGCCCCAATATATCTAATCAAAATATTGGGGCAGATTTATCAAGCTGTCTGAAAGTCAGAATATTTCTAGTTGCCCATGGCAACCAATCACAGCTCAGCTTTCATTTTACCAGTGCTCATGAATATTTTAAAGGGGGGCTGTGATTGGTTGCCATAAGCAACCAGAAATATTCTGTCTTTCAGACACTTGATAAATCTGCCACATTGTATCACTAAGGGAAGCAACAAGAAAAGCTTTGAGATTATAGAAGTTTGACTTTTATTAAACCAAAGAATGTCAATTTATGGGACAAAAAAAGTTTAAAAGGAGGTATTGAGTGAAGCCATGAGCCAAGCATGAAAAGCAAGTAACTAGTGATGAGGGGGTTGGATAAAATTTGGGTTTCACAGAAAAATCTTGGTTTCTGACCAAACACAAACACAGTTGAAGTCCCAAAATTCGTAAGTGTTGGCAGGGCAATCACCCGTGTTAACAGGGCCTCAAAACTATGGGTGGTTTTTTTTCTGTGTTATTTAGAAATATATAATTTTCATTTTTAACTGGATTTTTTAATATAATTTTTTCTTTTATTCACAAATAACATCAAATTCCATAAAAAATTCAGATACACAGCATATTTCTCCCTCAAAAGAAATTCCCACCACACCCACCTCTGTAGATAGGAGTATGCCATCCATTCTCACTTACATAAGCAACCATCTTTTTTTCAAACTTAAGTTCTTTACCTAATTCCATATATTTAATTCTTTAATTTTTTTTCTCCCTTTTCCAAATGGTTTTCCTATTCTTTCAAACTGGCGGGTAAAGAAGATTTCCATTTTAAAATGACAATATATTTAGCCATAAACAGTAACCTAATGATCACATTTTTTAATAAATAGTACCATTTATATTATATTTTATCTGGCTTCTATTTTTTTTCTTTGTTCACTTTTGGTTGCACACACAACTAAGTCAAATATCTCCTTCGATATGGATTAAATTCCATTCGATCTTCTGTGGAAGATGTGTTTGTCTTGTCGGGTGTGAAATGCTACACTACCGGTGTAAACGGACCCTAGACTAATTCATTTGAATTCCATGCTCATGCACATTTTTTAGTACAACTTTAAGGGTGGATATCTCTGGTTCTGTTGAGAATCCAGAAACATATAATAATAAAGGGACAATTCTCCTGTTTATTATGACACTTAAATTGTTTCTAGGTGCCAGGGTTCCGGAGATAAGACAGTTTGAAGTTGATGACTGTCATTAGGTTTATTAAATTCCTTTCTGCATGGAGCATGTGCAAATAGGACGTATATAGCAATCATGAAGGGTTTAGTAGGTTGCTTGTGTGAACAAAATACATTTATTGAACTTGCATCAATCAGATAATTGCATACAACTACTATGAAATTGCTTTGCTCCAAAGATGGAGTCTGACTACACCCAAAGATGGCGTTGACATCTGAGATGAGACCTTGGTATTCAGGAATGTGTCCACCATGAAGTCTTGTCATATATGATATCACCTATTATGAAGAGACACAGAACAAAGCTAACATTGCCTATTTTTGTTTCTTTTTGAGTTTGTATATTTCCTTAAAATAAGGCAGAATTGCTTGTGCCTCTGACCAAGAGGGGGTTATACCTAACCTGCATCTGGTGTGATTCTTGCATGCACTTGGTCTACATCAATTTTGATAGGAGCAAAAACTCATGTAAAGGGGTTCTCCTCATAAGCTATAAGCCATCTGCGAACAATATTTATATAGTTGGGTCTATCAAACTGTAAGACACCCAGTACAATAGCTTAAATTTAAAGAAGAAAAGCGGATGTCTATGAAATTTTTCAATGCAAAATAACAATTTTATTTAGTTATAGAAGACAAATACATTTAAAAGCATTTAAAAAGCACAATTCTGTGCTGCACATGCCCCACTATCACAAAATTTGTTGAAGGATATGGGCAGAAACGCTGAATGGAGGCGTGAATGATTAGCAGATGACGGAGCCAGAAGGGGCCCCTGTGACATAGACAGGAGCCCCTGGGGCTCATTTGCACAATTTTAAAATACATTTTTCTAAAGAAATAATCTATTAGAAGCCAAAAGAAGATCAGATCCTGTTTCAGGAGGCATTAGCCATGTAAGTGTGCTTTGTATAGAAGCATTGCATCCATATTGTAGATTTCCTTTAATAAATAAATGAAGAACCAAATGGAATGCATTTATTGAAGCTGGTGGAGCTGAGTGGTAGAGGAGAGGGGCCCAATAGAGAGGGATCAGGTGTACCACATAACTCACAATAAAACTTCATGTTATGGTGATATTGGGGCACATTTACTTCCATCCCTGGCGTGTTCCCCGATGTGTGTTGTCTGACGAGAATGACCTCTGCCGTGATTCACTAAGATTGTGCACCCAACTTCCTGCATGTGTCGCTTCCTCGCTCAGGTCCGCCTGTAACTGGTGTGATGTGGTCCAAGACAAGATGAAGATATCCAATCCATTGAATAAGCTTCACAGTCAAGATGGTGAGCCATCCATATACAAGACACATAAGATGACGCCACCCATTTATGTGACTTGATATCACAAGAACACCACCTTCAGTATAATTTCATACATATTATCCAGCATCATCTGACGTCACAGTGCCCAGGATATAAACCGACATGTACTGTATGAACCACATCATACCAGTCCCATGAAATCACAGTAATAAAATTACCTTTACCATCATGATAAACCAGGGGCAATTACTCATAGGTCTAGGCATCATGACTGTGGTAATCTTTTTATTTTTGTTATCCATGGCCTCTTGGATAAAATCAACTTTTTGCTATAAATATGCTAATGAGCCATAAGTAGAGATGAGCGAGTATACTCGTCCGAGCTTGATGCTCGTTCGAGTATTAAGGTACTCGAAACGGCTCGTTGCTCGGACGAGTATTTCTCCTGCTCGAGATCGAGCATTTAATTAAAAAAACACAGTGAAGAACAATGAAGAATAGAATAAAAACAGTGAACACAGGATCATTTAAGTGAAAAACACAGTGAAAAACACAGTGAAGAATAGATTACAGATGTTCGGCACATCTGCTTACTTGTCGGAAGATACGCGCGAACAAAATAGTATGTGAAGAACAATATATATGTGTGAAGAACACATTGAAGAACACGGTGAGCAGCACAGAGACATCGGGGAGCAGCAGAACGGAGACATCGGGGAGCAGCAGAACGGAGACATCGGGGAGCAGCAGAACGGAGACATCGGGGAGCAGCAGAACGGAGACATAGGGGAGCAGCAGAACGGAGACATAGGGGAGCAGCAGAACGGAGACATAGGGGAGCAGCAGAACGGAGACATGGGGCGGCAGAACGGAGACATCGGGGAGCAGCAGAACGGAGACATAGGGCTAGGAAGAAACAGATCAGTAACTAAAAAGACCAACACACCGGCATCTGGAAGTGCCTAAGTATATCGGGGTGCACTCAGCTGAAATGAAGACAGTCCAAAAGGTACAAAAATAGAAGAAGGGAAATCGGGCACTCACTGGATGAATTAACTGCTTTATTTATAAAGAACCAGAGTACGGAGTACAGAGAGGTGCTGGGCACGTACAGCGCCATCATATTCCACAGCGCTGTTCATATTATGGAGGACATATCCAAATAAAATAAGACATTACAGATATAAAACAATAGGTATGAGGGCCCTGCTCGTAAGAGCTTACAGACTATGAGAATGAAGGGGGACACAGAAGGCGACCGGTACAATCGTCCAGCCATTCTTTAAGGGATAACATAATTAAATAAATGGATATATAATGCTGAATGAACCAGGCACCAGGTATCAAGTGATGAGGGATTACATAGACAGTGGAAGTTAAGAGAATAGAAAGTGAAAGTTGCATGCAATTACAAAAGTGATAGGCCTGCCAACAAAGATGGCTTTTTAGGGCACGTTTGAAAGTTGTAGAGAATTGGTGCAACTCAGGAGAAGTCCTGGAGAAGTGACTGGGAGATTCACATCAAGTATGAAAGTCATTATAGATTACTGGAGGAATGAAGAGCACAGGCTGGGCTATAGACTTAGATGAGGGCAGAGAGGTAGGAGGTGCAGCACTGTGCAGAGCTTTGTGGATGAGGGTGATTAATTTAAATTGAATATGGAAGGCGGTACAGAGTGAAGGCATCCGTGTAGCGTTGCGATTCATAGACCATTCTGGCTGCTGCATTAAGAATAGATTAAGAGGAGAGAGTTGAGTGGAAGACATAGTAGTAGGGAGTTACAGTAGTCGAGATAAGCTTGAATCAGTGCAAGAATTAGTGTTTTAGAGGTTTACATACTCATAAAAGGACAAATTTGAGAAATGTTTTTGAGGTGCAAGCGGCAGGAGCGTGCAAGTGATTGTATGTAAGGCGCTAACAAGAGTTTGGAGTCCAACACAACCCCAAGACAATGGGGCAGATTTACTTACCCGGTCCAGTCGCGATCCAGCGGCGCGTTCTCTGTGGAGGATTCAAGTCTTCCGACGATTCATTAAGGTAGTGCGTCCGATGTCCACTAGGTGTCACTGCTGGGCTGAATTCCGTCAGAGTTCACTGGAGTTCACCATCCTACCCTAGGTAAGATACGGCAGTTTTTCCGAATCCGTCGGGTTTTCTTATGGCCAAGCCCCCCCATTTCCGTTGCATGCATGCCGGCGCCGATGTGCCACAATCCGATCACGTGCGCCAAAATCCCGGGGCAATTCACGGAAAATCGTCGCAAAATGGAATATTCAGGTAACGCAGCGGAAAAACGTGATTCGGGCCCTTAATAAATGACCCCCGATGGGCCTGCTCCCTTAGGGTTATGGTGATTCCCCCATAGAAATGGAGATGCCAGGGTTAGATTGATTAGTAGATGGTGGTGAGACAAGCTCTTTGTGCGTTCTTTCTAGTGCAAAGACAGTCAGAAAACTGTCTCAGACAGATAGATAATAGATCTGGGCCATTGTCTATCTGCCATTTCTAACATCATGTCATCTTTAATCTTTCAAACTGCTTGCACATGTATTTATAAAGTGTCTGTGCCAGTTTTGTGTCATGGCTGCAGTTTGTCCGATAGGAAAAATGTGTACCAAAAGGGGCTTTTTAGTGCTTAGTCAGAGTTTCTCCACATGTATTACTGATGTGCGTCACAATTCTGTCTGCCCCACAATTTTGGAGCCTGAACAAAGTGCACCACAAACAAAAAAAAATGGTACACACTTCCCGAGCAGTGCAGGGGGCACCAGTGTCATGGTTACTGAGGATCGCGGTACCCCTGCCCTCACTTACCTCTCCTGGCTCCGGTCTGTACTCTGGCTCCTGGTGTGTAGGCCACATGCTTCTTCCCTGCAGTCGCGCGCTCCCGCCACTGGGGGGGGGGGGGGCACGCTGCTAACTTCTCTCAGCCTTAAAGGGCCAGCGTCCTCCTTATTGGCTCTGGCATTCCCGGCTCGGCTATATAGCCTGGTGACTCCCAGCATCCCCTGCCGGATCTTCAGGTCATTCTACTGGAGTGAAAGCCTTCCTGACCGTTTCCAGACACCTCCGTGATACCTGAGTGTTTCCAGATGCCTCCGTGTTCCTGTGGTGTTCCCATGTTCCTGTGGTGTTCCCGTGTTCCTGTGCGAACCTGTATTCCTGTGGTGGGCCTGTAATCCTGTGGCGGTCCTGTAATCCTGTGGCGGTCCTGCAATCCTGTGGCAGTCCTGCAATACTGTGGCGGTCCTGTAATCCTGTGGTGGTCCTGTAATCCTGTGGTGGTCCTGTAATCCTATGATGGTCCGGTTATCCTGTGGCGGTCCGGTATCCTAGTGGTCTTCCCGAGGTCCTGCCAGCCGTCCTTTCGAGGTCCTGCCAGCCGTCCTTCCAAGGTCCAGCCAGCCGTCCTTCCGAGGTCCTGCCAGCTGTCCTTCCGAGGTCCTGTCATCCCGAGGTCCTTCCATCCCGAGGTCCTGCCATCCCAAGGTCCTGCCTTCCCAAGGTCCTGCCTTCCCGTGGTCCTGCCTTCCCGTGGCCCTGCCTTCCCGTGGTCCTGCCTTCCCATGGTCCTGCTTCCCCGTGTCCCTACCTTGGCTGCAACTGCGGGTCTAGTCGCACCCGTGGAGCGCCGCTCTGCGGCGGGCTCTGTCGGAGACAGGGATTGTGACAACCAGATTTATGAAGACCGTGTGTGGTGCCCCTGCACACTCCACAGGCAAACTGCACATAGTACAGACTGCACTAGTTTAAGGCAGGGGTGATGTTCTGTGCAGAAGTATATAGCTGGGTGTCATCAGCATAGAGATGATACTGGAAACCACATCTGCTGATGATTTGCCTGATGGTGGCAGTATAGAGGGAAAAGAGAAGAGGACCTAGGACTGAGCCCTGAGGAACCCCAACACTGAGAGGTAGAGGAGACAAGAGAGATCCTCTAAAAGACACTGAAAAATGTTTCACAGTGCGTCCTCAGGCACACTAAGTATGATGCTGGCGCAAATATTATTGCATCATTTTTATTCATTAATATTATAATAAATTTAATTAGTAAGTGATGAATTGTAATTATTAATTTCAGGGGAGTGGGAATCATAGGCGTATGTTAAATTGAAATATAGTGTATGAATTAGTGTCCAAGGGGTTATGGTCAAACTGCCTTGACAGGAGAGAGAATATATTCATTGGTTGTAGATCCGGTCCAAATCCGCCAATATTTAGGCAGCACATCAAATTTGAAACTTCTACTTTGCTTTGGAATAATCTTTCATTTTGGTGACTGGGTACTGCTGTCATTTATCCCAAAGCTTAGGACTTTTTAGGTATTTACATCATATCTTTTGGCCTTCAGCTAGAGACAATGTAAACTATACACCCAGTACTATACACCTGCATATTCTTAAATAGAATTTATATTTCCAGACCCAACCACAGCGCACCCCCATGAGAGTAGTCTTATGGTAGCCTTTACTTGTGGACAATATGCAACTATCCAAGTGTAAGGAAAATGGAATTAAATAGAATTTTTCCAAAACCAAGGAAATGATGGTGCAGTCGGCAAATGTCATCGGCCAGTTGAGATTGGCGGTAATGAGGTGGAGTTTGTAAGTACTTGGGGATCCACCTCGACAACAATCTTGATTTAAAGTACCTTGTTGGGAAAGTAAGGAAGAAGGGATTGTCTTGACTCTTTTTTTCTTCATTTATTGTCTGCAAAAAATTGTTAACAATGTTTTAGGAGTCAATGGTTGCAAGTACAATCTTTGTTGGGGCAATTTGTTTTGGGGCAGGATATAGAAAAGTTAATATGATACATGACTGTGGTTGAAAGAAGGATAGTTTACATTTAAGACAGAAGTAGTCATACACTAGTTGGGTTCAGAAATATGGAAATCAGAAATAAGCAGATGAGAACACCTTTACAAATACTTTCTCCACATATTATTCTCCTGGTGGCCTGTTCGTCAGGCTGTATACAAGAGGGTTTAACATTGGGGCCAAGGTAGCAAACATCATGGAGAGAATAACATCTTGTTCCAGATACCTTGGCAAGGACATGACGGATCCAAAGTACACAATAACAGTCATATGGGGAAACACAGCTTTAGAAGGTCTTTCATCTTCAAATTGAAGAGTTCATTGTTAAGATAGTCTTCACAATTTGGGTATATGATGTATTTGCCCAAACAATCAAGCAAACAGGAATAACTCCAACAAACATTCCATCTACAATAATGAATGTATTCACAATCGAGGCATCACTGATGGGATAAATAAGCAGGGCTTTGAGATCACAGAAGAAGTTTTTGACTTTTACTTAGCCAAAGCATGTCAATTTATGGGGCCAAAAAAAGTTAAAATAGAGGAATAGATTGAATGAGATCACGAGCCAAGCAGAAAAAGCTAGTGATGAACTGGTTGGGCGAAATACAGGTTTCTATGGGTTATTCCGAATACCGGGAAAAATTTCCACTTTGGGACCTGGACTTTGGCAACAACTTTGACCCGAACATGAACCCCAGGGGAGCCACAAAATTCTCAAAGAAGGTAGGGCAATCCCCCCTGACACTGCGAATAACAATGGACCTTTTTTTAACCTCTGTGGAACATATACTTGTCTTGATAGGTGTGAGATGCTACACTGCCAGTATAAGCAGATCTTGGACTTATCCCTATTCAGTGCCCCCTGGGCTGCCCTTATGGCTTATTATCATAATTTTGAAAAATTATTTTAGAAGGGAGAAGGCAATGGTTAGCAAATATATATATATTACCACAGTCACGGTGCCTGGATCTATGAGTAAGTGTTCCTGGTTTATCATGATGGATTAATATTTTAAGTTGTATGCTTCCTGCATTACAGGCTGGCTAAATTCAACCAGAAAGTGCTGTGCCATTCACTGTGTAATGAACGTCCCGGGGGGCAGTCGCTGTCCCAAAAAGTAATTGCTGCAAGGACCAGTGTCAGACCACCATGATCCCATATTGGTGGACTATACTAAGGAAGAACCATCAATAAAATCAACCATGAAATAAAATTAGTAGTGTCCTCTTGAGTTTCTTTTTGGGTTTATTGCATGAAGACAGAAAGATAGGATTGGTAGCTCAGTCCCTGGAATGGGGTATGGGTCACATAAGTACATCTTTAACATCACAGCTCCCTCAACAACAGGACTTGGGGTGGTTGTTTGAATGATTTTGCCTGACATGACCTTTTGACTTTCCAAGACCAAGTACTTTACACTAACTTCATGGATTACTTCTATGTTGACTTAAATTTTAAGACTGTACTTTTTTACTTGAAGGTCTCACAATAAATCTGATGACTATTTAAAGGCCTCCAAAAATGGCAACAATAGGTTATGTTGACCTGTTACCACAGAGATAGGAAGATTAGCATCTGACATGGATGCACCAGCCCTGGAACCCTCAAAGAAAAGATTATGCTATCCATCGGAAGCTAAAAAATAGTTAACCAGTTAAGTTGATTGGAAGGCTACCCGAAAGCTTTAGTCTGTAGAATGTGGTACCCTCAAAATCTATAAATTGCTTCTTAGTCTGGTTTGAGATCTTCATGGTGCAGGGCATTGCTATCTTAGATAAAGAGTACCTAGTTTGGTAGCAACAAACATGAAAAGATTGCTCAATGTCAGGGTTACATGCCATATAAGTAGATACAACAGCATTGGGCATGGATTGTATCGCTCAATATATTTTATGATCTTGTCCCATGAAATATTCTTCTGATGACCCTTACCATGTCTTTATTCCTCAAACTGTAAACTAGAGGGTTTAACATCGGGACCAAAGTAACGTACATTATTGAAAGAACAACATCTTCTTCTACAGAGTTTGACAAGTACAAGGACAATGCAGACCCAAAATACACAACAACAATTGTTATATGCGAGGAACAGCTTGAGAAGGTCTTCCATCTTCCAGCTGAAGACTTAATTTTTAAGACGGTATGAATAATGCGGACGTATGATGCCAAGATCAAACATGATGGAACAACTCCTACAAATGTTGCACCTACTATAATATATGTCCTCAAAGAAGAAGTGTCACTCATGGAAGCATTCATCAGGGCTTTGAGATCACAGAAGAAGTTTTTGACTTCTACTAAGTCAAAGTAAGTTAATTTGTTAATGAAACAAATTAAAATGGAAGAATTGATAGAAGGCATCACCCAAGATAGAAATGCTAGCACCACGCAAACCTGTTTACTCATAATGAGAGAGTAATGTAGAGGGAAGCAGACTGCGACGTAGCGATCAATGGCCATAGAGGTCAAGAGAAAGTCTTCGGTTTCAGCAAACATTTGAGACAAATACAATTGAGCCATACAGGCTGTATAAGACATGACATGGTCACCAGTGGAACATGCATACATCAACTTAGTGAGTGTAGTGGATACATACATGATGTCCAATGTGGATAGATTACACAGGAAGAAATACATGGGTGTGTGTAACCGAGGCTCAAGACATATCAATGATATAATGAGAAGGTTCCCACTGAGGATAAAGAGGTAAATCAGCAAAACAGATGTTAGAATTATCATCCTTTGATTTTCCGATGTGGAGAAAGCAAAAATGTAGAACGTGGCCTCTGATGTCATATTGGTAAATTTTCCATGCATTGTACAAGATTTTCTAAAAAAAAATAAAAGCAATTGGCCATTGTTAGAAATAATAGAAGAAAGGAAAGTGCATTATAGTATTTGTCTCGTTTGGTGGTGGCTTGTTTATGGACCGGCTGGAGATATTCCTTAATACATTCTTACAGTTCTATAAGACCCTGGAGGACACATGCAGCTTCTAAACCATTGTTTTCAACTGTTTGGCAAAACCACCTACCTGTCAGATAGAAGCTGAGCATCTATTATCATAAAGGGGAAGACCAGTGTCTGATAGACGCAGGCATAACTATCAGAGATGGCTCTAAATATGAGAAACCCAGTTACAGTAACACTTCCACGTGGCCACCAGCATGCTATGTTTAGTTTATTTGCTTTGGATGGCCAGCTCTATACATTTGGCCCATTATAGTCAATGACTTGGACGATAAAAAGGAGTATCAGACTTTAGAGGTGTTATTGCTTTGATCTTCTACTGAAGGGTGAGGGCCACATCAGACATCACAGATGGGACACTTATGGCATATGTGAAGATGAATGGGAGACTGAACGAGAACACAATTTTCCGACAATCCAGAATGTCACGTCAGAGCAGATTGAGTATCAGACCTTATCCAAAAATAGACATCCTTGTCTAAATATCTGCAACTAGTTTAGGTGCCTACTGCAATGCAATGTATAAAGTAAACTCTTATCTTTAGCATGTAGGGACAGGCTTTCCATATACAGTGTAAATGAGAAGGCCTGATGGGGTTTCCTGTAATCACTCTCTTCCTAATCTGAAATCTCTCAATCCCCTAGAGCAGCGGTTCTCAACCTGTGGGTCGGGACCCCAGCGGGGGTCAAACGACCAAAACCGGGGGTCGACTAAAGCCATCGGAGCTGCAATTTTATTGTGTTTTTACTGCAAGTTGCATGGTTTGGGGTCACCACAACATGAGGAACTGTATTGCGGGGTCCCAGCATTAGAAAGGTTGAGAACCACTGCCTAGAGGAAAATTTTTATTTCAAACCCACAAATAATTTACAGGTGATGACCTAGAGGACCTTCTAAAAGCTTGTTGTTGACCATCAATGCCTTTACTTATTAACCTGCTTTAAATTCTATTTTATTATTAAAATTCTGTTCACCGTCTGCTGTAACCCTCGGCATCCCTATTATATATGCTCTGTTGCCGTTCGATCCCCAGTAAACAAGTTCTTGTCCTTGGACCCCTCTGTTTGTACTTGTCACAGATGTCTCCATCTATGATCACCAGTAGTCAAGGTTGCAGAGTGTTTTCTGTGATGACTCCTGGATGGTAACATTCAGTTTTTGAAATGTTTGGCTCATAAAATGCATAAAAACAATAGACACATAAGATCTGTTTAAAAGTATGGAACAGTAACACGTGTTGGGGAGGTGGTTCCCAGATCTAATTTTCTTTTCTTAATTTTATTCCTAAATACATGAACTATAGTTCTTGAAGGAAGCCGCGACCACAGTACAGTAGATCTGATGGTAGGTTCCTACTAATATTCTAAGCCCGAAACTATCTTTCCCAGTTTCCCTAATCCTATGACGCCTCTTAACCTTATCTAAACTTTATCTAACTAATATGCTCATTTTTCAGCAGAGGCTACAGGGGCGTGGAATCTGTGCTGTAGGAGCAAAGGCCCCTCCACACCTCAGTAGCCTCTGCTGTCTCACCTCCTTTTGCGACAGTGCGCTCTTGATATACAGCTCGTGCACACAATGCCAGCTTCTTCAAGCTCTGTGTATGGCATCATGGAGTAGCCTTTGCTCCCACAGGCCGAAGAAGTTGCTCCACGCCCCAGTAATCTCTGCCAAAAATTTGCATATTTGTTAGATAAAGTTTAGATCAGGCTAGGAAACATTATAGGATTGGGGAAAGAAAGTTTAGAGCTTAGGATGTTAGTAGGGACCTTCCAATGGATCTGATGGCAGGTTTCCTTTAAATATTTTTGGTTAAATCACTAGATCCTAGAACAGTGATGGCGAACCTTTTAGCGACCGAGTGCCCAAACTGCAAACCCAAATCCCCTTCATTTATCGCGAGGTGCCAACCAAAATTAGAGCAGTAACTTATTGCTCCCTGTTCTTCAACAGCGTTCAATCTTCCTGGCCTCCTGAGGACACCAACATAGTAGAAAGAAGGAGGGAAAAGTTGAATAATTGTAGCTTCTTTCCAGTGTCCCTCAGTACACAAAGAATCATGGGGCCAGCAGGAGGTCCTCTAAGGATAATTCAGCCCTGTCTACACATTCTCCCTCTTCCTACAGTCCCAAGTAGCCAAGTAAGTCACTTTAAAATATCACTGAAAGCAGCATCTTTTCAGTTGCTTGGAACTACAGGAAAATTCTTTGAGTTCTGTCTGGGGTGCTGGGGCGATGGCCTGGGTGCCCACAGAAAGAGCTTGGAGTGCCCCCTCTGGCACCGATGCCATAGGTTCGCCACCACTTTCCTAGAACATAAAAATGAATTGTTTTGCATGAAATGAATTTAGTTATCTTCATTTTGTAATGAACATGCTGAACTCAATGACTCCTGAAGACCAAAATACAAGTGAAATAGAGGTAAAAAATATCTTGTCTATTCTCATGGTGAAATCTTCTGCTTTGTTTATCTCAGTGTCAAATGATCGTTTCTGTAAGTTTTATTTTTAAAGATTGTGGATCCTCCGTACCTGGTGTCTTGCGTAAAGATAGTGGAGCACGTTGTATCACCAATGAGGATTCCTTTTATCATGTTCCGGATCATCTGGGAGTTTAGGTTAAATGACATTATTAACAGTCCCTTTATCCCATAGGAACTAATCAAACAAGAGAAAAGAGAAAGCCTTCATAATTACAATAACCCAAGGCCATAATTGGCTACAGTTGAGTAATCTCATTAGTAGCCTGTATGCTGCAAATACTGGATGTCCCTGGTTATAGGTCCATATCTGTCCAACCATCTCAATGACTCTATATGAGAAGTCAATGAGGTCACGAAAAAGTGGCATTTATTGTTATGTTTTGCTTTTTGTCCATTATTTTCTACTTATTTTCTACCCTAAAATTATGATTTATTTTAAAAGTTGTATTTACATTTTTAAATTTCTCTCAAATGTAGTTTCAACATTAACTAAAAATGTTAATACATAGTCGATGTTTTTCACATCAGTGAGTTTAAATTTCGAGCCCATCTTTTTTTTTTTTAATATAAACCACTATATAACAACAAATAATCTCTTGATGTGCAAAAAGTGGAACAATACTTACTACCATTGCACCTACTGATCATAACTTAAGAACAACTTCAGCAATTAAATGCAGACAAAACTGACCAAGAAGTCCAAGCCACCATAAAAAGCCTTCACTATCATTAGTTATCAGTCATCCTACTGAATTCTACAAGGTACTACATATGCAGGTATCCCCCACCCTTAACCAGATACTTTAATAATTAAAAGGGGGTCATATCTATCCAATCACAAAACGAGCATACATAAAGGTCATTCCAAAGCCTAATAGAGATCATGCCCAATTGGTTCCTATAGACCAGGGTTGGACTGGCCTACCAGTGTGGCGGTGAAACCATTGGTGGGCCACAGGGCTGTTTGGCTCCACCCCCTGTCGGACGATGGCCCTGCTCCCTGTTGCCTGTGCCATGCCTTCAAATTCTACGGACACAGATAGAGTTGAATATCATGTTGATGCAGAGGGCAATCAGTTATCTCCATCACCATTGTTCCCCTGTAGCTGTGATGCCGAACATGAGAAGAGTAGAGCTGCTGGGGAAGAAAATACGTTTTTGCTGTATAAAAATCTTTGAAAATTAATTTAAAACAAAGGAAGGAGGAGGAGTAAGGGCCAATAAATGAAGTAAAGATGAGGAGCCACAATATGAGGGGTCACAATATAAGGGGGGGGTGAGGGGTGACAAGATAAGGGGCCACAATATGAGGGGGAGATGAGAGGCCACAATATGCGGTGGTAGATAAAGTGTGATAATATTAGGGAAAAATGAGAGGCCACAATATAAGGGGAATAAGAGGTAACAACATGAGGGGCCACAATATGAAGGGGAGATGAGGGGCAAAACAATGAGGGGGTAGATGAGGCATCATAGAGGCCACAATATGAGAGGCCACAATATAAGAGGGTATGATGGGCCACAATATGAGGGGGGAATGAGAGATGCCACAATATGAAGGGGAGATGAATGTGGGCCACACTATTAGGGGAAGATAAGAAGCCACAATATGAGGGGGAGATGAGGGGGGAACTGTCTGAAGGGGCAATTAGAGGGGACAAATTATGAAGGAGAGGTGAAGGGCCACAATATAAAGTGGAGATGAGGGACCACAGTATGAGGGGATATGAGAGGGGCCTGAATATGAGGGAGAGATGAGAGGAGGCCACAATATGAGGGAAGGATGAGGGGTTACAATATCAGGTGGAGTTGAGAGTGGCCACAATATGAGGGGGATATTAGAGGCGACAATATGAGAGCTAGATGAAAGGGGTCACAATAATAAGAGATGATCAGGCCTCAATATGAGTGGGAGATGAAGGGCCACAATATGAGGAGGAGATGAAAGGCCACAATACGAGGGGAAGATGATGGGGCCACAATGGAAGTGGTAGATGAGAGGGGCCACAATATACACAATATAAGAGTGAGATGAGGGTCATAATACCAGGTGGAAAGGAGGGGCCAAAATGTGAGGGGAAGATGCTGGGGCCACAATATTTGGAGGAGATGATGGGTCTACATTATGAGTGGGAGATGATATGGGCCACAATATAAGAGGCTACAATATAAAGGAGAGATGGAGGACCACAATATGAGAAGGAGATGATGGGGTGTCACAATATAAGGGAATTATGATACCACAATATAAGGGGGAGATGATAATGGCACACTATGAGGAGACGAGTGATAGCTCAATATTAGGGGGAGTTGAGGGACCACAATATAAGTAGGATATGATGGAGGCCAAAATATGAAGGTAAGATGATGGGGCCACAATATGAGGGGGAGATGATGGGGCCAAAATATGATGGGAGATGAGGGGTCACGATATGGGGTGACTACTCCGGTTCCATTATTGACTTTAATCCTGTGTTGCCTGTCCTGACCTTCCGCTACGTCCCCGACTCTGATCTTGTGCTGCCTGTCCTGACCTCCTGCCTGTCCCAAACTACAATTCTGCTGTACGACTTTGTATTTCGCCTTATCTGCCACCATAAATAAAGATGCAACCGTGGAAGGACCTGGTGGCACCGCAGCAAGTCCAACCCGCTTTGCGACACGGCTCTGGTGAAAACCAGGTGCCACTTAGATTCCTCTACCATTTGTGGGCTTACGTTATCGTCCGCAGTGGTCCAGTAGGTCCACTACCCCTGGTGCCCGACACCTGGTATACTGCATCATATGCAATCCATGCAATAAGCTTTATGTAGGATGTACAATATGAAAAATGAAGACATGGTTTTTGGAACACTTGAATGACATTGCTAATCCCAAAGGAAACACTCTTTCAGGTTCTTCAAAGCATTCTTCAAAGCATGATGAAAATATTAACAATTTATCTGTTTTTGGGATAGAAAAGTTGAAGTCAAACCAGAATGGAGGACACAACAAAGACTATTAAACAGAGACGCTTACGGGATGTTTCCTCTAGATTCCTGTTATCCTCGAGGATTGAATAAAGGACATGAGACTATGTATATAATTAATTATATTTTGTATGTCTGAAGAACCTTTGATGTCAACAAGTCATTTGAATCTTGAAAGCAAGAAAGTTTTTCTAGCAGCATTACCTCTGTAGAACAATGATTGCATTTTATGTTTCTGTATTGTTTGTTGTGTATTGGACAGTAAATCGTGGCCACAGGGATTTCCATACAAACTGCTTTATGCAATTTTGCATTCACAGTTTATCAGTGCAATAACATCTTTCTACAATTAGGTGGCATTATCCTTTATACAAGTTGACTGGTAGTTCACTTTCTTGAACAGCAGATGGCAGTGTGAATGTTATCACATCATGTGATGTTGGAGGAGGAGCTTACTCAGTTTCACTGTAATCTTAGTCTGCAAACAAACAAGCGAGTGCTGTTCACTTATATGATTATATGTAGAGTATGTATGTAATTTTGTATAAATTTTTTTATTGTTTTCTTAAATAAGAGACTGGCTGTTATAGTGACAGGCTGTATTACCATATGCAACTGCCTCTATATTGCCCCATTTTGGTATTTTTTACTTGTTGACTGCTTTTTACTTGTCCTAGTGTTGTTACATTCTTGTACTTTGGACTTATGTAATGCAATAAAATCTATAGCCTATTGACACATGTCTGCTCTTTTTATACATATATTAAATTAAGTGTGTTTAAGTGTTTATTATTGGATGGTGACAATCCTTTTTTGAATATGAACAGATGAATGAGGCATATTCAGGTTTCTGGGAATTGCACCCAAGGATGAACCAGACATGTGCTAAACCACAATTATCTTCCAATTATCTTGGCGGATTTCTTCAGACTTTCCCATAATGTTATACAAAAAAGCAGTGTGTTTGAGGAGTGCCTTCAAATACATCCATAGGTGAGTTTCTAATTCAACAACTCAGATTTTTGTAATGCAAATTAGATGTTTGAAATATGAAAACAATGAATGAAACAAATACATGTAAAAATATAAACTTTTTTCATGGGCTAACTAAATCTACAATTATGGCAATAGATCTCCACCGCCTAACCTCATAGTATCATAGTTTAAATGTTTGAAAAAAGACACATGTCCATCAAGTTCAACCAATTCCATATAACATCACTATCAATGTTATCCTCATTGATATTAACAAAAAAAAATGTATTTTTATTCTGGAGGAGTTGACCAACACCTGGAAGGCATCATGCGTTGTTAGACAAAGGGTTATTTGAATAACCCATTAGGTTTGAAGGCTAAAATTGACCCATATTTTATTTCATCACTACTTGTGCCATCACAACTATGAGCTTCAAAGAGGATTATAGGACTGTGTTAAATCTATTCAAGTGGTCCACAAACTGTACTAGTGCCTTAAAAATACAGTTGCTGAATGAAATCTTGGGATCATGTTGTAACTAGAGATGAGCGAACATACTATTTCGCCCGCTCGAGAAAATGGCAGCTCCCGCCGTTTTGCTTTTTGGCGGCCAGAAACAGAGCCAATCACAAGCCAGGAGACTCTGCACTCCACCCAGCATGACGTGGTACCCTTACACGTCGATAGCAGTGGTTGGCTGGCCAGATCAGGTGACCCTGGGATAGACTAGCCGCTGCCCGCGCTGCTCGGATCATTCTGTGTCTGGATGCCGCTAGGGAGAGAGCTGCTGCTGGTCAGGGACAGCGTTAGGGTGTTCTATTAGAATAGTGTTAGGCAGGAGTGATTCTACAAGAACCCAACAGCCCTTCTTAGGGCTACAATAACGTTTTATTTTACTTTTTTTTGTTTTCTTGTGGCTGGGCTTGCTGGCATTAGTAGTGCAGCTAGTACCATATTGTGAGGAATTTGCAGTGAGACTTGCGACCGTTGTGTTTAGCTCTTAGTGAAGCACATATCCATCTCAAACACCAAAGTGGGACAATTTATTAGGGGTTTGATTTCAATTAGGCACAGTCTGCCAGTTTATTTTTATTTTACGTTTATTTTTTGATAACTCAGCGTCATCTCATCTGGCATAGCAGTGTGCTTTCATAGTTGGCTAGAAAATAGCCATAGCAATAGGATAGCATCGTTTGGTTTTAAAAACAAAAAAACACAAAAAAACCACAAAAAACCACAAAAAAAAAAATAAATTTTTTTTTACAGTTATAACTTTCATTTTCAAAATGTTTAACCCGAGGGCTAGGGGTAGAGGACGAGGGCGGGGACGTGGGCGTCCAACTACTGCAGGGGTCATAGGCCGTGGTCCTGGGCGGGGTGAGACACCACCTGCTGATGAGGGAGCAGGGGAACGCCGCAGAGCTACACTCCCTAGGTTCATATCTGAAGTTACTGGGACCCGTGGTAGAGCACTGTTGAGGCCAGAACAGTGCGAACAGGTGATGTCGTGGATTGCCGATAATGCTTCTAGCAATTTGTCCACCAGTCAGTCTTCCACGCAGTCCACCCATGTCACCGAAATCGGCACTCCTCCAGCTCCTGCACCTCAGCCTCCTTCCCCCCAGTCTGCCCCCTCCCAGGAAAATTTGGCATTTGAACCGGCATACTCTGAGGAACTGTTTTCTGGACCCTTCCCAGAGTCACAAACCACTTGTCCGGTTGCTGCTGAGCTCTTTAGGTGAAAGAAGCTTAACCTGAATAATGTATGCACTCCTCCTCATTGACCTCCTTCTACTCCTCTTTGTACACTAAAGCAGAGGAAACTGGCTATTTTTTGCCAGGGCTAACTGGCTCTAGCTATAGTACTCTATGTATTTAATTTTTCTGGAGGGCCACCTACCCGGTCCTCTGTTTTAAACAATTTTTGGGAGTGCCACATACAGGCACTCAATCTATTTAATTTTTCAGGAGGACCACCTACCTGCTCCTCTGGTTTGAAAACTTTTTTGGACTGCCACATACAGGCACTCAATCTATTTAATTTTTCTGGAGGACCACCTACCTGCTCCTCTGGTTTGAAAACTTTTTTGGACTGCCACATACAGGCACTCAATCCATTTAATTTTTCGGGAGGACCACCGACCTGCTCCTCTGGTTTGAAAACTTTTTTGGACTGCCACATACAGGCACTATCCAAATCAAATTGTCTCCATAGCAGCCTCCACACGTCGTCTTTTTAGCTGCCTTCACACGTTGTCTCCATTGCTACCTCCACACGTCATCGCCATAGCTGCCTCCAAAAGTCGTCCATATAGCTGCCTCCATACGTGGTCCCCGTATCAAACGAGCTGTGTCAGGCAGAATTTTGGGTTGTTTTTATGGCTTCCACATCAAACTTGTTAACTTTGTCGCCACCCTGCTGTGTAATCCACAAAATATACTGGCAAACTTTTATCATTTAGCGATTTTATTTCAGCGCTTCTTGCGCATCTGTTTACATTCCCCTCACCCGCCATAACCCAAACTTATAAGAACACTACTACACTTGATCTTATACAAAAGGTTCTTAGAAGTGCTGTTTGGGGAGTAGCCGAGAGACAGGGGCTTGGATAGGCGAAAGCTCGCTTGGGAGCGGAGCGCCAGCTCCATCCCAAGATCCAACTAACATAGTTTTAACTGCAGCACCTTTAATCTACTACTAGTTCACTGCCTCCATACATCGTCCCCTTATCAAACGAGCTGTGTCAGGCAGAATTTTCAGGTGTTTCACCAGATACATAGTGGAACTCGGCCCATCTGTCGCCGCCATGCTGGAGACCTGAAGTTGCAATTATGGTGCAATATGGATGCCCCATACTTTCGCTCTTAATCATGGAACCATTTCCGTAAAAACAATTTAAAATAGAACAACTATGCTATTCCATTATTCCTAGGTGAAATATTCAAAGACCCGGCCTGCTTTGAAAATTATAATTTTTTCAAAGTAAACGCTTCTGGCCCCCAGGCCCATTTTGGGTGGGGAGGAGCCGAGAGACAGGGACTTGGACAGGCGAAAGCACGTCTGGCAGCGGACCGCCAGCTCCATCCCAAGATTAGGCAGCCTCAGATGCATCCATGCATGCTGCCCCTGCTGTTTCCTGTCCATTTTTCCGCCACGATCCTCCACAGCGTCCACCAATGTCTCCATGCGCAACTTTCAACTCTCTATACCCCAGACGCTGGAGCACGAGAGGATATACAGCACATCATCCCCTTATCAAACGAGCTGTGTCAGGCAGAATTTTCAGGTGTTTCACCAGATACATAGTGGAA
>CM033644.1:10223873-10309975 GCA_019512145.1 Engystomops pustulosus
TGGTACGTATATTAAATAATAGATAGATAGATGTTATACAGACAGTCCCCGGGTTACATAAAGATAGGGTCTGTAGGTTGTTCTTAAGTTGAGTTTGTATGTGAGTCGGAACTGTATTTTTATCATTGTAACCCCAGCCAGAACTTTTTTGGTTTCTGTGAAAATTGGATTTTAAAAATGTTGGGTTTGTCATAAGACTCAATATTAACACTAAAGCTTCATTACACGACTCCTGTGATAACTGTGTTACAGAGCTGTTTATTGTGGCCTAGAACTAAAGTACAATAAATTACACATATCCAGAGGTCCGTTTGTAACTAGGTCGTATGTAGTGCGAGTGTTCATAGTATGGGGACCGCCTGTAGATAGATATGGAGATAGATAGATAGTAATGGATAGATGATAGATAGATAGATAGATTAGACATAGCTAGATATGAGATGATCGATAGATAATAGATAGATAGATTAGATCGATAGATGATACGATAGATAGATAGATAAGTCCAAAATAGGCAGCACTCCAAGGTTGTAGTCAATTTAAAGTGTGAGGTGAAGCTTTATTCATTGCCTTCACCCTCACACTTTTGACTACAACCTTGGAGTGCTGCCTATTTGTTGGACGTATCTACAAACGACCGCGTTGCCACGGCATTTCACGGCTTTCACCACTTTACACTTAACCAGATAGTGCTGCTCCGGACTTTCTTTTTTGTCCTAGATAGACAGATAGATAGGAGATGATACGATAGAAGATACGATATAGATGATAGATAGATATAGATAGATTCGAATGAGATAGATAGATAGATAGATAGATAGATAGATATAGATAGATAGATCAGTGAGATAGATAGATAGATAGTAATACGAGCAGGAGATCGATTAGGAGATTAGATGATAGATAGATAGATAGATAGATAGATAGCTAGATAGATTCGAAGATAGATGATAGATAATAGACATAGGCGAAGTAAAGATAGATCGTCGATAGGATAATAGTACTAGATAGATGTAGATAGATAGATCGAGATAGCATACATAGACAAGGGCAAGTCCAAAAGCACAGAGAAGGAATTAGTTGTGGGTGGACGGCTAATAGTGACAGCCTAAGTCCTTAAGTAGACAAACAAAAGTAGGCAGCACTCCAAGTCATGCAATATTCAGTGACCTAAGTGTTCTTTTATTCCATGTTCATAAGGTACAACAAAGTGCAGCAACGTTTCGGCTCCACGGGAACCTTTTTCAAGCTTCAAGAAGAAGCGTAACTCTGGTGACCTGAGGCGGGGACGAGCGACACATGCAAGGTATCGGGGGCACGATCTTAGTGAATCACGCACAGTGCATTATTAGCGTGACAATGCACTTTCGGTTGAACTCCTTGGATGGGTAAGTAAATGTGCTCCATTGGTACGGTGAACAATGGAAAAAAAAATAAGCTGCAAATTCTAAACGAGGATTCGTGATTTTATTGTCCTCCACCCAGAAATAATTCTCAAAAATCTCATCCATGTGTATGATTGTAGCTTCGAAAAAAAATAATATTACAATATATTTAATTGCGACTCCTTTCTGTTTTAACCCCTGTGTTAACAAAACTTCCTAAAAGTTCTTGTAAATGTTGTAAGGGGTATAGTTTCATTAATTGGAAATTTGTGGTATTACGTTATTAAGACCTCTTAAAGCCACTTCAAAGTTAAAATTAAGTTTTGGTGGTTTCATGAAGAATGGGCAAAATCGCACGAAAGTTTTAGGCCTCATAATATCCTAGAAAAATAAGAGGACATAAAAGAATCAGGCCAACATGAAGCAGACATTCGGTAATGTTTGTTATCACTGTTATTGGGGTGGTATGACTGTCATTCTGGAAAGCAGCGATAAAATTTTGAACTTTGTAAATGGAGAACTTTTTGAATTTGATTCATTGTCCCATTTTTTTGGTAGTTAAATGCAAAACATGTCGCCATTTTTCAAATAACATAAAGTGTATGTATTATGAGAAATGATATCTCAAAAGCCCCCCTGGATATGTTAAAGCGTTCCAAGATTTGTAACCACTTATAGATTATATTAAAACAGGCCCTGACCACGAAGGTGAAAGCTGAATTCGGCAGGTCAGGGGTTAACTATCATTTTTCAAGCATTATTCAATTTTTTTAAAACCCTTTTTAGGTTTGAACCCCCACCAGTGACACCCGTGATTGGGCTCTCACTGGCCTACATGGCACCAACATTTTGGGGAGGATGAGCGTGTGGGAATCCTTCCCCAAAATGATGGCGGCCTGCATTAATTGCTGCTGGTGACTTTGCCAGCCCAATCACAGGTTGTTAGCAGTGGAGTGGGGGTTGAGCCCAACTAATCTTATTTATGAGTTTGTATTAGAATGGAATTTGCATTTACATGCGTCCCCTACTTAAGAACACTAGAAACTGCTTAACTATACGACCCCTAGTTATACAAAGGCCCTCTGGATTGGTATATTATTGTACTTTAGTCCTAGGCTACAATGACTCAGCTATAACCTTTATCACTGTGTCTGTTAATGAGCTTTAGTGTTAATATCGATTCTCATGACAACCCAACATTTTTAAAAATCCAATTGTCACAGAGACCAAAAAAGTTCTGGCTGGGATTACAAGATGAAAAAATACACGTTCCGACTTAACATACAACTCAACTTAAGAACAAACCTACAGACCCTATCTTGAATGTAACCGGGGACTGCCTGATGTTAAAACCATATTTCAATTGAAGAGATTCTGGTTGGCTTGGTAGATATTTTATTTTTGACCTTTATTTTTTATTTTTTTGCCGCATAGGTATGAACATGCGCATCTCTCTCTTGTGTCAAATCATCAGAGGTGAGAATTCTATTTTCACTTTATTAAACATCTGAATTGGGGCACCAAATGAATGATTAGGTAAAGATTTGTAGCATACGGTCCTGGTCTTTCCATTACTGGAGTACAGGCGGTCCCAACTTAAGAACACCGACTTACCAGACCACCCCTAGTTACAAACAGACCTGGATTTTGGTTATTTACTGTACTTTAGCCTTAGGCTACAATAATCAGCTATAACAGTTATCACAGGGTCTGCAATTAGATTGTTATTAAAGGGGTATTCTCATGGGCACTCAACATTCAGTTTGATAAATCTGCCATATATAAACATTTCTTCAATTAGATGTTATTAAAAAAAAGTTCCTGTGTGAAGATAATTTCTCATAAATGTAGTCTCTATGGTCCCTTAGAAACAAGAGATAGCTTCTCGCATCTAAGGCCACCTCTGTCTGGAGTGATTGCACAATAGATACAAAAAGTTTTTTGTATGAAATGTTACTGCATGTCGCACAGCCGTCTGTGGTAATGGAGGCTGAATCCAGGTGCTAGTCAGCAGGATCTCAATAGCGCATGTCGGCCCCGCTACCAGAGTGTGACGTGGTGAACCGAGGAAGCTATCTTGTTTCTAAGGGACAACATGGCTATGTTTATGAGAAATTATCTTCACACAGGAACACAATTTTTTTAATACATCCATGAAGAAATTTTTATATATGGAAGATTAGTGAAACTGAATGTGATGCCCAGACGAGAAGACCCCTTTAACTTGTTCTTATGCTAACCCAACATTTTTTGAATATCAATTGTCACAGAGACAAAAAAATTCTGTCTGAGATTCAATAATAAGTATCACAGTTCCAACTTACATCACATTCAACTTAAGAACAAACCTACAGAACCTATCTTGTATGTAACCCGGGGACTGCCTGTATTCGATAGTAGGAGGGTCCTCCTTGTCTTCTATAACCGGTCAACATGTCTAAAACTGGTCCACCTCTCTCCTCCATGTTTAGTGGAGTAAGGAACTGGAAGGTTTGAGAAAAACTTGAAACACTACTGATATCCTAGGATATACATAGAGGCTAGTAGAGATACAAGCTAAAGCAAGATTCTGATCTTCAAAATCGACCCCAACCACTACAGTAAGAAAAGATTCAACCGCACTATCAAAACCCCAACCTCTAGTTAGAAGGATATTCTTCTTCATGGTTGTTTGAAGTTTGCCATTTCAGAATTTATATCCTTGGTGACATTGGTAAAAAAAGGGACTATTGTGTATTTTATACCAGAGAATGTGGTAAAAAAATCCAATGACATGGTGGGGATAATGATGATCTCTTACGAGGACGTCACTTACCTTGCTAACAAGCAACCATTATTGTTCCATGATCTACAGAAATGACAGGTGGAAATCATCATGTATTTGTGACTTCATACATTGTTATTGTGGTTTCCAATTTTCCTTCCTTCAGGTTCCTTTTGTTTTCTTTTTTCTCTTGTCTCCTGGTCACGTGGTGGCCAATCTCTTCCTCATTGCTCTCATTGCCTTAGGTATTTGCTAGTGAACCCCATGTACTTCTTTGTGAACCTGCTGTTTTTGGACTTAACCTACACATCTGTCCTTCTCCAAAGTTACTATGTATCTTCATCACATCCAGTGTGTCATTTCCCACTGGGATGTATACCTCAGTATACTTTATTTGTGTTGCTTTACATCCGTTGAGTACTTCCTCCTCACCATCATGTCTTACGATCGTTATGTGGCAGTCTGAGAGACCTCTACACATCATATGGTCCTACAGGGGTTTTGTCATGTAGCTCCTCCTAATGAGCTGGCTTTGGGTTTCATCTTCTGTTTACCTATCCATCACTACGTCTCGAAAGTACTACGCTCTTCCATGTCATCATTCACTATTTTGTGATTCTCTGTGTTGCTAGCTTTCCTGTTAGCAGTACAACCCTTACCCAGAACATCATTGTTTGAAGAGCTTTGTTCTTACCTCCTGTTTCTTGCCTACAATAATCTCTTATGTCCTTCATAATGATACTGTGTCCAGATAACCTTTTGGGTGGGAAACGCAAAACCTTCTCCACCTGCGCCTCCCATTTACCACAGTTATTCTGTTTATTCAGTGATTTTCACACTCTATATTGTGCCGAGGGCTTCAGTGACCCAGAACCAACGCAAGGTCATAAGTGTCCTTTTTCCATAATGTCATCCCCATGCTGAATCCCTCGTGTACAGCTTAGGAACAAGTGTATGGGAGCCTGAAGACTGTTTTAAATCAGAAGTTTATAAGTTCCCAATTTAAATACTAGAAAAAAGTTTCTGTGCAATTAAACATCACTTTGGTCCTTGGTCCTGCCTCTTTCTTCTTCTGTTCTTCTGGGGGTGCCCATAAGAAGCTGTTTTTTATGAAAGCAGCCATGCTTCATACCCCCCAAAAAACCTTTAAAGCAACCAACACCTCCATATTGGCGTCCACGGAGACTACTTTATTTTCCTTTTCTTTAGTTTTTTTGCCCCCAAATTAATCAGTGTGTTGAATTTTTCACCAAGTGTTTAAATTTGATGGACCGTCATGTCGGAGGACGCCACCTGATGTGGAGTGCATGTTTGAGGAGCTCTGTCAGCTGGCCTCTGCTTCTCTGTGTGTGTATGTGAACTTTTGGCAATCCTCATCACCTTTTCGATGTGGAAACAATTTCTATTACAATTTCTACAATCTCTTTGGGGAAACTTGGTACATTGTCTTAGTCTGTCATGTTCTCATAACCTATGGTGATAAAATAAGGCATTGTGAACGTTAGTTGAGGCTCAGTGCTGATGGGTGGTTTTCCTTTGCTTATCTCTTTTTTGTATTAATTTTTAGGGTGCCTACTTGGGTTTGTAGTCATTATTTATTGGGGGGTACTAGTGTTTATGTCCTCCTTCCTTCAAAACTAATCTGATGTATCTCAAACATGGGAGGGAGAAGTGTTCCTCTGCACAGTGTAAAGAGACCTGTGGAGCTCTGGTAACTACCTGCAGGGCCCCTAATGCTTAAAAAAATCATTTTAAATGTCTGTGGTTATCTTGGGGTATTTTGATGCAGATTTCTTAAGGTTATTTATGTACTGTCACGGTTACACCTGCGATCCTCGGTACGGATTGAGGGTACCGCTGTCTGTTGTGCTGTGTCGCCGGTCCCCGCTCCCCTTAGCTCTCACTTACCTCTCCTGGCTCCGGCCTGCACTCTTGCTCCAGCGTGTAGGCGCATGCTCCTTCCAGACAGTTGGTGCTCCTGCCACTAGAGGGGGCGGCCACTGACTTCTCCTCAGCCTTAAAGGCAGCGTCCTCCTTATTGGCCTGGCATTGGCTGGCTCTATATAGCCTGGCGACTCGCACAGTACCCTGGCCGGATCTTCATGTCCTGTTACTGAAGAGAAACCCATTCGTGTTCCCGAGCGTTCAGACGTCCTGTGGATTCTGTGATTCCCGTGTTTCCGTGGGGTTCCGTGTCCTGGTTTCGTGTTCCGTTGTTCGTGGTATCCTATATGGTCTGTTATCTGTGGCTGCTAAGGTTGTATTATCCTCCCGCGGTGTGTCCAGGGAGTCCACGTTTATCCCCCGAGATTGTGACATGTACTTTTGACTTTATAGGAAATTATAGCTGAAGGGCTCTTGGGGCTTTACCCCTTCCTCTGAAAGCCCTTGTAATGCCCCCATGCTCCCCCTTCCATCTGCTGCTGTAAATATTGATGGTAGCCAGAGCTAATATTCCGTGACCTCTTCTTGTTTCCGTGGATCTTTCTTTTGCCCGCGTAATTTTTAATTTTTGGGGGATTTGCGCCACTGGGACACTATTTAGCAGGGATACGTGTCAGATTGGTGCAGAGGCTCTGGCTATCATGCGGCAGAAAACGGGGGGGGCAGCCACCGGATGATCCAACTGAATTGGACAGAGCGCGGGATTTAAGATTAAAATAGTGTCGCAAAACAATGCACTTACATATACCAGGAAGATGGTGAACTCGGCGGACTGAGCGGGGGAACGACACATGCAGGATGCGGGCACAAGATTCTTAGCGAATAAATCGGCACAGTGCATTATCGTCGGACAATGCACTTTGGGAACTCGAGGACTCTACACGGGTAAGTAAGTGCCCCAGTAATCCAGCAGCACGATCTCACAGAAACCAAAGGGAGGCCCAACCTAAGCTGAAGCTTACGGGTTGTGTCTAAGGGCAACTGAGTTGTGTTCTACAGCAGGACTGATAGAGTCAGGTTTGACTATATCTGTGAAATGCTGAATGCATACAGTGAATTAGAGAATGTTATTTTGATGTGCTGAGTATGATATAAGAAACTTGTCTTCGTGGGATATAATTTAACACAAGTCACGGACATCATCATTGGTCCGCCAGTGCACACACATCAGCCTCAGCGGCCAGAGTAAGGAAAACTGCAATCCGCAATCTGGAGGATGGTTACAAATCCGGGGGTCAAGTTAAAAAGCTGTGTTCCTCGAAATGAGGAAGAGGGAGTGAGTGAGTTGAGGGAGATGGTGTAGAGAGTAACTCTGCTGAAGAGAGAAATTCCTAAGCAGGGGGGAGATGATGAGCTGAGGGAGACGTTTGGAGCAAACACGTCCTTTTTTGACTTGGTTGGTCGGCTGGCAAGGCTTTTTGTACATTGATCTATAAGAAGATGAGTAAAGGTGCTGTGTAGCAAAACTGAATCGGAAACTGTGGGAGCCAAGGTTCTAATTGGAGTAAGCCAGTTCTGGCAAGGAGGATTATGCTACTGAATTGGGCTGTGGCAATCAATTCCGTGTAGGATAGATTCGATTCATGTTGTCCTCACCCCCTTCAATTCCTTTCGAGCACCTGAGCTGACCCTCTGACACAGCTTCTGCAGAATGGCACACTTTATTTAGGGCTTCAACTATTATTCAAATAATGTATTTGTTGGACGCATATAGTGTGTAGACCAACATAATGAGGGAGCACATGTACTAATAACAGTGCAGTGTGTAGTATGTGCAGCTTGCCTGTGTAGTCTGCAGGGAGCCAAATTCAGGATCACCACTTTGTTTGGTGCACATTAACATGGGGCTTGGTACACTATTCTGTCGACCTTGCGTGAAAAATGTGAGCCGTGACCAGAATGGTCACATGCTACAAAAAAATTTGTGGGGCAGACATTCTCTTAATTCCTGGGTAAGTAGTTGCACTAGTGAATGTGCAAAGTCCGACAGAGAACTGGCGCACAGAGCATAGTAAAGGTGCCCCAATGTTTCCCATCAATCCAAATAAATTAAATTGCTTCCATCTCTAAATGAACTGTGGTTATTCCTCTGTCCCCAAACTGCTCCTTACCAGAGGTGAGTGAAGCCATTTGATTCTTTCTGTAATGAACGGTTTGATCACTGCGAGTTCAGTCCACATGCTATTAAACAGTTGTGACCCTGTATGACGAGGCAGACCCTTACCTATTCAGTACCGAGTTTAGTGAGCAAGTCCAGGTGCAATGAATGAAACGACTACCATGGAGATTTCCGCATTATCCCTGTCCTCATATTGCAATCAGCCTTCTGGGGACAGATGTTTTAGAGAGGCATATTATAGAATTAAGACGTGGAAAGACCAACTTCTTTTGCTCTGGGTGTTTATAGGGTCGCCCCTTCCACTCTCTGGACAACCTGCTGCCGCACGTGTTTCAGTCACTTTGAACAGCCAAACATTTTTGCAAGTCAGTGAAAACATGTGAAAGTGCTAGATTAACACCATAACTTGCAGGTATCTGAAAGTTACTCGAATTTTGATCAGTGCGTTTTACATTATGTCATTTACATTTTTATTCTGTGCTTTAGAAAATATACAATTTATAAACAACACTTAAAACGACGTCGGCCCCTGTGGGTGTGTTTGGAGAGGGATCACGGGATGAGCCCTCTCCATAGCCAGCGAGTGTTTGTGCATCTTGCAGCTACTACCTACCGGTAGCACCCGCAATCACAAGTGGAATTAAAAGCTGGGTGACACGTTTGGCTTCAGAAACTCGCTCCCCGTGACGTCATCTGGAATTGGTGATCCGTTGCTATGACAACCTCGCGGTCACCACGATACCAAAGGCTGTCTCGTTTTAACAATTATTAAAATGTGCGATTTGCACATGGTTAATAGATGATGGGAAATTCCCTTTCTTATATATGTTGATCATGGGACCCCCACAGATTGGACCCCTCATAGCTTGTTCAGACTAATGACCATGATGGCCGGCACATGACCGTTCTTCTCCATAATGTCTATGGAGCTGATGGAAATTTCCGAGCGCCGTCACCGACGCTCTCGTCAGCTACATAGAGATTTACCGTATGGAGCAGAAGGGTCATGCACGGCCGTCTGCTCCATTAATCGATACAGCCACAAGGGAAAATCCCTTTAATAAAGTGTGGAACCAATGACCTTGATATTTAGGAAGTTCTGCGTTGTTCTCTAATCTTTGATCTTCAGTGCATGTGAGTCTCCACACTTCATCCAATTCTGCTGTATTCAATTTGCCCACCAGGTGTCTCTACGATACACTGCAGTTTCATTCTTACAATCCACAGACCTGCATTTCGTATAAAAAATAGTCATTTATTTATGTCTTATATGTCTGCTTACGCAGTGAAACTATCTACACCCTAGTAGTATTTCTTCACCTATTAGGAATTCATAGCCTTAAAACTGAATTTTTCTTAAGACCCTCTTATATGAAACGATTTATCAAGTGTTTGAGACTGGGTCTTAATTCTCATGTACAGCATAATGTCATTAAGTTTAACCTTCTGTAGTTGTGCTTCAATTGCTGTTTTCGGACCTCTAACAATCGGATCAATGACAGCATTTGTGGTGAGGATGAATGGTGCCTTCATCCACATGACATCTGATTATGCAGATCCGCAAAGGGTCAGGAATAGAGCTGCTACATTCTCCACATGGATCTGTTAAAACTCACAAAGCCATTGAATGAATCCACATGTCAATCCGCTTAAAAAAAACGGAGCAGTAATCGAATATATATACCTCGAAAAATAAGATTGTGAGACTGCAAACTTTTGTAGAGGCCAAAGCCCAAATTCCATCAGATTTCAGTGAGACAGATTGATCAATCGGCTCCACACATTTGCTAATAGAGAACTAATTTATTTAATAAAAAAAGCTACAACAGAAGACGACGAGGGCCATAACAGAAATAGAGCACCATGATTACTACGTTTTACAGACTCAATATGAGGACTCTATCTGTGATACATAAATACTACAGCACAAGAACGAAGCTCATGCATTAAAATAGAATCAGAACCAAGCTCTACTATAAAAAGTATACAGCAGCACCCAAGCTCATGCCATAAATACTACAGCCAGACAAAGGTCATGCCACAACAACTACAGCAGCGAAAGCAGACCAAGCTCAGGCCTACAAATACTACAGCAGAACCAAGCTCATGCCACAATACTCGCAGCAGAACCACGCTCATACCTTACAAACCTAAAGTAGCAAATACCAAGTCTCTGATCAGCTTCATTAAAATATACAGCGAAAAAGCTCTCCATGCCATAAACTACACAGCAAAAAGAACCAAGACTCATTGCCCATACATACTTACACAGCAGATACCCGAAGAAAACAACGATCATGGTCCATAAGTACTACCGCAGATAAACCAAGCGTCATTGCCATAATGTTACAGCAGGCAACCAAGCTCACTGCTAGTTACTACATGCTACCTACTCACGCCATAAGACATTAAGCTAATTCATTGCCAGTAAAGTATACCGCAGAAACAAGATCATGCCTATAAATACAGAGAGTGAAGCCAGCACTAGCAGAGAAACCAAGCTACATGCCATATAGATAAGAAGAAGCCGCGTATGCATACTAATCATGTCTGAAATATACAGCCTAGGACCAAGCTCTCATAACTAAACTACAGTAGACACACAAGCTTACATACCATAAATAAACATACAGCAGATTAATCTAGACCATAAATTACTAACATCAGAACCAGATCAGACTCTAACCGATAATACTAAAGCATAATTAATCTGATACCATAAATATAACTAGCAGAATTAATCTGAAACCATAAATACTACAGAATGAATAGCCACTCGCCTATACCATTAGATACACGCATCATTAATCTGTACATAGTCGACATAGCGTACACTATACTGTACAGCAGTAAAGTCAGAAGATAGCTAGCAATAACCAACTCTCATAAAAATCACATCAGCAGAACCAATAGCATCATGCCACAAATACTCTGCAGAAACCCAACGCTCACTACCACACAAAAATACCTTAGCAGAACCAAGCCTCAATCGACACAAACAAACTCAGCATAATACGCAGCAACACAAGTCTCATGCCACAGAATACTACAGACAGAACCAAGGTCTGCCATAAAGTCTCACATCAGAACCAATCATGCCAATAATGCTATCAGAAACAACCAGCTATCATAAATCGTTACACGCCGAACCAGCCTCATGCATAAAGTTACTATAAGACAGCAAGAACCAAGCTCATGCCATAAAGCTTTCTAGCAGAACAGCCCATCATTTGCAACCAAGCTCTATGCCATAATGCTACAGCTTACAGACCAGCTCGCATGCCATAAATGTATCAGCCCAGTAATCCACCAAGCTCATGCCAAAGACTGCGATGCAGAACCATAGTTCATGCCATAATGTACTAGCAGCACCAAGCATGCAGATACGCAAAAAGCTATACTGCAAACTCAGCAATCAACTAAACATATGACCACATACCAATCTCATCTAACAACCATAGGCAAACCACGCTCATGACCATCAAAGTTGTTACAGCAGAAACCAACCTCACTGCCATGAAGATCACAGGAACCAAGTCATCATGCCTAATCTACAGCAGATAACAAGTCATGCATAAATACTAACAGCAGAACCAAGCTCATAGCCATAATATATACCAGAAGAAACACAGCTACACACTATAACTAATACTACAGCAGAATCAAAGCTCATGTATAAATACTATACGTCGCAGCACCAAGCTCATACCGTAACTTCTAAAGCAGCACCAAACTCATGCCAGAATACTACAGGAGGACCAAGCTCATGCCATCTCTACACAGCAGAACACCATAATTGCGCTGTGACGGGCATAATAGGTCACAGCCAGAACCAAGCCTCATGCCATAACATACTACAGATCAGAGACCACTCACACGCACCATCGCACAGTAACATACTAGCCGCAGCCCCAAGGTCCGTATTTGTCGTCTTTCCATTAGGAAATGGACAGGCGTTGTCCGAGAGGTCAGACCAAAGCGCCTGCATATAATAGAAAGAATAGCCGCAGCGCCCAGCTCATTCAATCAAGAAAGCTACAGGCAGAACACTAGACCAGCTCCTGCGCAACCCATAACTACTCCCAAAGCAGACACCGCAGTACAAGTTTTGCCCAAAATTGAGTGCCGGCCCGTCAGCCGCGTCTCTTGATCATGTACACCTGTGAAAGCCCGACGTGGGATATCTGTCCTGGTATGACATGCTGTCTTCTATTATTTAAGAATACGTACATATGTACGTATTCTTAAATAATAGAAGACAGCATGTCATACCAGGACAGATATCCCACGTCGGGCTTTCACAGGTGTACATGATCAAGAGACTGGAACATCTTGGCCTGACGCTTCTATCGTAATCTCCAAAATTGTATGTATTCTTAAATAATAGATAGATAGATAGATAGATAGATAGATAGATGTATACAGACAGTCCCCGGGTTACATACAAGATAGGGTCTGTAGGTTTGTTCTTAAGTTGAGTTTGTATGTAAGTCGGAACTGTATATTTTATCAATGTAGTCCCAGCCAGAACTTTTTTGGTTTCTGTGAAAATTGGATTTTAAAAATGTTGGGTTGTCATAAGAATCAATATTAACACTAAAGCTTCATTACAGACACCTGTGATAACTGTTACAGCTGTTTATTGTGGCCTAGGACTAAAGTACAATAAATTACCAACAGCCAGAGGTCCGTTTGTAACTATGGGTCGTATGTAAGTCGAGTGTTCTTAAGTAGGGGACCGCCTGTAGATAGATATGAGATAGATAGATAGATAGATAGATAGATAGATAGATAGATAGATAGATAGATAGATAGATAGATAGATAGATAGATAGATAGATAGATAGATATGAGATAGATAAATGACAGGTGATAGATAGATATGAGATAGATAGATAGATAGATAGATAGATAGATAGATAGATAGATAGATAGATAATAGATAGATAGATAGATGGCGGCTCTGTCGCTTCTGCCGTGCTGGAGACCTGAAGTTTCAATCATAGAAGATGCAATATGGATGCCCCAGTAGTCACTTTAATATGGAAGTCGTCTCCATGGATGCCTCCCATGTCGTCCCTTTATCAAAAAGAGCTGTGTCAGGCTAATTTTCGGGGTGTTTCACCAGATGTTATGGACTTGGTCAATATGTCGCCACCATGCTTTGTTATGCGGCTAATATACCAGTCAACCTTTTGTTCACATAGGAAATCATTTCAGCGCTTCTTTCTCACCTCCTTTGGTGAAACCTGAGTTCCATTTAGGGTAGTCGCCATGACCACTCTCTAGCCTGCTGCCGCTGCCTCTGCATGCCGTCCCCTATAGGTCAGGGTCAATTATTGGATGTTTTAGATGCTATTAGCTTCATTCGGTCACTCTGTCATGGCCATGCTGTTGCCCAATTTGTCATAATGGTGCGATTAAGCAGCCTCAGAGGCATCTGCATGCTGGCCCTGCTGTTCCTGTCCATTTCCGTGGTGTTTCCATCCTTTTCTGAGGTTCCCGGTGTTTGCGCATGCTTTCCTGTGCAAGACCTTAGGTCCCCTGAAAAATGCTGAGTCTCCCATTGACTTCAATGGGGTTCGTTATTCGAGACGAGCACTGAGCATCGGAAAGTTTTGTCTCGATTAACGAGTACCGAGCATTTTAAGTTGGCTCGCTCATCTCTAGTTGACATCTGTGCATTTCAACTGAGGATGAATGATGAGTGTTATTTTATTGTCTCAATTTACATTCTGTCTTACTGTCTGAACACTGCTTATCCCCATCCGGCTGTGCTTAATTGATTAGGTAGGTAGTTGGAGAGTTATTTTCTCTTTATTGCCCCAATAAGATATGAGATACATGCATAAGTTTTGGAAAGGCATGATTCATCTCCAAATACAAAGTTAAGTTAGAAGTTGTCAATGTTGCGAGGCAAAAACGAGTAGGACGGTTGTGGAGGGGAGATGAGCAGCTCCGAGTATTAGAGCGTTCAGTAGCACAATCAGACACAAAATCAAACACAAGCAAAATTATACTAGGGTGTCAGTAGGGCACTTTCATTATGTCTGGTGGTCACGCACTCTTTCACATGTCGCCCAAAATAATAGAGAAATCAGAAAGAGGCCATTCCCATGGATGACAAAGTTAATCAGTAGAATGACATCCAAGCTCAGAGGGACTCATTATACTAATCCTATGGGATCAAAGCTAATAAATATGACTTGTGAGAATACTAATCGCTCCTGGCATTCTGGGAAACATCTGGCTATGGACGCTTCTCTATCATAATCTCCAAAATTGTATGTATTCTTAAATAATCGGAGAGATAGATAGATAGATAAAGATAGATAGATAGATAGATAGAATAGACTCCGACGATAGATAGTAGATAGATAGATAGATATGAGATAGATGATAGATAGATAGATAGATAGATAGCTAGGAAGATAGATGATAGATAAGATGATAGATAGCTAGATATGAGATAGATAGATAGATAGATAGATAGATAGATGATAGATAGATAGATAGATGATATGAGATAGATAGATATGAAAAATAGATAGATGTATATACAGGCAGTCCACGGGTTACCATACAAGATAGGGTCTGTAGGTTTGTTCTTACGTGAGTTGTATGAAAGTCGGAACTGTACATTTTATCATTGCCAATCACAGCCAGAACTTTTTGGTTTATGTGGGAAAAAGTTGGATTTTAAAAGATGTGGGGTGTCAATAGAATCAAATTAAACACTAAAGCTTCATACAGACACATTTGATAACTGTACAGCTGATTATTGTAGCTAGGACCCTAAAGTACAATAACTTACAATATCAGAGGTCGTTTGTAAATATGGGTCGTATGTACGTCCGAGTGTCTTAAAGCTAGGGGACCGCCCGCCTGTGTTGTAGATAGATATGAGATAGATAGATAATAGGATAGAGAGTAGATAGATAGATAGAAGATGATGATAGCTAGAATGAGATAGATAGATAGAATAGATAGATAGGAATAGATAGATAGATAGATAGAAGATAGATAGATGAAGATAGATAGAGAGATAGATAGATAGATAGATTAGATAGAGATAGATAAGATAGATAGATAGATAGATAATAGATAGATAGATAGATAGATATGATATTAGAGATAGATAGATAGATAGATCGAGAGATAGATAGATAGTAGATAGATAGATATGAGATAGAAGATGGACAGCGTGATAGTAGATAGCTAGATAGCTAGATAGCTAGTAGGTAGATTCGATAGATTGAGTGAGATATGAGATAGATAAATAGGAAATAGATAGATAGATAGATAGATAGATAGATAGATAGATAAATAGGAAATAGATAGATAGATAGATAGACAAGGAAAGTCCAAACAGCACACGAAGAAGGTAATTAGTTGTGGGTGGAGGCTCAATAGGACTAGGCCTAAAGTCCTTTAAAGTAGAAAAACAAAAGTAGGCAGCACTCCAAGTCATGCAATATTCAGTGACCTAAGTGTTCTTTTATTCCATGGGCCACATTTATCACTTGTTTTTTCTGTTGTTTTGGCGCCTTTTCGTTTAGGCGCACCGTTTTTGCGCCATTTTTGCGATTAAACGTCAAATTAGCCGCGCAGCTAAAATAACCACCTTTCCCTCATCTATCGTTCAATTCCAATTCATCACGTGCGACTTTTGCATTTAGGCGCAAAAACGGGCGCAAAAACACTCCAGCCCGAAGGTGGCGTTATCTGAGAAGAAAGCACTGAGCCCCTTTGCAGAACAGCTCATTTCTAGCAGCAGAGCTCAGCCAGACACTGGAACATATAATAGATACAATTAGATACATTACAGACAGGAGCTGCAGACTCTATTTACACTTCATCACCTTCTATTTACAAAATATTCTGCAAAACGCTGAGCTCACAGCAAGAGCAAAAGAAGTTTGCAAAAGTTTGCACAAGTTTGCAGAAGCTTGCAGAATGTTGCAGATACTACAAACAAGTGTCCCCCATGTAATTCTGCACAGTGTCTGAGGGGGATACTGTGCAGAATTACATGGGTGCAGCAGGAGACCAGCATTGGGGGATCCCCTCCAGGAGAAGCCCCTGCTGAGGAGGTCACTGGGTGCAGGGTGTCACACACCTGGGTGCTGCTGTGAGTGTTATCTTCATTCTGGGCTGTGGGAGAAGCAGAGAGGAGCTTGTAGCAGGATCACATGTAACTGCCTGAATCTAACATTGCGCCTAAATTGCGCCTAAACTGTGTTACAGTAAAGTGATTAATAAGAGGCAGAAAATATACTTATCACAGATGGTTGTAGCTTGTGATAATTCTGGCAAAACAGTGCGCCCGAATTTAGGCGCAACTACTACACTCAGGCGCACAAAAGTGATAAATGTGGCCCCATGTTCATAAGGTACAACAAAGTGCAGCAACGTTTCAGCTCCACGGGAACCTTTTTCAAGCTTCAAGAAGAAGGTGAACTCTGGTGGACCTGAGCGGGGAAGCGACACATGCAGGATATCGGGGGCACGATCTTAGTGAATCACGGCACAGTGCATTATTAGCGGACAATGCACTTTCGGTGAACTCCTTGGATGGGTAAGTAAATGTGCTCCATTGGTACGGTGAACAATGGAAAAAAATAAGCTGCAAATTCTAAACGAGGATTCGTGATTTTATTGTCCTCCACCCAGAAATAATTCTCAAAAATCTCATCAATGTGTATGATTGTAGCTTCGAAAAAAAATTAAAATTATTTAATTGCGACTCCTTTCTGTTTTAACCCCTGTGTTAACAAACTTCCTAAAAGTTCTTGTACAATTGTTAAGGGGTATAGTTTCATTAATTGGAAATTTCCGGGGTATTACTGTTATTAAGACCTCTTAAAGCCACTTCAAAGTTAAAAATTAAGTTTTGGTGGTTTTCATGAAAATGGGCAAAATCGCACGTAAAGTTTTAGGCCTCATAATATCCTAGAAAAATAAGAGGACATAAAAAAGAATCAGGCCAACATGAAGCAGACATTCGGTAAATGTTTGTTATCATGTTATTCGGGTGGTATGACTGTCATTCTGGAAAGCAGAAAATTTTGAACTTTGTAAATGGAGAACTTTTTGAAATTTGATTCATTGTCCCATTTTTTTGGTAGCTAAATGCAAAACATGTCGCCCAAATTTTTCAAATAACATAAAGTGTAATGTATTATGAGAAAATGATCTCAAAACCCCCTGGATATGTTAAAGCGTTCCAAAGTTGTAACCACTTATAGATTCTATAAACAGGCCCTGACCACGAAGGTGAAAGCTGAATTCGGAGTCAGGGGGTTAACTTATTCATTTTCAAGCATTATTCGATTTTTAAAACCCTTTTTAGGTTCGGACTGGGGTACTGAACCCCCACCAGTGACACCCGTGATTGGGCTCACTGGCACTAACATGGCACCAACATTTTGGGGAGGATTGAGCAGTGGTGATCCTCCCCAAAATGATGGCGGCCTGCATTAAATTGCTGCTGGTGACTTTGCCAGCCCCAATCACAGGTGTTAGCAGTGGAGGGGGTTGAGCCAAATCTTTTATTTATGAGTTTGTATTAGAATGGAATTTGCATTTACAGGCAGTCCCCTACTTAAGAACACTCGACTTACATACGACCCCTAGTTACAAACGGACCTCTGGATATTGGTAATTTATTGTACTTTAGTCCTAGGCTACAATGCTCAGCTATAACAGTTATCACTGGTGTCTGTAATGAAGCTTTAGTGTTAATATCGATTCTTATGACAACCCAACATTTTTAAAATCCAATTGTCACAGAGACCAAAAAAGTTCTGGCTGGGATTACAATGATAAAATATACAGTTCCGACTTACATACAAACTCAACTTAAGAACAAACCTACAGACCCTATCTTGAATGTAACCCGGGGACTGCCTGTATTAAAACCATATTTCAATTGAAGAGATTCTGGTTGGCTTGGTAGATATTTTATTTTTTTGCCGCATAGTTATGAACATGCAGCCATCTCTCTTGTTTCAAATCATCCAGAGGTGAGAATTCCTATTTTCACTTTATTAAACATCTGAATTGGGGCACCAAATGAATGATTAGGTAAAAGATTTGTAGCATAACGGTCCATGGTCTTTCCATTACTGGAGTACAGGCGGTCCCCAACTTAAGAACACCCGACTTACAGACCACCCCTAGTTACAAACAGACCTCTGGATTTTGGTAATTTATTGTACTTTAGCCTTAGGCTACAATAATCAGCTATAACAGTTATCACAGGCGTCTGCAATTAAGATTTGTTATTAAAGGGGTATTCTCATCTGGGCACTCACATTCAGTTTGATAAATCTGCCATATATAAACATTTCTTCAATTAGATGTTATTAAAAAAAATGTTCCTGTGTGAAGATAATTTCTCATAAATGTAGTCATATGGTCCCTTAGAAACGAGATAGCTTCCTCGCATACGGCCACCTCTGCTGGAGTGATTGCACAAAGACACAAAAAGTTTTTGTATATGAAATGTTACTGCATGTCGCACAGCCGTCCTGTGGTAATGGAGGCTGAATCCAGGTGCTCAGGCAGGACTCAATAGCGCATGTCTGGCCACCGCTACCAGAGTGTGACGTGGTCGTAACCGAGGAAGCTATCTTGTTTCTAAGGGACAACATGGCTATGTTTATGAGAAATTATCTTCACACAGGAACAATTTTTTTAATAACATCCAATTGAAGAAATTTTTATATATGGAAGATTAGTGAAACTGAATGTGAATGCCCAGACGAGAATACCCCTTTAATCCTGGTTCTTATGCTAACCCAACATTTTTGAAATCCAATTGTCACAGAGACCAAAAAAATTCTGTCTGAGATTACAATAATAAAGTATACAGTTCCAACTTACATACAAATTCAACTTAAGAACAAACCTACAGAACCTATCTTGTATGTAACCCGGGGACTGCCTGTATTCGATAGTAGGAGGTCCTCCTTGTCTTCTATAACCGGTCAACATGTCTACCACTGGCTCCACCTCTCTTCCTCCATGTTAGTGGAGTAAGGAACTGGAAGGTTTGAGAAAACTTGAACTACTGATATCCTAGGATATACATAGAGGCTAGAGATACAAGCTAAAGCTAAGATTCTGATCTTCAAAATCGACCCCAACCACTACAGTAAGAAAAGATTCAAGCCGCACTATCAAAACCCCAACCTCTAGTTAGAAGGATATTCTTCTTCATGGTTGTTGAAGTTTTGCCATTTCAGAATTTATATCCTTGGTAGACATTGGTAAAAAAAAGAATGACTATTGTGTATTTTATACCCAGCAGAATGGTAAAAAAAATCCAAGGAACATGGTGGGATAATGATGACTCTTCTTAGAGGACCTCACTTACCTTTGCTAACAAGCAACCATTATTGTTCCATGATCTACAGAAATGACAGGTGGAAATCATACAATGTATTTTGACTTCATCATTGTTGGGTTTTCCAATTTTCCTTCCCTTCAGGTTCCTTTTGTTTTCTTTTTTCTCTTGTCTCACATGGTCACGTTGGTGGCCAATCTCTTCCTCATTGCTCTCATTGCCTTAGGTAATTTGCTAGTGAACCCCATGTACTTCTTCTTGTGTAACCTGGCTTTTTTGGACATTACCTACACATCTGTCACTTCTCCAAAGTTACTATGTATCTTCATCACATCCAGTGGTGTCATTTCCCACTGGGAATGTATACTCCAGTATACTTTATTTGTTGCTTTTACATCCGTTGAGTACTTCCTCCTCACCATCATGTCTTACGATCGTTATGTGGCAGTCTGCAGACCTCTACACTATCATATGGTCCTCAACAGGAGGTTTTGTCATGTAGCCTCCTCAACGATCTGGCTTTGTGGTTTCATCTTCTGTTTACCTATATCCATCACTACGTCTCGAAATGTCTACTGCTCTTCCAATGTCATTAATCACTATTTTTGTGACATCTCTGTGTTGCTAGAACTTTCCTGTAGCAGTACAACCCTTACCCAGAACATCATATTGTTTGAAGGAGCTTTGTTCTTTACCTCCTGTTTCTTGCCTACAATAATCTCTTATGTCTTCATAATGAATACTGTGTCAAAGATAAACATTTTGGGTGGGAAACGCAAAACCTTCTCCACCTGCGCCTCCCATCTTACCACAGTTATTCTGTTCTATTCAGTGATTTTCACTCTCTATATTGTGCCGAGGGCTTCAGTGACCCAGAACCAACGCAAGGTCATAAGTGTCCTTTATTCCAATGTCATCCCCATGCTGAATCCCCTCGTGTACAGCTTAAGGAACAAAGATGTCTGGAGAGCCTGGAAGACTGTTTTAAATCAGAAGTTATTAGTTTCCCAATTTTAAATATAAGAAAGTAATTTCTGTGCAATTAGAACATCACTTTGGTCCTTGGTCCTGCTCTTTTTCTTCTTCTTGTTCTTCTGGGGGTGCCCATAAGAAGCTGTTTTTGTATGAAAGCAGCCATGCTTCTATACCCCCCAAAAAAACCTTTAAAGCCAACAACACCTCCATATTGGCGTCCCGGAGCTACTTTATTTTCCCCTTTCTTTAGTTTTTTTGCCACAATTAATCTGTGTTGAATTTTCACCAGTGTTTAAATTTGATGGACCTTCATGTCGGAGAGCCACTGATGTGGAGAGCATGTTTGAGGAGCTCTGTCAGCTGGCCTCTGCTTTCTTGTGGTGTATGTGAACTTTTGGCAATCCTCATCACCTTTTCGATGTGGAAACAATTTCTATTCTACAATTTCTACAATCTCTTTGGGGAATACCTTGGTACCCATTGTCTTAGGTCTGTCATGTTCTCATAACCTATGGTGAATAATAGGCATTGTGAACGTTAGTTGAGGCTCATGCTGAGGGGTGGTTTTCCTTTGCTTATCTCTTTTTTTTGTATTATACATTTTTAGGGTGGCCTACTTGGTTTGTAGTCATTATTTATTTGGGGGTACTAGTGTTTTGTCCTCCTTCCTTCAAAACTAATCTGAGTACTCACACATGGGAGGGAGAAGTGTTCCTCGCACAGTAAAGAACCTGTGGAGCTCTGGTAACTACCTGCAGGGCCCCTAATGCTTAAAAAAATCATTTTAAATGTCTGTGGTTTTCTTGCTGATTTTGATGCTAGATTTTCTTAAGGTTATTTATGTACTGTCACGGTTACACCTGCGATCCTCGGTACGGATTGAGGGTACCTGTGTACCTGTGCCTGCTGGCCGCGGTCCCCGCTCCCTAGCTCTCACTTACCTCTCCTGGCTCGGCCTGCACTCTTGCTCCCAGCGTGTAGGCCCATGCCTCCTTCCATGCAGTTGCGTGCTCCTGCCACTAGAGGGGGCGGCCACTGACTTCTCTCCCCCTTAAGGGCCAGCGTCCTCCTATTGGCTCTGGCATTCCTGGTCGGCTATATAGCCTGGCGACTCCCAGCATCCCTGGCCGGATCTTCAGGTCCTGTTACTGAAGAGAAAGCCCTTTCGTGTTCCCGAGCGTTTCCAGACCCTCTGTGGATTCTGTGTGATTCCCTGTTTCCGTGGGTGTTCCCGTGTTCCTGGTTTCCTGTGTTCCCTTGTTCGTGGTATCCTATAGTGGTCTCTTACCTGTGGCTGCTAAGGTTGTTATCTCCCGCGGTGGTCCAGGGAGTCCACTGTTTATCCCCCGAGATTGTGACATGTACTTTTGACTTTATGAAATTAAGCGTAAGGGCTCTTGGGGGCTTTACCCCTTCCTCTGAAAGCCCTTGTAATCGCCCCCATGCTCCCCCTTCCATCTGCCGCTGTAATATTATGGTAGCACACGAGCTATATTTCCGTGACTTTTGCTTGTTCCGTGGTCTCTTCTTCTTTGCCCGCTAATTTTTAATTTTTGGGGGATTTGCGCCACTGGGACCTGATTTAGCAGGGATCGTGTCAGATTTTGGTGCAGGGGGAGAAGTGGGAGAGGGCAGCGGAGTAGAGGAGAGCTGGAAAATAAACAAAAAAGAAATAAAAGGAAGGGGATTCGGAGACTCATCGCAAAGACCGGGGGGGGGCAGCAACCGGAATGCATCCAATGATTGGACAGAGCGCGGGATTAAGATTAAAATAGTGTCGCAAAAGCAATGCACTTACATGTACCAGAGAGATGTGAACTCGGATAGCGATGGGGGGGAACACACATGCAGGATGCGGCACAGATTAGCGAATCGGCCTGTGCATTATCGTCGCACATGCACTTTGGGAACTCCGAAGGACTCGGGTAAGTAATGTGCCCAGTAATCCAGCACGATCTCACAGTAAATCCAGTATGGGTGTGCCTACAGCGAAGGGGCTGAGTTACGGTGTGTCAAGGGCAACTGATGTGTGTTAAAGCAGGACATGATAGAGTCAGGTTTGACTTATATCTGTGAAATGCTGCATGCATACAGTGAATTAGATAATGTTTATTTTGATGTGCTGAGTATATATAAGAAACTTGTCTTCGTGGGAATATCCCTTTACACAGATCGGGACATCATCATTGTCCGCCAGTGACACAACATCAGCCTCAGCGGCACAGAGTAGGAAAAATGCAATCCGAATCTGGAGGATGGTTAAAATAATCCGGGGTCAAGTTAAAAAGCTTGTGTTCCTCAGAAATGAGGAAGAGGGGGAGTGAGTGAGTTAGGGGAGATGGTAGAGAGTAACTCTGCTGAAGAGAAATTCAAGCAAGGGGGGAGATGATGAGCTGAGGGAGACGTTGGAGCACAAACACGTCCTTTTTGACTTGGTTGGTCGGCTGGCAAGGCTTTTTTGCTACATGATCTATAAAGACATGAGCTACAGGTCTGTGTAATAAAAACTGAATCGGAAACTGTGGGAGCCAAGGTTCAATTGGAGAGCCAGTTCTGGCAGGAGGATTATGCTAACTTGAATTTTGGGCAATCAATTCCTGGGGGTAGGAATTAGATTGATACATGTTGTGTCCTCACCCCCTTCAATTCCTTTCGCACCCCTGACTGAACCCTCTGACACGCTTCTGCAGAATTGCACACTTTATTTAGGGCTTCAACTATTATTTCAAATAATTTGTTGTGGCCCCATATAGTGTGTAGACAAACAAATGGGGCACATTTACTAATAACAGTGCAGTGTGTAGTATGTGCAGCTTGCCGTGTAGTCTGCAGGGGAACCAAATTCAGGACTCCCACTTTGTTTTTGGTGCAACTTTAACATGGGCGTGGTACACTATATCTGTCGGACTTTCGTGAAAAATAGTGCAGCCGTGACACAGAATGGTCAATGCTACAAAATTTGTGGGGCAGACACTTCTTAAATTCCTGGGTAAGTAGTTGCACTATGTGAATGTGCTAAAGTCCGACAGAGAACTGGCGCACAGAGCATAGTAAATGTGCCCCCAAGTTTCCCATCAGATCCAAATAAATTAATTGCTTCATCTCTAAAATGAACTGTGGATTATTCCTCTGTCCACACAACATGCTCCTTACCAGAGGTGAGTGAAGCCATTTGATTCTTTCTGCTAATGAACGGTTTGATCACTGCAGAGTTCAGTCCACATGCTATTAAACATTGTGACCCTGTATGACGAGGCAGACCCTTACCCTTTCAGTACCGAGTTAGTGAGCAAGCCCAGGTGCAATGATGAAACGACTACCCATGGAGATTTCCGCATTCATCTGTCCTCTATTGCAACAGCCTTCTTGGGGACAAGATGTTTTAGAGAGGCTATTATAGAATTCAAAGCGTGGAAAGACCAACTCTTTGCTATGGTGTGTTTAGGGTCGCCCCTTTCACCTTCATCTGGACAACCTTGCTGCCGCACGCGTTTTCAGTCACTTTGAACAGCCAAACATTTTTGCAAAGTCAGTGAACAACTGGAAAGTGCTAGATTAACAACACAATAACTTGCAGGTATCTGAAAGTGTACTGCTGAATTTTGATCAGTGCGTTTTACAATTATGTCATTTACATTTTATTCTGTGCTTTAGAAAATATACAATTTATAAAACAAACTTAAAACCGCGTCGGCTGTGGTGTTTGGAGAGGGATCACGGGATGAGCCCTCTCCATAGCCAGCGAGTGTTTTCTGCATATGCAGCAATACCTACCGGTAGCAACCCGCAATCACAAGTGGAATTAAAAAGCTGGAGTTGACACGTTGGCTCAGAAACTCGCTCCCCGTGACGTCATCTGGAATTGGTGATCCGTTGCTATGACACCCTCGGGTCACACGAAGACCAAAGGCTGTCTCGTTTTAACACATTTATTAAAATGTGCGATTTGCACATTGTAATAGATGATGTGGAATTCCCTTTAATTGCTGATCATGGACCCCCACAGATTGGACCCCTCTATCTCTGTCAGACTAATGACGCAGATGGCCGCGCATGACCGTTCTTCTTCCATTAATCTCTATGGAGCTGATGGAAATTTCCGAGCGCCGCACTCACCGATCTCCGTCATCTACTAGAATTTACCGTATGGAGCAGAAGGGTCATGCACGCCGTCGTGCTCCATTAATCTGACACAGCCACAAGGGAAAATCCCTTTAATAAATGTGGACCAATGACTTGATATTAAGGAAGTTCTGCGTTGTTCTCTAATTTTGATCTTCAGTGCATGTGAGTCTCCACACTTCATCCAATTCGGCTGTAGTATTCAATTTGCCCACCAGGTGTCTCTACAGATACACTGCATTTCATTCTTAACAATCCACAGACCTGCATTTCGTATAAAAATAAGTCATTTCTATTGTTTTATGTCTCTACGCAGTGAAATACACAGTATTTCTTCTTTACTATTTGGAAATAGCCTTGAAAAACTGACATTTTTCTTAGACCCTCTTATAGTGAAACAGTTTATGAAGTGTTTGAGACTGGGTCTTAATTCTCTGTAGCATAAAACTGTCTAATCTAAGTTTACACCTTCTGTTAGTTGGCTTCAATTGCTGTTTTCCGGACCTCTAACAACGGATCAATGAGCAATTTGGGGAGGTGAATGTGGCATCATCCACATGACATCTGATTATGCAGATCCGCAAAGGGTCAGAATAGAGCTGCTACATTCTCCTCACATGGATCTGTTAAAACTCACAAAGCCATTGAATGAATCCACAATGTCATCCGCTAAAAAAAACGTGAGCAAGTAATCGAAATATATTACCGAAAAATAAGATTGTGAGACGCAACTTTTGTAGAGGCCAAAGCCAAATTCCATCAGATTTCATTGAGAAGATTGATCAATCTGGCTCCACATTTGCTAATAGAGAACTAATTTATTTAATAAAAAAAGCTACACAAGAACGAGAGGCCATAACAGAAATAGAGCACCATGATTACTACAGTTTTACAGATCATATGAGGACTCTATCTGTGATACTAATATACAGCACAAGAACGAAGCTCAGTGCATTAAAAATAGAATCAGAACCAGCTCATACTAAAAGTACAGCAGCACCAAGCTCATGCCATAAATACTACAGCAAACAAGGTCATGCCACAAAACCTACAGCAACCAAGCTCAGGGCCACAATACTACAGCAGAACCAAGCTCATGCGCCACAAATACTGCAGCAGAACTAACCAAGCTCATACCACAAATACTACAGCAGAACCAGCTCACATGCCATAATAATACAGCAGAACAAAGCTCATGCCATAAATACTACAGCAGAACCAAGCTCATGCCATAAATACTACAAGCAGAACAACAAGCTCATGCATAAGTACTCACCGCAGAACCAAGCTCATGCCATAAATGTTACACAGCAGAACCAAGCTCATGCATAAGTCTACAGCAGAACCAGCTCATGCCATAAGTAATCAGCAGAAACAAATTCATGCCATAAATACTACAGCAGACCAAGCTCATGCCTAAGTACTACAGGCAGAACCAAGCTCATGCCATATATACACATAGAAAGAACCAAGCTCATGCCATAAATACTACAGCAGGACCAAGCTCTACCATAATACTACAGCAGAACCAAGCTCAATCCATAATACTACAGCAAATTAATCTGATAACCATAAATCACATCAGAACCAAGCTATTACCATAGATAATACAGCATAATTAATCTGATACCATAAATACTCAGCAGATTAATCTGAACCATAAATACATACAGAAGAACCAAGCTCTTACCATAGATTACAAGCATAATTAATCTGATACCATAGATAATACAGGCAGAACCAAGCTCATACCATAAATACTACCGCAGAACAACAGCTCATGCCACAAATCCTACAGCAGAACCAACCTCATACCCACAATAATACAGCAGAACCAAGCTCATGCCACAAATACTATAGCAGAACCAAGCTCATACCACAATATTACGCAAACCAAGCTCATGCCATAAGTACCACAACAAACCAAGCTCATGCCATAAATACTACAGCAGAACCAAGCTCATGCCATAAATACTACAGCAGAACCAAGCTCATGCCATAAGTACTACAGCAGAACCAAGCTCATGCCATAAATGCTACAGCAGAACCAAGCTCATGCCATAAATGTTACAGCAGAACCAAGCTCATGCCATAAGACTACCAGCAGAAACCAAGCTCATGCATAAATGCCTACAGCAGCAACAGCCCTACCATAAAGTCTCATCAGAACCAAGCTCATGCCATATGCTACAGTCAGAACCAAGCTCATGCCATAAATGTACAGCAGAACCAAGCTCAATGCCATAAGTACTACAGCAGAACCAAGCTCATGCATAATGCTACAGCAGACACCAAGCTCATGCAAAATAACTACGCAAAGCTCATAAACAATACTACAGCAATAATCAGCTAATACCATAAATACTACAGCAGTACCAAGCTCATGCTATAAATACTATAGCAGAACCAAGCTCATACCGTAAATTCTAAAGCAGCACCAAACTCATGCCAGAAATACTACAGGAGGACCAAGCTCATGCCATAATTACTACAGCAGAACCAAGCTGATGCCATAAATACTACAGCAGAACCAAGCTCATGCCATAAATACTACAGAAGAACCAAGCACATGCCATAAATACTACAGCAGAACCAAGCTCATGTCATAAATATTACAGCAGCACCAAGCTCATGCAATAATAAACACTACAGCAGAACCAAGCTCATTCAATAAAAACTACAGCAGAACAAAGCTCATGCCATAAATACTACAGCAGAACCAAGCTCTTACCATTATTACAACAGCAGGACCAAGCTCATACCATAAATAGTACAGCAGAACCAAGCTCATGCCATAAATATTACAGCAGAACCAAGCTCATGTCATAAATATTACAGCAGAACAAAGCTCATGCAATAATAAATACTACATCAGAACCAAGCTCATGCCATAAATACTACAGCAGAACAAAGCTAATGCCATATATACTACAGGAGCACCAAGCACATACCATAAATACTAAATCAGAACAAAGCTCATGCAGCCATGAATCTACGCAGTACCAAGCTCATACCCATAAAACCTAAAGCAGAACAGCTCTACCATAAATACTACAAGCAGAACAAGCTCATAACCATAATACACATAGAACCAACTCATGCCATGTATACTACAGAAGAACCAAGCTCATGCCATAAATACTACAGCAGAACCAAGCTTATGCTATAAATACTACAGCAGGACCAAGCTCATACCATAAATACTACAGCAGAACCAAGCTCATTCAATAAAAACTACAGCAGAACAAAGCTTATGCCATAAATACTACAGCAGAACCAAGCTCTTACCATTAATACAACAGCAGGACCAAGCTCATACCATAAATAGTACAGCAGAACCAAGCTCATGCCATAAATATTACAGCAGAACCAAGCTCATGTCATAAATATTACAGCAGAACCAAGCTCATGCCATAAATATTACAGCAGAACCAAGCTCATGTCATAAATATTACAGCAGAACCAAGCTCATGCCATATATACTACAGGAGCACCAAGCACATACCATAAATACTAAATCAGAACAAAGCTCATGCCATGAATACTACAGCAGTACCAAGCTCATACCATAAACACTAAAGCAGAACAAAGCAAATACCATAAATACTACAGCAGAACCAATTCAAATACCATAATACTACAAGCAAACCAAGCCATACATAAATACACTACAGAAGGGACCAGCTCATGCCATAAATACTACAGCAGAACCAAGCTCATGCCATAAATACTACAGAAGAACCAAGCTCATGCCATAAATTCTACAGAAGAACCAAGCTCATGTCATAAATACGGCAGCAGAGCCAAGCTCATGCAATAATAAACACTACAGCAGAACCAAGCTTATGCTATAAGTACTACAGCAGAACCAAGCTTATGCCATAAATAAATACTACAGCAGAACCAAGCTCATGGCATAAATACTACAGCAGAACCAAGCTCATACCATAAATGCTACAGCAGAACTAAGCTCATGCCATAAATACTACAGCAGAACCAAGCTTATGCCAAAAATACTACAGCAGAACCAAGCTCATGCCATAAATCTAACAGCAGGACCAAGCTCATGCCATAAATACTACGGCAGAACCAAGCTCATGCCATAAATACTACAGCAGAACCAAGCTCATGCCATAATTATTACAGCAGAACCAAGCTCATGCCATAAATACTACAGCAGTACCAAGCTCCTACCATAAATACAACAGCAGCATTAAGTTCATACCAAAATACTACAGCAGCACCAATCTCATACCGTAAATACTACAGCAGAACCAAGCTCAGACCAAAAATCTACACAGCAGTACCAGCTCATAACCAAAATACTACAACAGAACCAAGCTCTTCCATGAATACTACAGCAAACCAGCTCATACCATGAATAACACCGCAGAACCAAGCTCATGCCATAAATCCTACAGCGTAACCAGCGCTCATACCATAAATACTACAGCAGAATAAAGCTCATCTCAAAAATACTACAGCAGAACCAAGCTCATGCAATAATAAATACTACAACAGAACCAAGCTTATGCTATAAATACTACAACAGCACCAAGCTCATGCCATACATACTACAGCAGAACCAAGCTCATGCCATAAACAATACAGCAGAACCAAGCTCATGCAATAATAAATACTACAACAGAACCAAGCTTATGCTTATAATCTACATGCAGGCCCCAGCTCATGCATAAATACTACGCAGAACCAAGCTCATTGCCATAAATACTACAAAGCAGAACCAAGCTCATGCCATAAATTCCTACAGCAGAAACCAAAGCTCATGTCATAATACAGCAGAACCAAGCTCATGTCATAATACTAACAGACCTATCAGTGCAGAACCAAGCTCATGGCCATAAATTCTACAGCAGAACCAAGCTCATGGCCATAATACTACATACAGCAAACCAAGCTCATACGGGGGCATAAATGCTGATAGGGAAGACAATGCTAGCGGCAAAAGATGGAGAAAGAGAAACCAAGGAAGGCTCATACCATAATACATACTGACAACAACGAAAAATACTCACAAGCCATAAAGAAAAGAACCAGAGCCACATACAATGGCATGCCTCTCTTATGTCTTCATAATGAATACTGTGTCCAAGATAAACATTTTGAGTGGGAAACGCAAAACCTTCTCCACCTGCGCCTCCCATCTTACTACAGTCGTTCTGTTCTATTCAGTGATTTTCACACTCTATATGGTGCCGAGGGCTTCAGTGACACAGAACCAACGCAAGGTCATAAGTGTCCTTTATTCCAATGTCATCCCCATGCTGAATCCCCTCGTGTACAGCTTAAGGAACAAAGATGTCTGGAGAGCCTGGGAGACTGTTTTAAGACAAAAGTTATTAGTTTCCCAATTTTAAATATAAGAAAGTAATTTCTGTGCAATCTTGCATCTCCCATATATTAGAACATCACTTTGGTCCTTGGTCCTGCTCTTTTATTTCTTCTTCTTGTTTTTCTGGGGTTTGTGCTTATTTAAGCATAGATGTTCTTATATTTTTGTGCTTTTAGAGAGATATTCTAAACCTAAAGATGTTCTTATATTTTTGTGCTTTTAGAGAGATATTCTAAACCTAATACTCACATCACCGCAGTTTATCCTCCGTGCCCACATTTCTGCCCCGTTTTATTTTGACAAATTTAAAGGGGTTGTTCAGGGTTGGAAAACATGGCTCCTTTCTTAAACAAACAGCCACTACCCATGGTCAGGTAAGGAGCTGTTTTTGTATGAAAGCAGCCATGCTTCTATACCCCCCAAAAAAACCTTTAAAGCCAACAACACCTCCATATTGGCGTCCACGGAGCTACTTTATTTTCCCTTTCTTTAGTTTTTTTGCCACCACATTAATCAGTGTGATTGAATTTTCACCAGTGTTTAAATTTGATGGACCTTCATGTCGGAGAGTCACTGATGGGGAGGTGCATGTTTGAGGAGCTCTGTCAGCTGGCCTCTGCTTTCTTGTGGTGTATTTGATTTTTTGGCTAATCCTCATCACCTTTTTCGACATGGAAACAATTTCTATTCTACAATTTCTACAATCTCTTTCCGGAATACCTCGGTACACCATTGTCTTAGGTCTGTCATGTTCTCATAACCTATGGTGAATGAATTATGCATTGTGAAGGTTAGTTGAGGCTCATGGGGACCATTTTTTTCCTTTGTTTATCTCTTTTATTGTATTATTTAATTTTTAGGGTGGCCTACTTGTGGTTTGTAGTCATTATTTATTTGGGGGGTACTTGTGTTTATGTCCTCCTTCCTTCTAAAACCAATCTGATGTAATCTCACACAATGGGAGGGAGAAGTGTTCCTGCACAGTGAAGAAGCCTGTGGAGTTCTGGTAACTACCCCCAGAGCCCCTAAGGCTTAAAAGAATAATTTTAAATGTTTGTGGTTTATCTTGCTGGATTTTGATGCTAGATTTATTAAGTTTATGATTGTACTTTTGACTTTATGGAAAGGAAGCGTAAGGGCTCTTGGGGTCTTTATCCCCTTCCCCTGAAAGCCCTTGTAACCTGCCCCCTACTATCCCTTCAAACTGCCTGCTGTAATATTATGGAAGCACAGAGCTAATATTCCATGATGCCACAATATTTGGAGCCATACCTGGTGTTCTTCTTTGCCCGCTGATTTTTTTCTTTTTTGGGGGGGAATTTTTCAATTGGTTTATGATCAACATAGGGTGCTGGAAAATGACCCAGCTAAATGCCTTTGCATAACCTCAAAGAAAACATACAGGAAAGAGAGACATTTAACACAAGTCAGGACATCATCATTGTCCGCCAGTGCACAACGTCAGCCTCAGCGGCACAAGGCAACGAAAAATGCATCTGCATCTGCCCGAGGATTGTCGCTGGTTAAAATCCGGGGATCAAGATAAAAAGCTTTAGAAATGAGGAAGAGGGGAGTGAGTGAGTGGAGGGAGACATTAGTCGAGTCACTTTGGTGAAGAGAAATTCCTAAGCAAAGGGGATAGATGATGGAGCTGAGGGAGACATTGGAGCCCCCACAGATTGGACCCCTCGTCGCTCCATCAGACTAATGGAGCAGACAGCCGTGCATGACCGTTCTGTTATCCATTAATCTCTTTGATGGAAACTGCCGAGCACAGCGCTCACCGATCTCCGTCAGCTCCATAGAGATTCAAAGGACCCCTCGTTTTCGCTGTCTGTGGGGGTCTCAGCAATGAGACCCACACTGATCAGCAGGTTAGTCCCTACCCCATGGATAGGGCCTAACTTTAGTTCATGTAGACCAATGACCTTGAAATTTAGAAAATTCTGCGTTGTTCTCTAATTTTGATCTTCAATAGATGTGAGTGTGCACAGTTCATCCAGATTCTGCTGTAGTAATCAATTTTGTCCACCAGGTGTCACCACAGATACACTGCATCCCATTCTTTACAATTCATAGACCTGCGTTTGGAAAAAAAATCACTGTTTAACATCTTTATGGGGTGACATATATAGTATTTATTCAGTATTCATGGAAATAGCCTTAAAAACTGACATTTTCTTAAGACCCTCTTATAGTGCAACAGATGTATAAGTGTTTGATGCTGGGTCATAATTCTCATGTAGCATAAAACCTTCTGTTAGTCGGTTCCAGGGAGCAATTTGGAGGCGAATGTGGCATCATCCACATCACATCTGTTTTTGCAGATCCGCAAGGGTCAGGAATAGGAGCTGCTACATTCTCCACATGGGTCTGTTAAAAACACACAAAGCCATTAAAATGAATCCACCAATGTCATCCGCTAAAAAAAACGTGAGCAAGTAATCCTAATATTTACCGAAAAATAAGATTGTGAGACACAACTGAGGCCTTTTGTAGAGGCCAAAGCCAAATTCCAACAGATTTCAGTCAGAACAGACTGATCAACCTGCCACAATATTTGCTACATAGAGAACTCATTTTATTTAATAAAAAATTACACAAGAACGAGAGGCCATAACGGAAATAGAGCACCATGATTACTACAGTTTTACAGATCAATATGAGGGCTGTATCTGTGATACATAAATACAGCACAAGAACAAAGCTCAGTGCATTAAAATAGAATCAGAACCAAGCTCATACCGTAAATAGTACAGCAGCACCAAGCTCATGCCATAAATACTACAGCAGAACCAAGCTCATACCGAAAGTACTACAGCAGAACAAAGCTCATGCCATAAATACTACAGCAGAACCAAGCTCATGCCATAAATGCTACAGCAGAACAAAGCTCATGCCATAAATACTACAGCAGAACCAAGCTCATGCCATAAATACAACAGCAGAACCAAGCTCTGCCATATTACAAACAGCAGAACAAGCTCATGCCAATATATTACTACAGCAGAACCAAGCTCATGCCAAGATACTACAGCAGCAACAAGCTCATTGCCATAAATACTACAGCAGAACCAAATCTGCATAAATATACAAAGCAGACCAAGCATCATGCCAATAAATACTACAGCAGAACCAAAGCTCATCCATAATACTAAGCAGAACCAAGCTATGCCATAAATACTACAGCAGACAAGCTCATGCATAACTATACAGCGCAAACAAGCTCTACCTAAATACAACAGCAGACACAAGCTCATACCAAAATTACACAGCAGCCAAGCTCACCATAATACTACAGCAGACCAAGCTCATGACCATAAATACTACAGCAGAACCAGCTCCAGCCATAAAATGATACAGCAGAACCAAGCTCATGCCATAAATACTACAGCAGCAATCAAGCTCTTACCATAAATACAACAGCAGAACCAAGCTCATACCATAATTACTACAGCAGGACCAAGCTCATACCATAAATACTACAGCAGAACCAAGCTCATACCATAAATACTACAGCAGAACCAAGCTCATGCCATAAATACTACAGCAGCAATCAAGCTCTTACCATAAATACAACAGCAGAACCAAGCTCATCCCTACATTACTACAGCAGGACCAGCGCATACCATAAATACTACAGCAGAACCAAGCTCATGCCATAAATACTACAGCAGAACCAAGCTCATACCATAGATACTACAGCAGAATCAAGCTCATGCCATAAATACTACAGCAGAACCAAGCTCATACCATAAATACTACAGCAGAACCAAGCTCATACCAAAAATACTACAGCAGAACCAAGCTCATGCCATAAATACTACAGCAGAACCAAGCTTATGCCATAAATACTACAGCAGAACCAAGCTCATACCATAAATACTACAGAAGAACCAAACTCATAGCAAAAGGCAGCACCAGAACAATATCATAAATGCCGTACCATGACAACTGTACCTAAATGGAGCACAAAAACCAAGCCGCGGGTATCAATACAGCACCAGAAGCAAGCAAAATGTATAAATACAGCATAGGAACTTTCAAAAAGTTTGGATTATGCTCCAGCTATTTCTCTTTATATGTGTGAATAAACTGACAAGTGGGTGTTGCTATTCCTTTAGTCACAGGACTGTGCTAAATATACACTGTGACAGTGTCCAATCATCGCATGTGACAAGGAGAATTTGATTTTAAATATTTAAGCCTCAAAGAATCGAGAAAGAAAATTATAATAAAAAGTCTCCATGCCGTTCCTTTTCATAGGAGTAATAACAAAAGTACAGAGTACAGAAGAAATTATGCAGAATTATGAACTTATGGGTAATACAAGAACTTACTGTAATCCCGTGACTCACAGATGACGGGTTTGATTGTTTGTTTTAAAACTCTTTTTATTGATATGTTTAATTTCTCCAGTCAAACAAAAATAGCAACAGAACGGGTTTGATTGGAGGAGTTTTCTTTGATTTTCTTCCACGACTTCCAGACCACCATGTCATCTTCTTCCAGCCACAAGATGTCTGTAGATATTGCAACATGGAAAACTTATATTCCTCACTTCATCATCTTCATCTTCTTATATCTATATACAGTCCTCCAAATTATCTAGAGCATCCCTCAAATTATGTACCACCTACTTCTTCATTTATATATCACTCACTTATGTAGCACCTCCAATTTATTTATATGCAGCATCTAACAGTTTATATATTTCTTTTAATTCCTTTTATTTATATAGTGCACACAGATTTTGCAGCGCTGCACAGAGTTTGCCATATCAGTCCCTGTCCCCAACGGGGCTCACAATTTAATCAACCTACCAGTATGTTTTGGAGTGTGGGAAGAAACCAGAGAACCCAGAGGAAACCCACGCAAACACGGAGAGAACATACAAACTCTTTGCAGACTCCCTGCGACTTGAACCCAGGTCCCCAGTGCTGCAAGGCTGTAATGCTAACCACTGAGCCACCGTGCTGCCCTTTTTATTAAGCTCCATCTCTAATAAATTCACTTATTTAAAGCACCCACTTAATTTAAATATGCATTTGCAACACCTCCTTAAAGGGAACCCGTCACCACTATTTTCATAAATACAGGTAGTGGCAGGTTCCTATAGAGCTCTGATAACTATCTGACACCCTGCTTTTAGCTAAAAATTGTTCCCCTCAGATCCCCATAAAATCAGAGTTATAATCTTGCCTGGTATCTATGCAGCTTTGGAGCTAGTCCACGGGGGCGTGGCCTAATGTCATGTGACCAGGGTGACATCATCAAAGGTCCTTGAGCTACTTAATATGAAAACTATACCCCATGTACATATCTGACCACATAAAACCATCACAGCAGCCTCCATGGACTACCACTCCTCTCCTTGCAGGCTGCTGTGATTTCATTTGATAAAATATGCTGTGATTTCATAGTGTACAGTTCCTAATGCTACAAAAGCTATAGGACCTGCGATGATGTCACCCTGGTCACATGACATTATAGCAGCATACAGAGATAGGGATGGGGAGGAGCTGCTGGATTCAGCCTGAGGAGGCCACGCCCACCTGGACTACATGTAGCCATGCTTAGTTACCAGATAAAACTATAAAGTTGAATATATGGGAATCTCAGGGGCATAATTTTTAGCTACAAGCAGGGTGTCAAATAGTTATTAGAGCTCTATAGGAACCTGTCACTAGCTGTATTTGTGAAAATAGTGGTGACGGGTTCCCTTTAATTTATATGCACCATGATCATGACTAAGACGCTATGGGGCACATTTACTTACCCGATCTGGAATGTCCGCCAGAATGCACATCTACCGCGAATCAAGAAGATCGTGCGCCCGATATCCTGCATGTGTCGCTTCCCCGCTCAGGTCGGAGTTCACCTTCTTCCTGGTGCATGTAAGTGCATTGTCTTGCGACACAAATTTAAATGTTAAATCCTGCGCTCAGTCCAAATCCATCGGGTCGCCCGACTCACCGCCCCCCATTTGTGTTGCGTGAAAGCCGGCGCGATTGTGACACAATACGATCGCATGCGACACAATCCCTGGCGCGATCCTCAAAAATTTCGGAAGCCCGATGAAAATGCGGCCGTGGGACCCTTAGTAAATAAGCCCCTATGCGACGAAACACGCTGATTATTTTATACCGCTGTGTATGTGTTTTTTGCAAGTTATGGATAAATAAAGATGATTCACCCATCAATGATGCATATGAGTTCCTGTGCCGGATTAAAAGGTTTTCGTTGGAGTTGCATATCCGTGAGCTTTGGACCTAGTCCGTGCACCAAAAGCTTCCAGATTGGGTTGATATCTACCATCATATGGGTCAGCTGGCTTACATTTGGTTTTTCTGCAATTTATATATTTAGTTTCCCAAATATTCTTTAAAAAATCTGCTTCTCAACCTGCAAAAAACAAGTCCTCCGTCAACATAATATGAATGTAATGTAGGGAGGCAAAAGCACAACAAATAGATTCTACTATCTTCCTTGTCGGCCGTGGTCACTTAGGAGTTAAATTTATTCTAAATTCTTCTAAAATCTTTTAATAACAAGAATATTTATGAAACTCGTAGTAAACCGTGGAGAGAAGAGCTTTCTAGTTTTCTCAAGGGTACAACGTAGCGCAGCCATTAGGGAGTTAAATCTTCTGAATCTATTGTCTGTGTCTGATATAAAGCTCCAGAGGGGAGCAGCCGCTCACATCTCCGCTCCGGGCTGTGTACTCGAAACGAGCATTCACTCAGTTTGAGGGTCTGATAACTGGACTCAATGTCCAGAGCAGAGCTAGGACCGTTGGTACATTGACACTTACAAGAACAAAGTTGAATCCTATTTGGAGAGTGGAAAATACTATGAAAACCCTGTGTTAATGATGTTGCAGAACTGAGTTTGTCACCTGCCACAATACAAGGTAATATAATGGGGTTTAGAATCTTAGGAGACCAAAGACAATCTGGGTTAAAACTGTCAAATCTATAATCATATGCATAGGATGTGCACAAACAAACCCAATCACCTCTGACTGTAGATGTAGCAGAGCCAAACATTCATAGCTCATCCCTTCGGTCATTGAGTCCAATGTAGAATTATTTTAGATTCTGCATTCAGAAACTAGCCACATACATGTAAAAGGAACACATGTAAAAAAAAACATAGATGCAAATTGTGAGGCTGGAGGGAAAGGTTCTTCCTGTCAGGCTCTATAGTATCTAGAACCATTGTGCCTGTTGTCATTTTAAAGATAAGAATTTCTGCTTCAAACATGCACCAGGTACAATGATATGTAGTGTAGGACCCGAAAACATGCACCGGGTACAATGATTGTAGTGTAGGACCCGAAACATGCACCAGGTACAATGATATGTAGTGTAGGACCAGATTCATGGACAATTGAAGGAAGTAGGGAATACAGGCTTTAGATAAAGATCCAATTTCAAAAATGCAGGGAAATTTCTAGAGACTGGTATTTGAAACTAACTAAATTCTCCCTGTTGGTGCCTGGTATCCAGAGGTTCCATCCAGAAGGGATCTCCACCAGGTCCGACCTGTTTAGAACAAGTCTGCCCTGGTGGAGATTTCATCTATAGGCTCCACATGCCGGCCCCCTGCTCCTGTGCTGTCCCAAAGTGGCGTGGTGGGGGGGAGGGCTTTATAAATGCTTTGTCTGCCAGAAAACTTGTGGACAAGTTTTTTATAAATTCCCTCCAATATCGTTTTAATTGCCAGTACCTCCAGCACGCAGAACCTTTTTGATCTTTCAAAATGCACCAGGATCGGCTCTAGATGCTATCGAGTCAAATACATGAGAGTTAATACATTGATGTCAGAATTAAAGGGGTTTTCCCATTTCAGCAGAAAAATATTTTCGTTTTTTTATGTCAATTCATACGAGTTTTCTAGATCTCTGCTCTCTGTCCTTCTATTGAAAGATTCTGGTGCTCCTTTACTAAGGGTCCGAATCTCACACTTTCGTCAAGTTTCCGATTTGTGCCGAATTGCCCCGGGATTTTGGCGCATGTGATTGGATTTTGGCGCATCGGCGCCGACTTTCAGAAATTGGGAGGGCGTGGCCCTCAGACAACCTGACGGATTCGGAAGAAACACAGAATTTAAAAAATTATTTGTGTTGCAAGATCAGCACTTACATGCACCGGGAAGAAGCAGGTGAACTCCGGCGGACCTCGGCGCAGCAGCGACACCTGGTGGACATCAGGCGCTCAGACCTTAGTGAATCCCGGCAGAACCCGAATCCTCGTCGGAGAACGCACCGCAGGATCGCCACTGGACCGAGTAAGTAAATGAGCCCCTCTATGTTTACTTCCAGTGGACAGAAAGCGGTGGATGGTCACACAGGTCCACGGCTCGTTGTATCACAGAGACGGGGCCGATTCTGACCTTTTGCTGCCTTTGCTTATGTGACTTCAGTCCTGCACTCTCCGTTACTTTAAACAATTAATTTACATCTCACTTGATTCAACATCGACATGAGGCCAGGAAAGAAATAAGTTAAATAAGTAAAAAATGTTTGACAACTTAATGGTTGTGGTTTATTAGGTCAATTTCTGCTGATAGGTTCCCTTTAAGATAGAACAGTCAGGTTTTTTTGTAGTTTTATGGTGTTTTCCATTTTTATACTTTTTTAATGAATATGAATCGTGTCCAGAAATGTTACAAAAAACTGAAAAAAAACTTTTTTTTTAAGTTCTTTCCTTATTCTACACAGGATTGTGGATAAAAAACAACATAAAGTTTCCTAAATGTATATAGTGCATATATGACAGGATAACCTTCCATCACATTTCTGATGTATTCGAGAAATTGTACGAGTGGATCGGTAGAGTTTTACATTGTTGGCTTCTTGGACTTTCACGCTCTACAGACGCCTCTGTTTTTGTACTTTGTTGGTGTCTATATTGTGACCCTTTGTGGGAACCTTCTCCTTGTTGTCCTTATAATGTGGAGTCCGTTGCTTTCCACCCCGATGTACTTCTTCTTATGTAACCTCTCATCCCTGGATATCCTTTATACATCCGTGACCTGCCCAAAGCTCCTGTCCATCTTTGCCACCAGCAGTGGTAGAATCTCCCATGTGAACTGTATCGTACAACTCTACTTCTTCATCGCCTTCGGCAGTACCGAGTATTTCTTACTAACCATTATGTCCTACGACCGCTACGTGGCCGTCTGTAAACCCCTGTATTACTCTATGGTAATGAACCCACAAATATGTAAATTTGGGGCCATTGGCTCTTGGGTTGGCGGACTAGTAGCCTCCATTCCCATTGCGTCTGTTACCTCCAGCCTTGACTATTGCGGCTTTAACCTGGTCAATCACTTCTTCTGTGACATCAATGCCCTCATAGATCTGGCGCTTAGTGACACAACGCTTCTTCGCGTGGTAATACTCATTCAGGGAGTCGTTCTAGTTATGACTTCTTTTGCACTGACCCTAATTTCCTATATGCAAATATTATGTAGTATCCTGAGGATCCGGACACCTGGGGGGAAATACAAGACCTTCTCCACGTGTGGCTCCCACCTCACCGTTGTGAGTCTCTTCTATATTATGGTGTTTGTGATATACATGAGACCATCATCGTCTATGTCATTGAGCGAAGCCAAAATTTTAACCACATTGTACGTGTATCTCATCCCCCTGCTGAACCCGGTGGTGTATAGTCTCAGAAACCAAAGCGTGAAGGAGGCTTTGAGAAAATTTTTGAAATCCATAAACAATTAAAATCTGAAATTGAGTTGATTGTTTAATGCAAATTATTCCACTATGGACCCAGAAGTAAATCACTAACAGCGTCCGTCACCCTTGCAGATTCCTCCCACATTGTGGCTTTGATTAGAGATGCAAAAAAATCATCATTGATTTCGTATGAATCAGACGATTTTGCGGCACAGAATGGAATCCAAATTTTTTTCTAATTTGCTTCATACGAACCAATGTTGCTCCAATCGTCCAGGAAGTTGTTATTTAACCTTCTCTGTGTTTTAGGACAGAGTGTTCAGAGGTCTAGTGGGGGTTATATACCAGATTCAAGAACAAATGGAGTGACATTGGTTCGGAGCGATTTGATTTGGAGCCGAGCCCATCCGTTTTGATAAAAATTTCCAAGCTTCAACAAATGGAGTCTTGAATGATTCTAACATCTCTATTCTTGTTGAGATACGGCTGAAGTGACAAGTTACGCCAGAAAGATGAGTGGCTGAAGGATCCCGATGGACAGCATCATGGAATTAGGGGGCATCTAGTGACCTTTAGTGGAGTTAAAAAAAGGCTCAAATTCTTCAGTTCCGTTGTCACTTTTTGAAAGGAGGCGTAACATGGGCTCCGAAAACCAGTGATAAAACGTGATGGAAAAATATGAAAGCTCCGTCCCCTTTCCCGTTTACATAGATGGATATGTTCTTCATGAATTCAAGAGGAATTCTGCCCTCGGAGAGCGAAATGCGGGTCTTGATATTTGACCCCACAATTAGTCATATAAAAAATAATGACAACTAGTGGTTTCATCTTTTTGATGACAGGATAGACCATAATTATCACATCTCAGCTCACTCATCTTCTAAGGATATATTCACACTAGGTATGCAGCTGCGTGCAGGAGAGAGGAAGAGTGAGCGTTGCTTATTCCTCCCCTCTACGTAGAGCAGCGCAGGGTCGGCGCTGAAACATGGAGAGATGTTCCATATTTCAATGTGGATGGTCATGGTGCAGTGAGACAATGTGTGCACCCCGTGATCAGGCGCCATAGACGTCAACGGGGACCCGATTGTGATGTTGTCCCCCATTACATCCGTCTGAATGAGCCCTTAGGATCCTCGGCCTGGAAACCCTCATCAGCCCCGGGGATGGTGCCACTTCCTCTGCTCTTCATCTTCTGAGAGTCCATATTGCCTCACAGTTCTGTGCTGGAAACTAATGGTGATCCATAGTGACGTCATGTATGGCCCGGGTGACATAATCCAGATTAGTGGCATTGAGCCCTGAGATGTTCATCTGTCCATGTTCGGGTAAGTACACGTGCTTCTTCTTGGCCAGAACATCCACTTGATTTACTAACAGAGAAGAGAGAAATATTTCAGTCATATAATCGCATTAAGAAGCTGCTCCTCTTCCTAATCCCCTACAATGGCTCCAGTCACTCACAGTATTCATGATGAAGTCACAGAATATACTGCAGATACGCTGAGCAGCTGCACCAGTCAGTAGCAGTGAGTGCACGGCCAGAAACTGATTCATCCTCAATACGCAGAGGGAAAAAAAATGGCGGCTCCACAAAAAATTCAATTCAGTGAGTTACTTTATTCTCAGAGTGCAAAGTGTCAGCTCCGCTATCAGAAACCCTTTAACAGATCAAAATATAGTCCTGTAGAAGACTATACATAGTGTCCTATCTGCAGGCAGAATGTTATAGAATGGTGGACGTCGGAGGAACTGCCTTAGTGAATCCCGGCCAGACCCGAATCCACCGCAGAGAACGCGCCGCTGGATCGCGAATGGACCGGGTAAGTAAATCTGCCCCCATGTTTAATCTGCTCAGTTCCTCCTGTCTCTATACATGTACTGCAGATAGGACACTAAGCATTCTATCTGATCAGCCCCTCCTGCTCTATAACATCTGGTCTGCAGATAGGAACACTATGTTCAAATCATTTGCTCACGCTCCTCCTGCTCTATAAACATGTTGCCAGCAGAAGCGCGACGATGCGCCACAATCCGATCGCGTGCGAAAAATGCGGCGGCAACCAGGGAAAATCGGTCAAACGGAATATTCGGGTAACACGTGGGGAAAACGCGAATCGGCCCTTAGTAAAGACTCCTAGTTCCTATCTGCAGACAGCATGTTATCTTGTTAAAGGAACAGGGGGGGGGGGGGGGGGGGGAGAAGAAGCTGAGCAAGATTGTACATTAGGTGTCCTATTGCAGACAGTATGTATAGAGCAGGAGAAGCTGAGGAGATTAGAATAGCGTTCTATCTGCAGTCAAACAGTTTGTTAAGGAGGAGAGGAGCTGAGCAGAGGGAAATTGTTTTGGGGGGGACAGATATCGCAGGCGCAGTGGTATAGAGCAGCAGGAGCTGAGCAGATTAGACATAGGTCTCTACTGCAAGTTCAACTGTTAAGAGACAGGAGGAGCTGAGCAGAATTGTAACTAGTGTCCTTGTCTGCAGGCAGCAGTTATAGAGCAGGAGTCGGAGTCTGAGAAGATTGTACAAGTGGTCCTGTCTGAATGGCAGAAGTTATAGAGCCCAGGGGGAGGAAGCTGAAGATTGTACATGAGTGTCATATTCTGCAGACAGCATATTTATAGAACAGGGGGGAAGCTGCGCAGATTATACATAAGTGTCATATCTGCGGCAGCATTTTATAGAGCAGGAGGAGCTGAGCAGGTTATACATAGTGTCCTATCTGCAGGCAGCATGTTATAGAGCAGGATGAGAAGAGCATAGCATCCTAACCCTATGTAGATGACACTGTAATTCCAGCAGTCCTGACATTCTCTAAATAAAATAATTGTCAGATGTGAGATATGTGACTACTTACATGTTAGCCCTAAAAAAGCGCACAGCCCGGCCTGCCTGGTGACATGCTCCCATGACTTTATGGTCTCCAGGAGTCTTAACTTCTCCCGGATTTTTTCCCTGATAACCATGAGGCGTCTCACTGTCACCAACACACTGTCCTTCCTACAGAGGTTAAAGGAGACGAGTATAAAGCAGAGGATTATGGGAATTGGTAACAGTAACATGGATTATATCGCACCAGGGGCGTCAGCTAGGTCTAATAAAGAAGCCAATTTTTAGGAACATCTTCGCAGACAGAGAAAGGCATGGAATACACACAGTTGATGTGACAACAGGATGATAACACAGGTTTTCACGCAGTAAATACACACATGATGTAACAGTACAGGGATATACACACATGGTGATTGTCACAGTACAGGGTATAAACACACCAGTGATGTCACAGTTACAGCGGATGAAGATAATACAACAGTGATGTCCCCAGCACAGGGATAATACACACAGTGATGTCACAGCACAGGATAATACAACACAGTGATGACGTACGATATAATCAGACATGAGTAGTCAACATAACACAGTGATCTCACAGTACGGGATACTACCACACAGTGAGTCACAGCCAGGGAAATTACACACAGTGATTGTCACATACAGGATACACCAGGTTTTTTTGGGGTGCCATACGTATCACACAGGTATACCTAACAGGGGGGTATAAGTGATGTCAACAGTACAGGGTATATACACAGTGATTGTCACAAGTACAGGGAGTAATACACACAGTGATGTCACAGTAGCAGGGAATAATACACACGTTGATGTCAACCAGTACAGGGATAATAACCAGTAGTGTCACAGTAGACAGGGATAATACACACACGTGATGTCACAGTACAGGGATAATAAACACATATGGTGTCACAGAAAGGGATAATACACAACAGTGATGCACAGTACAGGTGATAAGTACACCACAGTGATGTCAAGTACAGGGATAATACACACAGTGAGTAGTACGAAGAAACACCGTGAGTCATACAGGGTACAGTGGATTGTCCCAAGATATACACAGTGATGCACAGTACAGGGATAATATCACAGTGATGTAACAGTACAGGGATATAATACACACAGTGATGTCACAGTAACAGGGTGATAATTACCACCACAGTTGATGTCACAGTACAGGATAATATACACAGTGATGGTGTCAAGTACAGGGATAATACACACACGTGATGTCACAGTATAGTGGATATGAATCACACACGTGGATGTCACAGTACAGGGATGATAATACACACAGTGGAGTCACAGTACAGAGATATACACACAGTGAGTGTCACAGTACAGAGATAATACACACGTGAATGTCACAGTAGGGATAAACACACAGTGATGTCACGTACGAAGACAATAATAACACAGTGTGTTCGACCAGTAACAGGAGATACATACAGGATGCACAGTACAGAAATAATACACACAGCGATTGTCACGGTACAGGGATTTAATACACACAGTGATGTCACAGTAAGGGGTAATACAACACCGTTGATGGTCCACAGTACAGGGATAATCACACAGTGGTGATGTCACAGTACAGGGATACTATACACACGTGATGATCACAGTACAGAGATAATACACACAGTGATGTCACAAGTACAGGGATAATTATCACAGTGATGTCACAGTAAGGGATACTGAAACCACAGTATTGTCACAGTACAGGGATAATACACCACAGTGATTGTCACAGGTACAGGCTTTTATAATAACCAGTGATGTACACAAGTACAGGGATAATGCCCCACGAGTCACGTAGGGAAATGCGTGATGTCCACAGATACAGGGATAATGCACACGTTGAGTCTACAGGATAATGAACAGGTGTCACATAGTAACACACAGTAATGTCACAGTACAGGATTAATACACACAGTAATGTCACAGTACCAGGAATAATACACAAGTGGATGTGTCAGTTCAGGGATAATGCACCAGGCAATGATGGTCACCGTTACAGGGATAATAACACAGGATGTAACAGTACAGGTATAATACACACCAGTGATGTACAGTACAGGGATAATACACACAGTGAGCCACAGTACAGAGATAATAAAACACAGTGAGGTTCACTAGTACAGGGATAATACAAACAGTGATGTCACAGTACAGAGATAATACACACAGTGAGTCACAGTACAGGGATAATATACACAGTTTGATGTCACAGTACAGGGGATAAGTACACACAGTGATGTCACACGTACAGGATTAATACAACAAGTGATGCCCACAGTACAGAGTAATATAAACACAGTGATGTCACAGTACAGGATAATACACACAGTGAGGTCACAGTACACAGAATATACACACAGAGTCACAAGTACAGGGAGAATACACACAGTAATATGTCACAGTACAGGAATAACCACTAACAGGATGCTCACCAGTACAGGGATTTTTAATACACACAGTGAGTCACAGTACAGGATAAACACACGAGTGATGTCCCAGTACAGGATAATTAACACAGTGATGTCACAGTGACAGGGATTAATTATACACAGTTGATGTAACAGTACAGGGATAATGCACACAGGAGTGTGTCACAGTACAGGGATAATATACACAGTAGGATGTCACTAGTACAGGGATAATACACACATGTGATGTTCACATATAGGGATGGGGGATTAATACACCACAGTGATGTAACAGTAACAGGTATAATGACCAACAGTGATGTCACAGACAGAGGATTAACACACAGTGATGATCACAGTACAGGGATATACACACAGTGAGTCCAGTACAGGAAAATGATATACACACAGCGATGGTCACAGTACAGGGATAATTACCACATGATGTCACAAAACAGGGAAATACCCACAGTGTGTACAGTAAGAGATTAATACCCACAGTGAGTCACAGTCTACAGGGATAATACACACAGTGATGGTCACGTACAGGGAATTAATACACACAGTGATGTCACAAGTACGGGATAATACACACGTGCTGTCCAGTACAGGGAAATACACTCCGTGATGTCACAGTACAGGGCATAATACCCACACAGTGGAGTCACAGTACAGGGTTAATACACCACGTGATGTCACAGTCAGTAAAGAGATAATTACACACAGTGATGTCACAGTACAGGGATAATACACACAGTGATGTCAGAGTACGAAATAATACACACAGTGATGTCACAGTACCAGGGGATAATACAACAGTGATGTCACAGTACAGAAAAATACACACAGCGAATGTCACAGTACAGGGAATAATACACACAGTGATGTCACCAAAACAGGGATAATACACACAGTGAGTCACAGTACAGGGATAATACATACCGTGATGTCACAGTACAGGATCAATACACACAGTAATGTCACAGTACAGGATAATGCACCACAGTGATGTCACGTACAGGGATAATACACACAGTGATGTCACAGTACAGGGAAATACACACCAGGGTGAGTCAGAGTATAGAGATAATACACACATGAGTGAGTCACAGTACATAGATAATAACACACAGTGATGTCACAGTACGGGATAATACCCACAGTGATGTCACACGTACAGGATAATACCCACAGTGATGTCACAGTCAGGAATCACACTGTGATGTCACCAGTACAGGGATAAGACACACAGTGATGCACAGTACAGGGATAAACACACAGTGATGTCACAAGTACAGGGATAATACAATCAGTGAGTCACAGTACAGGCGATAATACACACAGTGATGTCACAGTCAGGATACAATCCGTACAGGGATAATCACACGTGATGTCACAAGTACAGGGACTAGATACACAGTGATGTCACAGTAAATAGATAATACACACAGTGATGTCACAGTACAAGTAATACAGCAGAGCACAGGGACCTATGTTGAAGGACCTGCAATGCATGGTTCACATGACAATGTGGGTAGGTCTGGAAAGCGATTGTAGCACTGCAGAACAGTGTAGTTTATGTGACTCTCCTGACACTTCATGTATTAACTCTTTTTTTGCCCCACCATTTTCAATGCAATCCAGGCCCTCCATTCTGGCAGCACCACTCAACATTCCACATACAGTGTTGGGTATTCAGCACCGGTGCCACAACCCGTGACCCTATAGAAGGTGGCGTGGACCATGTCAGTGCGAGACCCTCCAGCTGGGAGCGGGCACGCTGACGACAACTTCATTGTTCTCATTACAATTAGTAGATTCCCACCTCTCACCTGCAGAAGGGAAATAAGTGTCCCAAATCTGTAATGTATGACATGAACACCCTGGTGGCCATCACCATTCAATACTAACTGTAAAGACTGTACAGTCTTGGTGTGACATTCTGCATAGTATAACGCTGACTATGGTATATAAAGAGCAGAATAAGCATCACAAGTAGTCATAGTAATAGCAGAAAAGGCTGATCACCAGTGTGGACCCTCGTCTTCCATATAATCAAAGAAACTACATTATAACCGATACAAGCTGTAAATCAGTTACAAACCATACACGAACCACATCATTTCTGCACCACTCATATTCAAACATACCATACAACCCAAAACTTGTAGAAAATGATTGGGCACAGAAGAGCTCAAAGTCTTCAGATACAAAGTTCGCAAAGGCAGAATCTGCATCCACATCCCCGGAGCCCAGGCCTGTCCTTCAGATGGAAGAATGGGACATGTTTTTTCTCTGAAATAAAAGATGGGGGGACTATAGCGATGTAGAAATATTAGGCCTGAAGAAACTGATTATGCACCTGGACTGTGATGGCAACACACATTATACTGTATTGTCCATCACATGAGCCGCAGTGTCAGGCTAGGGTTCTTGGGTCATCTTACAAGATTATTCTGTGACCCCCTTCCCTGGACTCCAGGGGTACCAAAGAAACACATATCCCCCGAGCATACACCAGTGAGATGACCCTACAGTCCAGTAGTGGTCAGAGCTTGGTCCACCGGAGGATCCTCTGATTCTCCGGTGGGGCCAGTCTGAAAACGACATGACCGCAGTCTCAGCCTAGGGTTCTCGGGCCCATCTTATAAGATTATTCTGTGAACCAATTTCTCTGGACTCCAGAGGTGTAGAAACAAGCAGATCCACGAGTCATACACACAGTGATGACCTCAATGTCCAGTAGTAGGTTTTGAGCCTACCGGAGGTCCTCTGATTCTCCGGTGGGCCAGTCTGAAACGACATGACCGCAGTCTCAGCCTAGGGTTCCTCGGGCCCATCTTATAAGATTATTCTGTGAACCACTTTCTCTGGACTCCAGTGGTGTAGAAACTGTAGGCCCTCCGAGCCATACACCCAAGGATGTCCTAACTTTTCAGTAGTGGGCCAGAGCTTGGGCCCATCAGAGAATCCTCTGATTTTCTGGTAGGCCTGTCTGAAACAACATGACCACATTGTCAGGCTAGGGTTCCGTAAGCCCATCTTATACAATGATTCTGGGGACCACCTTCCCAGGACTCCTAGGGAGTAGAAACAGCAGGCCCTCCAGGCCATACACACAGTGATAACCTCACTGTCCAAAGTGGGTCAGAGCTTGGGCCCACTGAAGGATCCTCTGAGTCTCTGGTGGGCCTGTCTGAAATGACATGACCACCACATATTCACTAACAGAACTAGTCAACCTTCTCAGCAATAAGATCACGTTCATCCATTTCAACCCCATGGCTAACATTTTGATAAAAAGCCCCTCCCCCTCTCACCTTTATGATGTCCGCTATCTGCCTCCAATCACTGTGGCTGAGTTGGACTCCGGTTGAGTTGCAAGAAGTTGGTAGTACCACAATGGAAAAGTCTGGAGAATTCTAAAAAAAAAAACATGGACATTTAATATGTGGAGGCTGCTGATTTTAGAAAACCCTTTAGAGAAGTCTGACTATATTATGGGAGACATCTTCTTTTAGTAGTTTTATTAGCGCTAATGAGAGAAACAGTGACAAAAGGTCTTAGTCTCTGGAGGACTCAACTTGTACGTGCAGGATATTCACATTAAAAGCGCTGTGTAATACTTCAATTTTCCTGTGGGGGTGCTTTAGGGTAGTTAAACGCTTCCACCTGTTATAGTTCATTTCACTAGACAGATAGACAAATGAAGAAGCTACCCATTATACCGGAACAGTCCAAACCCAAATATCAGTGATGTAGATAACAGTAGGGATCCTCTTACCTCCAGATCTTCCAGCATTTCTGGTAATGCCAGGCCCATATTTATTTTATCCCAAAAACGGTACGGACAGAAGTTTTTTAGTCCTGCAGCTTCAAATATCCCTCGGTACCTGTCTAGAAAACGACAGAATATGCTCAAAAAGAGGCAACATTTTAAGGAGTTTTTTTTTTTTGCAAAAGTAGAATTTATGGGAAATAGAAGAAAATGCTTCCACTTTGGTGGGCTTCACTGACTCCCATGGTGACCCATTCACTGTTGCTTCCCCTCCCGATGGTTGGTTGGTGATGACATTACGTTCATAGCCTATCCCTGGCCTCAAACCTAACTGCAGAGGTTTGTCTCAAACATCCTGTGTGCAAAGAACATAACATCACTCGCAGTAACCCATCAGGAGTGGAAGCCATAGCAGCTTCTATGAGGCCCACGGTGTCAGGAGGCTCAGTTCCCGACCTGCCGCACTAAAGAATGGAGGATGTGCAGTGTTATATACATATTGGGGGTCATTTACTAAGGGCCCAATTCGCGTTTTCCCAACGTGTTACCCGAATATTTCCGATTTGTGCCGATTTCCCCTGAATTGCCCCGGGAATTTGCCATACGCGATCGGATTGTGGCGCATCGGCGCTGGCATGCACGTGACGGAAATCGGGGGGCGTGGCCGAATGAAAACCCGACGAATTCGGAAAAACCGCTGCATTAAAAAAAAAAAAAGTGTCGCGAGACTCGCGCTTACCTTCACCAGGAATAGGTCAGTGAACTTGAGTGCATTTCGGCGGGCCTCGGGGAACTTCAGCGCAGCAGCGCCACCTGGTGGACGTCGGAGGAACTACATTAGTGAATCCCGGCCGGACCCGAATCCTCCGCAGAGAAGGCACCGCTGGATCGCGAATGGACCGGGTAAGTAAATCTGCCCCATTATGCTGCACACGGTTATAGCAGTGCACATCTTCCACAATACACACCTGAAATAATAATATATAGGAAGTGTATATATAACTATGCGTCGTGTAAATATTCTCTTTATGTGTGTGTGTGTGTGTATGTGCTGTGTATATGCCATATAATTATGTCTGTATATGGTACTGTATGTATGTGTGTATATTATGTATGTGTGTATATTATGTATGTGTGTGTGTATATTATGTATGTGTGTGTATATTATGTATGTGTGTATATTATGTATGTATGTGTGTATATTATGTATGTGTGTGTATATGTCTGTTTGGTTGCCAGACATTCTTTTCACAAACCCTTCGAGCACTAGTTGGGCCTTTGTTTTTAGAACATGTCCCAGCAGTTGTCTCATTGATTTGTTACTTATCTTCTGTTCTATGGTTAATGTTGTGAGACAACCCCTTTAAAAACAGGGATCAAGCATCAATCTAACCTTTCCCCCCCGATTCCAGATTGATGGAAGGGAATAGGAACCAACAAGACACAACTGGGGACCTGTCGTCTTTAAGAACATTTAATGCACTCAATCCATATTTCTGCCGACATCATCCTTTGGGGGGAAACTTGGAATTCCCAGAAGGTACTTGGTCAGACTTATTGAAATACCAGATTCAGTCAACTTTGTTCTCATTAGAACAGTTTGGCCACCTACCAAACAACCAAAAGTCCAAAAAGCCAAAAAATCCAAGTATGACACCACAGTATGAACATGGCACCTACTTATTTGAGGTCAATGCATACACATCAATAAAAGTCCCTTTTTGAAAGATATAAATTGTTCCATAACGGTCAAGGGACAGAAAGTGTTCGGAAGCTTCCACTCTCCTATACTGTATATCCGGATACCCTAAAATATTGTGCGGCTGTATAGATGGCCGTCCTCTACTCCAAACAAAGATTACGTAAGTAGACAATGGAGGTGCCATCCTATACAATAACATCGCGTGTGATCCTGCCAGGCTGCAGGCCACATGGTAGAATATTTATATTTCGTCTCCGAGCCCCCAGTAAGCTATACACCAGTCAGCTCCTGTTTTTTCCTCCGGCTGCCGTAGCCACCCAGCTCTTCCTGTCATGAAATAAGACAAGTTAAAAGGAAAAGAAAGAGAGAGGGGTCTCTTTAACTACAGAGGAGGAAATGAATAAAAATAGACAAATACTGATTGATTGTGACGGTGGGCAATGGTCCCAGTAGGCATTTAAGGGTTTAGAAGAAAGAGAATAGAATTGGAGCCAGCGGGGGGAAGTTAGCTGTATATATGTGAAACCTCTCCCAGGAGCGGCCCTAATTGTTATTAGCGTGCCAAGGATAATCTGTTTACAAATGCCAAGCTTAAAGACCTCTTTGGGAATTTTGGGAAAGCGGATACACCGGTGTCATCACTGCTGAGCCTTTGTGTACAGGAGCCTTCCTGACCCCAATATGCCACATTAGATAACTAGCGAGTCGGGACCCATCGCGAGACGCGGTTATTTACTGTGGGTTATGTAACAAGATCAAAGTCGTAGAGGGAAAAACACGGCATTGTTTCTCGGGATGAAAGACCATATGTCCATCAAGTTCAGTGATTTGCAGATGCACTATACATTAGCCAATGCCAGTTGTATTTAAGGTGTTTTACAGGTTAGAGAAAACCCTCTGGTTGGGTGCCAAAAAAAAGAGGTACCCACTTCAATCTGCATTCATGGCCTCTGGTCCATTGTTGACACTACTGGTATCAGTGGTGGACATTGACGTCACTGTTGAATTTATACACCAGGGAGAATACTGAAGACACTGGCGAACATCTCCCTTCTCCCTCATGTGACCAATGAGGCTATTGACAGTCCCGTGACCACCAAGACTTCTGACACAACAAGAACTAGGTCACCAATCCTCAAGAATAAGATTTTTCCTGCCACGATTCTGGTCATCCCTTTTTTAAAGGCTGACATAGCATCAGCCGTTACTAGTTTTTGGGACTGGATATCATTCAATAGTTTAAGTATTCTGTAACCCTTTTCTGGATATGGAAACAGAAGAGTTGACGCCTTTAAGTGATGAGCAGAGATGTGGCTAATGTATCAATGTTCATGGAGAATAGTAGAAAGACCTCTAAAAAAGTACTAGACGGGTGTTAGAACGGAGATTCTTAGGTTCTAAGGGGATTCTTCTCCCAGTTCCTACATTGCATTGTTTGGGGACATAGGGCCTCTTTGGCCAACCAATGAACTCCTTGTCCCTAGTGACATCAGAGGAAGCAATGTATTGTGGTCATAGAAGACTAGGGATTGGTTGAACTTGTTTTGTTTAGTTTTTTTGCCACCCCTGCCCCAAGGATTTTATAGGAATTCCAAAAAAACCCCTCTAAAGTGGTGAAGAGCGTTGGGTTGAATCGAAGACTTGTTGTGTTGAAGGTGTATCAGGTGCCTCTACTCATACAAAGAGACCAGTACTATATACAATACATTAGAGTTAAAGACCCTGGTACAGGTTACATATTGCTCCACAGAGAGAACTCATCCTCTTGCTGGGGGTAAGCAGCTATAGAAAGATGAGAAAGATGTGCCATGTGTTGCGATGGTCAGAGGACTGGGTTTTCTCCCTTCCTGACGAGACCGTTTTCAGGGCTCAGTGTAGACCAGATGGAGACCAAGATAAGAAAGCCACTAATGGTCATGGTACAGACCCTAAGCAGAGCAACCATTCATCAATGCAATATTGAAAAAGTGCTTGAACATAACATCCTAAAATAGCTTGGTCATTAAGAGGTTAACCAGGGTTACTCTATAGCCTCTTCTGTGCTCCATAGAGCTTTGTGTTTCAGGACACCCCCACATGGATTTTTTGATGTTAGTTTACTACTCCATCTGTACATGGAGTACAGAGGATTTTTCACATAGCAGAAGGATATCCTAGGTTACATCCTAAGACAATGCTTCAGACAATAAGGAATGACAGCAATCCAGTGACAGGAGAAGGAATTGGTCCCTGAAGACCATTTCTGCTTCACATTCTGTTGTGGGAAAATGTTAAAGAATAGATAATGAACATCCAACCAGTGTCAGTCAATGGACTGGTCAATGAGCTATTATACAGGACCACACACATATAAGAAGAAAGGGTTGACCAATATTTAGAAATGCCTCTCCCCTTTTATAGGGTGTCTGTACAAAAGTACAATCATCACACTGAGGAGCAGATGATACTGTCCAAACATGGTGAGATATCTTCTCCATGGAAGAAATGTTATCCATACCTGTGAGAGGCGGCAAATCCCCCCCCCCCCCCCCCATGTCTCACCTAATATTTCTCCATATTCCTGTAGTGAAATGCAGAATGTTATACACTGAGGAAATGAGACGAGGAGCGTATCTCTAGAGTTTGGTCTCAGGTCTGAATTTAGAAGGTCTTCTTTTGTTTCTGTTTGTTCATAGGGTCTGATCTTTGGGGTCATAGTCAATCGAAGTGAGTCGAATATGGTAACCTCAAACACCATCCTTTCACCATTTAAACAGAATTTAGTTTAAGATGGGTGGAAACATTGGAAATACGAGATATGAAGGCAGCACAGATTTTCTATACATGTTTAGTTGTTTGGCTCTTGTATATCTATAAAAAGTACCTACCATGAGCAAGTTGAGCAAGACAGACCGAAAAAGTCTTATTTATATGATACCAACGATGGAGAAATTCTGCTCCTATTCTGAAGGCTCCAGTGGTTCCTGGGGTCTGCACACCACTTGCCTGACAAAGAAATGTAACATCAGTGGCCATCAGAAGATCATATTCCTCTAGGTATTCTACCATAAGGTACTTTGGACAAGAGATCCTACCCTATTGTGTAAGATGGCTTTACTGTCCTTTCCAAGAGCAAACTCTATGACTCCTCGGATGAATCCTTGTTCTCCTGCCACCGGTAGATGCTCATGATTCCTTGTTGGATCATTGACTATCTGGAGATATGCCTTCTTTACCGGCAATGGAACCCATGGCTGACTATCCTCAGATAGGAGGACTATTAAAATAAATGAAGAATGTTTTTAGTAACCAGTTCCTCTTTGAGAATCACTAAAAGTCCAAAAAGACTTCCTAAAAGTTACATACTTACCTGTCCATGTTACCCTGTGGCCCATCACTGCCACTCATCACTGGTGTGAGGATAGTGGTAGCATCTAGGTGGCTTCCTAGATGACGTACATTCAAAGTGGCCACTTGGCCATTACACAAGTCCAGGATTTTCAACCCTTCCCTTACATGCGCCATGTTTTTTTTGGAAAGCCTATTCTAAAGATAGGCAATCACATCTGTTCAATTTACGGAGGATAAGGCCATCAATAATAATCATGGACAATCTCTTTAAATAAGACCTGTTTTTAAAACTAAATTATTAAAGACTCATCCTTTAGGTCTGAAAGTGACTATAAGTCTTAGATATGAGTCTTGGTAGTTCCCAAAAAATAAAATGATATTGTGTGACACATTTACCTCTTTGCCCAAGGAAAATGTTTCTCCTGTCTCTGTCTTTAAGATGAGCCTCTTCCTTCTGCTTATCTGTATCTTTTGTAGCTTCAGGAACATCAAGGAAGATGGAGAGGGTCGTCATCTTGTACTTATCCTTTCTTCTTCGAGGAAGACTGAAGGGGCTTTTCTGCTCAACCAAGAAATAAAAGTATTAAGCCCCCTGCACAAGGTTGTTCGAGGCCCATAAATGACACGTTTGTGGGCAGGTACTTTGCCCAAAGTCTAAGGAGGCCGCAGTAAGCCACATGAACCTCCTGAACTTTTGCCACAAGTTGGGCCAAATACAGAAGTACCAAAGTGACACGGCAGCTGAAAGAGGGTAGTAGAGTTATTATCTATGTATTCACCACTGCCCTGGCATCAGTGGGGTTATCTGTGAAACCACTAAGGCTACATTCACACTGCCGTTGCCCGCCCGTACCGTACCGTAGCGGGCAACGGCAGTGTACGGGGAGAGGAGGAGGAGGTGAGCGCAGCTCACCCCCGCCCCTCTCCATAGCAACCTATGGTGCACGGCGCCGTATTACGGGAAAAGATAAGACAGGTCCTATCTTTTTCCCGGGTACGGAACGGTACCGCTCCCGTAGGGTGCCGTGCGCCCATAGAAGTGTATGGGGGACGTATATCGGCCGTATATACGGCGGCCGTATATACGTCCCCCATACGTTCGTGTGAATGTAGCCTTAGAGTAAACAGTTTCATATCTGAATGTGAGAAATCAAACAGAATGCCTACTGGGCCCTTGCCCCCTTTTGCCTTGGAAACCCGTTAGGACACCACAGATTCATCATAAGAAACCAAAGTCGTGAAAGAGGGAACTGTGGCATCTAAGATGTAAACTTCCCAGGGTCAGAGTCATCTCTTATACTGGGTATTTAGGCGGTAACTACCATGTCTCAATCTTACCCTCCCCCCTGCAATTCCCGTAAATCTCGGAGCACACAGTGTGGGGGGGGGGGGGGGCAGTCGCAAGCAACAAGGCCAAAGAGGCTTAGGGGGCCTATTCCCACATGAGAAGACTAGTACTATAAACCATACATTATAGTCAGGGCCCTGGAACATACTTTGCATTGGGAGCCGACAGCTTCTCCACTGGGGAAATGCTCCTTCATAATGTAACAGCTTGTGACCTTGCAGCTCAGAGGGGCTCTGACAACACGTCAATAGCCTTTATGGCACATTAGCATCATTTTAAACATTGATTTTAGAAGGAAGGAGGCCAAGAACAACAAATATAAGATTACTGCTATCTAGGGCAGTTTACCACCATTTGCTATTTGTCCTTCCCCCCCGAGTTCAAGAGTCCAGAGTACAAGACACTCCTACTATGTGAGAGGGCCGGTGAGGTGAAAATTACGTTAGTAGCTATGGGAACCGTTTAACATGTTCATGACTTAACTACCAATACGCCGATGCATTTCAGCAGATCAGCTTGGTGGCAACATGCCAAGGAGAAGGCACCACTGTACAGTGTGTAGATTATCTCAGCTGTATGCTGTGTCTCCTCCTTCCCTAACTTTTAATAAACTTTATTCCCTTAATATGTAAATTTAGTTATTACATGGAGTAGTACTGGGACATGGAGTAGCCGGGCACGAGGCTACACGGCGCGACTTCTCCCCGCCCCAGTAGCCACGTTACTCCTCCTACCACTCCTCGTGGTGGTAGGTGCCCTTTAAACTGGCCATATAGATCTCACTGTCGTCTGGTATCTAGGCCGGTTTACCACCATTTGCTAGTCCACCTACCCCTGCTAATTATCCCTGCCCAATCCCAATTATTTTCTCTAGTAGTACCGCCTAGGACATCTAACCAAGCCTTTCGCCAGGGTTTTAGCCCCAGCACATCAGGGAACATTTCTGCATATTGTCTGGTAGTATATGAAAATAACAGGGGCGCTAAGCATCTCTGCACTGAGAACTTTAAATGTGAAGCTCTACCCACCTTGAAGGAGGAGCCACCTCTCGTGTCCAATGGTCAGAGTACTAGACACTCCTACTATGGGATGTGGCCACTCAGAAGGCCGGTGAGGTGAAAATTACATTAGTAGCTATAGGAACCGTTTAACATGTTCACGGCTGCTCATCTGTCAGAGAGTTTCGATGGAGACTTAACTACCAATGCACCGTACATCTCAGCAGATCAGCTTGGAGGCAACATGGCTAGGAGTAGACACCACAGTACAGTGTGTAGATGATCTCTGCTGTATGCTCTGTCTCCTCCTTCCCCGTCACACTCGCTGCATAGTCATCATACATGCTGCTATTTTCAGTGGACAGAAAACCTAGAGGGGCTGGCTTTCTTTAAAATATCACTTTCATAAATCTCAAATGTTGGAAGAACAATAACATGGAAATGTGGATTCGCTTCTCCGAGACCCTGGGGGTGGAGGGAGACTTATCACTGCTTTGTCTGGTTTATTCTACCATCTCTTGAAAATGTTCTCACCTGAGACAAATCTGTAGTAGTCACCTGAGACAAATCTGTAGTAGTCACCTGAGACAAAGTAGTAGACTTTTTGAAAAAGTATCAAAAGGTAGTAGAAGAAACCAAACAAAGTGGTGATAAGTACCATATATCTGCTATATCTTACTCACCTTCATCTTCATGCCGTAAAGTAACAGGAGGTCCAGGTGATCAGGTTCCCTCTAATCACATTTAGAAACGGTCAAGTATTGTATGTAAGTGAAATGTGTGTAAGTTGGGTCTACAGTGTGAGGGAAAATTGGAACGTTCACGGCACAGCTCTTACCTTTTACACTAGAAAGTTCTGTTCATCTGGATTTCTCTGATATATGGATCTGTACATTCCTTTATACCTCCATGAACACAGAAGGCAATCCTCTCATTGTACACAGCGCCTCAGGCCCGGCGTCTATAGCAGTCAGTGTTTCTCTTCCTTTATGTCGTTGGAAAGGGAATGTGAAGGACTAGAGTCACCAAGGAAACTTGTCAACATAGCCCCAGGCTGGGTGAGGTGACTACATACAGAGGGAGCTCCTAATACATAGAGTTAGGAGTTTTTAGAGCATCTTTTGTGTATTACAACAAGGGGAGAGAACTTCTTGCCACTGTTAAAGAGAATTCAGAGGGTATTAGAGTAATGTCTGCCAATCCTGTCCCGACTGCAAGTCAATTGACCCAAACAAGTTAATTTAATCTTTACTCCCTGGGCTGACCCCCAAATGTGAAAATTTGCAAATATGTTTTCCAGGATGCGACAACAAAAGCATCAAGCATGACTTTCAGGAAGCCTAATGACATGGAGGGGGGATTAAACTCAAACCAGTATATATTCCACAAGGAAGATAATTCCCAACTGTAGACGCACTGTTTCGATGTGGTTGCATTTGTTCCTGCTGGAATAGATATATTTGGGCTCTGTCCTGCTGCCCCAACAGGGGAAAGGTATGTGCCAGGAGAACAACGACAAAGCTGAATACAATAATACAGAGAGCTGGTAGCCCCCTGCATTATCCCAACATCATCATGTGCCTGCCACCTTCAGAGCTACATACAGCAGGAGCAGAGGAGAGAGGTGTTGCTGCGGAGGAATGGGGAGAGGCGAGTATCTGTGGTTATTGTTTTACAGTGGGGCACAATAAGAGCAAGAGCTGCTTGGCGGGGGAAAAGTGAGAGGGAGAACTGCTGGGAGGGGGGCACAAAAAAGGAGGGGAAGCTGTTGACTAAAAGTTGCATGTCATAGACTTCCTGTTTTGCCCAACCCCCATCATAATACTATCAGCACAGTGGCTTAGTGGTTAGTATTACAGCCTTGCAGCTCTGGGATCCTGGGTTCAAGTCCCAGTGTCAGCATCTGCAAAAAGTTTGTATGTTCTCTCTGTGTTTGTGTGGGTTTCTTCTGGGTCTTCTGGTTTTCTCCCACACTCCAAAACATACTGGTAGGTTGATTAGATTGTAAGCCCCATTGGGGACAGGGACCGATTTGGCAAACTCTGTGAGCTATATAAATAAAGAATTCTGCACTTTAGCATCTCTATCAACTTATACATGACCATCACTAGGTCACTGGACCCTGACCCTTATTGCTCAAGACCTAATTTGTGGACTCGAAATAGGGAAATAACTGCTCTGGTTGGGTACGATTTAACTATTAAAATAATACAATAAAACTCTAACACTTTTAATTGAAAGTTTGATTTATAGTCACAATATTCAATCAATGAGTAAAACAGGAAGACGTGCTTATACTGTATAGAAATATAAATTATTCAGGTGTCCGGAGAGGTCTAGGTCACACATCATACAGGTCCTTTAGGGGTTCATGTCACCAGGAACATTGGTGGCGCGGTCTCCTTTAGCAGGAACCTAAAATGGACTAAACAAAATTACATTAAAAAACATTTTTATACTGAAAAATATAGAAAATCAGGCAAATAATACTATTTAATAAATTTGTTATATATAGAAAAGTAAATTCCACTAAAGCAAAGACGATTATAATGAGTAGTTCATTATCACCAAACATGAACCTACTGAAAATGAATGTTGAAAGAAAAAAAAAAAAAAAAAAAAAAAAAAAAAAAAAAAAAAGGGAGTGTTTTTACCCTCCTGTGGGAGGGGCATTTCACATGGGCGGTGCCTTACTATCGGTAACAAGTAGAAGTAGTCAGAGAACTACACAAAAACAAAAAAGTCTTGGTGCTAGTACCTCTATAAAATCAAGAACCAACTGGATAGTTATAAAAGGTTATCCTCACCCTAAATGGACACTTTCCTCTTGAGAGAAGTCCAAATTATCTTCCACTGAAATGAGAAAAAAATATTATATTATATATATATTTTATAAAAAAAAACTAAGATACCTGCATGACCACCACATGAAATATGACACATGCCTTAGAAATTCATGAATATATTGAATATGTTATGGAATCCATGGTGTCCCTGCCTCTACTTATCCCCGTTACACTGTCGTATGACATATTCGATACACTTTTTGAAACGCGTGAGAAAATTATTTTATCACGTCTTACAGTATCCAGACGTAGATCCTGTCACTCTTTGTATACGAGTAGCACTTACACGTTACATGCTGTCCGGAGATGTACACCGGGCCCGAGCCAGAAGTCAGGAGGAACGTTACAGGTGGAGTAATCTCCAGGCCGTGGATATTGACCTAAGGGAATAAACGTGAGTAAATACAGTCACATTCATCACGGCCGAGGACATCGCTACTGAAAAGTGATTGAGCTGGGGCAGATTTATCAAAAGTCTCATAAGGCAAGAACGTTACATTCATATCAGAGTCTGGTGTAGTGTAACGCATCTCCTTTTCCTTCCGATAGCCTTTTTCCAGGGGTGTAACTAATATACATATACAAATTTATACAAAAAATATACATATTTGTATACTCACACATTTATACATACAGCATATACATAAAATATATACATACTTACAAAAAGCATATACACACACACATACAAACAGTACCATGCACACCCATGCGGCATATACACCATAATATGCACACACATATAGAGCATGTACACATCTCCATATACAGACATACAACATATACAGACACACCCATCCAGCATATCATATGCACAACCAATAACCAAGGGCCCCCTGACACAACGGGCCCCATAGCAGCTGCTAAGGCTGCTTCCCCCTGTAGTTACACCCCTGCCGCTTGCATTTTGCCATTCTCATTTTTTGCTCCCCTTCTTTAAAAATCCATTACTCTTATTTTTCCATCTATATAGCTTTACAAGGGCTCTTTTTCTGTGTAACAAATTATACTTCCTTTTGGCAATATTTAAATTTTCCATTCCGTGTCCTGAGAAGAGGAGAAACAAATTCCAAATGCTGTGAACTTTTGAGTGAAAAACTCTTTTGCACAATTTTTTTGTGGGCTTCTCTTTGTGGGCTTCTCTTTGTGGGCTTTTCTCTGTGTCCTCTGAAAGACAACTCTCCCTTTATTAGGATTATGGGGATATCACATTTTTATAGGTTTTAATAAAACCTTATGTATAAAAATTAAAAAAAAAAAACACATCTCTTCATTTTACCATATTCTGACACCAATAACTTTAATACTTTAACATATGGAACTGTGTAAGGTGTCATATTTTGCAGAACGAGATGATATTTATATTGATACTATTTGTGGGACTGTGACTTTTTAACTCATTTTAAATTTTTATGAGTTGCAAAATGACAAAATAAAAAAAAGTGTTTTTACTATGTTTTAGAACCCCCTAAGGTACTTTAACCCTTGGGAGTTTGCGCCTACAGTCGTACGGCAGTATATGGCATTCTTGCATGTGAACTGGTACAATGTGCCACTAGCACACTATAACAGATCTGCAAAAATGACAAGTTCTAGGGTGTTGTAAAGACTCCGGGCTGTCATGACGACAGATCGTTGCTCCAGGATGACAACACGGGGAGTGATAACGCCAATATAGCGCTGGAGGCATGTAAAGGGTTGACACCCGCAATCAGTTCCAGAAGGAATTGCGGATGTTCAGGCTGGGTGTTTGCTTCAATATGCAGCAAACACCCAGTATGTATGGAAAGAGCTCTGCCCGCGAGTACTTTCCATACATCGACTTATTATTATGTTGGTTTGTATCAAGGAGTGTTTATACTGTCTAGTTGTACTTTTCACATCCTATTGGTTGGCTTATTTTAAACCAAAAAACTGAAAACCATTGTAAACAGATGAAAAAAAATTGATATTTTTTAAGTGTGTACCATCGGTAGTAGAGAAGGATGGAGAGAGGCAATGGGCACCGGCTGGCCGTGTGTTTGTTCACTTTCCACTGCGATCACGTGGGTTTTATCTTCTGCATCTCCAAGACAAATCTGCTGAGCAAGCGAAAAAAAACAAACAAACAAAAAAATACTCAGGAAAAACTAAAATAAATAAATACATATATACAAGAAAGTCATGTGAAATGAGCGATTTATTTTTATTTTGTATTTTTTTGTCGGGTGAATTCTTTGTAATTGAATTATTTTGTAGTAAAAATTAGTTGTGTGTGTAAGACTTCTGGATGATCTCACATTCACTGTGCACCCATCGAATGAACCTTCACATGAAAATTAACCTCTCCACTTTTTGTTTCCTTTTTAAAACACAAATGCTAGGGGTTTAAGTGTTCTTGTGTTTTCTTTGGAGGGGGAGCTTTTGGGGGTGGGACGGTGTTGTACGTCGTTACATTTACACAGCATGTTAAGTGTAAAATTTTTAATTATTTGTACACATTAAAATTTTTCTGAAAAAAAAAATCCTGTACCATCACATTACTAATTGTTTTGGTTTGGGAGGGGGGGGGGGGGGGTATTATTGTTAAATTGTTCTATATGGAACTCACTGAATATATATTTTTAATAACACTTAAATGGGAAAAAAAATATGTAATTATACCTTTGAAAATATTGAAATAATCAATTTTTAGTATTCTATTTACTGTATACATAAGTATATTAATGTGTGTTTATATGAGTGTAGATGTATATTTTTTAAGGGGGAATGGGGGGCCCAAATCAGAAATCTGCTATGGGGCCCAGCCTCTCCTAGTTACGTCCCGGTATATGGGATAGATACTTCAGTATTCTTGAGGGGGGAGCAAATCAGACTTTTGTTCCTGGTTTGCCTAACAAATGACCATAATAGGGGAGGAGAAGATAAGCCCCATAGCAGACTTCTGCTGGCGGACCCCCTTCTGCTTAAAAAAAAATATATACATATTTGTACACACACAGTTTATACAATCGCACACATACACTCATATGCACATGCATATACGCAATGTCAGACAGTCTTCTCATCCCAGGCGGGGGTCAGAGGCCACAGATATGATTTCATGTAGCACAGTGGCTGCTGACCACATGGGGCTAATAGATGGCAGGAAGTACAGATGAGATCCCTAGTCCTGCTATCCCCTCCCCTGTGCTGCGGGCTCATCTGTATACTGTGAAAGATGTGCTCTGTTATATACATATTCTGCAGCATCATATGTATATAATGGTTCTCATCCTCCATTAATTACAGTGTCTGGTCGAGTGCCGGGCCCCCAGACACTGCAGGCCCCATAGCAGCTGCTTTGGCTTCTAAACCTGTAGTTACGCCCCTTAATGAGGTCCATGTTGATTTGAGTTATGTGAACCTCTCCTTATCCTACGTCTTAAACAGGATACGAGATATGGAACAAGCCCGGGATGTGATGAGGCATATAGAATGAAGCCAAGGACAAGGCCTATGCAAATGGAGGATGAAAATGAGGTGATTTTTGGAGAACATGCTAGAAGTGTCCAAATTTAGATGAGCAGCGCTCAACAAAATTAAGTTGCATTTTATATACTGTATGGTTTATATCTTACCGTCCACAATCCTAGCAAATGGACCACATATTCATCTTCAGGCTCAAACAAAAACTTCCGGCATGAAGAGCTCAGTTCACAGCCTAGAAATCCAACCAGAACAAAGAATATATTCAATATATATATATATATATCAAGATATTACTCTAACAGCAAAACAATGAAAGTGTAACAATGACTTGACAATGTGCTAGAGGTCTGTTCAGGGACTATTCCATCATGGAGTGACCACAACACAGATTAGGATTGATACCCCCCTGCTCCCTCTTGGTGGATTGGTCTTTATATAAAGCTTTGGTGGTGTGACGTGCCACCAAGTATGAAAAAGTTATTTTTAAAAAATATTATTCTTACAGAAGGGGATGAAAAAAATGGAATGCATAAGGGATCAAAGTATCCACAGTGTAAGTCCACTAGTGGGACGTTAAAAAATTTTAACTATAACACAAAAACCACCCATTTTCATATATATATATATATCTTTTGGAATTTGAGCAGGAAAACAATCCCAAAAAGTCTGTGGCCTGAAAGTCCTGAAGGCCATTTTAGGCCGTGTGCTTAAGAGGTAGTCCTGGATTACCCATTTCATATGGACCCCCAGTGCATATTCAGTGCACACTCCCACTACAGTGCACAGCCTGTGCAGTAAAAAGCCACTTTTACAATTTATTTTAGGAGCAACAAGATCCAAGTAAGTTCATTTAAGGTAAAAATCTAGTGGATGCTTTCAGAATGGACATGTAGACTACTCAAAAAAAAAAAATCTACAAAATGCTGCCCCCTAGAGAAGAAAAGTCAATAAAATGAGAAACAACACATTACATATAATAAAAGAAGAAAACCATCAGACTTCAGGTTAAATAAAATGTACTTAATACTTCAGCAAACATTTTAATACAATAAAAAGTCAACCCTAGCCACAAAAAACAAGCACTGCAACTGCCAATACTTATTGTAAATACAGAAAATAGTGACAAACACATTTGTTTACATCTCAGATTCCTCCCACCTGCAAAATTTCAGACATTTTATGAAAAGTTCAAAAATGGTTTAGTGAAGGGGGGGGGAGCTTAGAAAAAGTGTAGGGTTTAGTGATAATGGAAGAGCTGAAGGAAGGGGGAGATGGAGGTGCAGGTACAAAGCGCAGAGGGTGTAAAGAAGAGGATTGAGAAGGATGAAGGCTTGATGAGGAAGAAGAATGAGAAGATGAAGGATAATTGAAAGGATAAGCTGGTGCCTTCTGATGGGATGTTTGGTCAGATCCAAATGTCCAGGCTGCCTGTCATGGTCTTCCCAAGATTTGGGATTGAAGGGCAGCAAGGAAGTCGATATTTTGGGGGATATTGGAGAGGTTCATCACTTCCAAGACCACAGTGACACAAAGCCACCAACGTCCCCATGGCATACTGCGAAATCGGGCTGCTCCAAAGTGGTCCCAGTGGTCACCAGTGCCAACCCTCTGAATCACTAGCAGCGCCTCCTACACCCCATTCTGTTGACTGATCTGGGGGTCTCCATGTACGGCCCCAGCGGAAGGTGCTGTGCCGGAAGAGGCATCAGTGGGCAAGGCGGCAGGGCGCGTTGTAGGTTGTTTTCTGGCATCTTGTCTTCTAGTTGGGCTCTGTGACGTCCTCGCTCCTGTGGATTGCCTGGGCTGTTCTTCAGATGTAAACTGCACCTAACAGAACAATACTTACCCCCGGCCCGGTTGCCATCCAGACGCTCAGTGTTTCGCTGAACAAGTCACCCTTTCTGCTCCCGTTGGATCAAACGAGCATTACCCCGACAGCCCCATCTCCTTCCGACTTATCCTGAAACTGGAGGAATTGCACCAAATAACATACCACAAAATATAGTTACAGGAATGTTTTTAGAAAAAAAAAATCATCGAAGATAATTATACCTGCGCAAGACGGCAAAGTCGTAGATACAACCAGATGAGAAGGAGAACAGCGTCCATGAGGCTTATGTGAACAAACAGCGTGTGACTGCAGGATGCCAAGAGGGCTTGCCGATTTAAATAAGGCGGAGCTTCAAGATACTTTATTGTAGCTTGTTACAAAAACACAGGGGGGGACAAAGATAAGCGAGAGAACAGACATGCAGTTGGCGCTGGTGTGTGCCACAGATTTACTCCTTGGTGTTTATATATTTAAAGACTTTCAGGGCAATATACGACAGAATTGTAGGTGACAGGTGTGCGTTGTAGTACCGAAAATCAAAATCTGCATCGTTAGCCTTTGCGAAATGTAACTGACCCCCCACACGTGACGTTTTGTCGCATTTCTGTGCGATTTCGAAGGCTTTGAAAATACATGAGTTTTTTAAAAAATATTGTGCTTTTAAAAACTTAATACTTGATGTGCGATCTGTCTCACGGAATTTGTAAACGCAATGATGCCTGTTCTCCTGCTGTGTGCGCAAGATTCAAAATGCAGATCACAAAATCCAATGCTTTTGCAAAAACCCACGCTTTGAAAAGTTGCAACCACGCACTAGCTTTGGTTAGGATGTTCGTGGCACACAGGACGTTTTTAAACCATTTTCAGGGCGGTTTTTAAGCAGTCCGTTAAAAATGCATGCGTTTTTTGTAAACACATCTGTTATTTCCAATTACCTTATGAGGTAATTGGAAAGCGGATAAAAAATGGTCAAAAAACGGATGCTTTTTCAAAACGCATGTTTAAAAACAGCTAAAATGTTCATATCACCTGTGTGTCGCTGGCCTTAGGCTGGTGCCACACGCACCGCTTGTCTGTTGTGTGAAAACGCAAACAAAGCCGCGCATACACACGGTGGCTCGTTCCGGATCGCAGGTGTTTCCATAGAAACGCCAATGCGATCAGGCCGCGGCCGCGGCCGTGGCCCACCCTGGAAGGCGTGGCTTTGTCTGTGTTTGCGTTTTCAAATGCAGACAAACGGTGCGTGTGGCACCAGACTTAAGGTGGTCCACACGTTGCTTTTTTGGTCCATTTTAATGCATAGATTTTCAAGCGTTTTTTAAAACCATCTTTGACCGGTTCCATGCGTTGGCTGTCTATCTTAATAGAATAAAACAGCTTTGAACCCGTTTTTGGTCCGTTTTAAGCAGACCGTTTAAAATGTGCATCAATTTTTGACAACGCATCTGTTTTATGGGTGCGTTTTTGGAGAGACTGCTTAAAAACGGACCAAAAACGGGTTCAAAATGCCACATGTGCATCACCCTTAGGAAAGGCTTGCGGTTGAGTTCATACACCGTGTAGAGATTGCTTTACATGTGGCTGAACGCAATGTTGACCGCTTCTCAGCTGTTATCATGCGTTCGAAAAAGCATTGTGCTAATGCATGTGCTGACCGCACCCTGAGGGCGCGGTTCACACGTTGCGTTTTGACCTGCGTTTTCATTGCGTTTGAAACAGATAACAAAGCTGAGGGGGGCGTATGCCTAATCACATCACTGTTAACATTTCCGTTTACAAAACGCATCGTTAAACGCGGTGTTAACGCATGCATTAACATTTGCGTTTACAGCATAAATGGTTAATGTAATTTAGGAAATCACCTCTCATCAGCTGTGTATATGCATTCAACGCAATGAAACGCGACCAAAACGCAACGTGTGAACGCGCCCTGAATCGCGTTAAGAATGCAATGTGTGAACACACCTAAGATTTCCTTCACCGGGTTTATGCCAACAAAAGGAAAAAAAAAATCTACATTTTATTTCCCACTTTCATGTATTTATAGCAGCCTCTCCACACCAGGAAGACGCGGAATAAGGATAATTTGTGACAAAATCTCCTCCAGGCATAACCAATATAGCCGCAGAAAGCATATAATAAACGAGCTTGGAACAATAACAATACGACGGAGACACTGAAAGGCCGAGAGAGCGAAACAGAAGGGATGGGAAGGAGGGACTGATGGATAGGGGCCATAGGCGACGGGAAAGAACGATAAAAAGCAACGGCCCGGACGTAGGGAGATCACAAAACAATGGAGATACAAGGGTGAGGTCTCACAGGCTGGGTCATAGCCAGGCCAGCGCTAATCCACTATGAAATAGGGTGTGTTCACAAGGAAGTGAGGCAGCATCACATCTTGTTTTTTTTTATGTGTTTAAACTTAATCCCCAAGGCGTGTCACACAGGAGTTTTTCATTGAGTTTGAAACACATGGGGCAGCTCGGGGAGGTGATAACCTAATTACATTATTGTCAACATTTGCGTTTACCAAAACACACATAACGAGAGTTAACGCATGCATCAACAATGCGTTTAGGCCGGGCGCACAACGTAGTGTTTTGAACCCGTTTTTGGACCGTTTTTAAGCAGTCCGTTTTAAAAACGCATGCGTTCTGAACGTTTTGATTAAGATAATTGGCAAAAACGGTAAAAAACGATTTGGTTCTTCAAAAATGCATGCCAACGCGATGGTTATGCATATGTTAACAAAACGCATGTGTTAACATTGGGTCTACAATGGGTTTTATAAATGCAAAGTTAACAGGAATGTAATATGTGATTGGGCCGGGCCCGGACCACTGTGGTTCGTTATGAACGCAATGCTAGCGACCCGGTGACCGTGGTTATGCGTTTGATATGTATATCTGGAATGAGCGCTACATGTTTTTTTAGTAGAAACACTTCCTTGACGGGCCAAGTCCCATTAGAACTGAATTGTGTTTGTGTTTCAAAACGCTGCATGTGTATGCGACACTCATTGACTTGCGGGGCATACGCAGAAGAAACTGGTTGGGACCCCACAATGGGGCTCAATTACTAGGGGTCCGAATTGCGCAGTTTCGTCAGGTTTCAGACAAGTTCCGATTTGCGGTGAATTGTCCCGGGCCAGGGGCGCGAGGGAGGGGGAGAGCGGAGATGGAGAGGGACGACAAGAGTGCGTTGCCGGGGGCCGTGGGGAGGACAACCCGAAGGATTAGGAAAAAACTGCGGATTTAAAAAAGAATTGTGTCGCCAGATCAGCACTCACCTACACCGGGACGAAAGCAGGGAACTCCGGAGGACACTGGCGCAGACAGAAAAACATGCTGGGACTCAGGCGGCACGAATTAGTGAAATCGGCACGAAACCCGAATCATTGTCGGAGAGAGACACCACTGGGGGACAGGGTAAGTATGTGCCCCATTATGTGGGATTTTTGTTTTTTTTTACGATTAATTAAATGGTATAATTTCAACTGGATAGTCACCCACTAGGGGGAGCTTAACTGTACGTGATGTTGTACAGCTTATATTGAATACAATTCCTGATACAGTTCTCGCTGCAGAAAACCTATATTGCTGGATGAGAGCAAAGAGGGAAGGTTCAGTGTCGAGACCCTAAACAGCCCCCACACTCTGATTAGAATTTTTTTGTTTTTATTATTAATTTTTTTTTCCAGAATATGAAATATTCCCATATGCGGCTGTAGGATTGTAAGCAGAATACAATCACTACAGACAGTATTTCTGAGTAGATTGTCATGCCTGTAATAAGATTCATGACAGCAAGTTTCTACAGTACATCTAAAAAATAATATCTCCTACACACAGGACCCATTCTCTGCTGACAGATCCGTCAGGGAATAATATCAATAATGGCTAAAAACGCTGACTAATTCATTAGTAAAACATAGAACTTTGGTGAATCTCATAAAGAAGCAGTCACAATTTAAAGGGATGTCCAGAAAAAAATTCTAAATAAAAATAATTCAATATCTACAATGGATGGTTGAAGTTATTAATTCCTTGATTTTATTTTTCTTTGGCACTAGCTCCTCCTTGGTTCAAGCTGTTCAACAGTGGCAAACGGGAGATGTGGAAGTGGGGTAATGATACAATCTGTGACATCATCAGGAGTCAACAGTTTTGATACCGGTCAACTGTAGATCCCTAGATTCAGTGGTGGCGAACCTGGACGGGATAGCAGAGTGGGCACAGACCTTCTGTGGGGAAGAGATACTATGTGAATCGACACATCGACCCAGGACATAGTTCCCAAACAGGATCAAATCCATCAAATCTTTTCGTGTCCCACGGCAACTTGGAGAGAAGTCTATAATTAAAGTCTGATTTGCCCTCCTTCGGATTACTTATTGGGAGTGGCGGCGTAGGGCTCTGTGAAGATGACAATGGAATAACAAGGTAGACAATAGTGATGCTTAATATGCAAGGTGTTGCATTAATGGTAAATAAGTGGATTATGGTTGTAGTTGGGCACTCGGCTCTTAAAAGGTTCGCCATCACTGGACACTAGATGATGAAAAAAAATATTCTAATCATCCCATTCCCGAAGTAAGGGTGGGTCACTTACGGGGTATTCGGGAGGGATATGAAAGTCTGACACAAAAAACATGATGATAAAATTAGAATTAAAGTTAGAAACATACTCAATGTCAAAATACTAGTTACAGGAATGTTTTTAGAAAAAAAAAATCATCTGACGAATAATTATACCTGCGCAAGACGGCAAAGTCGTAGATACAACCAGATGAGAAGGAGAAGATCAGCGTCCATGAGGCTTATGTGAACAAACAGCGTGTGACTGCAGGATGCCAAGAGGGCTGCCGATTTAAATAAGGGCGGAGCTTTCAAGATACTTTATTGTAGCTTGGTTACAAAAACACAGGGGGGGACAAAGATAAGCAGAGAACAGACATGCAGTTTGGCGCATGGTTGTTCCACAGATTTTACTCCTTGGTGTTTATATTCTAAAGACTTTCAGGGCATATACGACAGAATTGTAGGTGACAGGTGTGCGTTGTAGTACCGAAAATCAAAATCTGCATCGTTAAGCCTTTGCGAAATGTGAACTGACCCCCCACACGTGACGTTTTTGTCGCATTTCTGTTGCGATTTCGAAGGCTTTGAAAATACATGAGTTTTTTAAAAAATATTTGCTTGCTTTTTTAAAAAACTTAATACTTGATGTGCGATCTGTCTCACGGAATTTGTAAAAACGCAATGATCCTGTTCTCCCTGCTGTGTGCGCAAGATTCAAAATGCATATCCCAAACTCAATTCTTGCAAAAACTCCACTCTTGTAAAAGTTGCAACCACCACTACTTTGCGTTAGGATGTTCGTGCACACAGGACGTTTTTAAAACCATTTTCAGGGCGGTTTTTAAGCAGTCCGTTAAAAATCATGCGTTTTTTGTAAACACATCTGTTATTTGCCAATTACCTTATGAGGAAGTTGGAAAGCGGATAAAAAAGGTCAAAAACGGATTGCTTTTTCAAAACGCATGTTTAAAAACAGCAAAATGTTTCATAACCCTGTGTGTCGCTGGCCTTAGGCTGGTGCCACACGCACCGCTTTGTCTGTGTTTGAAAACGCAAACAAAGCCGCGCATACCACCGGTGGCTCGTTCCGGATCGCAGGTGTTTCCATAGAAACGCCAATGCGATCAGGCCGCGGCCCGCGGCCGTGGCCCACCCTGGAAGGCGTGGCTTTGTCTGTGTTTGCGTTTTCAAATGCAGACAAAGCGGTGCGTGTGGCACCAGCCTTAAGGTGGTGCCACACGTTGCTTTTTTTGGTCCATTTTAATGCATAGATTTTCAAGCGTTTTTAAAACCATCTTTGACCGTTTTCCATGCGTTTGGCTGTCTATCTTAATAGATAAACAGGCTTTGAACCCGTTTTTGGTCCGTTTTTAAGCAGACCGTTAAAATGTGCATCAATTTTTTGACAACGCATCTGTTTTTATGGGTGCGTTTTTGGACGGACTGCTTAAAAACGGACCAAAAACGGGTTCAAAATGCCACATGTGCCATCACCCTTAGTAAAGGCTTGCGGTTGAGTTCATACACCGTGTAAGATTGCATTTACATGTGGCTTGAACGCAATGTTGACGCTTCTCAGCTGTTATCATGCGTTCGAAAAAGCATGTGCTAATGCCATGTGCGACCGCACCCTGAGGGCGCGTTCACACGTTGCGTTTTGACCTGCGTTTTCATTGCGTTTGAAACACATATACAACAGCTGAGGAGGGGCGATTTGCCTAATCACATCACTGTTAACATTTCCGTTTACAAAACGCATCGTAAACGCGGTGTTAACGCATGCATTAACATTGCGTTTACAAGCATAAATGGTAATGTATTTAGGCAAATCACCTCTCATCAGCTGTTGTATATGCATTTCAAACGCAATGAAAACGCGACCAAAACGCAACGTGTGAACGCGCCCTGAATGTTAAATTCCAAATGCTGTGAACTTTTGAGTGAAAACCTCTTTGCACATTTTTGTGGGCTTCTCTTTTGTGGGCTCTTTGTGGCTTTTCTCTTGTCCCTTGAAAAGACAACTCTCCCTTTATTAGGATTATGGGGATATCACATTTTTATAGGTTTTAAATAAACCTTTGGATAAAAATTAAAAAAAAAACACATCTCTTCATTTACATATTCTGACCCATACTTTAATACTTTAACACTATGGGACTTGCAGGTGTCATATTTTGTGCAGAACGAGATGATATTTATATTGATACTATTTGTGGACTTGACTTTTAACTCATTTTGGTTTTATGAAATGACAAAATGAAAAATAAAAAGTGTTTTTACTATGTTTTAGAACCCCCTAAGCTGTACTTTAAACCTTGGGAGTTTGCTCCTACAGTCGTTACGGCAGTATATGGCATTCTTGCATGTGAACTGGTACAATGTGCCCTAGCACACTATAACATCTGCAAAATGACAAGTTTCTAGGGTGTTGTAAAGACTCGGGCTGTCATGACGACAGATCGTTGCTCCAGGAGACAACACGGGGAGTGATAACGCCAATATAGCGCTGGAGGCTGTAAAGGTTTGACACCCCCAATCAGTTCCAGAAGAATTGCGGAGTTCAGCCGGGTGTTTTGCTTCAATATGCAGCAAACACCCAGTATGTATGGAAAGAGCTCTGCCCGCGGTACTTTCCCATACATCGACTTATTATTATGTTGTTTGTATCAGGAGTTGTGTATACTGTCTAGTTTACTTTTCACATCCTATTGGTTGCTTATTTTAAACCAAAAAACTGAAAAACCATTGTAAACAGATGAAAAAAATTGATATTTTTTAAGTGTGTACCTCGGTAGTAGAGAAGGATGGGAGAGGCAATGGGCCCGACGGGCCGTAGTTGTTTTTCACTTCCACTGCGATCACGGGTTTTTATCTCTGCATCTCAAGACAATCTGCTGAGCAAGAGAAAAAAAACAAACCACAAAAAATACTCAGGAAAAACAAAATAAATAATACATATATACAAGAAAGTCATGTGAAATGAGCGATGTGATTTTATTTTGTATTTTTTTTGTGGGTGAATTCTTGTAATTGATTATTTGTAGTAAAAATTAGTTGTGTGGTGTAAGAACTTCTGGATGATCTCACATTCACTGTGCACCATCGAATGACCTTCACATGAAAATTAACCTTCCACTTTTTGTTTCTTTTTAAACCAAATGCTAGGGTTTAAGTGTTTTGTGTTTCTGGAGGGGAGCTTTGTGGTGGGTGGGACGTGTTGTCTTCGTATACATTTACACAGCATGGTTAAGTGTAAAATTTTAATTATTTGTACACATAAATTTTTCTGAAAAAAATCCTGTACCATCACGATCTACTTGTTTTGGTTAGGAACTGGGGGGGGGGGTGATTATTGTTAAATTGTTCTATAGGAACTCACTGAATGTATTTTTAATAACACTTAACATGGGAAAAAAATATGAATTATACCTTGAAAATATTGAAATCAATTTTAGTTATTCTATTTACTGTGATACATAAGTATATTAAATGTGTGCTTTATATGAGTGTAGAGTGATATTTTTTAAGGGGGAATGGGGGGCCCAATCAGAATCGCTATGGGGCCCAGCCTCTCACTAGTTACGTCCCGGTATATGGGGATAATACTTCAGTATTCTTGAGGGGGGGAGCAATCAATACTCAGTATTTGTTCCTGGTTTGCCTAACAAATGACCATAATAGGGGAGGAGAAGTATAAGCCCCATAGCAGATCTCTGCTGCGGACCCCATCCTTAAAAAAATATACTAATATATTAGTACACACACAGTTATATCATCTCACACACCTCAATGCACATGCATCGCAATCGTCAGACAGTCTTCTCATCCCATGGGGGCAAGACCGAGCGCACGCGGGATATGATTCATGTAGCCCAGGCTGCGGACCACTTGGGGGTAATAGATGGCAGGAAGTACAATGAGATCCCTTATTCGCTATCCCCTCCCCGTGCTGGCGGGCTCATCTGTAACTGGAAAGATGTGCTCTGTTATATACTATTCTGCAGCATCATATATTATATACGGTTCTCATCCTCCATAATTACGTGTCATGTTCGGCGAAAGCCTGGCCCCCAGACACTGCAGGCCCTAGCAAGCTCTTTGGCTTCTAACCCTGAGTATGCCATTATGAGGATCCATGTGATTTGAGTTATGTGAACCCTCCATACCTTCCTTCGTTAAACAGGATACGATATATGGAACAAGCCCGGGATGTGATGAGCATATAGAATGAAGCCAAGGACAAGGCCTATGCAAATGGAGGATGAAAAGGGTATTTTTGGAGACATGCTAGATAAGTGCCAAATTTAGATGAGCACGACTCAACAAAATTAATTTGCATTTTATACTGTATGTTTATATCTACCGTCCACAATCCTAGCAATGGACCACAATTTCACTTCAGGCTCAAACCAAAACTTCCGCATGAAGAGCTCAGTTCACAGCCTAGAATCCAACCAGACAAAGAATATATCAATAAATATTATATCTATATCATCAGATATTACTCAACACAAAACAATGAAAGGTAACAATGACTTGACAATGTGCTAGAGGTCTGTTAGGACTATTCATCATGGTGAACCACAAACACGATTAGGATGATACCCCCCTGCTCTCCTCTGGTGTGGAGGGTCTATATATAAGCTTTGGTGGTGTGACGTGCCACCAAGTATGAAAAGTTATTTTTTAAAAAATATTATTCTGCAGGAAGGGGATGAAAAAAATGGAATGCCATAGGTCAAAGTATCCACATGTAAGTCCACTAGTGGGACGTTAAAACATTTATCTACTATAACACAAAACCACCCATTTTTCATATAATTATATATACTTTGGAATTTGCAGAGCAGGAAAACAATCCCAAAAAATCTTGGCCTGAAAGTCATGAAGGCCATTTTAAGGACCGGTGACTAGAGTAGTCCTAGTTACCCATTTCATATGGACCCCCTTGCATGATTCAGTGCACACTCCCACTACAGGGCACAGCCGTGGCACTGTAAAGGCCACTTTTACAATTATTTTAGGAGCAACAAGATCCAAATATTCATTAGGTAAATCTAGTGGATGCTTTCAGAATGGACAGTAGACTACTCAAACAAAAAAAAATCTACAAATGCTGCCCCTAGAGAAGAAACAAGTCAAATGGAGAACACACATACATATAATAAAAGAAGAAAACCATCAGCTTCAGTTAATAAAATTACTTAATACTTCAGCAACATTTTAATACATAAAAAAATCAACCCTAGCCCAAAAAAACAAGCACTGCAACTGCCAATTACTTATTGTAAATACAGAAATAGTGACAAACCCATTGTTTACATCTCAGATTCCTCCCACCTGCAAAATTCAGACATTTTATGAAAGTTCAAAATGGTTTTTATGAGGGGGGGGAGCTTAAGAAAAGTGTTAGGTGTTTAGTGATATGAAGGCTGAGAGAAGGGGGAGATGAGGTGCAGGTACAAAGCGTCAGAGGGTGTTAAAAAGAGATGAGAAGTGATGAAGGCTTGATGGAAGAAGAATGAGAGAATATGAAGGATAATTGAAAGGATAAGCTGGTGCCTTCTGATGGGTAGTTTGGTCAGATCCAAATGTCCAGGCTGCCTGCCATGGTCTTCCCAGATTGGGATTGACGGGCAGCAAGGAGTCAGTATTTTGGGGGATATTGGAGAGGTTCATCACTTCCAACCACAGTGCACAAAGCCACCAACGTCCCCATGGCATACTCGCGAAATCGGGCTGCCACAAGTGGTCCCTTGGTCACCAGTCCAACCTCTGAATCACTAGCAGCGCCTCCTACACCCCATTCTGTTGACTGATCTGGGGGTCTCCATGTGACGCCCCAGCGAAGGTCGTGCGGCCGGAAGAGGCATCAGTGGGGCAAGGCGCAGGCGCGTTGTAGGTTGTTTTCTGGCATCTTGTCTTCTAGTGGGCTCTGTGACGCCTCGCTCCTTGATTGCCTGCTGTTCTTCAGATGTAAACTGCAACCTAACGAACATACTTACCCCCGCCGGTTGCCATCCAGACGCTCAGTGTTCGCTGAACAAGTCACCCTTTTGCTCCCTTGATCAACACGAGCATTACCCCGACAGCCCCATCTCCTTCCGACTACTCCTGAAACTGAGGAATGCACAAAATAACATACCACAAAATACTAGTTACAGGAATGTTTTTAGAAAAAAAAATCATCGACGAATAATTATACCTGCGCAAGACGGCAAAGTCGTTGATACAACCAGATGAGAAGGAGAAATCTAGCGTCCATGAGGCTTATGTGAACAAACAGCGTGTGACTGGCAGGATGCCAAGAGGGCTGTGCCGATTTAAATAAGGGGGGAGCTTTCAAGATACTTTATTGTAGCTTGGTTACAAAAAACACAGGGGGGGACAAAGATAAGCAAGAGACAGACATGCAGTTGGCGCTGGTTGTGTTCCACAGATTTACTCCTTGGTGTTTTATATTTAAAGACTTTCAGCATATACGACAGAATGTAGGTGACAGGTGTGCGTTGTATACCGAAAATCAAAATCTGCATCGTAAGCCTGCGAAATGTGAACTGACCCCCCACACGTGACGTTTTGTCGCATTTCTGATTGCGATTTCGAAGGCTTTGAAAATACATAAGTTGTTTTAAAAAATATTTGCTGCTTTTTAAAAACTTAATACTTGATGTGCGATCGTCTCACGGAATTTGTAAAACGCAATGATGCCTGTTTCTCCTGCTGTGTGCGCAAGATTCAAAATGCAGATCACAAAACTCAATTGCTTTGCAAAAACGCCACTCTTGAAAAGTTGCAACCACCACTAGCTTTGCGTTAGGATGTTCGTGGCACACAGGACGTTTTTAAACCATTTTCAGGGCGTGTTTTTAAGCAGTCCTTAAAAATCATGCGTTTTTTGTAAACAATCTGTTATTTCCAATTACCTTAATGAGGATATTGGAAAGCGGATAAAAAAAGGTCAAAAAACGGATGCTTTTCAAAAACGCATGTTTAAAAACAGCAAAATTTTCATATCACCCTGTGTGTCGCTGGCCTTAGGCTGGTGCCACACGCACCGCTTGTCTGTTGTGTGAAAACGCAAACAAAGCCGCGCATACCACGGGGCTCGTTCCGGAATCGCAGGTTTTTCCATAAAACGCCAATGCGATCAGGCCGCGGCCGCGGCCGTGGCCCACCCTGGAAGGCGTGGCTTTGTCTGTGGTTTGCGTTTTCAAATGCAGAACAAACGGTGCGTGTGGCACCAGCTTAAGGTGTGTGCCACACGTTGCGTTTTTTGGTCCCATTTTATATGCATAGATTTTCAGCGTTTTTAAAACCATCTTTGACCGGTTCCATGCGTTGGCTGTCTATCTTAATAGATAAAACAGCTTTGAAACCCGTTTTGGTCCGTTTTAAGCAGACCGTTAAAATGTGCATCAATTTTTGACAACGCATCGGTTTTTATGGGTGCGTTTTGGGACGGACTGCTTAAAAACGGACCAAAAACGGGTTCAAAATGCCACTTGTGCATCACCCTTAGTAAAGGCTTGCGGTATGAGTTCATACACCGTGTAGAATTTGCATTTACAGGTGGCTTGAACGCAATGTTACCGCTTCTCAGCTGTTATCATGCGTTTCGAAAAAGCATGTGCTAATGCCATGTGACAGCACCATGAGGGCGCGTTCACACGTTGCGTTTTGACCTGCGTTTTCATTGCGTTTGAAACACATATACAACAGCTGAGGAGGGGCGATTTGCCTAATCACATCACTGTTAACATTTCCGTTTACAAAACGCATCGTAAACGCGGTGTTAACGCATGCATTAACATTGCGTTTACAAGCATAAATGGTAATGTATTTAGGCAAATCACCTCTCATCAGCTGTTGTATATGCATTTCAAACGCAATGAAAACGCGACCAAAACGCAACGTGTGAACGCGCCCTGAATGCGTTAAGAATGCAATGTGTGAACACAACCTAAGATTTCCTTCACATTGTGTTTTATGCCAACAAAAGGAAAAAAAAAATCTACATTTTATTTCCCATTTCATTGTATTTATAGCAGCCTTCCACACCAGGAAGACCGGATTAAGGATAATTTGTGACAAAAATCTCCTCCAGGCATAACCAATATAGCCGCAGAAAGCATTATTATTATTATTACATGGCTCGGTCACACTCACCCCATATCTCGCACACTTGCCTCGCTGACGCTACTGAGTGAATGCTGGAGAGACTGAATGATGCTCGGGAAATCATATCCTAATCCACGGGAGACCAGGCCCCGGCAGTCACTCCGGAGCCTCCACACAACTAATGGAGATCCCAGGGTGAGGCTCCACAGCTGCTGCTCATAGACCAGGCCAGCGCCTACATCCACTATGGAAATAGGTGTGTGTTCACACAGTGCAAGTGAGGCAGCATTCACATCTTGTTTTTTTTTTATGTGTTTTAAACTTAATCCCAAGGCGTGTTCACACAGTGCGTTTTCATTGCGTTTTGAAACACATTGGGGCAGCTCGGGAGAGGTGATTTACCTAATTACATTATTGTCAACATTTGCGTTTACAAAACACACCATAAACGAGATGTTAACGCATGCATCAACAATGCGTTTTAGGCCGGCGACACACGTGGTGTTTTGAACCCGTTTTTGGACCGTTTTTAAGCAGTCCGTTAAAAAACGCATGCGTTCTTGACCCGTTTTGATTAAGATAATTGGCAAAACCGGTCAAAAACGATGCGTTCTTCAAAAATGCATGCAACGCGATGTTTATGCATATGTTAACAAAACGCATGTGTTAACATTGGGTCTACAATGCGTTTTATAAATGCAAATGTTAACAGTAATGTAATTATGTGATTGGGCCGAGGCCAGACCACTGTGTTGCGTTATGAACGCAATGCTAGCGACACGGTGACCGTGGTCTATGCGTTTGTATATGTATATATTCTGGAATGAGCGCTACATGTTTTTTAGTAGAAACACTTCCTTGACTGGGCCAAGCCCCTCCCCTTAGCCTCTGAATTGTGTTTTGTGTTTCAAAACGCTGCATGTGTATGCGACCTCAATTGACTTATTGCGGGGCATACGCAGAAACTTGGTGACCCCCACAATGGGGCTCATTTACTAGGGGTCCGAATTGCGCAGTTTCGTCAGGTTTCAGACAAGTTCCGATTTGCGGTGAATTGTCCCCGGGATTTTGGCGCACGCGATGGGATTTTGGCGCATTGGCGCTGGCTTTTACGTGACAGAAATCGGGGGGCGTGGGTGTCGGACAACCCGACGGATTAGGAAAAACTGCGGAATTTAAAAAAGAATTTGTGTCGCAAGATCAGCACTCACATACACCGGGACGAAGCAGGCGAACTCCGGCGGACCTCGGCGCAGCAGCAACACCTGCTGGATATCAGGCGCGCGATCTTAGTGAATCCCGGCAGAACCCGAATCCTTGTCGGAGAACACACTGGACAGGGTAAGTAAATGTGCCCCATTATGTGGGATTTTTAGTTTTTTTTACGATTAATAAAATGTTATAATTTCAACTGTGTATAGTCACCACTAGGGGGAGCTAACTGTACGTGATGTTGTACAGCTTATATTGAATACAATTCCTGATACAGTTCTCGCTGCAGAAAACCTATATTGCTGTATGAGAGCAAAGACGGAGAAGGTTCAGTGTCGAGACCCTAAACAGCCCCCACACTCTGATTAGAATTTTTTTGTTTTATTTATTTAATTTTTTTTTCCAGAATATGAAACTATTCCCATATGCGGCCTGTAGGGATTGTAAGCAGAATACAATCACTACAGACAGTATTTCTGAGTAGATCTGTCATTGCCTGTAATCAGATTCATGACAGCAAGTTTCTACAGTAATCTAAAAATATTCAATCTGCTACACACAGGACCCATTCTCTGCTGACAGATCCGTCAGGGAATAATATCAATAATGGCTGAAAATCGCTGACTAATTCATAGTAAAACATAGAACTTTGGTTGAATCTCTTAAAGAAGCAGGTGAGGCAGCATTCACATCTTGCTTCTTTTAGGTGTTTCAAACCCAATCCCAAGGGCGCGTTCACACGTTTTGGTTGCGTTTTCATTGAGTTTTGAAACGCATTACAGCACTGAGTAGAGGTGATTTGCCTAATTACATTATTGTTAACACTTACATTTCCAAAATGTTTGTACACACACATGCATCAACAATGCGTGCATTATGAACGCAATGCTAGCAACACATGTGACTGCGGCCTATGCGGCCTATGCACTCTGGAATGAGCGCTACTTGTTTTTTAGTAGAAACACTTCCATGATTGGGCCAAGCCCCTCCCCGTAGCCTCTGAATTGTGGCTTGTGTTTAAAAACGCTGCATGCAACCTCAATTGACTTATTGCAGGGCATACGCAGAAACCAGATCACCCCCACATTATGTGGGATTTTTAGATTTTTTAGATTAATAAAATGTTATCTTTTTGACTGTTTATAGTCACCACTAGGGGGAGCTAACTGTACGTGATGTTGTACAGCTTATATTAAATACAATTCCTGATACAGTTCCGGCTGCAGAAAACCTATACTGCTCTATGAGAGCAAAGATGGAGACGGTTCAGTGTCGAGACCCTAAACAGACCCCACACTCAGATTAGAATTTTTTTGTTTAATTTTTTTTTAATTTTTTCAGAATATGAAACTATTCCCATGTGCGGCCTGTAGTAGGGATTGTAAACAAAATACGATCACTACAGACAGTATTTCTGAGTAGATCTGTCATTGCCTGTAATCAGATCCATGACAGCAAGTTTCTACAGTAATCTAAAAATATTCTATCAGCTACACACAGGACCCATTCTCTGCTGACAGATCCGTCAGAGAATAATATCAATAATGGCTGAAAATCGCTGACTAATTCATGGTAAAACATAGAACTATGGTTGAATCTCTTAAAGAACCAGTCACATTTTAAAGGGATTGTCCAGAAAAGAAATTCTAAATAAAATATAATTCAATATCTACACTGGATGGTTGTAAGTTATTAATTTTCCTTTGATTTTATTTTTCTTTGGCACTGGCTCATCATTGGTTCAACAGTGTTCAACAGTGGCACATTGGGAACTGCAAAGGTGGTACTGATCCCCGACCCCTGTGACATCATCAGGAGTCAACAGTTTTGATACCTGTCACTGTAGATCCCCTAGATCCTGAAAAAAAAATATTCTAATCATCCCCCTTTCCCTAGAAGTAAGGGTTCATTCAAACTTCCGCCTTCATAAAGTCACAATTCCTGGCACACAGCCAGGAATTGCAACTTTTTCTCCCCTTAAAGGGGTTTTCCACACGAAAGAACATTCTCACATCTCAGTCCCCTAGGGATGTTCACACAATAAAGATCATTTTAACCCCTTACTTTACAGTGTTACTCAGTTTTATTGCTGTTTTAGCTCCCATCACTCAGTGATGGTCAGTGCATAATCCCAGGGTGTGGGCGGGGCCTCTCTAAACATACATATTATTATCTATCTAGTTCTTTGGGCTGACAATGTGGCTACATTATCAGGGTACAGGTATATATACACTTTCATCTGGCTACTCTACTAACACACTGACACAGAGATAAGACAGATCAGACATGATGAGATGCCTTTTGCACACACAGCTTTACTACATCTGTGGTGGCGAACCTATGGCACGGGTGCCAGAGGTGGCATTTAGAGCCCTTTCTGTGGGCACTCAGACCATCGCCCCAGGACAGAGTTCACCAAACAGGATCAAATCCATCAAATCTTTCTGCTGTCCCAGGCAACTTGGAGAGAAGCTATAATTAAAGTCTGAATTTGCCCTCCTTCTTTCCACTGTATTGGTGGCCTCAGGTGTCCGATACAATGGAATAACAGGTAGCAATAAGTTACTGCTTAATATGCCATGTTGGCACTTAATGGTAAATAAGTGGATTTTGGTTGTAGTTCGGGCACTCGGTCTCTAAAAGGTTCGCCATCACTGCCCTAGATGCTGAAAAAAAATATTCTAATCATCCCCCTTTCCCTAGAAGTAAGGGTTCACTTAAAGGGGTATTCCGGGAATATGAACGTCTGACACAAAAACCCATGATGATATAAATAGAATTAATAGAACAATACTCAATGTCATTAGTCACAAAATGGAGCTTAAATAATTTGATTTTATGATTTACAAAGTTTATGGCTCTCTAAAGTAGGTGGAGTTATCACTAAGATGGCCGCCACTGGGAAATACAAGTCCCATGATCCTTTAGTTTTCAGTAACTCCTCCTCCCTCTTATGCTCTGCTCCCAGTGATGATGTAACAGGTTTTCTTGCTCTGTTACCATAGTAATGATGTGCCATCACCACAACACTGGCCATACTGGATGTACTGCAACCAACCAACTACAGCCAAACATAGTGGTGATCACATGACCTGCCCAGGCAGATGCAGGACATGTGATGTGGACATGTGACCAGCGGCCATCTTCTGTTATGCTACGACCCGCGCGGAGGAAATTAACGGACTGATTAAAGGGCCAGTAGCATTTTAATTCTTCATTACAGTCTATGTCAGCAGCATTTTTCTGCTAAGGCGATCAAAATTTTAAATAACAACCAATTACACATTAGCTTATATTTTTAGTACCCATTTGCATATGAATTATGCTGATTCCTGGAATACCCCTTTAAACTTCATAAAGTCACAATTCTTGGCACACAGCCAGGAATTGCAACTTTTTCTCCCCTTAAAGGGGTTTTCCCACGAAAGAACATTCTCACATCTCAATCCCCTAGTGATGTTCACACAATAAAGATCATTTTTAACCCCTTACTTTACAATATTACTCAGTTTTATTGCTGTTTTAGCTCCTATCACTCAGTGATGGTCAGTGCAAAATCCCAGGGTGTGGGCGGGGACTCTCTAAACATACATATTATTATCTATCTAGTTCTTTGGGCTGACAATGTGGCTACATTATCAGGGTACAGGTATATATACACTTTCATCTGTCTACTCTACTAACACACTGACACATAGAGATAAGACAGATCAGAGATGATGAGATGCCTTTTGCACACACAGCTTTACTACATCTCACAGATCATAAGATCCATTAGATGCTTATTAGACAAACAGCTCTGCTACATCTCACACATATGTGCCTGCCTCCCCCTTCCCCCGGATCACTTATCTCCTTGTAGCTTGTAGTTTGTAGCCTCTCTGCTCACCATGTGCTGGCAGGATGTGATCAGTCAGTGCCTCTGAGCTTCGTGCAGGGGGCGGGGCTACAGCCACACAGACAAGACAGACATAATCTCATCTCCACGATCTCGCCGAAAAAATTCTTGGGTCGTGTCTAGGGAAAACTGAAATTGTGTACAGCAGGACTGATAGAGACAGGTTGGAATTATATATCTGAAATGCTGTATTTTTGTTAATAACAGTGAATTAGAGAATGTGTTATTTTATTATCCTGAGTACATATAAGAAACTTGTCTTTGTGGGAATATCCCTTTAAGCTACCTCCAAGCCAAGTGGGCAAAGAGGGATGTGGACCTCCTGCACCTGGTGTAGAATTGGCCAGTCCTCCTGCACACTGTAACAGCCTGTGATTCTGCAACACTGAACGGCTCTTCTGACTCATTAGCATAATTTTAAAAGTTCATAGAAGAAAGGAGCCTTGGATAACAGTCACGGATGTTTATGTATCCTTGATTTATCATGATGAATTTTAAAGGTTGACTTCCTTTAAAACATAACAAAACCTATAGAAATTTGTTGTCTCCATGATTGAAGAATAAAGGGGAGGTGTGATTTGGACATTTTTCCATAAATTCCATCGCATTCCGATTTTTTTTCCAGCTTCCAGTACATTGTAACGAAATATCAAACAGTGCCAGTAGGAAGTATAATATATCCTGCAGAAAACAAGCCCTCATGTGGCTTGGAAACAAAAGTATAAAAAAAACAGAAATGCAAAAATAGATGTTTGTTTTAGTATTAACCTCTCATTCACCTGGCCTGATTGCAGCTCAGTTCCGATGTAGAGCTGCAGTACCGAACACAGCCACTATACCATGAGTGGCGTTGTGCTTGGTAAGGAGTGTAGTGACTACCGCTCCCATCTGCACCATTACCAGTGCCCTTGGACTGCCATCACCTCCCTATTAAAGGGCAGAGTCCTGGGCGCCACTTCCCAGAAGAGCAGGTGGTCGCTGTGCCAGGAAATCAGTGCGGCTACATGTGCACCTGTTATGTGCCATGTCACGGCGCCGGGTCACGTGTCGCCATCTAGACAAGGCTGCTCATACATGAGCGCAGGACGCAGCCCCACATAAATATTCACCAGGGTCTTCGCGTGTGAGGATGAATGCAGATTATATTCATGACAGTACAGAAACAAATATCCTGTATTTGTGATGACAGAGCATTGCCGATATTCTGCCCTCGTGGGGTTAATTAAAGGCAATGTGATATAATACATCAGAGATGAAAGGCAAGTAAATAAACGAATGGTCCTCATTATGCGCTGTCACTTTTATTGATTATTATTGAATGCCGGTGCTATACACACATCTGGCCTGCAGGGGGCAGTGTTCTATAGCCTCCTCTCATAGAATGAGCATTAGAGATGTATCCAAACCTCTGTACATGCAGATTTGCAGATTTGCATATATATTCTTGTATATTTTTTATTCACTTGGAACATGTAAATAAAAATTCTGAATGTAATTGATATAATGATGCTTAACATATGTATGAATATTATAATTCTTTTCATGTAGGCGCTTTGCGCAGTAGATGTCCTTTGTGTCTTATAGTATAAACATTCTCCCGACATCGACATCTTGATGAGGACGCGTGATAAGTGTTGGTGTTACAACAGCAACATAGGAATAGCAGAGGCTGCTGGTATAAAGCATGGGGGATGGTCAAAAAAGAAGCACTGAATGATAGAAATTTTACATTCAAAGTGTTGGTTGTACGTTGTTAGTAGCAGCAGGACTGTGAAATTGAAACCTAGATTATTTAAGGATTGTACTCCAAACCCTTTGTACGGGAGTGATCCTTACACTTGGTTGCGTCAGCTGCCGTGAGCAATAACTCTTTACAGGGACCCCATTCAGGAACAGTCAGAAACAAGACTAGACAGTCAGAGGATATTGAAAGGACCCCATAACAGGAACAGTCAGAGACAGGACTAGACAGCAGGATATGCAGAGACCCCAGTAACAGGAAACAGTCAGAGACAAGGACTAGCGGCAGCCGGGATTACTGAAGGGCCCCAATAACAGGACACAGTCAGAGACAAGGACTAGGGGCAGGATACGACAGACCCCCATAACAGGAACAGTCAGAGACAAGGACTAGTGGGAGCTAGGAATACTGACCAGGACCCCATAACAGAACAGTCTAGAGACAAGGACTAGGGAGCAGGAATACTGACAGGACCGCCATTAACAGGAACAGTCAGAGACAAGGACTAGGCCAGCAGGATACGGACAGGACCCATGAACAGGATACAGTCAGGAGGACAAAGGACTACTGGGCAGCAGGATTACTGACATGACCCCCATAACAGGAACAAGTCAGAGACAAGCGAGATGTAGGCAGCCGGATACTGTACAGGTACCCAACCCCTAACACGAGACATGACAGAGGACAAGGGTATGGCCAGAGTATACTGATCAGGACCACCGAAATAGGAAGTACGTCTGACGAAACAGGGGTTACATGCCAGCAGGATCCGCTTACTGACAGGACCCTCATGCAAGTCGTGAAGATGAGGAACAGTCAGAGACAAGGACTAGACAGCCAGGAGAATGACCGGACCCCAAACAGGAACAGTCAGAGACAAGGGCTAGGGCAGAAGAGGGAGACTGACAAGGACCAGGACCCCAGAACAGGGACACAGGACAAGGATATAGGCAGTACGGAACGACAAGCAAAAAAAGACCCAAAACAAGAACAAAACAGAGGAACAAGATAATCAGAGACAAGAAAAACACACTAGACAGCCAAGCAGATACAGAAACGGACGGCTTACTAGGTGACCACATTAACATGCGAAGAAACAGACAGAGACAAGGACTAGGCAAAACAAGAGAGGAATACAGGCACAAAAATGACAGGACACCCACACCATAACAAGCGACAAACGTCAGAGACAAGTGGCTTAGTAATGAACAGAAGTATACGACAGGAACCCCCATATGAACCGCTGAGACAGAAGACACAGAGGGACATATTAGGTCAGACCTAAGGATAACTGAAAAAAGAGGAGACACGGCGAGTAACAGGAATCAGTCATGTAGACAAAGGGACTAGAGGAGGCAGAAAAAAGAGAAGTAAGTACAGGAAATACAAGTAAAACTAAAGGAACAGGATACATAAACAAGGGTAGAACAAGCAGGTATTACGACAGGACGAACCATATGAACAATGACAAATCAATAGAACAACAGTATAGACATCATGTTTGATACTAACCGCCTCTTCGTCGAGATCGCTAAGGGAAAACTTGTATATATCTACAAGGGAGATAGTGTGTTCGTCAGCGATGAAATAGTCAACAGACATAATAAACCATAACAAGACACAGTCAGATCCTTGCTAATTACCATTAATCTGTTTAATCTCACCATTACCCCCCCCCAAATAACCTTAACACTAAACAATCTCCCTTACAACATCCTACTTATCCACTTATTCACTTGGAACATGTAAATAAAAATTCTGAATGTAATTGATATGATGATGCTTAACATATGTATGAATATTATAATCTTTTCATGTAGTCGCTTGCAGTAAGTCCTTGTGTCTATAGATCAACATTCTCCCGCATCGACTCTCTGATGAGACCGTGACAGGTTTGTGTTTACACACAGCAACAATAGGAATAAGCAGAGCTGCGGTATAAAGCATGGGGGATGGTCAGAGAAGAAGCACTGAATAGATAGAAAATTTACATCAACATTGTGTACGTTGTTAGTAGCAGCAGGACTGTGAAACATAGATATATTTAAGGATTGTACTCAAACCCTTGTGGGAGTGTCCTTACACTGCTGTGCTGTCAGCTGCCTGCATATAACTTCTTTACAGGACCCCATAGCAGGAACAGTCAGAAACAAGGACTAGACAGCAGGATATTGACAGGACCCCATAACAGGAACAGTCAGAGACAAGGACTAGACAGCAGGATACTGACAGGACCCCATAACAGGAACAGTCAGAGACAAGGACTAGG
>CM033644.1:10312961-10454396 GCA_019512145.1 Engystomops pustulosus
GGATTTTGCCGCACGCGATCAGATTTTGGCGCATTGGCACTGGCTTGCATGCGACAGAAATCAGAGGGCGGGCAGTCGGACAACCCGACGGATTCGGACAAACCGCAGAATTTTAAAAACGCGATTGTGTTGCAAGATCAGCAGTCCCATGCACTGGGAAGGAAGAAGAAGGTGAACTCCGTCGGACCTCGGCACAGCAACAACACATGCAGGAACTCGGGCTCATGATCTTCATGAATCGCACTGTACCCGAGTCCTCGCCAGACAACGCGCAGCCGGATCGCGACAGGACCGGGTAAGTAAATCTGCCCCATTGTATCTTAACTAGAGATGAGCGAGCACTAAAATGCTTGGGTACTCGTTATTCGAGACAAACTTTTCCCGATGCTCGAGTGCTCGTCTCGAATAACGAGCTGTATACTGCTGGGGGCAAGCTGGGCTGGCTGTATACTACAGGGGCAGCTGTATATTATAAGGGGCTGGTTGGCTATATACTGGGGGGTCTGTGACCAATGCATTTCCCACCCTCGGCTTATACTCGAGTCAATAGGTTTTCCTAGTTTTTGGTGGTAAAATTAGGGGTCTCGGCTTATACTCGAGTATATACGGTATGCATAGAAAGAAGGGAAGAAATGGCACTCACCACATTGGAATCTTCTTAGATGTTTATAAGTGCATACTCACCAAAAACAGCATGGTGCTGTTAGTATAAGGGTGACAGAGGACAACAAGTGCTGGCCATCACAAAAAACAAAAACGGTGGCCGTTTCACGCTGGAGTGCGCTTCATCTGGTATAAACAAGTAGAAAGACTCACATAGTTATAGCACCACTAAACAAGCCTCTTATGACATGTAACTTTGTAAATGGTCATAGTAAACCTCATTCATTGTATAGACCCGTCTATCTTATCTTAAAAAAATATATACAAATATACAGTTCGAAAGGGCCACTGTTCATTTTGGTTGGCTTAACTGAATATAGGATGTTTGGTGATATGATTGTGCATCTTGCTGTGATGGTACTCAAATGGGGTTTATGCATAGCAGTTGCCCTAGTACTGTGTATATTGATTGCTGGCATGACCCCCATTTTTAGAGCGTGTGTCTGGTTGCCAGGATACATAACTAACATGGCTACAGCCCCACCCCCATCCTCTGTTCAGAGTGTATAGTGGCTGTTGAACTGAATGATGTAATGCGTCGCCCAATCAGAAGTGACGTGCCGACTTAGTTTGTTGGACCGGAAATGCTGGAATTTGCCGCATAATAATTGCACATGCTTTACAGCGCAGGTAGAACTATACTATTGATATGCTGGGTTGAAGGGGCTGTCCACTTTTAGCAAATAATTGATATGGTTTGTGTAATGAAAAGTTATACAATTTTCCAAAATACATTTGCAACATCCCCCACCGGGGCCTAGCCTTTTCTTGGGGCCTGGAGGCTGCCAGGGCCCAGAATACCGGAGTGGCTGGCGGTAGCGGCCTAGGCATACTAATGTCATAGTGCTTGGTATAGGGACCGGAGGGCTGTCCTACAGAATGGCAGGTCTCCAGCAGGTGGTGAGTGCAAGAAATATGGAGGGAGAGGCTGATGTACTGGTTTCTCCCTAGGGCAGTAATGGCAAACCTTTTAGACACTGAGTGCCCAAACTACAACCAAAACCCACATATTTTTCGCAAAGTGCCAATGCGACAATTTAAGCAGTAACTTATTACTCTGTACTCTTTCACAGGTTTAAATTGTTTAGGTACCTGAGGACACGAATACAGAAAGAAGGAGAAGAAGTTTGGATTATCATTGTAGCTTCCTTTTGGAGTTCTGGGCTGCCTGGGACTGCAAGAGACCTTGAGTCCTGTCTGGCAAACTCTACCCTGGGGTGATGGCAAGGGTGCCCATAGAGAGAGCTATGAGTGCCACCTCTGACACCCGTGCCATAGGTTCGCCACCACTGCCCTAGGGCAAACCCTATTTGTATTTAAGGTATGTCCCTGGGTGATGGGTGGGGAGCCGTGGTGGTGACAGCCGTATCAGGGATCAGATGGAGGCAAAATAACTCATGGTTCTTTATTGAACAACAACAGACAAACAGGCCTAAACGATTTCACAGCAGAACTGGTACTGGAGTGGTAATGGAGAGGTGTCTTCAGGAATTGGGCACCAGTCTGATGGTATATGCAGGCTGAGATGGAGCTGTGTCCAGTTGTGTAAGCTGCAGCTCTGAGTCTCCTGACATGGTCTCTCCCTTCACTCTGTATGCAGAGAGGATGTGCTTTCTAGGGAGAGCTGGTGATCAAGAGGACTTGCCCCTCCCCTGCCCAGGGGTTTAATTATCCTGGTCAGGTGGTGGCTAACTCTCCAATCACACTCCATTGTACATGGTGAAATACAATTGGCTGAGAACTCCATTCCCTGTTCAGGCAGGATCTACAGTTGCTAATTACCTAAGACTTACTGCATTCTCCCATAATGAGTTTATCAGACTCACTAGATGGATTCTAACAGGCAGAGGGCCCTATTCGCAACTGCCTCCTTACTAGAGATGAGCGAGCACTAAAATGCTCGGGTACTCGTTATTCGAGACAAACTTTTGCCGATGCTCCAGTGCTCGTCTCGAATAACGAGCCCCATTGAAGTCAATGGGAGACTCGAGCATTTTTCAAGGGGACCAAGGCTCTGCACAGGGAAGCTTGGCCAAACACCTGGGAACCTCAGAAAAGGATGGAAACACCACGGAAATGGACATAAACAGCAGGGACAGCATGCATGGATGCCTCTGAGGCTGCTTAATCGCACCATTATGCCAAAATTATGGGCAACAGAAAATAGCTCAGCAGCAACCGGACAAGTGGTTTGTGACTGTGGGAAGGGTCCAGAAAACAGTTCCTCAGAGTATGCCGGTTCAAATGGCAAATTTTCCTGGGAGGGGGCAGACTGGGGGGGAGGAGGCTGAGGTGCAGGAGCTGGAGGAGTGGGGATTTCGGTGACATGGGTGGACTGCGTGGAAGACTGACTGGTGGTGGACAAATTGCTCGAAGCATTGTCAGCAATCCACGACATCACCTGTTCGCACTGTTCTGGCCTCAACAGTGCTCTACCACGAGTCCCAGTAACTTCAGACATGAACCTAGGGAGTGTAGCTCTGCGGCGTTCCCCTGCTCCCTCATCAGCAGGTGGTGTCTCACCCCGCCCAGGACCACGGCCTCTGACCCCTGCAGTAGTTGGACGCCCACGTCCACGCCCTCGTCCTCTACCCCTAGCCCGCGGGTTAAACATTTTCCAAATAAAGTGTAAACTTGAATTTTTTTTTTTGTTTTTTTTTTTTAAACAAAACGATGCTATCCTATTGCTATGGCTAGTTTCTAACCTACACTGACAGCACACAACTGGATTTTGTGCTGTGCCTGATGAGTCTGAGTTATAAAAAGAAATAAACGTAAAAAAAAAAAATCAGCAGACTGTGCCTAATTCAAATCAAACCCCTAATAAATTGTCCCACTTCGGTGTTTGAGGTGGATATGTGTGTCACTAAGAGCTAAACACAACGGTCGCAAGTCTCCCTGCAAATTACTCACAATATGGTCCTAGCTGCACTACTAATAGCAGCAAGTCCAGCCACAAGCAAACCAAAAAAAAGTAAAATAAAACGTTATTGTAGCCCTAAGAAGGACTGTTGGGTTCTTGTAGAATCACTCCTGCCTAACACTATTCTAATAGAACACCTTAACGCTTTCCCTGACCAGCAGCAGCTCTCTCCCTAGCGGCATCCAGACACAGAATGATCCGAGCAGCGCGGGCAGGGGCTAGTCTATTCCAGGGTCACCTGATCTGGCCAGCCAACCACTGCTATCGACGTGTAAGGGTACCACGTCATGCTGGCTGGAGTGCAGAGTCTCCTGGCTTGTGATTGTCTGTTTCTGGCCGCCAAAAATCACAACGGTGGGAGATGCCATTTTCTCGAGCTGGCGAAGTATTCGTCCGAGCAACGAGCAGTTTCGAGTACGCAAATGCTCGAACGAGCATCAAGCTCGGACGAGTATTTTCGCTCATCTCTAATCTTAACCTATTCTTTACTACCTGGGCAATTTCCTGCAAACTCCTGATATGACTTGACCTACATGTATATAGTTAATTTTGGGAGGTTTCATATAGTAAGTGTTAACCCTATCTCCTTAAACTGCCCATAGCCATTAGATTAGCAAATGAGGGTAATAATTAAAGAGGTCCTGTCATACAGATATCATTGAAGCAGCTCATAATGGAACTTGTCTCTATTCAGGACTGAGGAGGACTACCTGAAGGGAGGGGTCTAAGTGGTCCTAAGGGTGATGTCACACGTTCAGTTTTTCAGATGCAGTTTTTGATGCCCAAACCAGGAATGGAGTAAAAGTAGGAGGAGGAGCAGCACCTTTCAATTATTTGTCTCACCCATTATGATCCACACCTGCTTCTGGCTTCAAAAACTGCATCTGAAAAACTGAACGTGTGCCATCACCCTAATTTTGATTTAGACCTCACTGTGTATGTCTGTAGTACCATGGCATGTGAAGTTGGTGCACTTTGATCTATTGAATCTTTCATTATGATGAAGATTCTTGGAAATTCATCACAGATGATTCCAGGTATGACTGTACAATTTTCCACTCTCATACAAAAATGGTTTGATGTCCCAAAGCTGCAGCAAAAAATCATTTCCCCTTTAATTAAGGAACAAAAGCATGCCCGATTTCCACTGCGGAGGTTTCATCAGATACCATCCGCTGTAATACAAAGCTCCTCAATTGACAAGGAGGTATAGAGTTACCACATCTCATCTGAAGCTGGAGATGTGTGTAGGCTGCCTTGCCTCTCGTAATTGATTAGATGTGCTCCAGGTGGAAACAAGTCCTTCTCTAGCCTGGAGGTGTTACATTATTTGATGAAGACATTGTGGTGACAGCTTGTATATAACTATGCCTTTACTGTATCAATACTTTCATAGGTCATCTCCATTGCCTCATTCTGTAGAAGACATCTATACCACATGCTTCTATTCTCCTTCCAAATGTGTCTGAAGAAACGTCAAGTTGATGTTGGCTTTCAGTATTAGCAAAATGGTCCCTTTCATCTCATCCCACTTCTCGCGGTAGTCCTCCCTCCAACTATTGACTATTGTCATGGTTGCTATACTACTGCTTTACCAAAGAGATTTCAGAACCTCTACTTAAACCAGTACAATTTATCTTAGTTGTTCTCTCCAACTTCTGTTCATTTTTGCTCCAGTCTTTCTCCAGTTTTCTTGACTTGTAGCTTTGTCTGGTTCCTGATTTATTCTCTCTCTTGGCTTGTTGCTTGAGGTTGTGTTACTGTTCTAGTTTGACTCCTGGTTCTTTGCTCTGACTATACTTTTGCTACCACCTTGTGCTTGCTTTGTTGTCTGTTGCTCAACCTCAGGCCTTAGGTACTTTACATCTGTTATCAATGTAAGGTCAGTAGCATTACAAGGATGTGCTCCTGAAAAGGAGAAGAAAATTAGTAAATGCTTTGCATGTCGTTTTTGGCGAAGACCAAACATTGATTTACGACCCTGTAAGGTCTGAAGTCAAGAGTGTCAAAGTTCAACCCTAAGGTGTTCAAGACTTTGACTGTGGATGACAAGAACTTCAAGAAGAGAGTCATGGCAAAATAGGAGTCATATTGCTACCTCATTCACTAATATAACATCAGGTGTCACAGGAGGACATATATATCTTCTGTTGTGGCCAAAATCACCGTATAGGCACAGTCCTAAACTAATACCCTTGTGATATAGTAAATATAAGCTGTAGTATAGTATAGTATAAGCTGTAACACACTTGAGTCTTCATGCATTGCCCTGTAGAACACATGATCTACCATGAAATATGTGGTCACTTGGAGTTCACCAATGTGGTGTCCCCTTTATACCATATCTATGAAGGGTTTATGTTGGGTCAGGCTCTTTGAGTTTGATTTTCCTGGGATAGGAAACTCTGTTGGGGGTCACATCCTTACTAATTGTATTATATACACTCATTAAAGACGGGAAATGTAAACTTGTAAATAGGGGAACTTGGTGATAAAATGAACAATTGACCTCCAGAAATTTCTCATTTCTAGGAAACTGCAGGAAAAAGAGAAAGCGAGTATATTAGATGGAATCACCAGTGAAGCTTATGAGGTTATTCAGGTCTTATATTTATCAGTCGCACACTCATGAACCTTCCTGGGCATTGGTGATTAGTAGTGGAAAAATGAGATGGTTGGCGGAATATTGGTTTAAAGCGCTACAGCCATAAAATGGGTGATAACTTGGTGAATGGTCCTAGCCTAACCACTCTTACCAATCTTTTGTACCCCAAATGAATGGAGTAACTGAGCGTGTAGACACCACTCATGCCTTTAATTTCTATGGAGCTTCCAGAAACTCATTCAAATACTGAATGTAATTTGTAAAACCCATGATTCTTATATATAACATGTATTATTACCTGCATGATTTGAATTGGACTACATTTCCCATGAAGCCTTGCAGGCTGTAATCAGGGGTGAACCTAAACTCTCTGCTGCCTGAGGCGAGCTATAGAACGGCGCCCCCTCCACCCAATCTGGTAGTAATATATCAGTATGAGGGTACTCCATGCAGTGTCTCACGCTCATGCTGACATGGGGTGTTAAGAGACCCTAATTTTAAGAGTCAGGTCCTGCTTTGTAGCAGGTGACTGCACCCCTGATGCTGCCCCCCATATTGGTGCAGGTGGTGCTGCCTAAGGTAAGAGGCTCAACTCGCCTCATGGCTGGTGCACCCCTGACTGTAAGCATTGTCTGAGAGTCTTATTTTCAAATTACAGCAAGGACTGTGCATGTGCAATATATACTGTAGAAATTCAAGTCCACATACATTGGCATTAATCTCACAATATGGGACTACAATTACCAGCTCTCATCCAATCTGATGCTTATATGGGATATCACTAGACTACAGGAGGCAGTGATGTCACAGGACATAAGTGTCACGGGTGGTGACCCGTGCTCCCCGGGGCTCGCAGGCGCGGTGCCAGCACAACTCACCTCTCCCCGTTTCGGAATCGCTGCCAAGTTCCGGCCGCGCACGTCAGGAAATCTAATGGGCCAGTGCACCGCTAATTGGTGCACTGGCTGATAACTTCCACTTTAAAAACCCTGCACCTTCCTTACACTCTTGCCGGATCTTTGTGCCTCACAGCCTTAGAGAAAGCTCTGTTGCGATTTGCCTGCGTTCCAGTGTCTCCTGCATTCCAGTGTCTCCTGCGTTCCAGTGTCTCCTGCGTTCCAGTGTCTCCTGCGTTCCTGACTCCCTACGTGTTCCTGTGTTGCCTGACCTCCTCCGTGTTCCCGTGTACCAGTGATCCTCCGTGTTGCTGTCCTGTTTGCTGTGTTCCCGTACCCTTCTGCTTGGACCTCCTGTTGCTGACCCCGGATTGGACTCTGACGCCTGCCCTGACCCTGTGACTGGACTGTGACCTCGAGATTGCCTGCCGATTCTGTACCTCGACCTTGACCGCCACTGCAGACAAGTCACGCCTGAGGAACGACCTGGTGGTACCACGCCGCAGCTTATCTAACCCGCCTTGCGGCGGCTCTGGTGAAAACCGGGTACCACTTAGACTCCGGTCCCAGGTAGTGGGTTATCGTCTGCAGTGGTCCAGAGGATCTACAACTGCAAGCCTGACAATAAGATTTACAGCCAGAGTGTGGAAGAAGAGTAGGGTTAGTATGTAACTATATTGTAAAACAGGAGGATTATAGGAAAATAAAAAAAAATTTGGACAATTCCTTTAAGTTTCAATCAGGACAGTAAATGCCATAGTCCACGAATGATAAGGAGAAGAAGAGGATCTGCTATAATATTATAACCTGTAGCAGTTTGGTCTGTTGTTTTTACTGGATGTCCTTGAGTTTTCAGAGTCCAGACTGCAATGTTATGGCAGGACAGCAAAAAATGCCATCAGTCAACAGCCCAAAAAACTTACAATGAACAATGGAGAAAACTGGATGGTGACAACGTGAACAAGTACAGAAATATTAGTGACCGCGGCCAATGTCATCTATAAAAATATTATTGGTAAATAAAACTATGAATTGATTATCTGGGTCTATAATATAGCGTTATAAGGGCCCATCTTCCAGCACCCTCCTTATACCAGGGCTAGGAGTAAGCACTGTGTCGCCTCTTCATTTAGCAAAGTGACTTACATTTTGTAGAGGCCATGTGTGGTATTACAACTTCCATTCGATTGTTCAGAACTATGGTGTAGTACCAGATACAGCCACTGCAGAATGTATGGTGCTGTGATTGGTAATGAAAAGGCCATATCAGTAGCACTGCCACAGGATGGCCAGGGATCAGAACTTTGCTGTTCTCATATTGATAGCCTATCCTTAGGATAACCTTTCAAGTCCTGGAAAATCCCTTTAAGCAACACATCTCTACATTGTTTTACTGGGGTCCTTGTCTTACTTGTACTGGTATTTATTCGAGGTATCTTATTTTACATGGCTGTTACAGGTTGGTGCTCCAGTTTTATGATGCAGCACTCTGAATCCTCGTAAGTTTGTGGATCAATGTGGGGCTCATTTACTAAGGGTCTGCGGACCGCACTATCGTCGGAATATCCAACGATTTCCCATGTGCACTGCATTTAGAAGGGTTTTTTGTCGTACACGATCGGATTTTGTCACTTTGGTGCCGGCTTTCATGCAACATAAATCGGAGGACGGGCCGTCAGATGATCCCACTGATTCGGACAAAGCGCTGGATTTAACATCTCAAATTGTGTCGGAAGACACGCACTCACATACACCGGGAAGAAGAAGGTGAACTCCGACGGACATCAGTGGGGAAGCAACACATGCAGGATATTGGACGCACGATCTTGGTGAATCTCGCTGGACTTCATCCTCGTCAGACAGTCCGGATCGGGGATCGTGATGGGTAAGTAAATGTGCCCCTATGTTTTACCTATTCAGATTGACAAGGATGTTATCCTGCTATCCCTGGACTCTTTTGTAATTAGGATACATGGCTGCTACCTCTCATAGTAGTAGATAGCACAGGCAGCTAAGCATATGCCAATACCAAGCACCAAGGGTCCGGTAAAAATGGCCAAACCATCCAAGTTCAGGGCAAATGGCAATCCAGTGGAATATAGACAACAAGCCTCAGGTCGGAGCAGGCCTTAGGTCAGGGTAGGTGGATATGGATCTAAGTCAGGTCAAGAAGGGGTGGTCAAGAGAGTGCAATAAGGTGTCACAGAATTGGAGTCCACAAACGGGGTAAAACAAGGAGTACAGATCATAGTGGTTAAGGCACAACATCACTGGAAACACTTAGGGAGTAGAATAGGGAAGGCTGAATGGAAGAACGCTCAACCACCTCTTATTGGGAAGGGTGCCTTTTATCACCAAGGGTGTTCACTGGCTGCCAAGGGACACGTAAATCTCAGAGAGTTGTGTACCAAGAAGGGTCTGACTAGCAGCATCAGGTAGAACAGAGCAAGGATTCCCCCCGTGATGAAGAGTCCAAGACCTGCCCGAACCAGTGAGATAGCACCAGGCAGAGAATGCCACTGTTATACCCCTGCTTAGACATAATGCTAAACGATTTCCTTGTGCCACCAGTAGGGGGAGTTTCAGAGCTTAGCGCATACAGTCGAATATCGTCAAAGTCTAAGCTTTATTGTATGACATACATGTTCCATGCAAGATACATTTCACATTCAGCAATCTAGAGGACCCTAGTATGAACAGCTCAGGCTGTAGGGAAAGGATAAGAATGACATCAAAGAGATGAGAGGTAAAGGAATCTTCTAGAATAAGCGACACTGAGAATATGATTCCTATTTTATATGAATAGTTATGCAGACATGGATAGGGGTATCATGCGGCCCGTCATCCCGTATCACCCGTCTTGAACTATACTTGTTATTTCTATTTTTGGATGACTTTTTCTTTCACAAACAGGAAGCTTCTACTGTAGATAATTCTTAACATGTTCTTGGTATGTAGACTATGAAAACATCTGACTATCTCCAGCAGGAAAAAAAAAAGATAGGGGATATGATACAAGAAGGAGCTAGAAATAAATGGAAAAAATGATATAAGATTGTGGAAGAGATAAGATCCATGGATGGATACGAGACCAATAGACAAACATGAGATGGTACACTCCATTAAAGGGTTAAAACACAAAGAATAAAGATCACTATTAAAAATTTAGCCCAAAATTTATATTCCAGGTAATTTATGTGCCATACAAAGGAAATCTCTACTAATGTAATCTACTTGAAGTTTTCTCTTCCTTGTTCTGTAATTGACATTGAGAAGAAAGAAGAAATTCTAATTCGCTAGTTTCACCTTCAAAGGTTAGTATAACCCAAGTATAACCCAAGATAGCAGCACTACAGGAATAAAGGTGGGGTACACTGATCCCCCAGGGGACCAGGACCATCAGGCAAAATTTCCCATATGAAGATACCAGCATATAAAAAATACATTAAAGCGAACCTGTCACCAGGAATGTCGTTTTTTAAAATCTGACAGGTCCTAATAGCCGATTCTGACATAAAAAATGTCTTTGTCAGCATTCTGAATCATTTTAGTACTTTTTAAAAGTTTATTTCACATTACCTGGCTCATTTCCAGCAGCATGTGGAGAGTCCCAGGCAGCTTGTGTGTGCCTGTGTCTCAGTCTCCTCATGTATTCTTCCTCTACTCTACACTCATACATCCCTCCCCCTATCCTCTTCCTGCCATGTGATATGAGCAGACAGGGCAGGGAGGGGGATGGTGTGGAGAGACGAAAAATGCATGAGGAGACACATACACACAGATGCTGCAGCTGGCACTCCCTGGTACTCACCAGAAGATGCTGACAGGGAGCCAGGTAATGTGAAATAAACTTTTATAAAGTACTGAAATGATTCATAATGCTGCAAAAGGAATTTTTAGAATAAGCATAGCATACTACTGGAACTTGTTACCAGCTATAAATGACATTCCTGGTTCAATTTAAGTATGGGGAGAGGCTGGCATAGCTTTTATAATAGTAATCATCTTTATTTATATAGCGCCATCCAATTCCATAGCACTTTACAAATCATATTTTAAACAGTCTAACATATTGGGGCTCATTTACTAAGGGTTCGCAGACCGCACAAACATCGGATATTCCGTCGATTACCGCTTTGCACTGCATTTAAAAGCGGATTTTAGCGCAAACGCGGCGGCTTTCATGCAACACAAATCGGGTGCGTGGCCGTCGGATGATCTGACGGATTCTGACAAACCGCGGAATTTAAAAAAGATTTTGTTTCGCAAGATCAAGCACTCACATGCACTGGGAAGAAGAAGGTGAACTCCGGCGGACCTCGACACATGCAGGAACTCAGACGCTCGATCTTAGTGAATCGCGCCGGACCCGAATCCTCGCCAAAATCTGATCGCGTGCGCCAAAATCCCCGGGCAATTCGGCGCAAAATGTAAATATTTGGGAAACCCGGCAAAAGTGCGGTGTTTGGACCCTTAGTAAATGAGCCCCAATGTTTTATATGCAATTTATAATCTGTTGGCAATTTTTATCTGCTGTGCATTTAGGCTCACTGTCTATGCTCAGCATGGCACAGATGGTCTGGTAATTGGGAGTGGATTGGTTTAGTTGGAGCCAGAGTTAGTTTCAGCAGAGTAGCTCTGTCATCAGCTGCAGAAGCAGTAGATACTCACCAACCACAAGCGTCTACTCACCACCAAGAGAAGATCACGGAATCCTTGCCATGTCACACATTCTTAGAGAGTCCTGTAAAAGTTTATATAAGGAGCGCCTACTCCTAGTCAGCTAGTCTTAGTTCACGTGGTGTTAGACTTAGTTTCAGCCCATAGGGCAGCTCTGTCATCAGCTGCAGAAGCAGTAGATATTCACCTACCACAGTCTCCTCACCACCAAGAGAAGATCACAGAAACCTGACCACACACAGAGCATGAGAACATCTTAGCCATTGTAAGGTAAGGAACCAAATACCAATTAGTCATAAGAAGGGGCCAGAATGGCCGCACAAAACCAGAGCCACACGGATATAGTAAGTTGAAATGGTGAACTGTGTGAATTTTGTGTTATCATCAAATTGTTCTGGGGCCTAGTAGCAAAAAAGCCTATAAGCCTACACCAAACCCAGTATTGTAAAAAGAATTATATCTACAGGACTTAAATGTATGGTGACTAAATGAAAAGGAATTACTATTGACTGATTGTCCGCAATGGTTAAGCTATAATCTAGCGTACAGCTCCCGGGACCCCTCAGCTGGACGTAAGACATGGGCAGAAGTGACTTGATGCCATCACTGCTGATATGGCTGTTAGGGCTTCTGTGAATGTGAGTAGCATTCTAAGGTCTATCTTTAGAAATAAATCATCCACAAATACCATGAATCAAGGGTATCCCCACCTACATCTATTCCCAACCCTTTTTTGGAAAGGTTCCTTGGCCACTGATTGTTGGGGGACATGGTGTCAGTCCACCTACTAGTCAACTATTGATAGCCTTTGCCAAGAACAGGTCTACCTTTAGAAATAAATGGTACAGTAAGTAGAGATGAGCGAACATACTCGTCCGAGCTTGATGCTTGTTCGAGCATTAGCATACTCGAAACTGCTCGTTGCTCGGACAAGTTTTAGCACAGCTCGAGAAAATGCATCTCCGCCGTTTTGCTTTTTGGCGGCGGCCAGAAACAGGGCAATCACAAGCCAGGAGGACTCTGCACTCCACCCAGCATGACGTGGTACCCTTACACGTCGATAGCAGTGGTTGGCTGGCCAGATCAGGTGACCTGGGATAACTAGCCGCTGCCCGCGCTGCTTCGATCATTCTGTGTTCGGATGCCGCTAGGAGAGAGATGTGCTGTCAGGGTGAAAGCGTTTAGGGTGTTCTATTAGCTTACTGTTAGGCAGGATGATTCTCCAAGAAACCCACAGCCCTCTTTAGGGCTAGAATAGCATTATTTAATTTTTTTTATTTGCTTGTGTGCTGGCCTTGCTGGCATTAGTAGTGCCGCTAGTACCATATTGTGAGGAATTTGCAGTGAGACTTGCTACCGTTGTGTTTAGCTCTTAGTGACCACATATCCACCTCAAACAGCTAAGTGGGACATTTATTAGGGGTTGATGAATTAGGCACAGTCTGCCGATTTTTTTTTTTTTTTTTTTCAAAAGTGAAAGTCACAGCACAAAATCCTTTTGTGTGCGTCAGTGGTGCAAAAGCGCATTCATATAGATAGTCTGCCTGCTACTGTTTAACAAGCTAGTTCCCAGAAATCCCAACAACATCTCTCTGCCGGGTGAAGCGTAATGTATAGTCACGTGTTGGCGGAATCTAATAAGTTTTTTGTTCACATTAGTGTCATCGCCATGCTGTGCCATAATTTTGGGCATAATGTGTGATTAGCAGCCTCAGAGGCATCCATGATATGCTGCCCCTGCTGTTTCCTGTCCTTCCGTGGTGTTTCCATCCTTTTTTGAGGTTCCAGGGTGGTGTGGCCAAGCTTCCCTGTGCAGAGCTTGGTCCCCTTGAAAAATGCTCGAGTCTCCCTTTGACTTCAATGGGGCTCGTTATTCAAGACGAGCACTCGAGCATCGGGAAAAGTTCGTCTCGAATAACGAGTACCCGAGCATTTTAGTGCTCGCTCATCTCTAACAGTAAGATCATCTGTTGAATCAGGCGTGTAACTAGGAGAGGCAAGGTCCTATAGCCGACTTCTAAATGGGGCCTACCAAGCCCCTCAGAAAATATACCTATTTGTATACTCACAAATGTATCTCTTCCCTAACATTTCTTATCTGAGCTGCTGATTCATGCTCTTTACTGTGTAATATATGCCACAATGCAGCATAATGGGGCAGATTTACTTACCCGGTCCTGACATGATCCCGTACGTTGTCCGACGAGGATTCGGGTTTGCCGCGTTTCACTAAGATCTTGCGCCCGAGTTCCTGCATCCGTCGCGTCTGCGGCGAGGTCCGCCGGAGTTCACCTGCTTCTTCCTGGTGCATGTGAGTACTTGATCTTGTGACACAATTCCTTTTTTAAATTCCGCAGTTGTCTGAATCCATCGTGTTGTCCGATGGCTCACCCCCCGATTTCTGTCACATGAAAGCCGGCGCGGATGCACCACAATCCAATCGCGTGCGCAAAAAACCTTAGGCAATTTGGTGCAAAACGGAAATAAACGCGAAACCCGATGAAAGTGCGGTGTTCAGACCCTTAGTAAATGTGCCCCCATATGTATATAATGGTGCACATTCTCCTTTCTTTAGTGTGTCAGGTCGGATCCTAGGGCCCCTCGCAGCTGCTATGGCTACTAACGCTGTAGTTTTGCCCCTGTGTTGAATTGTCTCTGTTGCATCTTCTGATCTTTGTTTGAACAGTATGGGCACCAACTATCTCAGTGCCTGATAAGTATGCCACAACAAGTCAGGTGTACTTAGGGCTTTAACAAAGAATTAACTCACTATCCATCGGAAAATCATCCACAATTACCATGAATCATGAGCACCTCCACCTACACTTTTTCCCAACCCTCTATGTAAAAGGTTCCTTGGTAGGAAGCTGATGGTCACCTGTCTTCCATATGTCCTAATGTGCCATTTACTGCATCTTCTTATCCTACTGCTGCTGTCTCTAAGCAGACGTTGCCTTTGAAGTCCTGGCAGTCTATGGGTGATACATGGCTTCTGGAACACTGACACGTCAACGCATCATAAGGGAGATAAGCTTACTAAGTACCGTGTGCTATTCTCCTCCCTGTGCCGTCGTATTAAAGAATGGGCCATGGATTAAGACTAACGCACATGATTTTCCACATTAAACATTCCTCCTTCACAATTAGAGAACCTTAATGGTAGACAGTCAGACATTTGTGGTCTTTTGATTCTGGGTTTTCATTACACAAGGAAATCTTAACTAGACCCATGGAAAGATACTCAATTTGTTGTAAATGAAAACCCAGAATCAAAGACCAAAATGTCTGACTGTCTACCTATTAAGGTTCTCTAATTGTAAGGAGGAATGTTTAATGTGGAAAATCATGTGCTTTAGTCTTAATCATGGCCCATTCTTTAATACGACGACACGGGAGGAGAATAGCACACGGTCCTTAGTAAGCTTATCTCCCTTATGATGCGTTGACGTGTCAGTGTTCCGAAGCCATGTATCACCCATGGACTGCCCGAACTTCAAAGGCAACGTCTGCTTAGAGACGCAGCAGTAGGATGAAGATGCATAAATGGCACATTAGGACATATGGAAGACAGGTGACCAACAGCTTCCTACCAGGAACCTTTCAAATAAGGTTGAGGAAAAGTGTAGGTGGAGGTGCATGATTCATGGTAATTTGTGATGATTTTTCTGATGCTAGTGAGTTAATTCTTTGTTAAAGCCCTAAGTACACCTGACTTTTTGTGGCAAACTTATCAGGCACTGAGATAGTTGGTGTCCCATACTGTTCAACAAAGATCGAAGATGCACAGAGACAATTCAACAGCAGGGGCAACACTACACAGCGTTAGTAGCCATAGCATCTGCTATGGGGTCCGCAGTGTCAAGGGCCCTAGGATCCGACCTGACACACTAAAGAAAGAGAATGTGCACCATTATATACATATGGGGCACATTTACTAAGGTTCTGACACTGCACTTTCATCGGGTTTCGCGTTTATTTCCGTTTTGCACCAAATTGCCCCAGGTTTTTTGGCCACGCGATTGGATTGTGGTGCATCGGCGCCGGCTTGCATGGACACAGAAATCGGGGATGGGCCCTCGACAACACGATCGATCAGACAAACGTCGGAATTTAAAAAGGAATTGTGTCACAAGATCAAGTACTCACATGCACCGGAAGAAGCAGGTGAACTCCGGCGGAGCTCGCTGCAGAAGCGACGGATGCAGGAACTCGGGCGCAGGATCTTCTTGGAAAAGTGGCAAACCCGAATCCTCGCCGGACAACGTACGTGATCGTGTCAGGACCGGGTAAGTAATCTGTCCCATTAATGCTGCATTGGGCATATATTACCAGTAAAGGCATGAAATCAGCAGCGCATTAAGAAATGTTAGGAAGAGATACATTTGTGAGTAACAAATGTTATTATTTCTGAGGGGGTTTGGTAGCCCCATTTAGAAGTCTGCTATGACCCTGCCTCTCCTAGTTACAACCCTGATTCAACAGATGATCTTACCATTAGAGATGAGCGAGCACTAAATGCTCGTGTACTCGTTATTCGAGTCAAACTTTTCCTGATCTCGATTGCTCGTCTCGAATAACGAACCCCATTGAAGTCAATGGAAGACTCGAGCATTTTTCAAGGTGGACCAAGCTCTGCACAGGGAAGCTTGGCCACACCACCCTGGAACCTCAAAAAAGGATGGAAACACCACGGAAGGACAGGAAACAGCAGGGGCAGCATGTCATGGATGCCTCTGAGGCTGCTAATCCACATTATGCCCAAAATTATGGCACAGCATGGCGATGACACTAATGTGAACAAAAAACTTATTAGATTCCGCCAACACGTGACTGTACATTACGCTTCACCCGGCAGAGAGATGTTGTTGGGATTTCTGGGAACTAGCTTGTTAAACAGTAGCAGGCAGACTATCTATATGAATGCCTTTTGCACCACTGACGCACACAAAAGGATTTTGTGCTGTGACTTTCACTTTTGAAAAAAAAAAAAAAAAAAATCGGCAGACTGTGCCTAATTCATCAACCCCTAATAAATGTCCCACTTAGCTGTTTGAGGTGGATATGTGGTCACTAAGAGCTAAACACAACGGTAGCAAGTCTCACTGCAAATTCCTCACAATATGGTACTAGCGGCACTACTAATGCCAGCAAGGCCAGCTCACAAGCAAATAAAAAAAATTAAATAATGCTATTCTAGCCCTAAAGAGGGCTGTGGGTTTCTTGGAGAATCATCCTGCCTAACAGTAAGCTAATAGAACACCCTAAACGCTTTCACCCTGACAGCACATCTCTCTCCTAGCGGCATCCAACACAGAATGATCGAAGCAGCGCGGGCAGCGGCTAGTTATCCCAGGTCACCTGATCTGGCCAGCCAACCACTGCTATCGACGTGTAAGGGTACCACGTCATGCTGGGTGGAGTGCAGAGTCCTCCTGGCTTGTGATTGCCCTGTTTCTGGCCGCCGCCAAAAAGCAAAACGGCGGAGATGCATTTTCTCGAGCTGGCAAATACTTGTCCGAGCAACGAGCAGTTTCGAGTACGCTAATGCTCGAACGAGCATCAAGCTCGGACGAGATGTTCGCTCATCTCTACTTCTGTTCCATTTATTTCTTAAAGTAGACCTGTTCTTGGCAAAGGCTATCATAGTTGACTAGTAGGTGGACTGACACCATATCCCCCAACAATCATGCCAAGGAACCTTTCCAAAGGAGGTTGGAATAGATGTATGTGGGGATACCTTGATTCATGGTATTTGTGGATGATTTATTTCTAAGATAGACCTTAGAATGCTACTCACATTCACATAAGCCCTAACAGCCATATCAGCAGTGATGGCATCAAGTCACTTCTGCTCCATGTCTTACGTCCAGCTGAGGGGTCCCGGGAGCTGTACGCTAGATATAGCTAACCATTGCGGACAATCAGTCATAGTAATTCCTTTTTCATTGTCACCATACATTTAAGTCCTGTAGATATAATTCTTTTTACAATACTGGGTTTGGTGTAGGCTATATGCTTTTGCTACTAGGCCAAGAACAATTGATGATAACACAAAATTCACACAGTTCACCATTTCAACTTACTATATCGCTGTGGCTCTGTTTGTGCGCCATCTGGCCCTTCTCATGACTAATTTGGTATTTGGTTCCTTGCCTTACAATGCTTAGATGTTCTCATGCTCTGTGTGTGTCAGGTTTCTGTGATCTTCTCTTGGTGGTGAGGAGACTGTGGTAGGTGATATCGACTGCTTCTGGCAGCTGATGACAGAGCTGCCCTATGGGCTGAAACTAATCTAACACCACGTGAACTAATACTCTACTAGGGTGAGGCTCTCCTTATAAAAACTTTACAGGACTCTCTAAGAATGTGTGACATGGCAAGGATTCTGTGATCTTCTCTTGGTGGTGAGTAACGCTTGTGGTTGGTGAGTTCTACTGCTTCTGCAGCTGATGACAGAGCTACTGTGCTGAAACTAACTCTGGCTCCAACAAACCAATCCACTCCCAATTACAGAGAACCATCTGTGCCCATGCTGAGCATAGACATTGAGCCTAAATGCACACAGATAAAAATTGCCAAGATTATAAATTGCTATAAAACATTGGGGCTCATTTACTAAGGGTCCAAACACCGCACTTTTGGCCGGGTTTCCCAAATATTTACATTTTGCGCCGAATTGCCCGGATTTTGGCGCACCCGCGATCATGATTTTGCTGGTATTCGGCGGTCCGGCTCGATTCACTAAGATCGTCATCTAGTTCCTGCATGTGTCGAGGTCCGCGGAGTTCACCTTCTTCTTCCCGGTTCATGTGAGTGCTTGATCTTGCGAAACAAAATCTTTTTTTAAATTCCACGGTTTGTCCAATCCGTCAATCATCCGACAACCTGCCCCCAGATTTTGTGTTGCATTAAGCCGCCGCGTTGCGCTAAAATCCGCTTTTTAATGCATTGCAACAGCGGTAATCGTTCGGAATATCCGATGTTTGTGCGGTCTGCGGACCCTTAGTAAATGAGCCCCAATATGTTAGACTGTTTAAAATATGATTTGTAAATTGCTATGGAATTGGATGGCGCTATATAAATAAGATATTACTATTATAAAGCTATGCCGCCTCTCCCCATACTTAAATTGAACCAGGAAGTCTTTATAGCTGGTAACAAGTTCCATAGTTATGCAATGCTTATTCTAAAAAATTTTCTTTTTCAGCATTATGAATCATTTCAGTACTTTATAAAAGTTATTTCACATTACCAGGCTCCCTGTCGCATCTTCTGTGAGTAACCAGGGATGCCAGCTGCAGCATCTGTGTGTATGTGTCTCCTATCATTTTCGTCTCTCCACACCATCCCCCTCCCTGCCCTTCGCTCTATCACCTGGCAGGAAGAGGATAGGGGGAGGGATGTATGAGTGTAGAGTAGAGGAAGATACATGAGAAACTGAACACAGGCACACACACAAGCTGCCTGGGACTCTCCACATGCTCTGGAAATGACCAGTAATGTGAATAAACTTTTAAAAAGTACTAAAATGATTCAGAATGTGACAAAGACATTTTTTATGTCAGAATCGGCTATTAGGACCTGTCAGATTTTAAAAAACGACATTCCTGGTGACAGGTTCGCTTATGTATTTTTTATATGCTGGTACTTCATATGGGAATTTTGCCTGATGTCCTGGTCCCCTGGGGATCAGTGTACCCCACCTTTATTCCTGTATGCTGCTATCTTGGGTTATATCTTGGGTTTACTAACCTTTGAAGGTGAACCTAGATAATTAGAATTTCTTCTTCTTCTCAAGTCAATTACAATAACAAGGAAGAGAAAACTTCAAGTAGATTACATTAGTAGAGATTCCTTTGTATGGCACATAATTACCTGGAATATAAATTTTGGGCTAAATTTTTAATATTGATCTTCATTCTTTGTGTTTTAACCTTTAATGGAGTGTCCCATCTCATGTTTGTCTATCGGTCTCTTATCCATCCATGTGATTATCTCTCTCACAATCTATATCATTCTTCCATTTATTTCTAAGCTCCTTTCTTGTATCATATCCCCTATCTTTTTTTTTCTCCTGCGGGATAGTCAAATGTTTTCATAGTCTACATACCATAGAACATGTTAAGAATTATCTACGTAGAACTTCCTGTTTGTGAAAGAAAAAGTCTCCAAAACATAGAAATAACAAGTATAGTTCAAGACGGGTGATACGGGATGACGGGCCGATGATACCCCTATCCATTCTGCATAACTATTCATATAAAATAGGCTCATATTCTCAGTGTCGCTTATTCTAGAAGATCCTTCCCTTTACCCTCTCTCTCTTTGATGTCATTCTTATCCTTTCCCTACAGCCTGAGCTGTCATACTAGGTCCTCTAGATTGCTGAATGTGAAATGTAATCTTGCATGGAAACATGTATGTCATCACATAGCTTAGACTTTGACGATTTCGACTTTATGCGCTAAGCTCTGAAACTCCCCCTACTGGTGGCACAAGGAAATCGTTTAGCATTATGTCTAAGCGGGTGTAACAGTGGCTTCTCTGCTGGTGCTATCTCACTGGTTCGGGCAGTCTTGGACTCTTCATCACGGGGGAATCCTTGCTCTGTTCTACCTGATGCTGCTAGTCAGACCCTTCTTGGTACACAACTCTCTGAGATTTACGTGTCCATGGCAGCCAGTGACAACCCTTGGTGATAAAGGCACCCTCCCAATAAGAGGTGGTTGAGCGTTCTTCCATCAGCCTTCCCTATTCTACTCCCTAAGTGTTTCCAGTGATTGTGGCCTTACCACATGATCTGTACTCCTTGTTTTTAAACCCCGTTTGTGGATCCATTCCTGTGACAACCTTATTGCCTCTCTTGACCACCCCTTCTGACCTGACTTAGATCCATATCCACCTACCTGACCTAAGGGCCTGCTCCGACCTGAGGCTTGTTGTCTATATCCACTGGATTGCCATTTCCCTGAACTTGGATGGTTTGGCCATTTTTACCAGACCCTTGGTGCTTGGGTATTGGCATATGCTTAGCTGCCTTGCTATCTACTACTATGAGAGGTAGCAGCCATGTATCCTAATACAAAAGAGTCCAGGGATAGCAGGATAACATCCTTGTCAATCTGAATAGGTAAAACATAGGGGCACATTTACTTACCCATCACGATCCCCGATCCGACTGTCTGTACGAGGATGAAGTCCAGCGAATTCACCAAGACTCGTGCGTCCAATATCCGCATGTGTTGCTTCCCACGGATGTCCGTCAGGAGTTCACCTTCTTCTTCCCCGGTGTATGTGGTGCGTGTCTTCCGACACAATTTTGAGATGTTAAATCCAGCGCTTTGTCCGAATCAGTGGGATCATCTGACGGCCCGTCCTCCGATTTATGTTGCATGAAAAGCCGGCACCAAAGTGACAAATCCGATCGTGTCCGACAAAAAACCCTTCTAAATTGCAGTGCACATGGGAATCGTTGGATATTTCCGACGATAGTGCGGTTCCCGCGACCTAGTAAATGAGCCCCACATTGATCCACAAACTTACGAGGATTCAGAGTCTGCATCATAAAATGGAGCAGACCAACCTGTAACAAGCCATGTAATAAGATACCTCGAATAAATACCAGTACAAGTAAAACAGGACCCCGTAAAACAATGTAGAGATGTGTCCTTAAAGGGATTTTTCCAGGACTTGAAAGGTTATTCCTAAGGATAGGCTCTCAATATGAGAACAGCAAAGTTCTGATCCCGGCCATCCTGTGGCAGTGCTACTGATATGCCTTTTCATTACCAATCACAGCACCATACATTCTGCCGTGGCTGTATCTGGTACTAACACATAGTTCTGAACAATCGAATGGAAGTTGTAATACCACACATGGCCTCTACAAAATGTAAGTCACTTTGCTAAATGAAGAGGCGACACAGTGCTTACTCCTAGCCCTGGTATAAGGAGGGTGCTGGAAGATGGGCCCTTTATAACGCTTATATATAAGACCCAGATAATCAATTCATAGTTTATTTACCAATAATATTTTTAGATGACATTGGCCCGGTCACTAATATTTCTGTACTTGTTCACGTTTGTCACCATCCAGTTTTCTCCATGTTCATTGTAAGTTTTTTGGGCTGTTGACTGATGGCATTTTTGCTGTCCTGCCATAACATTGCAGTCTGGACCTCTGAAACTCAAGGACACCAGAAAAACAACAGACCCAACTGCTACAGGTTATAATATTATAGCAGATCCTCTTCTTCTCCTTTATCATTCGTGACTATGTGCATTTACTGTCCTGAAACTTAAAGGAGATTGTCCAAATATTTTTTTATTTTCCTATAATCCTCCTGTTTTACAATATAGTTACATACTAACCCTACTCTTCTTCCACTCTGGCTTGTAAATCTTATTGTCAGGCTTGCAGTTGTAGATCCTCTGGACCACTGCAGACGATAACCCACTACCTCCTGGACCGGAGTCTAAGTGGTACCCGGTTTTCACCAGAGCCGCCGCAAGGCGGGTAGATAGCTGCGGCGTGGTACCACCAGGTCTTTCCTCCAGCTTGACTTGTCTGCAGTGGCGGTCAAGTCGAGGTACAGAATCGGCAGGCAATCTCGAGTCACAGTCCAGTCACAGGGTCAGGACAGGCGTCAGAGTCCATCCGGGTCACAACAGGAGGTCAGCAGAAGGGTACGGGAACACAGCAAACAGGACAGCAACACGGAGATCACGTGGTACAACGGGAACACGGAGGGGTCAGGCAACACGGGAACACTTAGGGAGTCCAGGAACCGGAGACACTGAACGCAGGAGACCTGGAACGCATGAGACACTGGAATGACAGGGACACTGGAACGCAGGCAAATCGGCAACAGAGCTTTCTCAAGGCTTGAGCGCACAAAGATCCCACACATTACAAAAAAGTATGATGTTAAAGTGGCCACCCCTTTAACACGTACTGTCCTTTCTTTTAATTGTCCATAAAAGGACCCCAGTTGTTCATAAATTAAGGACCGCAACTTTCGAGTTCGACATCCAGTATATGGCAAACGCTGACTGCTGACATTGACAAAGCCGGAGTTATGTACTCATGAGCACAGTCTGTGACAGACACAGAGATTTTGTGTTGGATTTTGACGGCGGCCCCGCCCTTTTCATTTGGATCTTTTCCCACTGCAGGTCGAGACCCTCGTTCATTTACAACACCAGCCTCTGAACGCTTCCAGATGGTTGGTGAAAGTGCAGACATCTGTATGTCCTTATTGTGGCAGGCGCGCAGCACAATCGCGCGCTGTCCTCTTCAGCTAAATATAGTTGTTTAAGACGTTTACCGGATTAGTTAATGGGAATCCATCTCGCAGACGTTTCATCAGATTACGCACGCCTGTGTCCATAACTGGTCCACTCGTTGTTCATAATATTAAGGGGACATTAAAACCTCATTATCAAGTACCGTTGGTGAGGGCACTGCAGTCACAGGGCAATGAGCACTACTGAAAGCTGAGTAACTTGTAGCCCAATTCAGATTATAGATACCAGATAAATATAATAACAAGACAGAAATTATAAGCGGGACATAGAATTGCTTGGTGCGTGTATGTATGGTTCTGCCTGACAAGTTGGAACCCCAAGGGCGGGAGCATCCTAAATAGCTCAAAATAGTAAAAGATAAACAACATAAAATAAGCCAGATATATAAAACTACAAAGTAGATTTTCTAATAATAATATAATATATTAGGGGAATGTTCGTACGAGGTTGGGAAACATGTAGACAAGCACAACAGCGTTACAAAGTCACATCCTCTACGATCTGTGTAAACCACAGAAAAATGGTATTTATCATTCCAGGAATTTATAGGTTTTCGCAAAGATATTTAGGGGCTATATGTCTTAGAAAATGGGAATGTCTCACACTGCTGTGCTCTTAGCGCTTAACTGATCTACAGCCCTTTCGCCAGTAAAAAACGTCGAGGACTTCTGACCTGACGGAAAGTCACCTCTTCCTACATATGTTTCTGAACAGCTCTATGGAGGATTGTGTCCCTTCTGCTGGCTTCAATCTGCGGTTCAGGAACTTTGCAAGACCTTAAAAAGGATCTTAAAAGGCTCCTGTGTGTACATGTGTATTGGAGCAGAACATATGTACAGGATTTCATGGGTGAAGGCCTCTGAGTATAACAAATTGTGTGGGTGGTTGGATACACCATGGGCCCTCAGAAAACTTGGGCTCCGGGATTAGCACCCAAACTGCCTCTAGTATATAATCCACTACTTTAAACTCTGACTGCACTAAATAATATAATTAACAGGAAAAAAACATTTTGAAGACAATTTCTTTGACAACATCTAGGTAGATGCACCCTATCTGAAGTCATGTCATGAGGTACTCATGAAACATGCAAGGTCCAAGGTCTTGAGTAAATGACCTCTACACATCGTCAGTCATAACCACTACCAGTAACATCTTTACTAATGATATGATCCACACTGGTCCCCAGGTGGACCATGTACTGAACGACATTGCGGCAATGCCTTTCAACATAACAGTGGAAATGAACTTGTTCTTCATGTAGAACATTACTTCACGTGTTTTCACACACACCAACACCGTCCGAGGGGACGGAGCTACAACATGAACTAGGCCGGACTGAGAAAAAGAAACACACGAAAAACACTACGAGGAAGTCTGTGGGGGAAAAATGAAAAAGGAGGTCGATAGTACTCAAAGGACACTTAATCAATTGACGTATTTTAACTGGACCTTAGTTGTTGATTTTTTAATTTGGTAAGAGAGCTTCCGTTTGCAGGATGAATAAATTTTTAATGCACTTTTTGGGGGGTCATATAATTTATTTTACAAAAAAAATTTTCATGTATTTTTTTCACTATTTTTGGAGGATTTTGATAGTTTTTTATGAACATTTTTTTGCCTATTCGGAGAATCGACAAATCCATCCTAATACTAGAAATCTGGGCTCTGTGCCCCAATGAATAGCATCAGTCACGGCAATTATACTTTCATACATTGTTGGTTACTTGGGAGGCTGCCAAAAAAATGGGACCTCCTTGACGCCCTAGGAGATTGGTCAATCCTGTGTCCATGTTTTTAAACGAGACAAGCCATGCCTCCTAAACGTTGGACGTGTTTAACAACCATCATGTGGGCTTGGTTAAGGGCCATGGCCTAGTCCCCAAAAAATTGCATCAGTCCGTCCCACGTTCAAGTCGGCCGGTTTTGGCAAGATGCTTATTCATTCTTTGATCATCACAGGAGAATTTGAGTCCACACTCAACTCTTTCATAGCTTGCCAGTGTGGAACACAAAGTCGATAATATCGGTCGCCACTGCCTTTGATTACAAGTGAGGATACGCATCAACTCATACCTTCCTAGAACCAATAAGGCCTTCCCATCAATGACTTCAATCAGCTTGGACCAGGGACTTTACCACCAAACCCTTTGACGTCCAAACGCACAAGGGAACTCACCAGTTCATTGTTATAATAACCTAGACCAAAAACTTAAATCATCACAACCTAGTTAACTGTTAATCGACCCTTGACTTTATCATGGATACTTTCATTTCATTAAAACACAAGTGACTTTGTTATCAACCTTTCACCCACAAAGGAAGGTACCAAACAACACTTTATACTGTCCGAGACATCCAGGGACTTTACCAACATTGTTTTTATTGTCAGACTGAACTTTCATTGTCTAGACTATCAATGAACATCGGGGCTCATTTACTACCCGGTCAGTGCGATTCCAGCGGCGTGATCAGCGGCGTGATCCAGTCGGCGCGTCTCCGACGAGGATTTGGCGGTCTGCCGGTTTCACTAAGGTCACGTCGGTTGATAGTCCACCAGATGTCGTGCTGCGCCGAGGTCCGCTGTAGTTCTCCTTCTCTACTTCCTCGGTTGTAGTAAGTGCGATCTTGCGACACAAATTTATTTTTTAAATTTCTGTGGTTTTTTCAAATTGTCTGGGTTTGTCCCACGGCCACTCCCCCTGTTTCTTTTGCCTTGAAACGAGCCGATGCACAAGAGGACGATCGCGGTTCGCCAAAATCCCAGGGCAATTCATGGAAAATCAACATCATTAATTCATTCGCTGATCTAGACCCCAAGAGACTTGCCATCACACTTGAATTGCCTAGACCACCAGAGACTCTACCATTAAACCCTTCACTGGCTAGAGAGCCATGAACTGTATTATGAACACTTTTACTGGCTTTAACCAAAGAGACTTTACATCTTCACTTACCACCAACCACCTAGGTGACTCTATACCAGCTAAACAAGTTATTCTGTCCAGGTGGTGCTGAATGCTAGCATTTATTTTTAATCTTATATGTGACCCTTTAGTTACAATAGAGCAGGAAAGCCAATACAGATCATCCCGTCTAATGGCCCATTCGTGCAGGAGCCATAACATAAGTCTACTCTCTAGGTATTCTGATTTACTGAGTTAAGCCAACAGCCTCCAATATGGAGCAACCAACCAACTTGGAAGACTGGGCAAGGGTCATCGTGTAATATGTCCACTCTGACCTTTCAAATTTATCATGAATACAATTCGATAAAATGTCTTAACATGCTAACAAAACCCTTGTAAACCATCAAGTCACAACATTTCTGTCTAATTACAGTTGGAGGTCATATTGGTTTGGGTCTAGAAGGTCTTGATATTAAAAGATTAATGAGCTGTGGAGGATATGATATAAAATGTGATAAGTAGGTTACTCAGAGAAGGACAAACAAGGGAGAAGCGCAACAAAAAAGGTCTGATGTTTCCTATCATGGTTGATAATCACATCCTATTTCCTAAAATTTCTGTGTTTCTCTGGTGCAAGTTTTAACCTAATAATCCCCATTTAGTCATGACTTTTAACTTCTTTTAAGTCAGAGCCGGCTCCAGGGTTTCATCTGGCCACTGGGGCGACAGCACCTCAGTGGGCCCCTTGCAGTGAACCCTGTGGCGTCATTAAATTAAGAAACTAAACGCTCCTGTGCCCTAAAATATTCCTTAGTTTATCATCCCAAATTTTGCCCCCTACATTGTATTTTAATACACCCCTCAAGGTTATTTTTATACACAGACTCCCTCAGTCCCATGGATTCCGTATGTAAAGCCTACGTGGGCCCCCAGCTGCTGCTGGCCCTGCTAATTGCCACAGGTATGGCCAGTGCGGGGCCGACCTGTCTTTGAAGGCAAACATCTCTAACAATATACAGTTTGAGTGACGGCTTTATTGCAGATTTTTAATATGGGGCCCATTCACACCATGTTCACCTTGAACATAACCTGTGGGGACTACATGTGCATTGCACTATTTTTTTACATCTTCTTCTTGAGTCGGAACGCAATAGAGCTGTAGAGGTAGAAGCCATTCATGCACAGTAGAGCAGCCAATTGTTCCCTCTGTTGCATGCCGTCCCAAGCTGGAACTTCGGGTCCTAGAAGAAAAGCTGAAATTTGGAACACGCATGTGTTAGCAATGAAGGCACGGGAAGACTGTCCAATGCATGTCAGATAATTCACGTACTTGGGGAAATTGCAGAGAATTATTTGGTGAGACCATAGTACACATTGCAAGAGCACTAAAAAATGAGCATTTATCACAACATCATAAATCATGTTTCGAAGAGAAAGTCCGGGAGATCCGGCACTTCCCACAGGTAGACATTTATAAATGCCGACCCAACAGCTATCACAACGCCCCAGACAGAAGTTAATTAGAGTTCACTCCCGCAGTTCACCCGACTAGTTCTCCTATATATTATTAATTATGGTATCAGATCCCCTTGTTGTGGGGTAGGATACGTTGATTACCTTAGCCACTTGGGATGGCCATAAAAGTCACCTCACCAGAGAACCCATATTAATAAACATCTGGTTCAATTTTACCAGTGAAATCCCTACATGTTTTCTGTTTTTCTGGATTACACCACTGGCAGAAAGTCACTATAGCATAGCATCAGCTGACCCCCAAATTAACCCCTTAAGGACGCAGCCAATTTGTAGCTTAGAGGCTCAGCCGATTTTGGGATTATGACCTGCGTTCGCTTATTATGCGTTAAACTTTTGATACACTGTTACTTATCAAAACGATTCCTGAGAATTGTTTTTTCCCCACATGTTTACTTCATTTTGTGGTACACATTTGAGTCTGGATAAGTTTTCGAGTTTACTTACAAAAAAAAAAAGCAAATATGATAAATTTTTTGGAAAAATGGTCCATTTTCGAAATTCAAAATCATGACGTTTTCAGCGAATAGATTATACCACCTAAATAAGTTGCTGAATAACTTCCATTTGTTCTACGTACATTTTCATAATTTCTGAAAATGTCTGGATATTGTATTTCTGATTGTCGCGACGCGGCATTACAAATAGAATTCGCTTTTCCGGATTTTCAAATTGGACATTTTGGGGATAAAATCAGTTTTGAATGAAATTTTACATATTTAGCAGCAAACCACCCATATAAACAACCCATTTTCAAATTTCTGCACCACCTCAAGCTAATCAGAAAACGCTTTTCGAAGATTGTTTAACCCCTTGAGACTTCTTCATAGTAATTGAATCACAAATGGAAGATGAAATTTGAATGTAAAATTGCTTCCTTAGTACGTTCATTTAGCACTAAAATTTAAACACATTTCCAAAATTAAAAAGAGTAAACCCACCATACAATTTGTTTCCAATTTCTCCTGAGTACAAAGACCCCCCAACAGTGGCCATTACTTGTGTTATGGGGCACAGGAGACGCAGAAGGGAGAGAGCCCCTGCATCTTGCCAGGATTTTAGGTTCTCATTGGCCCTTTGAAGGCTATAAAAATTTTTCGCGTTTTTCGTTATGTTGGGCCATGTGATGGCATTTTTTTGCGCGATGAGATGGCTTTGTCCCATGTTACCATTTTGGGGTTATTTATCCACCTATTGTTGAAATTTTGGACTTTTTTGAGGGACCGGGTAGAAAGATCAATTCGGAAGACTCTTGTACGTTTTTACGCTCTTTTTTTTGTTTGGTGTTCACCGTATAGACTAATAATCATATTTCTTTATTCTATGGGTCGATACGAGTACGGGGATACCAGACATGAATATATTTTCTTACGTTTTACTAATTTGTCAAAACAAAACCCTAATGTGGGGAAAAATCTATCATTTATTATTGCCGTCTTCCAAGTGGCAAACTTGTTACTTTTTGGCTACGGAGCGGTTGATGCTTATTTTTTGCGGGACATGGTTGTACTTTGCACCAGTATCATGTCGGAGTACACATGGTTTTTTTATCACATTTTATAGCATTTTTGTGGGATTGAATAGCTAAAAATCATAATTTTGGAAGGTTTATAGCAGTTTTTTTTTACGGCGTATCGTGGGGGTTCAATAATGTTTTACTTGTATTTCTACGGGTTGTTCGGAGCGGTGATACTATATTGTGGGGTTTTTGTTATGATTTAGACTTTTTTGGGGTTTATATGTCTCTTTATATGTTATGGGGCTTATGGCATTTTTATTGATTTATACTTTATTTTGTATTGAATACATTTTTTTTTTTTACTTTTCACTTTTCCACCATGGGAAATGACCAAGCAATCATCTGATTGCTTGTTCATGATAATACTCTGCAATAATCATGTATTGCAGAGTATTATCATGTCAGCCTATGCACTTGCATATGGCTGGCACTATGCCATAGATGACGTCACAGACGCCATCTTACTGGCAGTGCCTGCAGGCTGTGCTGGGGACCAGATCGGACCCCAGCACATCCATAGCAGCGATCGGTGACCCCGAAAACGTTTCGGGGGGGCCGATCGTGGGGGAAAGACACCCCAGAGACATGTTAGATGCCGCGGTCGTGCTGACCGCGGCATTAACGGGTTACAGCCGCACCCCGTGTTTCCCGATGCGGTTCGGCTCTGATCCAGAGCCGAGCCGGCATAAGCGCCGTGGCGGATAATCGCACTGAGCGCTAAGTCACTGCGCTCCGTGGCGGAATATCCGTCACGGAGCGTTGAAGGGGTTAAGAAAACATGGGGCTCATTTACTTACGCAAGCCGCTGAGTTCACCGAACTATCATCAGACAATGCCCTGTGCCGTGATTCACTAAGATATGCGCTCGAGCGTGCATGTGTCGCTTCCCACACAGGTCCGACACAGTTCACCTTTTTTTCATGGCGCATATGCAGTAATCTGAATTGCAGGCCGTGCCTGCGAAGTTCAATAAAACTGTAAGTTAAATTGCACAACGTTGTCTCTGTCTGATCCCTGGATACAGCTGCTTACCATCACAGGCTTCCCCATCCATTACCCAAGGACTTCATCAACAGGCACTTATGGGGTCGCCCCAGGGAGAAACTATTGCATCAGCCTATCATTTCTTGCACACACAACCTGCTGGAGACCTGCCAGACTGTAGACAGCCCTCCGGTCCCCATACCAAAGCACCGTGGACAACAGCGCGCCCCTAAGCCACAATCGCCAGCCACTCTGCATCTAGGCCCCGGCTGCCCGCCAGGCCCCAAGTGCATAGCTGTTGACACAATTTGAAAGTTAAATCCGGCGCTCAGTCCGAATCAGTCGGATCTTCTGACAGCGTGTCCCCAATTTCTGTCGATGGAAGCCCAGCGCAGCTGCATCGAACAAAAACGATCGCGTGCAACATAATCCCAAAGCAGAACTAGTATATACCATGTCCAGGCCATGCAATCCCGTGCAAACGTCCGGACGAAAGTGCAAATACGCGCCACCCATGTTATGAATCTCTGCTGGAGGGGATCCTTGAAGAACAATTGTGTTGAGTTTGATGTTGTGACTGATTTTCGGATTTCCCCTGCTTTCCCCCCTGGCAACCCAAGGGTCTACATGTGGACCAGTACAAACCTAAGCAACTGGGCTTGACCAACACTCTCAAAACATGTATGTACATGAACCAATCTGATCATTGTCTAGAGGTCATGTCCTGACTTTAAGTCACAAGGAAATCTTAACTAGACCCATGGAAAGATACTCAATTTGTTGACTTAAAGTCATGGACATGGACCTCTAGACAATGATCAGGATTGGTCATGACTACATGTTTTGACGAGTGTTGGTCAAGCCCAGTTGCTTAGGTTTGTCTGGTTCCACATCGTAGACCCTTGGTTGCCAAGGGGAAAGCAGGAAATCCGAAAATCAGTCAACATCAAACATCAACATCAATTGTTCTTCAAGGATCCACTTCCAGCAGAGATTCATAACACATTGGGGTCGCGTATTGCACTTTCGTCGGACGGTTTGCAGGGATTGCATGGCCTGGACAGGTATATAATAGGTATCTGCTTTGGGATTATGTTGCACGCGATCGTTTTTCGGCGCAGCTGCGCTGGCTTCCATGCGACAGAAATTGGGGGACACGCTGTCAGAAGATCCGACTGATTCGGACTGAGCGCCGGATTTAACTTTCAAATTGTGTCACAAGCTATGCACTTGGGGCCTGGCGGCAGCCGGGGCCTAGAATGCCAGAGTGGCTGGCGATTGTGGCTTAGGGCGCGCTGTTGTCACGGTGCTTGGTATGGGGACCGGAGGGCTGTCCTACAGTCTGGCAGGTCTCCAGCAGGTTGTGTGTGCAAGAAATGATAGGCTGATGCAATAGTTTCTCCCTGGGGCGACCCCATAAGTGCCTGTATGATGAGTCCTTGGGTAATGGATGGGGAAGCCTGTGATGGTAAGCAGCTGTATCCAGGGATCAGACAGAGACAACGTTGTGCAATTTAACTTACAGTTCTTTATTGAACTTCAGCAGGCAACGGCCTGCAAATTCAGATTACTGCATATGCGCCATGAAAAAAAAGGTGAACTGTGTCGGACCTGTGTGGGGAAGCGACACATGCACGCTATCGAGCGCACTATCTTAGTGAATCACGGCACAGGGCATTGTCTGATGATAGTTCGGTGAACTCCAGCGGCTGCGTAAGTAAATGAGCCCCAATGTTTTCTTAACCCCTTCACGCTCCGTGGCGGATATATCCGCCACGGAGCGCAGTGACTTAGCGCTCAGTGCTGATTTCCGCCACGGCGCTTATGCCGGCTCGGCTCTGGATCAGAGCCGAACCGCATCGGGAAACACGGGGTGCGGCTGTAACCCGTTAATGCCGCGGTCAGCACGACCGCGGCATCTAACATGTCTCTGGGGTGTCTTTCCCCCACGATCGGCCCCCCCGAAACGTTTTCGGGGGCTCACCGATCGCTGCTATGGATGTGCTGGGGTCCGATCTGGTCCCCAGCACAGCCTGCAGGCACTGCCAGTAAGATGGCGTCTGTGACGTCATCTATGGCATAGTGCCAGCCATATGCAAGTGCATAGGCTGACATGATAATACTCTGCAATACATGATTATTGCAGAGTATTATCATGAACAAGCAATCAGATGATTGCTTGGTCATTCCCATGGTGGAAAAGTGAAAAGTAAAAAAAAAAATGTATTCAATACAAAATAAAGTATAAATCAATAAAAATGCCATAAGCCCCATAACATATAAAGAGACATATAAACCCCAAAAAAGTCTAAATCATAACAAAAACCCCACAATATAGTATCACCGCTCCGGAACAACCCGTAGAATACAAGTAAAACATTATTGAACCCCCACGATACGCCGTAAAAAAAAACTGCTATAAACCTTCCAAAATTATGATTTTTAGCTATTCAATCCCACAAAAATGCTATAAAATGTGATAAAAAAACCATGTGTACTCCGACATGATACTGGTGCAAAGTACAACCATGTCCCGCAAAAAATAAGCATCAACCGCTCCGTAGCCAAAAAGTAACAAGTTTGCCACTTGGAAGACGGCAATAATAAATGATAGATTTTTCCCCACATTAGGGTTTTGTTTTGACAAATTAGTAAAACGTAAGAAAATATATTCATGTCTGGTATCCCCGTACTCGTATCGACCCATAGAATAAAGAAATATGATTATTAGTCTATACGGTGAACACCAAAAAAAAAAGAGGAAAAAAAAAATCTTCCGATGATGTTTCTACTCTCGTCCCTCAAAAAAAGTTCCAAACTTTTCACAACCATAGGTGATGATAATAACCCCAAATGGTAACAATGGGAAAAGCATCTCATCGCGCCAAAAAAAATGCCATCACATTGCCCAAATAACGAAAAAGCGAAAATTTTATAGCCTTCAAAAGGGGCCAATGAGGAAACTAAAATCCTGGCAGCTGCAGGGCTCTCCTTCCCTTCTGCGTCTCGCTGTGCCCCCATAACACAAGTAATGGCCACATGTGGGGGGTCTTTGTACTCAGGAGAAATTGTAGAACAAATTGTATGGTGGGTTTTCTCTTTTTATATTTTGGAAATGTGTAAATTTTAGTGCTAAATGAACGTATAAGGGAACAATTTGACCATTCTAAATTTCATCTCCATTTTGATTCAATTACTATGAAGATCTCAAGGGGTTAACAATCTTCGTAAAAGCTGTTTCTGATAGCTTGAGGGGTGCAGATTTGAAAATGGGTTGGTTATATAGGGGGTTTTGATGCTAAATATGTAAAATTTCATTCAAAACTGTATTTATCCCCAAAATAGTCAATTCTGAAAATCCGGAAAAGCGATATTCTATTTGTAAGCCGCGTGACATCAAAATAAATTATCCAGACATTTCAGAAATTATGAAAATGTAACGTAGACAAATGGGAAATGTTATTCAGCAACTTATTTAGGTGGTAAATCTATCTGCCTGAAAACGCAATGATTTTGAATTTCGAAAATGGCACATTTTTCAAAAAATTTATCATATTTGCTTTTTTTTTGTAAGTAAACGCAAAACTTATCAGCCAAAATTTACCACTAAAATGAAGTACAACATGTGGGGAAAAAACAATCTCAGAATCGTTTTGATAAGTAACAGTGTTCAAAAGTTATAACCATATAAAGCGACGCAGGTCAGAATCCAAAAAATCGGGCTGAGCCTTAAGCTACAAAATGGCTGCGTCCTTAAGGGGTTAATTTGGTGGTCAGCTGACTTATGCTATAGTGACTTTCTGCCAGTGGTGTATCCAGAAAAACAGAAAACATGTAGGGATTTCACATGGTAAAAATTGATACCAGATGTTTATGGGTTCTCTGTGAAGGTGACTTTATAGGCCACACAAGTGGCTAAGATGTAATTCACGTATCCTCCCCACAAACAAGGGGGATTCTGTACCATAATTAATAATTAATAGGAGAACTTCAGTCTGGTAACTGGTGGAGGAACTCTAATTACTTCTGTCTGGTGGCTGTTGTGATAGTCTGTTGGGTCTGCATTTATAAATGTCTACCTTGTGGAAGTGCCTGGATCTCCGTGACTTCTCTTCAGAAACATGATTTATGATGTTGTGATAAATGCTCATTTTTAGCTGCTCTTGCACTGTGTACTATGGTCTCACACAATAAATTCTCTGCAAATTTCCACAAGACGGGAAGTATATCTGACATTACGATTGGACAGTCTTCCACTGCACTTCATCGTAACACATGCTGTTTTCCAAATTCCACAGTTTTTCTAGGAACCAAAGTTCCAGCTGCGACTGCATACAACAGAGGGAACAATTGGCTGCTCTACATGTGCATGAATGGCTCTCTCTACAGCTGCTATGGTTCAGACTCAAGAAGAAGAGTAAAAAAATAGGCAATGCACATGTAGTCCCACAGGTTATGGTTCAAAGGTGTAACGTGGTGGTGATGGGCCCCATAATAAAATCTGCAATAAAGTCCTCACTCAACATGTAGTATTTTAGAGATGTTGCTTCAAAGCAGGGTCGGCGCCAGCACTGGGTATACCTGTGCAATTGCCAGGGCCCAGAGCTGCTGGGGGGGGCCCACATAAGGCTGTACATAAGGAATCCATGGGGCTGAGGGGGGCTGTGTATAAAATAGCCATGAGGGGGCTGCAAAATAACCTTGAGGGGGCTGTTTGGGATGATAAACTAAGGAATATTTTAGGGCACAGGAGACTTTTAGTTTCTTAATGTTTAATGACGCCACAGGAGTTCACTGCAAAGGGGCCCACTGAGGTGCTGTCGCCCAGGGGCCTACTGAACCCTGGAACCGGTTCTGCTTAAAAGTTAAAAGTCATGTCATAAAGGGGGATTATTAGGTAATACTTATTTCAGGCTGGGGAAAATTGGCACCAGAGAAACAAGAAATTTTAGGAAATAGGATGTGATTATCAACCGTGATGAGCAAACATGGACCTTTTTTGTTGCGCGTCTCCCTTGTTTCTCCTTTTCTGAGTACCTTACACATTTTATCATATCCCTCCATAGCTCATATAATCTTTTAATCTCAGAACCTCTAGAACCCAAACCAATATGACCTCCAACTGTAATTCATGATAAATTTGAAAGGTCAGAGTGGACATATTTACAGATGACCCTTGACCAGTCTTCCATAGTTGGTTTGGTTGCTCCATATTGGAGCTGGTTGGCTTTACTCAGTAAATCAGAATACCTAGGAGAGTAGACTTATGTTATTGGCTCCTGCACCAATGGCCATTAAGTGGATGACTCTGTATTGGCTTTCCTGCCTTATTGTACATTAAGAGGGTCCATAGTAAGATTAAAAATAAGACTTAGCATTCAGCACCACCTTGGACAGAATAACTTGTTTTAGCTGGTATAGATCACCTAGGTAGTGCTGGTAAAGTGAAGATGGTAAAGTCTCTTTTGGTTGAAGCCAGTAAAAGTGTTCATAATACAGTTCATGGCTCTCTAGGCCAGTGAAGGGTTTAATGGTAGAGTCTCTGGTGGTGTAGGCCAATTAAAGTGTTGATGACAAGTCCTTGGGGGTCTAGATCAGCGAATGAATTAATGATTTCTGATTTTCCCTGAATTGCCCTGGGATTTTGGCGCACGCGATTGGATTTTTGTGCATCGGCTCCAGCTTTCAAGCAAAAGAACACAGGGGGAGTGGCCGTTGGACATCCCAACGGATTTGGAAAAAACACAGAATTTTAAAAATAATTTGTGTCGCAAGATCAGCACTTACATACACTGAGGAGAAGAAGGTGAACTACAGCGGACCTCGGTGCAGCAGCGACATCTGGTGGATATCAAACGCACGGACCTCAGTGAAACCCAGCAGACCCAAATCCTCGCCGGAGAACACGCCCCGCTGGATCGCGACTGTACCGGGTAAGTAAATGAGCCCCAATGTTCATGATAGTCTAGACAATGGAAAGTCTAGTCATGACATATAAAACAATTAGGTAAAGTCCCTGGATGTCTCGGACAGTAAAAGTGTTGTTGGTAACCTTCCTTTGTGGTGTGAAAACATTCATAGTAAAGTTTGGGCTGGCGAAAGGTTTGATAACAAAGTCACTTGTGTTTTAATGAAATGAAAGTATCCATGATAAAGTCAAGGGTCGATTAACAGTTAACAGGTTGATGTTAAAGTTTTTGGTCTAGGTTATTATAACAATGCTGGTAGAGTCCCTTGTGGTTTGGGACAGTAAAGGGATTGGTGGTAAAGTCCCTGGTCCAAGCTATTGAAGTCATTGATGGGAAAGGCCTTATTGGTCTAGGACAGGTAGAGTTGATGGTATCCTCACTTGTAATCAAAGGCAGTGAGGACCGATATTCGACTTTGTGTTTCCCACATGCAAGGCTATGGAAAGAGTTTGAGTGTTGATAGACTCTTGATAGACTCAAAGAGATGAATAAAGCACTCTTGCCAAAAAACGTGCCGATTGAACAGTGGGAGACTGTATGATGAATATTTTGGGTACTAGGCCATGGCCCTTAACCAAGCCCACATGGGGGTTAAACACGCCAACTTTTAGGAGCATGGCTTGTCTCGTTTTAAAACATGGACACAGGATTGACCCAATCTCCTAGGCCTCCATGAGGTCTGCCATTTTTTGGCAGCCTCCCAGAGATACCAACAATGTATGAAATATAATTGCCTGACTGCTGCTATATTCATTGGGGCACAGAGCCCAGATTCTAGTATTAGATGGATTTGTCATTGCTCCGAATAGGCAAAAAAAATGTCATAAAAACTAATCAAAAATCCTCCAAAAATAGTGAAAAAAATAATGAAATTTTTTTTGTAAATAAATTATATGACCCCCCAAAAAGGTGCCATTAAAAATTAAGTTCATCCTGCAAAACGGAAGCTCTCTTACAAAATTAAAAAATCAACAACTAGAGGTCCAGTTAAAATACGTCAATTGATAAGTGTCTTATGAGAACTAATCGTCCTCCTTTTTTCATCTTTTCCCCCACAGACTTGCCTCGTAGTGTTTTCGTGGTGTTCTTTGTCCTCAGTCCGGCCTGGTTCATGTTGTAGCTCGCCCCTCGGACCGGTGTGAAAACACATGAAGTAATGTCTACATGAAGAACAAGCTCATGTTCCACTGTTATGTTGAAAGATGCATTGCCCAATGGCTTCAGTACATGGTCACCTGGAGGACCATGTTGTCATCTCATAGTAAAGATGTACTGTTATAGGTGGTTCATGACTTGACGATGTGTAGTTGTCATTTTACTCAGAGACCTTGGACCTTGCATGGTCATGTGTATCTTCATGACTGGACTTCAGATAGGGTGCCTCTACATAGATGTCAAAGAAAATTGTATTCAAAATGTGTTGTTTTCCTGTTAATTTATTATTATGTGCAGCAGAGTTAAAAGTAGTGGATTATAATTTAGGCAGTTTGGGTGCTATCCCAGGGCCCAAGTTTTCTAGAGGGCCCATGGTTATCCAAACCACCCACCAAATTTTATACTCAGAAGGGCCTTCACCCATGAAATCCTCGTACATCTGTTCCTGCTCTCAATACACATGTACACACGAGCCTTTTAAGATCCTTTGAAGGTCCTTCAAAGGTCCTGAAACCGCAGATTGAGAGCAGCAGAAGGGACACATCCTCCATAGAAGCTGATCCTAGAACCATATGTAGGAAGTGACTTCCTCAGTCAGAAGTCTCTGCAGTTTTTATGGCGAAAGGGCTGTAGATCAGTTTAAGAGCTAAGAGCACAACAGTGCGAGGACATTCCCATTTTCTAAGACACCTATAGCCCCCAATATCTTTGGAAAACCTATAATTCTGGAATATAAATCCATTTTTCTGTGGTTACACAGATCTAGAGGGATGATTTGTAACGCTGTTTGCTGTCTACATGTTCCCAACCTCTGAGAAACATCCCCCTAATATTATTATATTATTATTAGAAAATCTACTTTGTAGTTTTATTATTCTGCGCTATTTTATGTTGTTTATCTTTTACTATACTATAGGATTGCTCCCGCCCTGGAGGTCTCCAACATTGTCATGCAGAACCATTACATCAGCCCTAGTAATATCATGGTCCCCGCTTATAATGTGTCTGTGTTTATTAAAGTTATCTGGTATTTATAATCTAATTGGGCTACAATTACCTCAGCTTTCAGTAGTGCTCCTGCCCTGTGACTGCAGGCCCTCACAAGGTACTTGATAATGAGGTTTTAATGTCCCCTTAATATTATGAACCACGGAGTGGAACCAGTTATGACACAGGTCGTGCGGTATCTGATGAAACGTCTGCGAGATGGATTATCCCATTAACTAATCCGGTGTAAACGTCTTAAACAAACTATTTAGCTGAAGGGACCAGAGCGGCGCGATGTGCTGCGCTGCCACAATAAGGCCATACAGATGTCTGCACATTTTCACCAACATCTGGAAAGCGTTCAGAGGCTGGTGTGTAAAATGAAACGAGGGTCTCGACCTGCAGTGGGAAAGTATCCAAAATGAAAAGGGGGGCCGCCGTCAAAATCCACACAAAATCTCTGTGTCTGTCACAGATGTGCTCATAGATACATAACTCCGGCTTTGTCAATGTCAGCAGCAGCGTTTGCCATATACTGGATGTCGAATCGAAAGTTCTGGGTCCTTAATTTATAAAATGGGGTCCTTTTATGGAAATTAAAAGAAGACAGATACGTGTTAAAGGGGTTGGCCACTTTACCTCATACTTTTTTGTAATGTGTGTGCGGGGGGCAGGATATTGGGGCACAGTTACTTACCTGGTTATGCACTGTGCCGCGATTCACTAAGATTGTGCGCCCGATATCATTTTACCTCTTCATTTTACCTCATGTCTTTTACCTCATCATTTTACCTCATGTCTTTTACCTCATCAGCCGGACATTCCTGACCATAAAATGGCCGAAGATGGAGGATCATGTGATCTCTATCTGTCCATGAGCAATCGTTCTGACTGGAACTTGATCTTATATTAATGAATACTATAATAAGGTCCTGGCAAGGCGATTGTTCTTGGACAGTTAGAGATCACACGACCCTCGCTCGGCGGCCATTTTATGGTCAGGAATGTCTGGCTCATGAGGTAAAATGATGAGGTAAAAGACAGGAGGCTTCACTTTACATATCAAGAAAGCCGAGCAGAACTATTAATAAATGTATAATGGTAAATTACCTCAGATCCTGCCCCTCAGACATTACAAAAAACATGAGGTAAAGTGGACAATCCCTTTAAGTTAAAGAAGCATCTGTATTCGACGCTGCTTTCCCTTATGGTTCTCTTTGACGGTACACTATTAATATTTATAGAATTAACTCTATTAACAGGAAGCAGCGCCACTCATTTTATTATTTTTTCCTTCTGTGGTGATTCTTTACACAGTATAGCGGTATGTACACATATCTAGGATAATAGTACCCCTAGCAAGAACAAAGCTACATTCCTCTCTAAAGACCTCTCCTTTAAGAAACCCGATCCTCGTCCATTTCCTGGAGAATGATGCAACAAGATCCCCCTGTAATATTTTCTTGAAACTCTCCAATGAATTCCAGGCCAAGGAACGGAAAAAAAAAAAATGAGAGAAAGTCATCATCGTGACCATGATGTCATTGTTATTACTGCTCCGAACTCGGTTCATTTTTGCAAATTGGTAGAGGATTCCCTCATTCTAAAAATATTTAAGGGTCACCACCAGCTACTGGGTTACAGCTGCAGAACAGGTGGTAATGTCAGTATGTGTCCACCCTATGGAATTGGAATCCAAAAAGTCTTAGTCTATGAGGGAGATTTATCAAGCTGTCTAATTTTAAGAATGTGCTTAGTTGCCCATGGCAACCAATTACAACCCTTTCATTTTACCAGTGATCATGAATACTTTAAAACTGAGCTGTAATTGGTTGCCATGGGCAACTAAGCACATTCTTAATATTAGACAACTTGATAAATCTATAATGGGGCACATTAACTAAGCGTCCAGGGACAGCATTTTCCGTTTTGCGCCGCATTTAACTGGGGTTTTTGGGACACGTGATCGGATTTTGATGCAATTGCGACGACTTTCATGTGACACAAATCAGGGGGCATGGCCGCCGGACAACACGACTGGTTCGGACTAAGCGTGGGATTTAACATTCAAAATTGTGTCGCAAGCTATGCACTTACATGCACAGGTAGGAAGATGGTGAACTCCGGCGGACCAGAATCGCGGCAGCTCCGAATCCTCGTCGGACAAAGAACCTGAGGGATCGCGACGGGACGCGTAAGTAAATGTGCCCCCATAGTTCACCATAGTCCAGAACCTCTGTTTCTACTTCATACATTGTTCTTCATAGTGGCCATTCTTGGTATTGCGGCTCAGTCCTTTTCACTAGAATGGGACTAAAATTTGAGTCACATGATCAATGGGTGTGACACTACAGACCTATAATGATTGGTAGGGTGCTGGGTGTCTGAATGATAAACCCCTTTAATTAAAACATGACAGGAGAGGGTCAACTTCTGAGAATGTTTTTAGAAAAGCAAAATGAATATGGAAATTAAATTATTCAGTAACTTAAATATTCTATAGTTTTATTCCTACTCCCATGGCAACCGATAAACAAACCTTCTAATGTCCAATTCTGCAGTCATACTCTAATTTCATATGTTTTTATACTAGTGTATTGAATGTATGTCAAGAATAGTAAAGGCTAGCCTTAAAGGAATTTGACTGACGGGTCAGACTACACAAAGCTTGTTTGTTGTCTGTTACCATGGTAATCACAAATATGTATAGAACCTAAAGAAACAAACTTTTTTTTAGCAAACTTCACAGAAAGTTGCGTTGTGATTTAGCTCTTGGGTGGCTGTTTGGCTCCCCCTATCACTCAGCACCCCCAGATATTAATGATAAACAGTATAAGATGGCCAGTGGGTAGACAATCTCCGTTCTCTAGCTATAGCAGGTCAGGTTGTGGTATGGAGGATGGACGTGCAGGCCTTCTCTTTTGTAAGCTAATATTTTTGCAATCTAACTTGATGCTCCTGGGCCCCTATTACAGGCCCCTCATCCCCCATTATACTCTCATCTCATCTTATCTGCAGAGGGCAGGGGTCAACCTAAGCTATCTGCTGCCGGAGATGAGCTATAGAAAGGCCTCACCTCCAAAATGTGGATTAAGACTGTCATGGACCCTGGGCTGTATGAACCCTTGGGGAATGGAGGATGTGTCCCTTCTGCCTGCTTTCAATCTGCCCTTTAAGGGCCTTTGGGGGACCTTCAAAGGTCCTGAAAGTGCTCTTGTGTACATGTTTATTGAGATTAGAAAGATATGTATGAGGATTTCATGGATGAAGGTCCTTCTCAGTATAAAATTTGCTGGGTGATTAGAAAATTTGGGCCCTGGGCTACCACCCAAACTGCCTACTGCCCCCTCAGCCCCATCTTGTAGTTATGTGTCAGGTTTTAGTATGAGGGTTCCCCATGCAGTGTCTCATGCTGGCATTGGGGGAGAAGAGACACAATTTTAAGCGTTTGTAGTACATGACTTCGCCCTTGATGCTGCCCCCCATCTTGCTGCAGAGCCTCAACGCACCTCATGGCTGGTACACCCCAGGCAGAGGGGCTTCCAGGACCCTCAGACAACAAGGTCACTGACAACATCTACCACTTCATTCCTTACAGCTGTAATATATCCCCATCCCTAATGTTCACCTAGAATAAGGGGATTTATTTCCGTAGGCATAAAATAAAGGACTGAAGAGGACAAAAACTCTCCAAAGAAACCAAGGACAACCAGTCCACAACATACCTCACACCACCCACAGCACTCGCAGGTCTTACAAGTCCCAGACACCTGTAATTACCCCCATGTTTATCTATGTCCAAACATTCTACTCGCCTACAAATACAGCAAAAAAAACATGTTTTTTTAAAGATGATGGGACTCAAGGGTCACATGTAAACCTCTTAAAATCTGTGGCAGAGAAATTGTGATGAAATGCAAATGAGAACTTCGGAGTAAAATTGTGATTTTAAGAAGATGACCACAGTCCTGGTGCCCGGATCTATGAGTATCATGATGGATTTGGGTGGTAGATTCCTTTAAAGGAATAATGTTTGAGAACTCATTGGTCTCATTCAAAGCAATGGGCAAGGGGTTGGGCACTTCACCTTGTGTATTTGTTACTGAGATAGTGGGGGTCATTTGCTAAGGGCCCGATTCACGTTTTCCCGACGTGTTACCCGAATATTTCTGATTTGCGCTGATTTCCCCTGAATTGCCCCGGGATTTTGGAGCACACGATCGGATTGTGGCGCATCGGCGCTGGCATGCACGCGATGGAAATTGGGGGGCGTGGCCGAACGAAAACCTGACGGATTCGGAAAAATGTGTTGCGGAGTACTTACCTTCCTTCACTCTTCACTTACCTTCACTCAGCCCGGCTCGGAGTATTCCAGTGCGTTCCGGGGAACTTCAGCGCAGCAGCGCCACCTGGTGAACGTCGGAGGAACTGCCTTAATGAATCCCGGCTGGACCCGAATCCAGCACAGAGAGCGCGCCGCTGGATCGCAAATGGACTGGGTAAGTAAATCTGCCCCAGTATGTTATTAATCTTTTTGGCGTAGTTCTGTAGACCACTTTTAACTATGGTCTACTAAATTATACAACTCCCGCTTTTAGTTTTACCTCAGGGAGCCTATGCTTAGGTAGTCTAGGGCACCCCCTTCCCCCTCACACTTCTGGTTGGACCTGCCCAGAAAAGGGGGAGGTTCTCAGAAAACCTTATAGACAATAGGGTGGATTTATCATACTGTTTTCATCTAAATCTAAAATGCCCTGGGCAACATTTATTAAAGATTTTGTACAGTTGTCAGACACTTCCCCTAATACTATAGAATGACAAAGAGGCGTGGCTTTGTGGGGAAAAGTTTGAAAGTTATGAATTATACAGATATGGCAAATTTTTAGTGTGATTTTCTTGACGTAAACTAGACATAAACTAGGCCAAGAAACGTAGGTAGTTTGAGACACTCCCCATGTTTTTGGTTGGATGACCCCAAAAAAGGAAGAGTATCACAGACTACTTTATAGACAAATTTAGGAGATTAATTATGCCTTCTTTTCTTAATCAACCCATCTCCCCCAGTTTTACTTTTTCCCCGACCCACGCCACTTTTGACCTGTCAGGGTGGGGAGCGGGGCAGAGACCATAGAAAAACTGGTGAAGGCTATAACAAAAACTCAGACATGGTCTACAGGTTTGAACTGGAGGAGTTTGCACCCATATCCTTTAAAAGACCGGAATTAAAGACGACTTAAAGGAGGTTTACCCAGTTCTCAAATTTTAATTTTAATATCTTTTAATAAAGATACTTTTTATCCCCTTACTTTTCAATTTGAGTCAGTTTTATTGCTGTTTTAGCTCTAGCAGACACTTCATGATTCCTCTAGTGCTGTGAGATGCTGGGTGCTGACAATGTGCTTATATTATCAGGGTACAGGGTTTATATACACTTTCATTTAGCTTCTGAAGATTCTACTAGTATCTGACGCATAGAAAGAGAGATGAGACAGATTAGAGATGAGATGGATATAAGACACAATGACACACTCAGCTCTGCTACCTCACCTACAAAACACATAGTCAGTACTACTATACTTCCCCCTTTCCCTCTGCAGTACAACCAAAGCCATTCATCAAGAGGTATCTGCTCGGCCATAGTCAGAGACAGGTTAGAATTACATCTGTGAAATGCTGTATTTTTGTTAATAACAGTGAATTAGAGAATGTGTTATTTTGTTATCCTCAGTATATTTTTTCTTTGTGGGAATACACCTTTAATTATTTCCCCCAATTATCCTCAGGTAATCTGAGATACACACCCATGCTGTTGGTTGGAACAACCCAGTACAGTGGGATTGCTCAGACTACTTTATCACTGTGTTTAGGTAGTCTAGGACACGCCTCCAGTCTTCGTTGGCCCATCCCAAAAACGGGGAAGTGCCTCAGAAGTTGGTCACCATAACAGATCTGATCCAATCTGATTTTTATCTGTCGGATGATATGAATCAATTTACTGAGAAGTCAGTGATCTTTCCAACATTTCTGCCAAAAGCAGAAGACGGACATAATCAAACAGGAAATCTGTGGCCACAGTGACATCAAGCTGTGCTTCCTGCAAGGGGTTAACAGAAGCAGCTAATTAGGAGCAGACATTGCGCTCTCAGACATCCCATAATGTTTACAGTCAGGGGCCGGAGTATGGCCCGTCTTTCTCCTGTGCTCCCATATCATCTCATCTTCATATATCTGTCACTGAATGTCACAGCATGTCATCTGCACCCACTGCCATCCGAATATAGCAGCTATACTGACACAGGAGAAGCCACCAATGTATACACTATACACCCGCCTGGCACACACACAGGCGCCAGCAGACAAACTAATAGCCAAGAACAGAAGGATTTAGGAAGATTTCAATAAAAAGGCAAAAGAAAATCAAGCAAAACCCAAATATAATCACTACAGTAGCTCCAGAAGTGTAGCAAACTATCAAAGAGAGTTGTGCAGCAGCTGCTGATGTGTTTAGCTCACAGAGCATTGTCTAGACTAGATACAAATGTAATTAGCTCACAGAGCATTGTTTAGACTGTACACAATTGTATTTAGATGACAGAACGAACATTGTCTAGGCTGGATACAATTTTATTTAGCTCACAGAGCATTGTCTAGACTGTATACAATTGTATTTAGCTCACAATGCATTGTCTAGACTGGATACAGATTTATTTAGTTCACAGAGCATTACCTAAACTGGATATAATTGTATATAGCTCACAGATTATTTTCTAAACTCAATACAGTTCTGTTTAGCTCATAGATCATTGCCAGAACTGGATACAATTGTATTTAGATCACAGAGCATTGCCTATAATGGATACGAATGCATTTAGCACAAAGAGCATTATCTAGGCTTAGTACAATTGTGTTTAGATCACAGAGCATTGCCTAGACTGCATATAATGTATTCAGCTCACATAGAATTATCTAGGCTTAGTACAATTGTATTTAGATCACAGAGCATTGTCTAAACTGGATGTAATTGTATTCAGCCCACAAAGTATTTTCTAAACTGAATTCAATTGTGTTTAAGTCATAAAGCATTGTCTAAGCACAATGGTATTAACTCACAGACTGGATGCCATTGCATGTTATTAACACACAGAGAGCATTGTCTGGACTGCACATAATTGCATTTTGCTCACAAAACATTGTCTAAACTGGATAAAATTATGTTTAACCCATAGAGATTTGTCTACACTGAATACAATTTTATTATGGCCACAGAGCATTGTCTAGACTGATTGACAATTGTATTATCTACACGAGCATGTGTATAACTGGATACAATTGTATTTATCTCACAGAGCATTGTCTAGACTGGATACACTGATATTTATCTCACAGAGCATTGTCTAGACTGGATACAATTGTATTTATCTCACAGAGCTTTTTCTATACTGGATACATCTCTGTATAAAAGATCATAAAGTATATTAGAAAATGTTGAACTGTTGAACTATATTTTTTGTAATCATGAAACGTAATGTAACTCAAACCACAATATAGCGAGGAGTAGATGGAATCTGCAGAACTTCTTTCCTGTGATGCACAGAACACCACAACTTCCTCCTGCAGCATTTACAGTAATTAGACATTTTACTAGTTTACCACAGTTATATAGGGGGCCAAACCCAGCATCTACCCAAAATGGGCAACCTCCTCTCTGTCTACCCCTTAATTTTATCTTCTGTCCCTCTTATTTCATTCCCGCACTCCTCTCTTCCTTTCTCCTGCACTTGTTCTTCCTATGAGATCTTTCTATTTTCCTCTCAATATCTTTCCCCTTCTTTACCCCCCTCCACCCACTTTTATCCCTGCACTCCCCTTAATCCCTACATCATCATCTTCTTCTCCTCCTTCTTTTGCATCCATCCACCCAGGGGAGCACCAGCCATGGGGCGAGATGAGCCTCTTGCCACAGACAGCACCACCTGCACTAAGGTGGGAGCAGCATCAGGGGCACAGTTGCGATCTACTACAGTTACAAAGGCAGAAGAGAGTTCAGGTTCACCCCTGCATCCCTCCTCCATTCCTCCTATTCTTCCGCTCGCTTCCATCTTCTCTCTCTTTATTAACTCAACTTTAACCTTCTTCAATTAGACCCGCCCCCATTTTTTAAATAAATAAATAAAATAGAAACAAATTAAAATAAAATAGAGATTAATGACAGCAGAGTTCTCAATCCAGAGGTGCAGATCCTGTAAGTGCTTTGTGAATAGTGCACGTAGCTTCTCCACAATCCCTCATCTCTGCTCTGAGGAACAGCTGTAAACTGGCTTATTTGAATACTGCAGCAGTCACTCAGAGCACCTGCAGAAGCTGCAATCCTATTAATAACGCGTGCAAATGAAACCTAACACTGTCCATAGTTATGTAGGGACCGTTCCCCTTTAAATATAATTCTGGATAAGTCATCTGTCCGATGTCAGTAGATACTTATGTGAAAATACTCTCTGCACTTGACAATATGAGCTTTTCTCAAGAACCAGATCGCAGCTCTGTCCCATGTGTTTGGCCAGTATTACTGACCCCCGTCAGACGCTGACTCATTCCCCAAAGCCTCTGCCAAGACTCCGCCGGACTATTCGCCAAGGACCGTCACTCGGCCCACCCAGCTGTTCAGATGGGGTCAGCACCCTCGATAAGAGAGCGGAGAAACCATTAAACTCATGTAAAGATGTTATCTTTATGAAGGCTCCGATCCAGATATGTTCTTGTGGACTGATAAGCGCAAGGGAAAATTTGCAATAATAACAGTAAGATTTACGGAGCGCCTGGAAATCATCACTAGGAACATAGGACTTCTACTTCTGCCTAAAAGGGACCTCTCACCTCTCCCGACACCTCTGCTTTATTAAATATTTGTATTTCCCAGGAAGTCACAGCTCTGTTACCATTCTGTGTCATGAACATGACGTTCCTCTGTTACTCCTCCTAGAAATTTATGAATAACTTAACAGCTGAGTGATTTTTCTTATCAAAGCAATGAGTGTTTCCAGCCTTACAATTTTCCTTCCCAATATATACAGGAAGACAAGAAGGTGGCTCCAGCTCCAAAATCTATAAAGATTGTCATATTTTAACATCATAGAATCTTTGGTTGGTTCCATTGTATTGTATATTACAGGATATCAGCAACCCCTTCTCTGGGAAAAAGCCCTCAATTTAAAAATTCAAATAAATAAATAAATAACAACTAAGGATAGTTTTTGCAAATTTTTACTTGAATTGCCTTAAAAAATTAATTTAATTAAAAAATTTGGACAACTAACAAAAAACAAGTCCTCGTGTTGGCTGAAATATAAAAATTTGAGAATGGGCATGGCTAAGGAAAAGTAAAGTCTATCTACTCTGGATGGGCCGGAGTTGTTAGGGATGAATCACGAAATTGGGATACACTGAAACCTCTGATTGGCTGTAGCTGTCCCCATGACACCCAACACTTCTAACCCCTCCCCCAGGAATGGAGCAAACCAGAAGACCACTGCTGGAACCCCTAACCAGAGCTTTTTTGCTTCGACAACCCCTGCCCTGGCCCTTTGGGGTTTTGATGATTTCGGGATTAAGTTATTATTTGTATTGAATTATTAATGGTGACAAAAATTTGAGGCCTATCTCAGACATGGAATTTACTCTGTCAGCCTGGACAGGGAGTAATGGGAAGTGGTGTCATGACTTCATTTCATTATATCCTTAGGACAAATGGATAGAAAGTGATAATTAGGGTTCCCATAGTGAGTATTAAGCTATCACTTTACTAAAGTATAATGTGGAGGCAAGAGGGGTGTCCTTTGCAATTTGGCGGCTAACTTATGACTTGTGGTTTCTTTCACGCTAGACTTGGCACCAGCCTGTCCACCATCTTGCCCTAATCTCTCTTCCTGCTAGTACTTGAGATTTCCATACTAGATGGAAGGGAAAAGAAGCAAGAACGTCAAGAGTAGGAGGAGTGGTGGACAAGACAGTTGTGGGTCTTTGTTCTGCTCCTCCTTAGTTCTCCAAACCATCTTGTAACATGGCCTTAATTGTCAGTCTCCATAAGGGGAACTCTTACTTCCCAACCCTAGTCACAAGCCTCTAACTGAGCCAAACAATTCCCCTATGCTGTACTGAGGAGACCCAATCAGGTCAAAACATTGCAGTTGGGAATCTGTTAGTTCAGGAATAGATGTAAGGTTTGGTTTTAATCCCGCATCTTGCATTAGTAGAGGTGGATGAATTTTTCAAAAATTTGATTCGCTGAGTTTGCAGAATTTTCAGACCAAATTCCATTTGACCCGAGTTGTATCATGGCGAATCACGTTATAGAACAGGTATTTCCTGGCTGGTGGTGTAGAACGTTGTGCCATTCTTGAATATGGATAGGACTGAGCTGAGGGCCAAGATCCCACTATAACATCAAAGAGTGCACTCTTTTTACACTGACATCAGATGATTCCATAGATTACGACAGAACCTGTTCTGTTAAATGCGGATACATGTAGAAACCCCCCAAAAGAGTGCAGAGTAATTTTGCATTGATGTCACTGATCATTTTGCCCATCTTTTCATCCATCAGTGTCCGCTTTCAATCAGTCAATAATCCATCATTATTGCTAAAGCCAAAAACAAACAGGAGTGGATCCAGAATATGATCTAGAGATGAGCAGTAAATGGGATATTTGCATGTCCTGTGTGTTCTCTATCCACTCCTGCTTTTGGCTATCAATCCTGAAGCTTTTCATCCTTCTGACAGATGAAATGAAGGGAAAATCTGAACATAGTGGCAACATCATAGAGTGATGGAGGGTGAAAACAGATACACGTGGAAAGCCCCCCAAAAGAGTGCAAAGGATGCCGGCAGTAATTTTGCATTGACGTCACTGATCATTTTGCCCTTCTTTTCATCCATCAGTGTCCGCTTTCAATCGGTCGATAATCCATCATTATTGCTAAAGCCAAAAACAAACAGGAGTTGATCCAGAATATGATCCAGAGATGAGCAGTAAATGGGATATTTGCATGTCCTGTGTGTTGTGTATCCACTCCTGCTTTTGGCTATCAATCCTGAAGCTTTTCATCCTTCTGATGAAATGAAGGGAAAAACTGAACATAGTGGCAACGTCATAGAGTGATGGTGAAAACAGCATTATGGAAATCACAGGGTGTTCCAGGGAGACAGCGGTGAGTTGGCAGCAGCATGAGTAGGCTGCAGAGTGGCACAATGACAAATTATGGAGGTGACAGCAACATCTTAGGCCATAGAGAGGCACAATGACAGAGTGTGGAGGTGGCGGCAGCAGCATGAGGTCAGAGAGTGGCACAATGACAGAATGTGGAGGTCACAGCAGCAGAAGCAGCAGCAGGAGGTTTGAGCGTGGCGGTGGGTGTGGAGGTGGGTGACAATTCCAAGCAAACTGACACCCTGGACTTTGAGAAAAAAATCACTTCACCAACTATGTGGGTTTGACACAGATTTCTTGATATCTACTTTAGCAACAAAAAAGAATTGAAATTTGGGTTTTACAGATCCCCAAAAACTGACACCCTGGACTTTGAGCAAAAATCCCTCCATCAGATACTGAGTACAAGCAGCTAGATGCTAGAGACAGCACATGTAGTGTGAAATGATGGGATTGCAAATGGCCATCTGTTTTTATAGGGTTGTGACATCACATAAGCCTGCCAGTTGCTGATTGGCTTACAGGTCTGCACATGTGATCGAGGGTGTTCCTTTCTTCTTCCCAGAGTTCTCTGCCCATGTAACACATTGGGGCAGATTTACTTACCCGGTCCATTTGCGATCTAGCAGCGCGTTCTCTGCGCTGGATTCGGGTCCGCCCGGGATTTAATAAGGTAGGTAGCGCTGCTGCGCTGAAAAGCATCTGAACGCGCTGGAGTTCACCGGCTCGGGCTGAGTGAAGGTAAGCGCATCCCGAGCGACACATTTTCCGTTCTTAAATGCCGCGGTTTTTCCGAATACGGCAGGTTTTCGTTCGGCCGCACCCCCCGATTTCCGTCGCGTACATGCCGGCACCGATGCGCCACAATCCGATCGCGTGCCCCAAAATCCCGGGGCAATTCAGGTACAATTGGCGCAAATCGGAAATATTCGGGTAACACGTCAGGAAAACGCGAATCGGCCCTTAGTAAATGACCCCCATTGTGCTCACAGCCATTTTGCTTATAAAGGGGGGGAAAACAATTAGTTCCCACAAATCACCGTAAACTTCGGATTTGTGCAGAACCAAAGTTAGAATCGATTCGCCCATCTCTAGTCATTAGACTTCCTGATGATCATACTCAAGGGAGCTGCCTTAAAAAATAGCTAAAAGAGGTGTTGTTTTCCTTACCCCATTCTCGAAAATTATTTGCATATTTTCCCAGAATCCCCTAGTGTAGCACCCATGGCTATAAGTCTCCACATGCCTACAAGGCAGCCTTAATTGGCAAACTCTATAAGAAGAACTCTTACTTCCCAACCACCTGCTATTGTACGAACTAGTCTGGGTGAAGTGTTAGAGGCAAATCTACCCATGGCGGTAAGTGGGCAGATGCCTGGTGGTCACTTTTTGTGGTGTTTTCATGTATTTTGTATGTGTAGTTATATAATTATCTATGGGAATTCTGTACAAAGAGGAAAAGACAGGAAACTTAATGTAATGAGAAGGGGTGACGGAAACCCTGTACACTGTAACGACTGGAGCCGAAGGCTTATCTGCACTTCAATAGCGACTTATGAGCTTCCTTTTCTGATAAGACAAAGAGTGGATTAAAGGAGCGCTTCCCGAGTATGTTTATCCATCTCCCCTAATCACACATTTCAAGATACAAGATCAAGTCTCAAGAAATTTCGAGGGTTATGTGTTTAACCACTTAACAACACAGATATTACCTTTAAAAAAAACTAAAATTTTCAACTTTCACACAACATATTCTGATCCTAATATATTAAGTTTTTGATTTATTTGCACAACAAAATCTCATTTTTATTGATAGGATTTGGGGACATGTTCATCCTTTTTACCACATTTTCATTCAATTTAATTTTGGATGGTAAAATAACAAAAAAAACGTATTTACATTGTTCCCGATATAAGAGAAATATTTTTAGATTTTTATACAAGTATATCAGCCAGAGTTACCTTTTTTAAGGCTATTGTTTTTTTACTTTTATGTGTACCGGAAAAAAATGTTTTTTTTTAAATTATTTGTTATTTGCTTTTAGGTGCAAATTGGGGCTCAAACTGCTACCAGTGAGGGAGTATATCAGTGTCAGGCACCAAGAGTAGTGAACCATTGGACCACCGTCGATGATGACGTTAGCCGACACCTGGGACCGGAGTCTAAGTGGCACCCGGTCTTCACCAAAAACCCGCCGCAAAGCAGGTTGGACTTGCTGCGGCGTGGTACAACCAGGTCGTTCAACAGACGTGACTTTGTCCACAGTGGCAGCCAGGGGGAGGTATAGAGTCGGTCGGCAAGTCTGTGGTCAGGGACAGGCAGGAGGTCAATGTAGGCGGCAGAGATTTAGAGGAAAAGCAGAAGGTCAGGCAGGCAGCAGAGGAACGTAAACGGGAACAGGTCCGGGGTCACAACTGGAAATCAAATCACAGGCACAAGGCAAAGATCCAAGCTTTTTCAACGGCATAAGCACGAAGATCCGACAGGGAATGCTGGGCGACGCTGGCTTTTAACCATTTCCAGCACCAATCAGTGGTGCGCTGGCCCTTTAAATCTTCTGAAGCCGATGTGCGCCCTAGGAGACGGGAACGCATGCACACGGCCGCCAGACAGTAGTCAGGAGCGGGGAGAGGTAAGATTGTACTGCGGGGTGCAGGGGCACACGGAGGATCACGGGAGCACCCGTGACAGTCGACATAAGAGGTAAAGGCTGTCCCAGACAATGGAGTTCTGCTGTATTTATCACATTCCCATTAAAATCAGAAAGTGAATTCGGCAGGAGGTGTGAGGGGGGGGGGGTTCAAGTGACTTTTCCATATGACGCAAAAGCAATGTTAAGTGCTCAGTTTCCATAGTGAATAATTCCTGTTATTCCTTTTCTTTATGTATGACTTACCTGTATCACAATGGATAAGTGACACAAAGATATTCTCCTTCACTTGCCTGGTAATATTTTTTCAGCTAGATTCACTGTAAATGTTCAGCGGTAGAAGATCACGTGACTCATCAAGATGCAGAATATCTCATGACATTCCCAACTATTACTAATTCTACTGTTTGCTATCTGTGTAATTGGTGACTGCTTCTATTCATTGACAGCAATCAGAGAATTTTTGGTACTTGCACGTTATGTACAATCTGTATGGAGAATATTCAGACCCCTTTAAATTTTTGATGAGGGCATGGACTAGTAATTTTGTAGACTCTGGGTTAAGGAAGGGTCGGATGTGATAGATGTTCTTGAGATGGAGACGGCAGGTTGTAGTAAGGGTCTGGATGTGAGACTTAAAGGATAAGGCAGAGTCAAAGATGACTCCAAGGCAGTGGACTTTAGGGAGTGTGGTGGGAGGGATGTGCTAGGCGAAGGGAAGAGTTCTGTTTTGTCCATGTTAAGTTTTAGAAAATGGGAAGAGAAGAAGGAAGATATGGCTGATATGACCAGAAATATAGATCTGTGTGTCATCTGCATAGAAGTGGAATTGGATACCATGGGACATAATTAGATGCCCTAGGCCCGGGGTTTCGGTGGAGAAGAGTAGGGGTGCCAGGACAGGACCTTGAGGGATACTGAGAGAAAGGGGGCGAGGTGAAGAGGTAGTATGAGAGTGACAGACACTTCACCTCCAGTTGGAGAGGTATAAGGAGATTCAGTAGAGGGCCAGGTCAGTGATGCCAAGAGAACATATTGGGGCAGATTTATATACCCGGTCCGTTCGCGATCCAGCGGCGCGTTCACTGCGGTGGATTCGGGTCCGGCTGGGATTTATCAAGGCAGTTCCTCCGACGTCCACCAGGTGGCGCTGCTGCGCTGAAGTTCCCTGAAATGCAATGAAGTTCACGATCCTATCCTGGATGAAGGTGAGTGCAAGCTCCGCGACACAATTTCCTTTTTTAAATGCAGCTTTTTTTTCCGAATCCGTCGGGTTTTCGTTCGGCCACACCCCCGATTTCCGTTGCGTGCATGCCGGTGCCGATGCGCCACAATCCGATCGCGTGCGCCAAAATCCCGGGGCAATTCAGGGGAAATCGGCGCAAAATGGAAATATTCGGGTAACATGTCGGGAAAACGCGAATCGGGCCCTTAGTAAATGACCCCCATAGTGTCTGTAGCAGGGGGCTGGCAGGCAATATACTACAGGGGGCTGGAAGGCTGTATACTACAGGGGGCTGGCTATATACTACAGGGGGCTGGAAGGCTATATACTACAGGGGTTGGCAGGTTATACACTACAGGGGCTTACAGGCTGTATACTACAGGGGGCTGTCAGGCTATATACTGCAGGGGGCTGGCTATATGCTACAGGGGGCTGGAAGGCTATATGCTACTGGGGGCTGACTGGCTATATACTACAGGGGGCTGTCAGGCTATATACTACAGGGGGCTGGCAGGCTATACACTACAGGGGCTTGCAGGCTATATACTACAGGGGGCTGTAAGGCTATATACTGCAGGGGACTGTCAGGCTTATACTACAGGGGGCTGGCTTTATGCTACAGGGGGCTGGCTATATACTACAGGGGGCTTGCTGGCTATATACTAGGGGGGGCTGTGACCAATGCATTTCCCACCCTCAACTTATACTCGAATCAATAGGTTTTTGCAGTTTGTTGTGTTAAAATGAGGGGTCTCGGATTATACTCGAGTCGGCTTATACTCGAGTATATATGGTATGCTTTTACTGATAATGTATTTGTGTGCTGCCTTGGATTTCTTTGGTTGGGTATATAATTTAGTGTTGGGTCTACTTTAGGCGGAGTTATATATGTCCATTTCTCAGCAGTGTTATAGGTATTATAGGTTATAGGTATTGACCATATATTCAATCACTTGCATGCTCTTTTCACATGCACCTTAAAATATTTCCAGGATCAATCCATTTATTATAATGAAAATCCTAAAGCTGCATTCACTCTGTATACGTTTGAACTCATGTGTTCGGGACTTCTCCTGAGCTGCACCGATTCTTTGGAATTCTCTTTTACAGACTAAACCCAACCACCAAAGCTTCAAATGTTCCCTTAAAACCCATCACTTCAGACAGACCTATCAAACTCCCTAACTGCATAAAAATTCCACTCTCTTTTAACTTACCTATTCTGTGTATTCCTCCCATCTGTGTAACCCTACAAGCAACGGATAAAATTGTATTTTTTTTTTTGCCCAATTTGTGGGCACTTCTTTTCAATCTCGGTAACATGGCATCTGATGGACACAATTGGTCGTGGATAATATTGGGGACCATAACCCACCATATACATGAGCCCCGAGCACTAGGAGTCCTAATACATGTCCCCGCACCCCGGTCTCTGGCGCCAGGCTCAGACAATACTGTGGACAATGGATAATTACAATGTGACAGCTGAAATATTTTCGGGAAGCGAGAATTGTCGTCAGGTACATCAGCTCAGTGACAAAACAGACACGGCTGAGAAGTTATCCGCATGTTTCCTCTCTAAGGGAAGAGAGTTATCTGCCATGTGCTGTCACGCAACCCTTAGCCGTCTGTCTACAACCGCAACGTCCACAGCCCACAAGTCAGCAGTCACTTATCCAGAGATAATTAAAGAGCTGAAGCGTTCCTGTTATCAGATCCCGAGTCTACCTACTACCACAGGGGAATACTATGTGTATCCTGCCGCTCACATCTCTGAGACACGCAGTGACAGCCATAAACATACTAGTAAGAACACGGATCACCTTACAGCACTGGAACGAGGGAGGGACGTACAGTATTCCAGGAGCTGCAGCCCACTACTCGCTCACAAACATTGGCCTTCAGCAGTTTTGGAATTTAAAGGAGCTGGACAATTTTCAATAAAATTATTCTATTAGACATACATGTGTATGTAGCTGTGTCATTGCCTCCTTTGAAAGCTGCAGCCTTTCCCTGTTCTCAGTATGCCGCCATCTGCATATATACACACCCCTGCCGTCTCTGTGACTTCTCTAGGTCTTCAATGTGACGTCAGCCCCTCTCTGTCTCCTCAGTCACCAACACTGATAGAGATTAGGAGAAAGAGGGAGCAGGATGACTCATACTCCAGATGCCACCTATTCAGCAGAGCTCAGAGATGTAAAGAAAGAAGCATAGAGGGTCTGCACACAGCGCAAAAGGAAGAAACAGGAGTGATGGACATTAAAGGATTATCTAAAAACATCGAAGCTTATGTACGAAAACTTATGTGAACGAGTGGCCAACACCTCTAAGGACCTTTGGAGGACTTTTAAAGTACTCGGAAGGTCCTTTTATATATGTGTGTCAAGAGACGGAAAGATACAAGAATTTAAGGGCTTGAGGTCCCTCTCTATCTTATCTTTTCAGGGTGGTATCAAGCTTGGTGTATGGTTTGGGTGGCCCTAGAATCCTTGGACCTGAACTACTACCAAAACTTCCAATATTATAATCCACTGCATGTCCATCGGTCCCATGTGATCAGACTTCTTATCAGAGGTGTGATTTAAAACGGTGTCCCAGCTGCCACTGTGACCTGCAATGAGTGCCGGTTACCTGTAGGGGGTAGGTGTCAATATCTCCACAGACACTGAGCAGCTATGAAGTCTATAACTAGTTGTCATACATGGCGGGAGTCCAATGGAAAATTCAAGCCAATCTTCTGTCATCTTAGTTTCCATCCAGCTCTCCTGCTACGTAGACCGGAGGCTTCTGGTAGGTTCTGCACACACAGATGTTGAGTATCACGCAGAGTCCGAGTCTGATATATATACGATTTCATCAGGACGACGGTGAATTTGGCTTCACTCAGACATCAATTAAACCAATTAAGGAAACACTCCGCACCCATCCAGAGAATGTATAGCATGTCCCACCTATGGGTAACACGTGTTATAGTGTAGTGAGCACATGTACAATCTGGGGTTTTCAAAGTAAATCTCTATGAACATTGTTTGTTTTGCAGCAGTGCTGGAAAATGTGCTACTGGAAACCATCAGCAAGCAGGTTGGCGTTAGATCATATGATGACTTTTTTATACCAAGTGTTTTCATATTGTTATTATTGTATGTACCTGGTTTTTACCAAACAGTAACAATCCTGGATCATCTCTCCTTATAGCCCTACAGATCTCTACTTCTTTGTTATTCCTCCTCTTTGGAATTTATGAATAAATTGACATCTGGGTGTTACCAGTTGGGGGCGTGTCCCTACACACTATGAAAATATCCAATTGGTGCTTTGACAAGGGGATTATAAATGATTCAGCCCCAGGGAAAACTTTTGGCTTCCCTTCTCCCCCTTAGCATACAATTACGTTCTACCATTCTAAAAAGGTGACCCACCTATTTACGAAAACTGATATACTGCCTCCACCATTGCATTACACATTGTGCCCCCTATTAGAAATTAAAATGGTGATCCCTCAAATAATATCCATTTATTGCCATAACCCAACTCCATTGTGTGCCCACAAAGTATAATACCCATCATAGTGCCCCCCACAATCTACAATGTCCCCCACATTCTGTAACCCCTACCTTTATGGTGCCCCATTACTCTACTCCCCTGTCAAGTACCTCCCCTCTACAATTATAATGCCTCCTTGTCTATAGCTCCCTCTACATTTATAACCCTCCTTTCAGTAGTCTCCTACTGAATAATGACCCTTATCAGTTGCCTCCTCTCCCTATCTATAGCATCTCCCCATCTTATGCCCCCTTTTATTTACATCCCCCTTTCAAATAGCCACCATGTATTCATGTATCCCCTTCCCACCCTTTATTTCCCTTTGCAGTCAAATTGGGGAAAAAAAAAAAAAATCAGATTTTCTCCTTTTCCCATTCCTCCACAGCTGTCTTCTTATCTGCCCCGGCTGTGTGCGGCTCTGAAGCAGGCAGACATGATGATGTCATCACACCTCTCCTGCCACACACAGCGGGGGAAGTGGGTAGGGCTTCTGATGTGGGTCCTTTAACAGCCACCTAAAGCTTCTATTGCAGTAAGTTCTCCACTGATATTTATGATATATCCATAGTTTGACAGGTTTGTCAGTGCGGGGAATTCATTAATCTGTTGACAACACCAGTCTATTATTGCGACAGATATCTGTCGCTTTTTAAGAATAGTTATACTTTTAGACCAGCTTTTAGCTGGCCCAAACTGTCTGCTGCAATGTGGTGCACAGACTAATTTCTGTCGAACACGCCCTTTCCACAGACCACACCCCCTTTGTCAGAGGAGTCAGAAAAGTGCCAGAAAATGGTCATTTACTTAGGGCCCGAATCGCTTTTTTTCGTTGGGTTTCCCACACGATCGGATTGTGGCGCATCGCGCCGGTATGCATGCGACAGAAATCGGGGGGCTTGGCCGTTGGAAAAACTGCGGAAATAAAAAAAAATGTGTCGCTTGACACACACTTATCTGCACCCAGCAACGGATTGTGAACTCCAGTGAACTCTGACAGACTTCAGCGCAGCAGCGACACCTGGTGGACATCGGGTGCACTACCTTAGTGACTCGCCGGAAGACCCAAATCCTCGACAGAGAACCCGCCGCTGGATCGCGAATGGACCGGGTAAGTAAATCTGCCTCAATGGGGCTCATTTATTATTTGCATATTTTTTTGGTGCACAAATTGTGTGATGTGGTGCACTGAAAGAAGAACAAATCAGAAATTTCGAGTCACATTCATGAAGGGGTTTAAAAGTCAGTAGGCTTGCTTTTGGTTGTTCTAATGATTCGCCAAAAAATTGTGCCAAAAAAAGTGTCAGGAAACTAGAAGTGCAGAAAAAGTTTCTGAAGATCTGTGGCCAAATTGAGCGACAAAAAAGAAGCGCCAAACTATAATAAAAACGGCTGCTATAAAACTGACGCCAAGCCAATAATAAATGCCCCCAATGGGGCAGCCCCTCCCATCAACATGAAAATACATGACATACATGCAGGGAGGGGGTCAAGTGATTGGCTTGTTATTGACACGGGATGGCACAACACACTTGTTGGTTACTGTCCAGGCAAAATAACAGGTTTGTTGTTACATCCTCCAGGTAGGGCTCTTACTCAAACATTTCAGAACATATTGGGAGATTTACTTGTACCGTCTACAAGGTGTAAGGCGAGACTAGACAGTGACTGTAACAGACATATTACATTGTCTGTATAACTCTTTACACCCCTGAGCCATTTCACACCCCTTTTTCGTAGTCATAAAACTGTCCAAAACAATTGCTAACTGTGATGTATGGACTCGGTTAAAACTTTTTTTAGACAGTTTTATGGCGTAAATTACACCACAATCCTAAATACATCTGCCCCCCTCTGTTATCTGCCCTCTCACAGGTCACCATTGACCTCACACCACTTATTATGGGTTATTATCTCACAAGTTACCCTGGAGGTCCTCCACGCCTTATTTATAAGAGAGAACTCCCAGCATGCTCTTGGTCATGGCTAGATTAAGACCTCTCACCTCTGCTTTGACTCCTTCCTAGTCCTGACCCCTCTAGTTAACAAGTTCCACCTCGCCTCCACAAATGGACAGGTCTCTCAGGACAATTATAGGTCCATAGGACACTATACAGACTATCAGGGACTGATTATGACTGCCGTGTACCCTGGGCTGCATGAATATTAGAGCTCCTACAAGTCTGGAGCCACTTCCTACATATTGGACTAGAATAAAGTTTATTGGACAATGGAGGATGTGTCTATTCTCCTTGCTTTCAATATGTGGTTTCAGGACCTTTGGAGGACCTTGTGTACAAGTGTACTGATTTCAAGGGTAGCGATGGGCCCCAGGAAGGCTTGGAATCTGGGTTACCACCCAAACCGCCTATATTATAATCCACTACTGTGTCCAGTCCCAAAACATGATGGGGCAAATTTACTTACCCTGTCCTGTCGTGATCCCCGATTTGGACAGTCCGACGAGGATGTAGTCCAGCGTGATTCATGAAGATTGTGCTCCCGAGTTCCTGCATCCGTCGCTTCCGCGCAGAGGTCCGCCGGAGTTCACCTTCTTCTTCCCGGTGCTTGTAAGTGCATGTCTTACGACACAATTCCAAATGTTAAATCTAGCGCATTGTCCGAATCCATCGGGTTGTCCGACGGCCCGCCTCCCGATTTCTGTTGCGTGCAAGCCGGCGCCTGTGCCCCTGTTAAATGCGGTGCAAAACGGAAATAGTCGGGAAACGCGATGAAAATGCGCTCCGCAGACCCTTAGTAAATGAGCCCCAATCTTTGTTCTCCAGATCGAGAGTTAAATGCAATGGTGAAGCAAGGATCCGTGGTCTCTCCACCGCATTATCGTCCTCTACCACTGCTGTGTGTGGTCACCAAGCCTCAAATAGTCTGTTCATTCCTGATTCCTAGATACGGCTAGGACAATAGTCCGGAGATGACCTTATGGACTTCATATCAGGCCCATTACATATTATAAACGGTAGATCCTTTGTGTTGGCCACATTTACACATTAGCTATCTATGATATAACTGATAGATTCTATATAGATTTATGTCCCATACAATGCACTCTGAGGCCCACGCGCTTCAATCCTGAACAATGTCGTCTCTACAATTCAGGCAAAGTACATAAGATTCTGGGATTAGGTTATTCCAACACTATATCCCGGGGGGGTTGCACTGCTTTTCTTTCAGGTCTGAAGAATTTGGCTGGGTATGAAGTGTTATTCTAGGTCCATTCTTCAGGCACTCGCTGTATGAGTACTTACATGAGGAAAGATCCGTTGTTTACTGAGTGACAATGAGGATGTCTACAAAATGACTTAATGTAAAGTAACAAGGTGAGAGATGACGGTAGAGGGTGTGAACCTTTGTCCCACCACTTGGATGTAATCCATGTATGAAGGTGCCTAAATCTTGAAGAAGATATGGTGAAAAGTAACATTGGAGAAGAACCAGTAAACCGCTGGTAAAAGTCATACCTCCAGGCAAAGAAAGAGTTGCAGAACTCAAGATCCCAGATCCTGGCACTGCATGACCTTGTCAAGGACCTTGGAAGGGTCCTTTGATGGCTTTGTATAATATGAGGTTCAGCAAAATGTTAGCACGTAGCTGGCTGCAAGTAAGTGTAGTGCGGCCATGACAGGCCGGGGTGGGAGGGAGTAGACAGCGGTGGGTGGAGTGTCTAAGTGAGGTGGTTTTGAACTTGGGGGTGGAGCTAGTACAGATATATATATGGGGGTTCAGGAAGGAAATGTTATCTTTTGGCAGGATCAAATTGTCCTGTCCATCATCCTTGTATTAGGTTCAGGCATGTGATTTTGGGGAAGAGGAATACAAGTAGCTTTCCTTTCTGGCAGGGTGGGAGTTAGAGTGGTTAGGAATTAGGTTTGGTGAGATGGGGTGGGATCTTACAGTTATCATTATGAGATGTGAATTATCAGGTTCCTTCAAGGGGTGATCCCCAAGGAGCTGGGTGGTTTGAGAAGTTGGTATGGTTTCAGTCACATCTGCTCACGCCACTTATTAGGAGGTTGGTGGCTTGTGGATTCGCAGGTGTGATTAGTTCGCTGAGCGTGTTTTCTGAGCAGTGGGTGGTTATACCCGACTGATTTTCTTTGGTGATCATATTGAGATGTTAAAGAGAACCCGTCAGGCAAAATAACCCCCTAATCTAAACACATTTTCATAAACTGCCATTAGAGAGCATTGCCTCTATCCCTTCATTGTCCTTCTACATGCCTGTAAACCTAAGCAATGAGGTCCTAAAGCTGTATGCAAATGACCTGTGAAATGTCCAATGAGTCATTAGCATATTCAAGCTGTCCAGCTTATTCATGAGTGGGAGATACAGACACACCCCCAGTGGATGACTGACAGCCTGTATAATGGTGTGAGGCTGTATAATGATGTGCTTCCTGGTGCTGGCGCCCCCTGCAGCCTGTGTGTGTGTATAGGAGAGATACAACAGCTCCAGGCTGTTATAGCAGAACATGTCAGGTACTTGTGTAGCTGATGTCTGTGTCTCTGTGTATTAAGAGGATGCAGCATGTCAGTATATGCAGCATAGGCACTAGCCATGCTTTACTATACATTACACACAGACCTGAGCAGGGGGAGGGGTAACAGGGGTGACATCACTGCCTCTGACCATGTGACCAGCCTCATTTACATAATAAAGAATAGATTATTATATAATGATTAATGTATGAATTGACTAGATTAAGGCTGGGATGGGATCCTTGTGAGCTGCTCCAACAGGTAGAGGCGACATAAATAGTGACACAGAGCTGATGACAGGTGTCCTTTAAGGTGTGTCGTCAAGAGCACAGCCACCATCGTTGGCAATATGTTACGTTAACATGTTAATAAATAATTTAATATTTTTCAGATGTTTCTCAATAACAATGTGACCAATCAACTTGTTGTTTGTGTTTTATTTAGCTAGGGGTTTGTCAAGTAAGTCATTTTCACTCCTGGGTATTTTCCCTGATTCAGCCCTTGCCTGGTCATGGCTTTAGGAGTCTGGTTGCTTGTCTCTATGAGGTTTCAGTCCCCCTACCCAGGGTCCGGCAACTCTTCCCTGGCCTGGAGGTACAACGTTTCAGGGTGACACAAGAGCTTATATGATGATACGTAGCTTGTATTGTTCTATATTATATCATCATGTTTTCTTTTAATACATACATTTTCTTTAGGTTTAGATGGATTTTACATATTTTTTGTTGAATTTCTGAAAAGCCCTTGATCTCACCTACCTGATATTCATTGTGATTGACTGAAGAATATTACAGAGAGGTTACAGCTGCCTTCTCCTCCAGCTTCATGCATCGGCTGAATACATGCCATACATACTCACCTATGTTACATGACCCGACATGTCTCTCACTGCATGCTTGAAAAACAATGGGGACACGGAATTTGGACTGTGCTGGGTACATACGTTGTGTATTTGGGAATGTGTAACCTCCACGGTAGACTTATGTAACAAACATAGACAAACAAGTCAAGGAGTTAACACTTTTGCTGCCAGTTTTATGCTCGGTTTGACTCGTTCATATATTATCAAGACAGATTTTCACTATGTTTTCCAGTATATTGTGGAGTCTTAAGTCTTTGAGTAGGAGAAAGCTTCATTATTTCAAAATGGCTGGTGGTGCTTACAACTTCCTGTCCTGACAGGAAGTTTAACTCTGGAGAACAACTCTGTTGTTTATTAAAGGGCATTTTAATATGATTTGAGATATGTGACCTTTCTATTACTGTGTTACTTAACTGGTTGCTGATCATGAACCGCAGCTTTCCTCAGTTTGTTTTGTATTATCTAACCAAAATGTATCACATTTACTCTGGTAGGTTAGATAGAGTCTTGCTACCTGTGGGTTATCATGTTATGCTGTACAGGTTTGGGGGTAAGCACAATTATATTACATATTTCAGCAGTGTCGGACTGGGTTTTCTTAGGCCCACCAAAAAAAATCTATTGGGGCGCCCACTATTCATTATTCCCTAGGAAATATACTCTAGCAGCCTCCAAATTGTGGTGTTTTCTGATGCTGTACTGAGATAGAATGCATAGGGGCCCCTGAAATTATTTTGAAGGGGATACATGGTGGCACAATGCTGCCCTTTTCTATGTGTGATGTTTCTTGCAATTCTCCTCATCAAAATGATGCCACCTGATTGGTGGTTAGGCAAGATCAGCTGTGATTGGTTAACAGCTGGGCCAATGGCATTCCTGTTACCAGGTGAAACATTGTCAGCGGTCAGATGATTGGCAATTGGCCGCTCTCACTTATGAATAGAGCTGGGGTTCAAGGCCAGTTCTACCAGAGATGGTACCTGATCTAGCTGCCTGGGTGATGCTGTGCTGAGACATCATGGAAATGATAACAGGCAGAATACAGATCGGGAAATCTAACAGTGAAGATGGTATCTAAACAGAAGAGGCCAGGAAATATGTGTCTCTCATAATCTGTACTTCAATGATGAACTTTACAATTATGTAAGGGCTAGGAGTGGAAAAAAGAGAAAGAGATAGCAGTGCAGCCTCTGTCACTGAGGACATACTTTAGTTTTTTTATGAGAATATAGAAGGAAGGATAAATGCACTCCCTCTAGCATGGTACCTGACCAACAGCCTGTGTGATGCTCTGCCGAGACATCATGGGATTGATAACTGACAGCATAGAGATATAGAAATGTAATCTGTACATGTACACAGGGGCCGTACTGGTAGGAACCTTCACCATGTCCATCTCTTTTTTTGCTTTCCCCTCCACTCTACTTGCCCTAGTTCTTCCTTTATGTCCTATCTACAAACATAGGTAAAACCTAAAAAAAAAAAAAATTGACACCATCTTCCCAAAAAGTCAACACCATTCACTTTACCTCATAAAAAGTTGAAGTTCACATCTTGATACGGATTTGCTTGATATTTGCTTTACAATTAAACGGCTGACCTGTATGACACACAAATACCTCAATCCGACAGAGATAACACAAGAGGAAACCTGTCTTGTGGAGACGTTGTGCACCGCCCCGGATCGCTGGGAATCCGTACTCCGGGATAATGGGAAATGATAATTCAGGTAAACAAGTCAGGCATGATACCTCCAGCTCCTGGTGTATACACAGGGAAAAAGCAGAAGCACACATGACTGCTGCTCTACCTTTGATCCGTCCTATTTCCAGCGATGTCATTAACGTAAAAAATGCGTCGGCCATTGTTATCCGTGTTTAGACAAGGGAGGGGCCCGACCACACAAAACGCACGGCGCCTGGGTAACTTATAGTCATGTAAAGCCCATAGACAACACAAGGGTCATGAATCACTACAATAGTTTACAATACAACAACTTCTTACGTTGCGGTGGCGAACGGAACACGTTTTAGAAGTGTCACACATTCAGGGGAAGCAGCGCTGTACGTTGTGGAGGAATGTCATTTTTTGGCATGGGTAACAGTATACGGATTACTGGGCCAAAGTGAGAGATTGTGGCGCCCTAGGCAAATAATATAAAAATGGGACAGCTGCTGCAGAACCTCATTGTAGACACCTAATCTGCTGCAGAACCACATAATACACACCACAACTGCTGTGGAACCTTATTTTACACAACTCATCTGCCACAGAACCGCATTATAAACACCTCAGCTGCTGCAGAGCATCATAATACACACTCTGCTGCTACAGAACCTCATTATAGACACCCGAGCTGCTGCAGAACATCATAATACACACCTCTGCTGCCACAGAAACTTATTTTACACAACTCATCTGCTACAGAACCTCATTCTAGACACCTCAGCTGCTGCAGAACATCATAATACACACTCAGCTGCTACAGAACCTCATTATAGACACCTGAGATGCTGCAGAACATCATAATACACACCTCTGCTGCCACAGAAACTTATAATACAAACTCCAGCTGCTGCAGAACCTCATTTTATACACCTCGTGTGCTGCAGAAACACATTATACACACCTGAGCTGCGGCAGAAGCTCATAATACAAACTTCAGCTGCTGCAGACAGAACTTCATTTTACGCAACTCATGTGCTACAGAACCTCATTATAGACACTTCATCTGCTGCAGAACCTGAAAAAAAAACACTCAGCTGCTGCAGAACCTCATTATAGACACTTCATCTGCTGCAGAACCTAAAAATAAACTCTCAGCTGCTGCAGAACCTCATAATACACACCTCTGCTGCCACAGAACCTGATAATACAAACTCCAGCTGCTGCAGAACCTCATTTTACACACCTCGTTTGCCACAGAACCTGATAATACAAACTCCAGCTGCTGCAGAACCTCATTTTACACACCTCGTTTGCCACAGAACCTCATAATACAAACTTCAGCTGCTGCAGAAACATAATTTACACACCGTACTACAGAACAAACTATAATACAAACTTCAGCCTGTCAGAACCTCATTTTACACACCTCAACGTACAGAAATTTCATAATACAAACCTAGGTTGGACTGTTAAACATCCCCCTAGAGCCGACATCTCTATGCTCCTCCCTCCGCTCTCTTGCGCTTGCGCACCTCATGTCCGATACCTCCTACTCGCTCCTGCAACGCACATGAGGACACGTATATGGTGGGGAAGCACAGGTTCTTAGGGGAAGAAGATAGTAATATTGGCTCTATGGACTTCAATATACCACCCAAAACCAGAGGCCCAAATAAATACCACCCCTCTTGAAGAAATGCACATCTATCAAAATATAAAATACATTTCCCTGGAAAAAAATTCCGACGACGCCTCTTGCCATTTGCTACTGTATAAAAAATGTTAACAAAAAAGCCAACAAAAAGTTTACAGTCCCTTTGATGCATGGAACGGGCCACAAACTCGACCTAGAGGAGATAAAATGGTTGACCTAATGAGTGCCACCACACCCTGACCCTGCACATAGACCTGCGATTTGTGGCGCTAACTCACAGCCCCCATAAGGGTGGTTAAATGAGGTTATAGCATAAAGAATAAAGGGGGGGGGGGCAATATGCTATCTGAGGGGGATAAAAGCTATGAATATAAGTAAACCCCCATCAATACATTAAAAATTTGTATTAGTAGTCATCAAAAATTTATTCCGGTTTGAAAAAGACATCAAGTGTAAACCAGGAAGGGAAGGGATTGGATGAATAAAAAGACATTAGACTAGAGATGAGCGAAGCCACTCTAAATCTAGGGAGTGCTCGTATTCGATACGAGCTTTTCCCGAATGAATCGACGTGCTCGTCTCGAATAACGAGCCCCTATAAAGTCAATGGGAGACCAGAAGCTTATTTTTTTAGTAAAACGAGACAATTAATAAGAACAGTGACTATAATACAATTCTCAGATGTTTACTGATGTTTGCTTGTACAGAACACATTGAAATAACACTATTTCCAATTTCAAGGTGTGTCGCGCGTGTCTCCCGCTAAGTTCGGAGATGTCGAAACAGCATGGAGATTGAAGAATAGTGTTCTTTCAATGTGTTCTGCCACTTAAATGTCCGTATTCACCGTTTTTAATGTTTATCTATTTTCACATATGCGGGAGGAGATACGCGCCAGTGCAAGACTAAAAGTGAGACAAAAAGGAGAATAGGATTAAAACTATTAAAGAAACAGTGAAAACACGAAATTTGCAAGTGAGAACACATGAAAGACACATATTCTTCAATTCCAGATGTTGTCTGAACTTCTTCTAACTTAGCGGGCGACCGTGCGCACACTGCAAAAGTGAAGTAATAGTGTGTTATTTCAATGTGGGTTCTAGCAAGGTTAAGAACATACAGAAAACATCTGGAATATTGTTATTATGTAATAAAATAATGTTCTTCACGTAATATTAATCTCAGCTCGATCCTCGATGGACCGGCGAGATTACATCGTCCGAGTAACGAGCCGGTCCGAGTATGCTAATACTACGATACGTCCGAGCAAGTATACTTCGGACGAGGTATACTCGTCTAATCTCTAATCTAGGACCCTTCATTGAAAGCTATCTGGTCCGCATGACTCAGCGGCTATGAGCTCGGCTATTCCACAGATTGAAGAGTTTCATAGTTAAAAAAGCCCTGTCACCTCTGGTTGATATAGCCAGTTTATTTTTGTTACCAACAGCCTCTCTAGATTATCATACAGATCCTCAGTTTTTGTATTCTACAAAAAATAAGCCCTGGTTTATCTATATAAAGCCATCACACATACACAGCTCTACAATTTCATTATATACACCCCATTTCATATAGACAGCCCCCATTCCATTATAGTCAGCCCCAACACACCAATTAGTCTCAACCGTATACAGGCAGTCCCCGGAGGTTAAACAGATAGGGTCTGTCGTGTGTCTTAAGTGAATTGGTAGGTAAGTCGGACACTGGTAATCCCAGCCCGAACTTTTTTGGTTCTGTGACCAATTGGATTTTAAAATGTTGGGTTTGTCATAAAGAACCAGGAGAGTAACACTAAGCTTCATTACAGACACCTGTGATATCTCGTAAAGCTAATCGTTGAAGCCTGGGGCTACAAGTACAATAACATACCAACATTCAGCGGTCCGTTTGTAACTAGGGGGCGTATGTAAGTCGAGTGTTTTTAAGTAGGGGACCGCCTGTTATACAGTCCCGATATTCTGTTTCCTCGATATCAATTACATCCCCCAGTTAGTATTGTATAACAGCGCCCCTCCACTATTATTATATTCAGCATATACAATCAGGGGGGCACTGTAAGTAAAATTATTAAGGGTGTGCTAAGTTAAATTAGTATAAAAAAGAAGAAAAAAAAAAGGCTAATGCTCACCCACACGGTCGCATATCGGAGTGTTTTAACGCTGTGGGACAAAAGCTGGTGAGAGCCGCTTGGTCTGGATGCAAGGAAACAGAAGAAAAGAAAAAAAATATCCACTTTGTCCGGAACTGGCAGCAGCGAAAAAATTGTCTGAAAGTTTGATAAATCTCCATGGTGCATAAAAAAAGATACAAAAGACATCACTATAAAAATGAAAGGCGATGGTATCTTTTTTTATGTACCAATGGATTTAATAAACTTTTGCAGAATTTTTTACCTGCTGCCAGTTCGGACAAAGTGGAATTTTTTTTCCTTTTTTTATAAGTATAAATTAGGAGGGTGATGTAAGTAAATAAATGATCACAGTGTGGTGTAATAATAATTAGAGGACACAAACGCATCACTAAACGCATACGTGATTTGTAAGTAGCGACGTGCATTACATTGTTAGTCGTAAATTACTAATGTTACAAAAAGCGAATCACATATTGTTATCGATGGTTGGCAATGATGTCAGATTTTTAGGATCATAGTGTGGGGGCTTTTTAAAAACGTGCCTATAGTTTAAATTGGGAACAAATACAGGCAGTCCCTGGGTTACGTACAAGATAGGGTGCAGAGGTTTGTTCTTAAGTTGAATTTGTATGTAAGTCGAAACTGTATACTTTATAACTGTAGATCCAGACAAAAAAAAATTTAGGTCCCAGTCACAATTGGAGTGTAAACATTTTTTGCTGTAATGGGACCAAGGATTATCAATAAAGCTTCATTACAGACACTTTACAGCTGATCATTGCAGTCTGGGACTATAGTAACATCCAGAGAGCTTCACCAGAGGTCAGAGGGGTCTGTCTGTAACTATGGGTTGTCTGTAAGTCGGGTGTCCTTAAGAAGGGGACCGCCTGTATAGCAGGGGATCAGGGGTAATGGGCTGTATCTATGTCTGTAAAACTCAAGGCCGGCTGGGACCCACAATCTTTGTACTGACCAGGCCCATGGTTTCCTTAATCCGCCACTGCTCCTCAGTACGTTGCTACTAGGAAATGAAGTTCACACAACAGAAAACAAGCCCTCATACGGTTCTGTAAACTGAAAAATGAAGAAGTCATGGCTTCTGTAAAGTGAGGATTAAAAACGGAAAGGCAAAAACCCGAAAAGGGTATTGGTGTTAATGGGTTAAAAAGGGGAGGGTCTCGGGTTATGGCAGTAAAGTACAGTCTTTTTTACTTTAGGGCAGTGATGGCAAACCTTTTAGAGACCGAGTGCCCAAACTACAACCAAGACCCACTTATTTATCGCAAAGTGCCAACACAGAAATTTAATTTGTGATTTATACTCCCTGCTCAGTCACAACACCTTCCCACTCCTCCAGTAGTCCCAGGTAGAGCTGTCACTTTAAAATAGCTCTATGCACAGCAAGTCCTGGGCTGTCTGGGACTGCAGGAAGATACCTGGAGTCCTCTCTGGTGATGGCCTGGGTGCCCACAGAAAGGGCTCTGAGTGCCACCTCCGGCACCAGTGCCATAGGTTCGCCACCACTGCTTTAGGGTCTACATATTAAGCCGCGGCATTGTAAACCTAGTGGAATTCAGCAGGAGTTAAAGACGGCGCGGCGCTTCTGGCTTTGATGAGTGGCCGGTATGATGACATTTCACACAGCGAGCCTCAGCCAGACAAAATATGCCGGGTCTGGAAGAGAGATGGAAGGGCACGATACCGGGGAAACTTCCAGATATGCTAATGGATTCTACAAAGTGCAGTGGGAAGTGTATTTCACAGAGAGATAAGGGCAGGAATACAGGCTGCATGGTGACAACAAGCATGGAGCTACAGAGTGTAGGGATGCCGGGGACACTATTGCCCCAGCCTGGATCTAGGGGTAAACGTCAGCCATGTAGGGCAGCACGGTGGCTCAGTGGTTAGCATTACAGCCTTGTAGCGCTGGAGACCTGGACTCATAACCCAAAAGTTTGTATGTTCTCTCCGTGTTTGCGTGGGTTTTCTCCGGGTCCTCCGGTTTCCTCCCACACTCCAAAACATACAGGTAGATTGATTAGATTGTGAGCCCCATTGGGGACAGGGACTGATTTGTCAAGTTTTGTGCAGCGCTGCGGAATCTGTGTGCGCTATATAAATAAAGGAATGATTAATTATTAGTGTCATTTGCCACAGATTGTGTGAGAATCTGTGAGCGTTATCTGACTGCTGTACTTGGCTGAGCGCTCATCTATCTATTGGCATAGGAGGCAGGGGACCACCATTATCATAATTAGTGGGGGTCCCAGATATGCAGATACTTTCAGAGCTAAATGCAAGAAAATGAGAGAGATCCTACTTCTTATATTTGTTATCCATTGACTCCTTCCTTCTAAAATGAGACAGATGGGCTTTGATGGATGTTACCAAAGCCCCTCTGTGCTGTAGCTTCACAGGCTGTTACACTATGCTAAGGAAGGTAAGGAAGTGCTGAGGCAGCAGTGGAATAGAGGACACAGTGTAAACGCCTATGAATCTGCAGCACAGAAGAGTACTGGTAATGCCCATTCGGGTCATCAGCATAATTTTAAAAGTTGATTTTAGAAGAAAGGAGGCTACGACTAACAAATATAAGAAGATTACCATAGTCACCGTTCCTGGATCTATGGGTGTGTCCCTGGTTTATCAAGCTTGATTTCGGTGAGGGTGGGATGCAGCCCCCGCCTAACCACAAATGAGAATTCTCATAGAACAGTGATGGCAAACCTTTTAGAGACCGAGTGCCCAAACTACAACAAAGACCCGCTTATTTATCGCAAAGTGCCAGCACAGAAATGTAATTTGTGATTTATACTCCCTTCTCTGTCACAACTTTCATTCATACCAGCACCTGAGGCACCAATAAAGCAGGAAATAGTCCCAGGCAGCCCTGTCACTTTAAAATAGCTCTGTGCACAGCAAGTCCTGGGCTGTCTGGGACTGCAGGAAGATACCTGGAGTCATCTCTGGTGATGGCCTGAGTGCCCACAGAAAGGGCTCTGAGTGCCACCTCTGGCACCAGTGCCATAGGTTAGCCATCACTGGCATAGAATAATCTCATTTGGATAATTTATAAAAACTAAAGGAAATAAAATATAATTCTAATAATGCTTTGTCCTCTTATTATTATTATTACTGTTGTTATTATTATGCTGAATAGACAAAAAATTGCTGAGATCAAAATTAACATTTCAAACTTTTACACTTTGAAAATAAAGAAATGTAAAAACTGAAGAACCTAATATGAAGCCTCCGTCCCTGGTCACACTGTACACCTGTCCTGTGTCTTTTCTACCAATTAACAATAACTCATAATTAAGCACAGAGGAAATCCAAAGAAGAAAAAGTGAAAATTGTGTAGAATACTTAAGATTTTCAGAATACCTGGAAGTGTCGGCTGACTTTCATTTGATAAATGTGTTTTCTAGGAATGTTTTATATCTATCAACACTTTGGCTGAAAAATATGTTGAAGCGAGTCAGATGCTGAATGTGGTAATATGAAAGTTACTGTACAGTATTATATCACATTACAATATACAGGAGCTTCACATCTGCAACATAAAGATGATAGATAGAGAGAGAGATAGATATGAGATAGATACAGAGTACGACTATGGGGGGGGGGGGGGGTGTATATATCTGGCTGCAATATACTCCCCCCATACGTTCGTGTGAATGAAGCCTGAGAATATACTTATGTGGTGGAAAGTCTTCTTCAGACTCACCCAATATCCTTGTTCTCACCAGTGCGGAGTGTTACATGGGGTGTGGTACCTCTGCAGAGTGTTACAATGGGTGGGGGGCCTCTATGGAACGGCACATGCAGGCGGGCCATTACAGGGCAATACATTGGGTGCTGTGCCTCTGCACAGCATTACATGGGCTGCGGGCTTCTGCGGAGAGTGACATGTGGGGTTGTGCCTCTGCAGACTTTTACATAGTGTGCAGAGCCTCTGCGGAGCGGCCAATGGGTGCTGTGCCTTTTCTGAGGGGTAAATGGGGTGCTGTGTCTCTGTGGAGTGTACATATGGGGTGCTGTGTCTCTGTGGATTGACATATGTGGGTGCTTTTCTCTGGTGATTGTACATCTGGGGTGCTGTGTCTCTGGTGTATGACATAGTGGGGTGCTTGTCTCTGTGTAGTGTAACATATGGGGGTATGTGTCCTCTGTGATTTGTACATATGTGGTGCCGTGCTCCCTGGGAGTGTACATAAGGGGTGCTGTGTCTCTGTGGAGTGGTACATATGGGGTGCTGTGTCTCTGTGGAGTGTACATATGGGGTGCTGTGTCTCTGTGGAGTGTACATATGGGGTGCTGTGTCTCTGTGGAGTGTACTATGGCTGTGGTCGCTGTGGAGTGTACTAATGGGGCGCTGTGTCTCTGTGGAGGTGTAATATGCAGGGTGCTGTGTCTCTGTTGAGTGTACATATGTCGGTGCTGTGTCTCTGAGAGTGTTACATGCATTGTCAGGTCTTTGTCAGAGTGTTCAGCAATGCATTGCCAGGTCTTTTGCAGAGTGTTACATGCATTGCAGGGTCTTTGCAGAGTGTTACAATGGGTGGGGGGCCTCTATGGAACGGCACATGCAGGCGGGCCATTACAGGGCAATACATTGGGTGCTGTGCCTCTGCACAGCATTACATGGGCTGCGGGCTTCTGCGGAGAGTGACATGTGGGGTTGTGCCTCTGCAGACTTTTACATAGTGTGCAGAGCCTCTGTTGATCGACCCATGGGTGCTGTGCCTTTTCTGAGGGGTAAATGGGGTGCTGTGTCTCTGTGGAGTGTACATATGGGGTGCTGTGTCTCTGTGGAGTGTACATATGCGGTGCTGTGTCTCTGCAGAGTGTTACATGCATTGCAGGGTCTTTGCAGAGTGTTACATGCATTGCAGGGCCTCTGCCGAGTGTTATATACGTTGACATAAAATTATTTGGTAGTTTGCGGATGGACTGAGATAGACTGCGGTAAATCGCTGTGCTACATGTATTTAGGAAAGTGCAGGTCTCTTTCCATTAACCACATCTGTACAGGACCAAAAAATTGTGAGGGTTAGATCACTCTTTTGTGGGGTTTTTTCGGGGCGTGACCAGCACATTTGAGGTTGTCCAGGACTACAACAAAATGGCTGCCTACCACCAGAAACAGCGCAACCCCAGTCCATGAGTTGAAGTAAATGGAACTAAACTGCAGTACCACATATAACCCATGGATGGAGGTGGCGCTGTGTTACGAAAAAAAAAGCAGATAAATTGTTCAAATATGGCTACTCCATTTATAGGGGGCGCTAAGACCCCAATAATTGGACCCCCAGTGATGAGAATGTACATTGCCATTAGTTAGGGAGAGGTCTGACTGTGGCAGCGGCTGCTCTGTATAGCATGTAGGCACACGGTGATATATATAGGGAAGGTTTAGGCCTTCCTATTGCTCAATCAGAGAGTACATGCTCGCTACGTGAGAGTCCTGCAGCTGCAGCACTGCTGTGTCAGGACATCGTGTCCCTGGTGTTACATAAGAGGAGTAGTAGTCCACAGGAGCTAATCATATCATGGCTCCACTATGGCTGTCTGTATGTATGAGGCACAGAGTGTCCCCATATATCACACCCTGATAAGTGCCCCCTTATAGAGAGTAGGTAACAGAATTGCTTAAAACCTGTCATTTTTTGGTATACAGCTCCCACGCAGAATAATGTCACTAAGTTTATTGCAAACAGACCTCCAGGATACACGTGAGATGGAAGAGATCAGACCATGCAGAACCAGGGAGAGGCATAGCTTGGCATAGAAGCTGCAGACACAAAACGGAGGGCGATTGGGTTTTTTTTGTGTCAAAAATATTATCCGAATTGAGTCATTTCTAATCTTAGACGCACAATGAAAAAGTGATTTTTTTGTATTTCATGTACCGTATATACTCGAGTATAAGCCGACCAAAGTATTAGCCGAGGCCCCTAATTTTACCACAAAAATCTGGGGGAACCTATTGACTCGAGTATAAGCCGAGGGTGGGAAATGCATTGGTCACAGCCTCCCCAGTATATAGCCTGCCGGACCCTGCCCCATAGTATATAGCCAGCACCTGCCCCCCAGTATATAGCCTTCCAGCCCATATCCCACAGTATATAGCCAGCAGCAGGGGAAGCCAGAAAGGTGAGTTTTGATATATATATATTTTTTATTCAAGTATAAGCCGAGTTTGGGTTTTCAGCACATTTTTTTGTGCTGAAAAACTAGGCTTATACTCGAGTGTAGCCTAGTTTCTAATCCAATAAATGTTCGAATCGTTTATCGCTGCATCTGGTCTGATCAGATTTTAGATTATAATATAATTCTGGATTATCTATTCATAAATTAAAGGATTTCAGTAGTTCACTGGGGTCATGCTCTTATAATGCTTTCTGTTCAATAATACAGCAGTCACTCAGAGCAATAGAAAGATTCTTTGAAGCAGCTAAATGCAGAGAGCTGAGAGCACAGCAGTGTGAGGACACTTGGAGCAGCTACAATCCTGGAATATAAAACTACACTGCATCTGTATTAGGATAGATTAGTATTAGAATTTCAGAATCGGTTATCACCGCATCTGGTCTGGTCAGATTCCAGATTATAGTCTGGATTATCAAATGCCTGATTAGAGGAGATCCAATGAGATTATGCGGATCTATCGAGTAACATAATCCAGACTGCGTTGTCCCGTTGTGCCATAGTACACATTTAATTACATATAGAAAAATAGACAGTTCTGTCAGATATTTACTCCGTAATACTGTATATACATAACTTAGATGATAATTTATACAACTTTACACATTATACATTAATACCCTCCGTAACGCTATACACATGTGTGCGTGTCATCGTGAGCTTGTGCAAAAACTACTGCATGTGGGGGACAATCACGGGACTCCCATGTGCTCCGGATTCTCTGATAGGTACACATGGACCATAGATGTAGCAGAGCTGAATGTGTCATTTAAAGGGCATCATCCAATCAATACAATAGCTTTGTAAATGGACTTTGTAGAGGGAGGGGCTTCCATTTTGGGGTGAGGAGTAGAGCCCCTGCATGGATTACAATCCATACATTTGAATGGTTGCAGGTAATACCACCGATTCCCCTGTAGTGGGCGCTGTATGAGAAATGTGCAGGCTATAATGTCAGCAGACCCTTTTGCAAAATCAGCTGTTTGCCTTGGGGGGGCTCTCAGGAGGTTGCCTAATGATGACAAACTTTTTAACCCCTTCCACTGAACTTTAACTTTATCACAATGTGCCAAAGGACAAACTCAGCACTGCTGTGTGTACTGTCACACATAAATGATATAGTTTTAATGCAGGGGGGAGTGTAATATGTTGCGTATACGATCGCTGAGTTGGCTTTGTCATTTGGCACTTATTTTAAGCTTTATATCAGTATAGAATTTGTGTCTTTTTTTAGGACTGCACATTAGACTATTGCCTCCAAAGACAAACTCAGCACTGCTACATCTGCAAGCCATAATATGCAGAGGTCTGAGAGTTTCCTTGGTCATTCACATCAATTTTGATCTATATTCTAGAGCAGTGGTCCCAAACCACCGGGTCGTGGCCCAAGACCGGGGAGAGATGAGGAGCGTTAAAGGTAAGTATACAGTTTTTTGTTTTTAAGGGGGCTGGGCAGGGGACATTATTATTGGGGGCTCGGCAGGGGACATTATTATTGGGGGCTGGGCAGAGGACATTATTATTGGGGGCTGGGCAGGGGACATTAGTATTGGGGGCTTGGCAGGGGACATTATTACTGGGGGCTGGGCAGGGGACATTAGTATTGGGGGCTGGGCAGGGGACATTAGTATTGGGGGCTGCGCAGGGGACATTAGGATTGAGGGCTGGGCAGGGGACATTAGTATTGGGGGCTGAGCAGGGGACATTAGTATTGGGAGCTGAGCAGGGGACATTAGTATTGGGGGCTGCGCAGGGGACATTAGTATTGGGGGCTGAGCAGGGGACATTAGTATTGGGGGCCGGGCAGGGGACATTATTATTGGGGGCTGAGCAGGGGACATTAGTATTGGGGGCTGAGCAGGGGACATTATTATTGGGGGCTGGGCAAGGGACATTATTATTGGGAGCTGAGCAGGGGACATTATTATTGGTGGCTGTGCAGGGGACATCCTACAGAAAAGGGGTCATTTAAGATATGGGGTATTCCCTGGGTATGCAAATTCTTTTCCATGGACAATGGTTCCAATCCCTGAAAAATAAAATTTGGGTGGAGCCGGTCCCCGAATACAAAAACGTTGTGGACCACTGTTCTAGAGGATGTAGAGAAATAGAGGATGTGACTACTGGGCCATAGAACTATGTCACCTATGGGTGTGAGGTCCTGGCTGCAAGGTGATTATAGGGTTAATCCGGTAATACAACTGGACACTTCATGTAGAAACTGGCTATACAAGTTGTTATATAGCAGCAAGTACCCATATACCATATGTGGTGGGAGAGGTGTACAGCATGATGACATAGATATGAGGGGGGAAGGGGTTAATGAAGGGGGGGGGGGTCCATACAAACAAAACATGTCCAAGTTACCTGCAGATTATTATACATTCTCAAAAATTGTGTGTCACAGATAAAAGTGCATAAGAAAATTCCTATAGACGGATGTAGCAGAGCTGAATTTGTTACCGGCACAATTCATACTGAGAGCATATTGTAGGTTAACCTCCTACTGAGCTGTACTGCAGGAAAGAGTTAAACCACAATTACATCTCTGCTGCAGCTGTATACATATCACAGATACAGCAGAGCTGAATTTGTTATCGGCACACATCATACTCATAGCATATTGGAGGTGAACCTACTATCTAGCTGCACTAAAGGAAAGAGTTAAATCACATGTTCACCCTTGCCGCAGAGATGTAGCAGAGCTGAATTTGTTATCGGCACTCTCATATTCATTTTATGAGGTTTAACAAAAGACTGGAGGTAAATCTATCTTTCATGTTTAGTTAAGTGTGTGGAAGAGAAGTGTAACATGACAAATTCATTACTGCTACTTCAATGTGAGCACATTATATGTAGCAGTGATGAATGAGTTAATGACACAAACTATCATATTGTAAGTAACCTCTCATCAATCTCTACTTGAGTGAGCTGCCTGCTTGTAATAGAGGTAGGTAACAAATCCATCTCTGCTGCTTCTGTTTAGTTACATACAATATGTAGCAGTGCTGTGTTTGTTATTGGCACAGCTCAGATTCTAGGATGTGTTTACTGTGGATTTGCAAAGGACTGAAGGTCTTTCTACCCCTCACCTCTATCTATCTAAAAAGTGCTAAAGAAAAGGAGGTCAATTGCAGAGTTATCTTCTATATGTAGCAGTGCTGAATTTGTTATTGGCCCAAATCATCCTGATATCACATTGTAGTTAAACTTTTTTCTACTTTCTACTTAGTAAAATACCTAAAAGTATTAAAGGTAAGACTTGGGAATGACAAATTCATCTCTACTGTTTATGGCTTTGCAGACAATATGTAGCAGAGATGAATTTGTCACTGGTACAACCCCTCCTGATATAATGATGAACTGAAGTTTCACAAAGCACTGGATGTAATAGGGTTAAATGACAAATTCCCCTCTGCTGCTTCTGTGTATGACATGTAGAAGAGCTGACATTGTATATGCTGCTGCTAAAAACAACATCACATGACAAATTCGCCTCTGCTGCTTCAGCATAAAACATGTAGCAGAGCTGAATCTGTCGTTTAACATTAGGTATGGTCATACATTGATATAATGAGCTGTTGTTTGCTGTATTGCAGCAATGAATCGTGTGCCGATCGACAAACTCGGCTCTGCTACATAAAATTAAGGTAATGCTAAAAATTAAGGTCTTTTTCCCTTGAAAGAACAGTAGTTTTAAATTCAGTTAAAAGGGGAATATAAAACACATACATAACAAGTCAGGAGACTCTACCCCTCAGATCAGTCCATACAGCATCAAGTAAACCTGTCCAGCTCGCACAGCAGGGAGGAATTTGCTGTCGGATCCCTTCATACATAAAACTGTATGCATGACGACGCATGGCCATTTATTATGTGTTGTCGGGTCGGGATTGTGCAAGGCAATAAACACAGGACAGGACTCCATGGAATGAAGGCTCCATCAGTGGTCAGGCTGGTCATGGTGGTGGGAGTTGCCAGGACTGTTCTTCAGGCTGGTTTCCTCAGTCCGACTACTACAGCGACTACTGCTGCTGAGACTTCCATTGCCCAGCTCAGCATCTGGCAAGTGCTTGGTCCCATCAAAGCTCAGCTGGTTACTAGAGGCATACTGGCATCTTTTAGGGTCCTTGGACAGGGCATGTAGCTTCCTATCTGCAGCCCTAGGGCAACATAAAAGTTTCTTGAAGGCTTTCCTAAAATCTGGACTCCTGCAATATATGATGGGGTTTAACCCTGAGTTCACATAGCCCAACCAGTTCAAGAACAAGAAGATGCGGTCATCTATCAAGGCAGTGCAGAAGACTTTGATGATGTTGGCCACAAAGAAGGGGAGCCAGCAGAGGGTGAAGGTGCCCATGATGATCCCCAAAGTCTTGAGGGCTTTATGTTCCTTGATGGCCAGTAACCCTGAGGGTCTCCTTTTGGAAGTCCTTCTGTTTTTGGTTGAAGGCACTGGTGTGCCATTATTAAACCTCAACTTGTCCTTCTCGATCAGGTTGACCTGTCTGGTGGCCACTATGAAGACCCTGACATAGACAAAGATCATGATGACCAGAGGAACATAGAAGGAGATGGTGGAAGATATGATGGCATAGGGCATATTGGTGACAAAGTCACAGCATTTGGGGTCATTGTAGCAGTCCTGGGCTATTTGGTTTTGGGTGTCTCTCCACCAGTGGTTCATGATGGGCAAGAAGGAGATCAAGGCAGATACTGCCCATACAAAACAGACCACCAACCTTGCCCTGGCTTTGGTTACCAACATCTCATACTTCAGAGGAGAGGTGATGGCGATGTATCTGTCCACAGCTATGACACACAAGGTCTCTATGCTGGCTGTGACGCACAGGACATCCACAGAGGTCCACAGCTCACACACTATGGTGTCATACAACCAGTCCCCGGTGATGAGGATGGTGGCACCTGGTGGCACCACCAGAACTCCCATGATTAGGTCAGCACAAGCCAAAGAGGTGATGAACACGTTGGTCATGGTCTGCAACCTTGGAGTTTTGGCTATGGCGATGATGACCAGAAGGTTTCCAAAGACAATTAGCAAGATCATGAATGCCAAGGCTGCTCCTACCATCCATTTCTCTGAAAGGGTGAGGGTATGCCCACTACTGCTGCTGCTGCTGTCACCAGGGCTGGAGCTCAGGTTCAGCAGAAGATCCGACAGGTTGACCTCCTGGCAGGGAGCCATGGTGAGGAGGTGGATGAGGATGGTGGTGGGCTACCAGCAGCAGCTCAGTCCTGGTGGTGGTGGTGGGTGCAGACAGGGCACAGCAGCCCCATGGAGCAGGTAGGAGGTTGTGCCATGTCAGGCTGCCGGAGAGCTCTGAACAACTTCTAGCTCTGGACTCAGCTGCTCACTTCACTTTGGCTGAGATCTGTGGGAGGAGATAGGAAGCTTGCAATCATTAAAGGGACAGGCCTCCTCCTGCAGAGCATTGCACTGTACAGAGCTCCTACAGTGCAACATGATATGCATCTGTCATACCAGGACTGTAGAGCTGGAGATACTGCCTGCTGCGACTTGTAGTCCCCCCAACTTACAACAAATAATGGTTGCCTGTATATTTAATACATAATCTATACTACTATTATATACTATAAATACGATATATAAATATATATATAGATTAATAAATCTTAGACATTTTACAGAAATTAAAAGTAGAAAAATATATAGCAGCAATGATAACATTTATATGAGAAGTAAAAATGGTAATATACGGTAAAAGTAGTAAGAAAACTCGTATAAAATAATAATGTTATACTTGTATACAAAAAAAGTTCTAATAATATATGATACAAGAATTATCAAATTAGTAATTTAAAAAAAAATAGGAATACAGTAATATTATTAATAATATAATAGTAATATAGATTAGTATATATAACAGTATACATACTATATATATATATATATATATATATATATATATATAAATCGTAAATATAGTATATAATAGTAGTATAGATTATGTATTAAATATTAAGATGAAAATAACAATAATGATGATAGTAACATACAGTACTAAACTATAGATACTATAAATATATAGTAAATAAATAGAAATACAAAATCCTAAAATATAACTTAAATAATAGCATTAAGAATAATAAAGCAGATGAATAGAAACAATAATATAATAGTAAGTAATAAGTAAATCAGAATATACTTTTTAGAATATAATCACAGTAAACATAAAAATACATAAACTAGTAGTTCAAAATAATAAAAATAATAATACAAGTCTATAATAATAATACAATTAACAATCAATGTATCAATGATAACTATTAGCATTCTATAGAATATCAGGACATAATAATGTAATAAATATAGTGACATATACATTAAACTTGATTGTAATGGAATTGTAATATCTTATGTATAACAATATAATAATAATATGATTAGATTGTCACCATAGTTAATATTCCTTCTTATTCATTTATGACCTGATCATTTTAAATTTCATCCCCAAAATATATAAATCCCCCAATTCCATGTATACTATAATTCCAGTGGTTCAGCTCACACCTTTGTATAGGTAAGTATGTCTTCTGGAGGATATAACTAGAATGTATCAGGCATCCTCCTTCTTATGATGTAATGACCTATGGGTCGATGTGCAGGGGCTGCTCCTAGGTCACATTACTCTCTATATTTAGGACTGGAGCTAGAAAGGTCAGTGTTGGTCAGGAAAAGTAACTATAAGTGGACCCTAATGTACTGTGCTCCATAGCGTGAGGACACATCATAGAGGTCCAGGGTAGGGACTTGCACTAATCCTCTGAGACTTCCCTGGATTGGGGTAATCCTCTAATTTACCTCCAGTGTATCCTCCCCTTACAGACATGTGTCAGCCCTTACTAACACTGGGTTTAGGGTCAGTAAAAACCCTACTGGATAATCCTAATGTAATGGATCACAGATGCTGATTCTGTAGGAGAAGTAGCAACTGGTAGACAAAGTATGGATCTGATGCAGTGAGACCCCCTAAATGTGACAGCCCCCTCCCCCATTATAGCTGGTAGCTGATTGCTATATAACAGGTAAGGGGTGATCCCAGCAATGTAGTGAGACATCAGGATCATTAGTGACACCTACCAGATGTCCACTGTCTCCAGACCACGGGTGACACGGCCGGGGTCCGGTCATTTACAGCTTCTTTTATTAGGATTAGTTTTAGTGGTATCATCTGTCCAGAAGAAGCGAACCAGAAGACTAAAGTAAAGGTCATAGACCCCCAACCATCAGATGGGAGACACTGCACCCCTACATTCATGGCAGTAACTTTTCCATGCAAAATTGCACAACAGGGTCGCGATGAAGGGCATTCCATATATTACATGGATAAGTTACATGGCTTTTCCACTCTTCTGTCAAATCTCGCCTGTTTACTTATAAAAAAAAATTCCTCCAAAATCATCTTCCAAAATCATATGTAAATGAGCAGAGAAGAGTCACTTTTTCCTTAAGGTGAGTCCCTTTTAGAGGCTAGAAGGGGAGAGTCATTTTAGATGCCTACATCTTGGGCTCTAAAGCACCTAGAAACATGGTTTTGGGAATCATTTTAAAGATAAGAATCTCTTCTTGAAAATGGCATCTGGGAGAACCTGATTTCTGAGAACTGGATTTTTTTCTGAAGCTCACATTCCTGTGTCCCTGATTCTGTAGATCACAGAATCACAAGCGTGATGTGATCTGAATAGTTTGATTTTTTTTTATCTTTATTATACACCAAGAAAGAGATGTCTGAAGAGACTCTGCTCTTGCAACCTCTATAAGTGACTCATCTTGGGAAAAATGACTCTTCTCTTGTCATTGTCACCAGACTTTGGAGGAGATATTTTATAGGTAAATGGGTGAGACTTCACATAAAAGAGGGAATTCTAGAAAGGACATTTCATCCCCGACCTGCTGGTAGTTTAGTGGGGGTAAAGCCTGGTAACATGGGGCATTTATCCAATGTGGAGCAGAAGTGCACAAATTTATGTAGTGGGATGTTATCACTGTTATGATGAATTCTGGTGCAGCATACGACTGTCGGTTCCTACTTTAGACCTACTTTTAGTTGGTCTAAACTGTGCGCCAAAATTTTGAGTGTACAAGCGAGCGTACACGCCCTTCTCATGAAGCCATGCCCATTTCCCTGGAGGCCACGCCCTCTTAGTCGGAAACTTAGTTAGTAAATCCCCCCAAAAAAACACGACCGAAAAGACTCTCTCCACATTCATGAAGGGGAAGTCAGGAAATTAGAAGCGCAGGAAAAATGTCGGGATTGCAAAGTTCTGCCGAAATTGAGTCCCCCCCCCCCAAAAAAAAGGTGTGACCATCGGAAAAGGACTAATGTGGGGGGCATTAGTATATACTACTTAGTATAGACGCCGCAATGTGTAATCAGTGACCGTGAAGACCCTCAGAGATGTACAGGAGAAGGGGTGTGAAACAGTGACCTCCGTATATGTGTGGCTGGTCCTGGTACTGCAGGGTATGGACCTGCTGGAGCGCTGCTGCAGGTCCTGGGGCTTGTGTCCCTGTCCCACGTCATGTCATGTAATGTGCGTGTCCGGGTCCACCCTGTAATACTGGGCTCGCTGCCCGGCGGCTCTGGTGTGTAATCGCGTTATCCGTCCCCAGCAGGTTATGGATCCATCACCCTCTCTTATCACACCGGTGGCTCCAGTCTCACCCAACATCTTCCGCTCATCCCCCTTTCTCTTCCTCTTTCGATTCCTGGTAGATGCCTATACATTGTGTTCCCACGTATGACATTGTAAGACCTCTGCTTGCTGTCAGGGAATGATGCGTTCTCACAGCCCATGAGGATTTGTCACAGTTTAGTAATACAGGCAATACAAGATCGGTTCTGGAGGTTTGTTCTTAAGTTGAATTTGTATGTAAGTAAGAACTGTATATTTTATAATTGCAGCCCCAGAGAAAATTTTTTGGTCTCTGTGACAATTGGATTTTAAAAACGTTGGGTTGTCATGAGAATCAGGAGTAACAATAAAGCTTCATTACAGACACCTGTGATAACTGTTATGGTTGTGTATTGTAGCCTAGGACTAAAGTACAATAAATTACCAATATCCAGAGGTCCGTTTGTAACTAGGGGTCGTCTGTAAGTCGAGTGTTCTTTAGTAGGGGACCGCCTGTATAGAATTGTTGATACATTGTAGCAGCTCTATCAATCTATTGATTATTGATGGTTTATTAATATGATAGATCATTAGATTGGGATGGGGGGGTCCTAACTAGGGATAGGTGGACCCATCCAGGTGAGTTTGGTGCCGGTTACCGATCCCATCGCGTTTCTGGTTATGTTACCGGATAAATGTAGCCGGAAAAGCTGCAGTTTTGCCCTATTCATTAGTAGGGACCTCTATCAAATGCAAGAGGAAGGTCACAGATTCCCCCTGTGTGAATGGAGACATACAGCGCACATGTTAGCGGGGGTAATAGTAAATAGTATGGGGGTTAACCATTTCTTTCCCAATAGATTTGTGGACTCCCCAATCTTGTGATTACTGGGAGAAAGTTAGGAAACTTGAATCTCCCTTTTACAAAACTGGTGTCTTCCCCGGGTTCCAGTGGACAGGAGATCGCTCCTACAGTTATTCATTTACCACTTTTATCTTTGCGTTAATGTATTTATTCCCTCGTGATATCGATTCAATACAGCGAAATAAGAAGCTGCTATTCCTATTACAACCACTGGTTGGCCCCCTAGAGACATATACAGAGCATGTCCGAGAATCACAATTGCAATACAGGCAGTCCCCGGGTTACATACAAGATAGGGTCTGTAGGTTTGTTCTTAAGTTGACTTTGTATGTAAGTCGGAACTGTATATTTTATAAGGGTGACTCCAGAGAAAATTTTTTGGATCACTGTGACAATTGTGTTTTAAAAATGTTGGATTGTCATAAGAACCCGGATTAACAATAAAGTTCAGAACTGCAGATGCCTGTGATAACTGTTATAGCTGTTCGTTGTAGCCTAAGGCAAAAGTACAGTAAATTACCGATGTCCAGAGGTCCATTTGTAACTATGGGACGTCTGTAAGTCGGGTGTTCTTATCCCCTACTTAAGAACACCCGACTTACAGATGTCCCATAGTTACACATTGTACTATACTCTATCTATATAAACAGGATAGGAGTAGTAGTACTGTGCTCTGTCTATATAAACAGGATAGGAGTAGTAGTGCTGTGCTGTGCCCATTTATACAGGATAGGAGTAGTAGTACTGTGCTATACCCATATATACAGGATAGGAGGAGTAGTACTGTGCTGTGCCCATATATACAGGATAGGAGTAGTAGTGCTGTGCTGTGCCCATATATACAGGATAGGAGTAGTAGTGCTGCGCTGTGCCCATATATACAGGATAAGAGTAGTAGTGCTGTGCTGTGCCCATATATACAGGATAAGAGTAGTAGTGCTGTGCTGTGCCCATATATACAGGATAAGAGTAGTAGTGCTGTGCTGTGCCCATATATACAGGATAGGAGTAGTAGTACTGTGCTGTGCCATAATAAAGGATAGGAGTAGTAGTACTGTGCTGTGCTCATATATACAGGACAGGAGTAGTAGTACTGTGCTTGCCATACTATACAGCGATAAGGAGTAGTAGTACTGGCTGTGCCAATATATATACAGGACAGGAGTAGTAGTACTGTGCTATGCCCATATATACAGGATAGGAGTAGTAGTACTGTGCTGGCCCATATATACGGATAAGGAGTAGTAGTACTGTGCTGGCTCATATAATAGACAGATAGTAGTACTGTGCTGTGCTCATATATACAGGATGGAGTAGTAGTACTGTGCTGTGCCCATATATACAGGATAGAGGAGTAGTACTGCTGTGGCCCATATATACAGGATAGGAGTAGTACTGTGCTGTGCTCATATATATAGGACAGGAGTAGTAGCACTGTGCTGTGCCCATATATACAGGATAAGACTATAGTACTGTGCGTGCCCATATATACAGGACGAGTAGAATAACTGTGCTGTGCCATATATACAGGACAGGAGTAGTAGTACTGTGCTGTGCCATATACAGGATAGGAGTAGTAGTACTGTGTGTATGTGCCATAAATAAGGACAGGAGTAGTAGTACGTGCTGTGCCCATATATACAGGATAGGAGTAGTAGTACTGTGCTGTGCCCATATATACAGGATAGGAGTAGTAGTACTGTGCTGTGCCATATATACAGGATAGAGTAGTAGTTACTGTGCGTGCATATATACAGGATAGGAGTAGTAGTACTGTGCTGTGCCCATATATACAGGATAGGAGTATAGTACTGCTGCCATATACAGGAAGAGGTAGTACTATGATCACCCATACTGTATATGAGGATAGAAGTCAATGGACTATTTTTGTCACTGCATTGATCTATATCTCGTGTCCTGAGGCTTGGGACTTGACAGGGACTCCTGCTGTATGGATCTAGGGCAGCTGCATATCCACTCACTACATGTTGAGTCAATAAGTAAAGGCCTCCTCTGTGATGCTAAAGATCTCTAGCATGGAGTGTACAGCGGCTCCCTCCTGGCAGTGTGTACCATGTACATAGCGCAGTGTATGTATAACCTCAGCGCTATAACCCGGCAGTATACAGCGGCCAGCAAGGATCTGCTGATGACTTATCTGTACATAGCTGCAGTGTAATGTATGACCTCAGCGCTATACCCGGCACCTGTATACAGCGGCCACGGGATCTGCTGATGACTTATCTGTACATAGCTGCAGTGTAATGTATGACCTCAGCGCTATACACCCGCAGTATACAGCGGCCAGCAAGGATCTGCTGATGACTTATCTGTACATAGCTGCAGTTAATGTATGACCTCAGCGATATACCCTGGCAGTATACAGGGCAGCAAGGAATCTGCTGATGACTTATCTGTACATAGCTGCCAGTGTAATTTATGACCTCAGCGCTATACCCGCAGTATACAGCAGCCACAAGATACTGCTGATGATTTATCTGTACATAGCTGCAGTGTAATGTATAACCTCGGCGCTATACCCGTCAGTATACAGCAGCCAGCAAGGATCTGCTGATGACTGAGCTGTAATAGCTGCAGTGTAAGTATGACCTCAGCGCTATACCGCAGTATACAGCAGCCAGAGTAGGATCTGCTGATGACTGACTGTACATAGCTGCAGTGTAATGTATGACCTCAGCGCTATAACCGCAGTATACAGCGGCCAGCGAGGATCTGCTGATGACTTATCTGTACATAGCTGCAGTGTATGTATGACCTCAGCGCATACCCGGCAGTATACAGCGGGCCAGCGAGGATCTGCTGATGACTTATCTGTACCTAGCTGCAGTATAATGTATGACCTCAGCGCTATACCGGCAGTATACAGCGGCCAGCGAGGATCTGCTAATGACTATATGTACATAGCTGCAGTGTAATGTATGACACTCAGCGCTATACCCGGCAGTATACAGCGGCCAGCGAGGATCTGCTGATGACTTATCTGTACATAGCTGCAGTGTAATGTATGACCTCAGCGATAATACGAGCCAGTATACAGCGGCCAGCGAGGATCTGCTGATACGGTTAAATCACAGTAACAGACTGTTATGTAACAGAAATACTGTGGATACAATATTTCACACCTTAACATTCCTCCGAAATGTTCAAAACACCATGAAAACCCAGAGGTGGGGGCATGGAGAATTGGACCTGTCTGATTCTGTGTTCTCAACCGATATGTCATGATAATAGGTATGTGCTGAGTAATTAAAGGGGCTTTTCCACAGCAAGGCTGGAGGTACACAAGACTTTCATTGTGTTGGGACTCGCTGTTTGTCGCTATTTTTGGATGAGATTTGGCTCTGGAGTCGCAGGTTACACGGTGTCAGCCCGAGCCCTGGTGGCCAAACCGTGTATCAGTCACAGAATCCCAACTATTACGGTAGATTCCGGAGTCATCCATGTTCTTGTTCTATACACCCACAGACATAAATTACTGAATATTCTTCTCTCCGATATTCATAGTTCTGTCAGGATATCAGACTATACGACAAGCGTTAAGTCATGTCTCAGGAGCTGCCAGAACAGTGGACTATAAGCGGCGCTCCGCAGGGAGAACCAGCTCCGCCCACTTATGGGAATAATAATACTTCCCAAAGATATTTTAGCATTTTTATATCTTTACTTTGTAAATGTTGGCAGAAAAGACTAAAGTAAACGAGAGTTTATGTGCGTGTGATGTGAACCCGGTTTATGACAGGGGGTTGTATTACTGGGTAAGAGCGATTTATAATTGTTGATTTAAAGGGCATGTTCCACTTTCCAAATTGATTACATAAAGGAAATCTATCATCAAAATCAAGTATATAAACCGGGACCACTTATTCATAGTCGGGCTCCCTAACTATAGAACCTTCTTGTATTTATACATGGCCTCCTTCCTTACTAAATCAAATTATGCAAATAAGCTGGAAGTGCTCTGGTTGTGTTACTAGAGCCCCTCCGTGCTGTAGCTTCACAAGCTGCTCACCCCTCCCCTGCTTCCTCAGTACTTCCAACTCCTTCTGCTGTAATATCACACTGTGGGGGGTTTAGTGCTCTAACACAGGAACAGCCTGTCAGCTGTAGCATGGAAGGGCTTATTAGCATAATTAGTAGGTTATGAATACCTCTAGATTAGTCTTTTTTTTAGAGATGAGCAAATTGTTCTAGATAAGATCACTGAATCTTCACACGAATTTTTAAAGGAAATCTATCATCAAAATCCATCATGATAAACACTTACTCATAGATTCAGCACTGTGACTGTGGTCATCTCTTATATTTCTTATCCACGGCCTCCTTCCTTCTAAATCAACTTTTAAAATTATGCTAATGAACTTGGAAGGCAATTGCACGTTTCCCCCTCCCCCTTCTGTACTTCCCCCTCTCTCTGCAGCAGAGGAAGTTTCATCACACAGTAGGAGGGGGAAGTGTGAATCTGAGCTTGGAGGGGCTCTGTAACTGCCCCAGTAGCTTTCAGGCTCATTGCATAATTATAAAAGTTGATTTTAGAAGGAAGTAGACCATGGCTAACGAATATAAGAAGATTACCGCAGTCACGGTGCCTGATCTATGAGTGATGTCCCTGGTTTACCATGATGGATTCTGATGGGAGATTTTCTATCAGTTTGGGTCCAAAACTAATTTGTCTGACCTGACGTTGCTCCAATTTTTCTGGAAATTGTTCAAAGTCCAATGTCATTCGGGGTGCAATATTTTGTCCACATCTTTTAGCTATTGAGCGATGGTGAAGCTCACACAGGGGGCGGGGCTTAACATACATTGGCACAGGGGGCACCGGCGTATGACACAATCCCGCCAGGGTCCTGGGGCACAACTTGATAAATGCCCCCCATTACCCAAGTGTAACAGCTAACAGTGCTCGCTCTATCCGGCAGCTCTGCGCTGACTCTACCAGAGAATATCCTAATTTTTGTGTATTTTCTTACCCCCCGGGTTGGATATATAACATGCGGATTCCTGGTTGTATAAAGCAGCCGGGGATCCCCTATATATACAGTATATCTCTGCCTACACTGCCCGGTCCTCTGTGCTCAGCCCGAGCGGGAAATGAGTTTCCACAGATAGGGGAGCATAAACGACAGGGATTCGGAGCTGCAGACACACGGAGAAGGAGCGAAGGATTGTACGCTGACATCTCAGGAGCTGCGGAGGGCATAAAGCAGCGGGAGCTGCCACTTTACTCTGCTACACATTACCCCCATGGTCCCGACATTATATAACACACCCCATTTATCCCCCACCTTTATAATACTCTAAGCCTGGGCACCCCCACCCTTATAATACCCTCTAGTTACCCCCCTGCACTTATAATACCCTTCTTTCTACAACCATGCACTTATAATACCCTCCTTTACCCCCCACACTCAAATACCCACCCGCCTTTACCTTCAACTAGTAATACTCTCCTTTACCTTTCACACTTATAATACCCTCCTTTACCCCCCATACTTATAATACTCTCTTTTACCCCAATACTTATAATACCCTCCTTTACCCCCCACACTTATAATTCCTGCTTTACCTTTCACACTTATAATACTCTCCTTTACCTTTCACACTTATAATACCCTCCTTTACCTTTCACACTTATAATACCCTCCTTTACCCCCCCATACTTATAATACTCTCCTTTACCCCCACACTTATAATACCTCCTTTACCCCCATACTTTATAATCCAGCCTTTACCCCCCCCACTTATAATTCCTGCCTTTACCTTTCACACTTAAATACTCCTTTACCTTTCACACTTATAATTACTCTCCTTTTACCTTCACACTTATAATACCCTCCTTTACCCCCCCATACTTATACTACTCTCCTTTACCCCCACACTTATAATACCCTCCTTTACCCCCCATACTTATAATACCGCCTTTACCTCCTTCACTTATGGTACCTCCTTTACCTTTCACACTTATAAACTCTCCTTTACCCCCACACTTATAATACACCTCCTTTACCCACCCATAGTGATAACACTATCCTTTACCCCATACTTATAATACCAACCTTACCTTTACCCCCACACTTATCATACCCTCCTTTCACCCTACACTTTATAATACTCTCCTTACCCACAGTATAATAACATCCTTTACCCCCACACTTATAATACCCTCCTTTACCCCCCACCATGTAATACCCTTTTACCTCCATACTTATAATACCCCACCCAGTACTTATAAGCTCTCCGTTTACAAACCCCATACTTATAATACTCTCCTTTACCCCCATACTTATATACTCTCCTTTAACCCCACACTATAATACCCTCCTTACCCCCATACTTATAATACCTCCTTTACCCCCATACTTATAAACTCTCCTGTCTATAACCCCAAACTGGACAATACCTTTAAGTGGCATCTTACTATGTGTGCTTTAATCTATTACATTTAGTAATACCTTTGCAGTGGTGGTGGGGGGGGGGGGGTCTCCTCATAAGAACCCTCTTTCAGAATCCAAATTTAAGGCAAAGTTCCATAGATTTGGAACATTAGGGGTTACACATGACCTGGAGTACTGTTCCATAAAGTGAGGGTCACCCCTTGTAGAAAACCAAGCTTTTCAGTTTAACAGAAAAAAGTTGGTAAGTGAAAGCTATAATTACCGCCAGAGGAGATGCGCGCTGCCTTGGGGGCCGCTCCTCTACATTCCTCTAACAAAATATTATTGTAATGACAATGGTGGCTGGGTGGAGGTGCTGATGTCTTCATGGTACATTCATATCAGGGGCCAAATTTCAAACTGTCAATCCTTCAGGTAAGTCGTGGAATTGTCTATTACGCGTTGGTGTATAATATATGACACATGCATGAATAGTCTATGGCAACTGGGGTGATGAGCAGTCAGCAGGCATCTCAAGAACTTCTCATTGTGAAGGATACAAGACTGAGGAACATCGAGAAGTACCAACATCATCCACCGACTACAGGTCCCGTGTCTCATGACGAAGAGAACTAGGATTCTCGAAAGCTCCATCAAATATACTCAGTCAGTTAGCCTCAAAACGTGTCAGCTGACTTCTACACCCTTCTTCTGCTCTCTATGGCTAACACGGAACCATCTACAGGTCTTACATCTGTAAGGTAGCCAGAGAAAAATGTTCCTCAGAAAGTCAAGCACTGGAGGAAGGAAATAGATTTTGATAAAGCAGTATCAAAAATCTGGTCGGAGATGGGACCTACTCTAGTAGAGTTACTAAAAGTATGATCCTAGTCACAAATTCGTTCCACCCCTCACCATAGGACATGGTCAGCTGAGTGCACACAGAGACATCAGACCTGCAAGTCTGACCTTTTTTGAACTATTTCTGGTTTTGGATTATAGTTTAGTTCTAAATTTGTCACCAAGTATCAGGCCTAGCTAACCTTAAAAAGCTCATGATGGCATTGGATAGCTTCAGGCACTTTCTGGGGAAGGACCAAACTTGCCATAAAGTGCCACTTCCAGAAGATCGATGACTGATTGCATGCCATCAAAAGAATATAACGTGTCACCATGAGCTAGGATCTCTTCCTTATGGAGAGGGAAGGGGAATATTTCCATAACTCTCAAGTACTCGGTACAGACAGAGTTTCATATAAGGCATTTTGGGAGCTAACCTACAATACCTATGGACCAGTTGATGGTTGAGTGTCCCAAAATTGATAGATCCCCTGAGGGAGATAATATAAAAAAAGGGAGGGATAATAATTTTTTATATATTATGCCACGCCTTTAACCCCACCCCAAATGTCCCGACTTCATAGATGTCCCCTTCGTCTTGGCCACTGATACCCTATTGTGGCTCCCCTTAGAGATGGAGGTGGGACTTGCTATCCTTTGTGTCCCACTGTTGAGTATTTTTCGTAAAAGGGAAGATGAAGTGAGGACAAAATCTAATATCTATTCTTTTTCTGTATTTCTAAGTTTATTGTTCCTCCAACAAAAGAACATATGAGAAATAATACAATGGCTTCAGACCAGCCTTGTCACATTATCCGAATACCTAATGCAGCTTCTTTCTCCGTCGCCATTGTACTGTACATCACTGTCGCCACCGATATGGACATGAACGGGTTATCCACTTACCATGACGTCTTCTACTCTCTGGTGTCACCTCTAATCAATGCGAGGAAGACAATGATTTGCTTTATATTGCATTTCCCATCTTCACAAGGTCCAGCACACTCCCCCCCGCACTTGGATCATCTTGGAGACACTCAAGGACAATGGCGGAGGTTGTCATCGAGTACAATTGTATAAAGTGTAGAGAGGAGCGCGGGGTGAGGGTGATTGGATTGAAAGTGTTTTATAGTATTTGATTAACGGAGTGGAGATTGATTTTATTATACGGTTTAATTCAAGAGGAAGTTAATTAACAAGATAAATGAGAGATAGAATAGATAGTAGATAGATAGATAGTGATATAGATAGATAGATAGATAGATAGATAGAATAGATATGAGAGATAGATAGATAGATAGCCTAATGGGGTATTCCCATGAAGACAAGATTCTTAAAGGTACTCAGGATAACAAATAACATATTCAGTAATTCACTGCTATTAAAATCAGCATTCCACAATATAATTCCAACCTGTCTCTATCAGTCGGATTTAACGCAATTTGGTTGACCCGGATCACGACCCTAAGTCAGAAGTCTACGGTCGGGCAGGGAAAGATTCTCCCTACTCCATATTTTCTTGCACACACCACCTGTGGAGACCTGCCAGACTGTAGGACAGACCCTCCGGTCCCCATACCAAGCACCGTGACATCAGCGTGCCTAGGCCTCAACCGCTATCCACTCGGTATTCTGGGCCCCAGTTGCTTCCAGGCCCCAAAAAAGGCTAGGCCCCAGTGGGGATGTGTGCAAAAGCTACAAGTACAGCAGTTAAGGTCTTTATCGGAGAGGGAGGCACAAGCCAGAGCTGACGGTGTTATCTTATGACTGTGCTAGCAAGGGGCGAGTGTCATTGTAATATGTCATCTCATGGATCTCATCCTCTCTCATCTCTGATCTGTCTCACTCTTTTCCATGTGTTCATATACTAAGATGAATGTTCAGAAGCTAAATAAAAGTGTATAAAACTACCGATAATTACACAGCACACATCGCACTAAATGGATCAGGATGTGTCGGCTCAGAGACTCCCCGCCCACATTCTGTAATTTTACACTGACCATAACTGCAAAAATTGCAAAGTAAGGGGTTAAAATGATCTTTATGTGTAAACAATCACTATGGGATTCACATTTGAAAATTTCTTTTCAGGGCAAAATCCTTTAATGTGGACTTTATCAATGTTGTTATCTGATACATGCCAGTTAGAATCCGTGGCAAAACTTGTTTTGCCATGCATACTAGTTGTAGATCCCGGTGTTGCCTAGGATAGTAAATAACGTTCTTAGCTATAACAAAATAGAATTGGTTAACAAAAAAATAATATATATCTATGGCATATTTCTCTCCCTGTATGTCACTCACTCTCCCTGCCTGTCTCTCTGTCACTTACTCTCCCTGCCTGTCTCTCTCTCTGTCTCTATCCCTATCCATGGAATAGATGATGTACCTTATTAAGGGGTTGGAGGTTGTGGGGTGCATTTTGTTGCTGACCGACACTTGTGGAGGTCTCAGCACTGTACACAACAGATCCCAACCTGAGCTCACCCATCTGGGAAATATTCAGGATTGATTTCTTATACTAAGGTACTCACCCCATGACATTATGAATCATACATCTGCTTGTCCATTTTTAGGATTTTCTATTTTATACTTCTATTATTGCTGTTTCCCTTAAAGGAATTTTCCTATTACAGCAATGAGAGTGTTTATATTGAAAAGTTATTACAATTTTCCAAAATACTTTCTGTATGAATTCCACGCTGCTTGCTGTCAAGCTATGAAAACTTTATAGTCATACAGGTGCGCAGCTTGTAGTATCACAGATAGTAATCAGAGCGTGTGATATAACGAGCCGTCGCACCTGTGGTGACCATGGTCAGATTCTGGCCACTGGAAGAAACATAGAGCTTTCTATAGAAGACAGAAACGGAGATGTAGAAAAACCGAAGAAGGGATCAGAAAGTATATTGGAAAAATGGTATTACTCTTATCCATCAAAAAATTGCCTAATTTTATTAAAGGACACCGTATTCAGGTCTCTGCCACTAGTCTGTCACACTATACCCTGTTGGAGTAGCTCACAAGGATCCCATCCCACCTTTATCTAGTTATTTCAGTACATGTATCATGTAAAATCATCTATTCTTTATCAGTTAAATGAGACTGTCACATGGTCAGAGGCGTGTGTTACCCCTCCACCCCCCTCTCCCCCTCCCTCATGTATGTGTGTAATGTTAGTAAAGCAGTCGCTAGTTGTGTGTCTGCATCTTGACATGCGCATTCCTCCTAATATACACGGTAGAGACACAGAGCATCAGCTACAACATGAATCTGACTGTGTCTGCTATAACAATGGTGCCTGGGCCTGCCTGTATCTCGTCACTATACACACTGCACACACAGGGGGGGACTCCGGGGGGCGTGGGGCAACCCGCACCAGTAAGCACATCCTTATCAAGCCTCACAGCATATACAGGCTGTCAGTCACGCATGGGGGGTGTGCTGTGCCTCCCACTCATGAATAAGTGGACCAGCTGTGGATGATGTCAATGCTTTCTTGGACATTTTAAGGTCATTGCATACCAGCTTAGGTAACTCATCTTAGGTTTACAGCATTAGATGGGACAATGAAGGAGATAGAGGCAATGCTCTATAAATGGTAGTTTATGAAAATATATTTAGTTTGGGGTTTATTTTGCTTGACGGGGTTCTCTTTAAACAAGAAAAACAGAAAAATATTCAGAACCCCTTTGCTGGCAACGCTCATATTAACTCTCAGCGTTCCATTTCCTTCTGATCCTCCTTGAGATGGTTCTACTTCTTCATGAGCCATCTGTGTGTTAATTAACTGATTGGACTAGAATAGGAAAGATCAACATGTGTCTATATATGACCTCACAGCTACAATGCATCGTCAAGCACATAAGAATTATGAGTCTAGGAATGCCCGGGGAGCTCAGAGACAGAATTGTTTGCAAGGCATAATCTGGCCAAGGTTACTAAAGAATTTCTCTGGTTTCTAAGAACACGAGGCCCTCATAATGCTTTAATGGAAGCGTTTGGATCAATACAACTCTTCTTTGACCTGTACTTGACAGGCAAATAAGCAATTGAGGAGAAGAGCCTGGTGAGAGAAAAGAGCCTCAAGATCACGTGTCGAGCTCCAAAGTGGGAGAAAGTTCCTACAAAGTCACCATCACTGCGCCTCACCATCAGGGCAAGTTCTGACGAGCCTTTCCTCATTACAAGACATATGGAATCATGCCATACAGTGTGTAAATACAATGGTCTCCAGCACTATTGGGAATGAACTTCACTCTGCTCGGAGAGGAAGATTGAACTCTTGGTTTCAATTTCAAGCCGTGGCGACAAAACCAGGCCTGCTCACGCCTGCTTCTCCACATACAGGATAGGAGTAGTAGTACTGTGCTGTGCCCATATATACAGGACAGGAGTAGTAGTACTGTGCTGTACCCATATATACAGGATAGGAGTAGTAGTACCGTGCCTATATATACAGGATAGGAGTAGTAGTACTGTGCTGTGCCCATATATACAGGATAGAGGAGTAGTGGTGCTGTGCTCATACATATACAGGATAGGGGTAGTAGTACTGAGCTGTGCCCATATATACAGGATAGGAGTAGTAGTACTGTGCTGTGCCCATATATACAGGATAGGAGTAGTAGTACTGTGCTGTGCCCATATATACAGGATAGAAGTGGTAGTACTATGCTGTGCCATACATACAGGATAGGAGTAGTAGTACTGTGCTGTGCCCATATATACAGGATGGGAGTAGTGGTGCTGTGCTCATATATATACAGGATAGGGGTAGTAGTACTGAGCTGTGCCCATATATACAGGATAGAAGTAGTATCACTGTGCTGTGCCCATATATACAGGACAGGAGTAGTAGTACTGTGCTGTGCCCATATATACAGGATAGGAGTAGTAGTACTGTGCTGTGCCCATATATACAGGATAGGAGTAGTAGTACTGTGCTGTGCCCATATATACAGGATAGGAGTAGTAGTACTGTGCCAATATATGCCGAATAGGAGTTTTTATTAGGACTTTTTTATAAAATATTTCATAAGAGGGGCGCTAAATATAAGAATAATAATTAAGGAGAGCATTATATAAAACATAATTAATAAGTAGGAGCACTGTAAGACTGTTTGGATGAAAAGATTAATTGGGAATGATATATTATGAAAGGGAATGATGTTCAATTTAACTTATTAGGTGTATCATATTATTTACTCAGGGGTGTGCATGTAATATACAGTACTGAGGAGTCGCAATGTAATATTTGATTTATGGAGAGGGCACAGTATGGCTTTTGTTATGGGGGGCACAGTGTGGTCAGTTGTGTTGTGAGTGGTAAATATTATTTAGGAGCACAGTGTGGGACAGTGTTATCCAGGTGACATTGTGCTGTAGTGACGGTGATATTTTTAGTTCCACAGTGTGGAGATATGCTACACAGAGATGAAGATGTCTGGTGGAAGATTCTCCATTGATAAGAAAAAAATGGGAGAAGTTGTCCTGCAATTCAGTACCCAAAGGAGAAGACGTGTGAGTCTGGTAACTGTAATTACTGACTATTTTTATGTGGTGCAGAGAACATATGGAGAAGGTGAAGGGCTATAGGTAGTTATTCTTATTTGTAAGTTAGTGCTAAGCACAATGCAGCCGCTATGAACTGACAAATATTTCTAGGCAGCGGTATGGTGGGCCCCCAGAATAAATTTCTCTGGTGGGCCCCAGGCACCCCAGTCCGACCCTGGTTACTGGGTTGTCTCATCAGAAAGATGATAACTCAGGGACTTTAATTCTGATCAGAAATAGATAGAAGAATCAAAGAGACTTCTCCATCAGGTAGAGAACTTCATCACTACTTCTACCGGCCTTGACATCACCATAAAATTAACTAGTGGAAGTCTTTAACTTCTGCATCTCCAAACTGCATGGTATAGTGTCCCCTTCAAAATAACTGTGCTCCACACTGTGCTTCTAAATAATATATATCCTCACAACACAACTCACCACACTGTGCACCACCTCCCAGCATATATACTCTTCACCCTAATTAAAGGACTGTATAAAGCCCTCTAATTCATCACATACAGCAACCCCTTTTTTATCCTGTGCTCCATTTATTAATTTGTAGACAATGCTCTCCTTATTAATTTGGGGCCTTTTTAATTATATATAGCACCCCCTATTTAATTTATATGTATGAACCCCTAATTACTTTATAAATACCACCCCCTAATTAATTTATAAATTGTAACACCTAATTACTTTATATATAGCCCCTCTAATTGTTTTTTATATAGTAATCCCTAATGACTTTATAGAAAGCACCCCCTAATTAATTTATATATAGTGACCCCTAATTACTTTATATATAGCACCCCCTAATTAATTTATATATAGTAACCCCTAATTACTGTATATATAGCACCCCTAATTATTTTTATATAGTAATCCCTAATGACTTTATATATAGCACCCCCTAATTAATGTATATATAGTAACCCCTAATGACTTTATATATAGCCCCCTAATTATTTTTTATATAGTAATCCCTAATGACTTTATATAAAGCACCCCCTAATTAATTTATATATAGTAACCCCTAATTACTTTATATATAGCACCCCCTAATTAATGTATATATAGTAACCCCTAATTACTTTATATATAGCACCCCCTAATGAATTTATATATAGTAACCCCTAATTACTTTATAAATACGGTAGCATCCCCTAATTAATTTGTGTATACCACCACTATTTATTTTATATATAGCATCCTTAAGTCATTTATAAGTAACACCCCCTAATTAATTATATGTAGCATCCCCTTATTTTATATATATATGATCTTCAAATTAAGTTATATACCATCAGTTATTACTTTATATAGGGTCCCTATTAATTCATTTATATATTTATACTTTTCTATTCTTATTAAATATGTAAAGCCCTTGATAAACCATTTTTCTACTATACATTTATCACATTTATTAATATGGCAATACCTAAAATTAACCAATGGCCTATCAGTAGTGCTAAAAAAAACTTTGCTCCTCCCAATCTTGGAAGAGTTTTGTCATTGAGCCAGTTTAGCAACATACGGTAAATGGAAAGTGTGAAAGGCGTCAAATTATTTAGGAATGTTATACAAGGTGTGTCACCATATACTGCCAGGAATCAGGAAGCTCACAAACCTCAGGACTGACGGGAACACCAGAGCACAGCCATAGGGAAGGGGACGGGAAACTCATCTTATTAATTAGGAAGTACAGGCAGTCCCCGGGTTACGTACACAATGGGGCTCATTTACTAAGGGTCCGCGGAGCGCATTTTCGTCGAGTTTCCTGACGATTTCCATTTTGCACCGCACCGTGCCAGGGATTGTGTTGCATACAATCGGATTTTGGCGCATCGGCGACGGCTTGCACGCAGCAGAATCAGGGGGCGGGCCGTCGGGCAACCCGACGGATTCGGACAACGCGCAAGATTTAACATTTAGAATTGTGTCGTAAGACACGCCCTTACATGCACCAGGAAGAAGTAGGTGAAATCCGGCGGACCTCTGCGCAGAATCGACGAATACAGGAACTCGGGGGCACGAGCTTCATGAATCACACTGGACATCATCCTAGTCGGACCATCCGAATCGGGGATCGCGACTGGACCAGGTAAGTAAATTTGCCCCAATGGGTTCTGTAGATTTGTTCTTAAGTTGAATTTGTATGTAAATCAGAACTGCATATTTTATTAATTGTAACCCCAGCCAACATTTTTTTGGTCTCTGTGACAATTGGGTTTTAAAAATGTTGAGCTGTCATAAGAACCAGGATTAGCAATAAAGCTTCATTACAGACACCTGTGATAACTGTTATAGATGATTATTGTAGCCTAAGGATAAAGTGCAGTAAATTACCAATATCCAGAGGTCTGTTTGTAACTAGGGGTCGTCTGAAAGTCGGGTGTTCTTAAGTCGGGGACTGTCTGTAAATGAGGGATTTAATCATCTACCATTATGCACTGATTGCAACCATACACCTGATCAAATTATTCACATGGCGTCTTCTTCTTAGAAGCGGAGTATACACTAACTGTAGAGGTATAAATCTGGCTTCACATATCATGCGCCAGTGTATATCGTAAACCCCTCCCCTTCACTGTACCAGATAACAGGAAGCTGCGGTAATAATAATAATTCCTTTATTAATATAGCGCACACAGATTACGCATCGCTTCACAGAGCTTGCCAGATCGGTCCCTGTCCCCAATGGGGCTCACAATCTAATCACCCTACCAGTATGTTTCCGGATCCTGATATATCTGGTGGCCACCTTTGCATGGTATAGGATTCCAAACAGGGATTGGCATAGAATTGCACTGAACAGGCACAGGATATAGCTAGGACAGGAAGAGGTCATGCCGACCTTAGCTTGGACAGGAAGAAGCCATGCCGGCCTTAGCTTGGACAGGAAGAGGCCATGCTGCCCTTAGCAGGGACAGGAAGAGGCCATGCCGCCCTTAGCTTGGACAGGAAGAGGCGATGCCGCCCTTAGCTGGGACAGGAAGAGGCCATGCCGGCCTTAGCTTGGACAGGAAGAGGCCATGCCGGCCTTAGCTTGGACAGGAAGAGGCCATGCCGGCCTTAGCTTGGACAGGAAGAGGCCATGCCGGCCTTAGCTGGGACAGGAAGAGGCGATGCCGGCCTTAGCTGGGACAGGAAGAGGCGATGCCGGCCTTAGCTGGGACAGGAAGAGGCGATGCCGGCCTTAGCTGGGACAGGAAGATGCGATGCCGGCCTTAGCTGGGACAGGAAGAGGCGATGCCGGCCTTAGACCCATATTAGTAGGGTCCCCACCCTGGGGGTCCTGGAGGGGGGGGGAGCAGGTGTAACACCCCCTCTAGCTGATGAATCACGGGGTCTTGTATACCTGTGTGCAGGGGATTTGGTGCTCTGTATCAGGACATGTTCTGGATGGCGGACACCAGGGCGGTCACGTCCGGACCCTCTTATTGTTGGACTCTTCCTGCCGGGTGTCTCATTCCTCACATTTCTCGGCTTCCCGCTCAGATTTTTGGGGGGTTTTGTCTGTGGAAACGTGTAATTATCGGTGGTCTCCGCAGTCCCGGAGGAGCCATCACTACATCCACATCCTCCACATCATACCAGCGAGTCCTGCGCAGGAACTGGAGGCATCACAGGAGCCGCTCTTCACCCCCCACCCTATAGGAGACCCCCACACCGGCTGCACCCCCCATATATAGTTCTGGATCAAGGTCACCAGGGGTTACTCTGGGCTACAGATAGGACAGTCCTGTGCCCACATATACAGGATAGGAGTAGTAGTACTCTGCTGTGCACATATATACAGGATAGGAGTAGTAGTACTCTGCTGTGCACATATATACAGGATAGGAGGAGTAGTACTGTGCTGTGCCCATATATACAGGATAGGAGTAGTAGTACTGTGCTGTGCCCATATATACAGGATAGGAGTAGTAGTACTGTGCTGTGCCCATATAATACTCTCCTTTACCTTTCACACTTATAATACCCTCCTTTACCTTTCACACTTATAATACCCTCCTTTACCCCCCCATACTTATAATACTCTCCTTTACCCCCACACTTATAATACCTTCCTTTACCCCCCATACTTATAATACCAGCCTTTACCCCCCACACTTATAATTCCTGCCTTTACCTTTCACACTTAGAAATCTCCTTTACCTTTCACACTTATAATACCCTCCTTTACCCCCCCATACTTATAATACTCTCCTTTACCCCCACACTTATAATACCCTCCTTTACCCCCCATACTTATAATACCAGCCTTTACCTCCTTCACTTATGGTACCCTCCTTTACCTTTCACACTTATAATACTCTCCTTTACCCCCCACACTTATAATACCCTCCTTTACCCCCCATAGTTATAATACCCTCCTTTACCCCCATACTTATAATACCAACCTTTACCCCCACACTTATAATACCCTCCTTTACCCTACACTTATAATACTCTCCTTTACCCCACACGTATAATAACATCCTTTACCCCCACACTTATAATACCCTCCTTTACCCCCCACACTTGTAATACCCTCTTTTACCTCCCATACTTATAATACCCTCCTTTACCCCAGTACTTATAATGCTCTCCTTTACCCCCATACTTATAATACTCTCCTTTACCCCCATACTTATAATACTCTCCTTTACCCCACACTTATAATACCCTCCTTTACCCCCATACTTATAATACCCTCCTTTACCCCCCATACTTATAATACTCTCCTGTCTATAACCCCAAACTGGACAATACCTTTAAGTGGCATCTACTATGTGTGCTTTAATCTTATTACATTTAGTAATACCTTTGCAGTGGTGGTGGTGGTGGGGGGTCTCCTCATAAAGACCCTCTTTCAGAATCCAAATTTAAAGGCAAAGTTCCATAGATTTGGTAACATTTAGTTACACATGACCTGGAGTACTGTTCCCTTAAAGTGATGGGTCACCCCTTGTAGAAAACCAAGCTTTTCAGTGTAAACAGAACACAAAGTGGTAAGTGAAAGCTATAATTATCCTGCCAGAGGAGATGCCGCCGCTTGCCTTGGGGGCCGCTACCTCTACATTCCTCTAACAAACTATTATTGTAATGACATGGTGGCTGGGGTGGAGGTGCTGATGTCTTCATGGTACATTCATATCAGGGGCCAAATTTCAAACTGTCAATCCTTCAGGTAAGTCGTGGAATTGTCTATTACGCGTGGTGTATAATTATATGACACATGCATGAATAGTCTATGGCAACTGGGGTGATGAGCAGTCAGCAGGCATCTCAAGAACTTCTCATTGTGAAGGATACAAGACTGAGAACATCGAGAAGGTACAAACATCTCCACCGACTACAGGTCTCATGTCTCATGACGAAGAGAACTAGGATTCTCGAAAGCTCCATCAAATATACTCAGTCAGTTAGCCTCAAAAACGTGTCAGCTGACTTCTTCACCCTTCTTCTGCTCTCTATGGCTAACACGGAACACATCTACAGGTCTTAACATCTGTAAGGTAGCCAGAGAAAAATGTTCCTCAGAAAGTCAAGCACTGGGGAAAGGAAATAGATTTTTGATAAAGCAGTATCAAAAATCTGGTCGGAGATGGTGACCTACTCTAGTAGAGTTACTAAAAGTATGATCCTAGTCACACATTCGTTCCACCCCTCTACCATAGGAATGGTCAGCTGAGTGCACACAGATGACATCAGACCTGCAAGTCTGACCTTTTTTGACTATTTCTGGTTTTGGATTATAGTTAGTTCTAAATTTGTCACCAAGATCAGGCCTAGCTACCTTAAAAAGCTCATGATGCATTGGATAGCTTCAGGCACTTTCTGGGGAAGGACCAAACTTGCCATAAAAGTGCCACTTCCATGAAGATCGATGACCTGATTGCATGCCATAAAAGAATATAACGTGTCACCATGAGCTAGGAATCTCTTCCTTATGGAGAGGGAAGGGGAATATTTCCATAACTCTCAGTACTCGGTACAGACAGAGTTCATATAAGGCTATTTGGGAGCTAACCTACAAATCCATATGGACCAGTTGATGGTTGAGTGTCCCAAAATTGATAGATCCCCTGAGGGAGATAATAATAATAATAAAAAGGGAGGGATAATAATTTTTTATATATTATGCCACGCCTTTAACCCCACCCCCAAATGTCCCGACTTCATAAGATGTCCCCTTCGTCTTGGCCACTGATACCCTATTGTGGTCCTCCTTAGAGATGGAGGTGGGACTTGACTATCTTTGTGTCCCACTGTTGATATATTTTTCAGTAAAAGGGAAGATGAAGTGAGGACAAAATCTAATATCTATTCTTTTCTTGTATTTCTAAGTTTATTGTTCCTCCAACAAAAGACATATGAGAAATAATACAATGGCTTTAGACTCATCCTTGTCACATTTATCCGAATACCTAATGCAGCTTCTTTCTACCGTCTCCATTGTACTGTACATCACTGTCGCCACCGATATGGACATGAAAGGGTTATCCACACTTACCATGACGTCTTCTACTCTCTGGTGTCACCTCTAATCAATGCGAGGAAGACAATGATTTGCATTTATATTGCATTTCCCATCTTCACAAGGTCGCAGCACACTTCACCACTGCACTTGGATCATATGGAGACACTCAAGGACAATGGCGGAGGTGTCATCAGAGTACAATTGTATAAAGTGTAGAGAGGAGCGCGGGGTGAGGGTGATTGGATTGAAAGTGTTTTATAGTATTTGATTAACAGAGTGGAGATTGATTTTATTATACGGTTTAATTCAAGAGGAAGTTAATTAACAAGATAAATAGAGAGATAGATAGATAGATAGATAGATAGATAGATAGATATGAGATAGATAGATAGATAGATAGATAGATAGATATGAGAGATAGATAGATAGATAGCCTAATGGGGTATTCCCATGAAGACAAGATTCTTAAAGGTACTCAGGATAACAAAATAACATATTCAGTAATTTACTGCTATTAACAAAAATACAGCATTCCACAGATATAATTCCAACCTGTCTCTATCAGTCCTGATTTACGCAATTTTGGTTGACCCCGGATCCGACCCTAAGTCAGAAGTCTACGGTCGGGCAGGAAAGATTTTCCCTCCATATTTTCTTGCACACACCACCTGCTGGAGACCTACCAGACTGTAGGACAGCCCTCCAGTCCCCATACCAAGCACCATGACCACAGCGTGCCTAGGCCACAACCGCCAGCCACTCCGGTATTCTGGGCCCCAGTTGCTTCCAGGCCCCAAAAAAGGCTAGGCCCCAGTGGGGGATGTTGCAAAAGCTACAAGATACAGGCAGTTAAGGTCTTTATCCAGGAGAGGGAGGCACAGCAGAGCTGACGGTGTATATTATGACTGTGCTAGCAGAGGGGAGAGTGTCATGTCTAATATGCATCTCATGGATCTCATCCTCTCATCTCTGATCTGTCTCATCTCTTTTTCCATGTATCAGATACTAGTGAATGTTCAGAAGCTAAATAAAAGTGTATATAAACCTTACCCTGATAATCTACACAGCACACAGCACTAAATGGATCAGGATGTGTCGGCTCAGAGAGTCCCCGCCCACATTCTGAAATTTTACACTGACCATAACTGCAAAAATTGCAAAGTAAGGGGTTAAAAATGATCTTTATTGTGTAAACATCACTAGGGGATTCACATTTGAAAATTTTCTTTCAGGGGCAAAATCCTTTAATGTGGACTTTTCAATGTTGTTCTCTGATACATGCCAGTTAGAATCCGTGGCAAACTTGTTTTGTATGCACTACTAGTTGTAGATCCCGGTGTTGCCTAGGATAGTAAGTAACTGCTCTTAGCTATAACAAAATAGAATTGGTTAACAAAAAAATAATATATATCTATGCATCTTTCTCTCCCTGTATGTCACTCACTCTCCCTGCCTGTCTCTCTGTCACTCACTCTCCCTGCCTGTCTCTCTCTCTGTTTCTTTCCCTATCCATGGAATAGACGATGTACCTTATTTAAGGGGTTGGAGGTTGTGGGGTGCATTTTGTTGCTGACCGACACTTTGTGGAGGTCTCAGCACTGTACACAACAGGATCCAACCTGAGCTCACCCATCTGGTGAAATATTCAGGATTGATTCTTATACTAAGGTACTCACCCCATGACATTATGAATTATACATATGCTTGTCCATTTTTAGGATCTCTATTTTATACTTCTATTATTGCTGTTTCCCTTAAAGGAGTTTTCCTATTACAGCAATGAATTTTATTGTTTGTATTAGAAAAGTTATACAATTTTCCAAAATACTTTCTGTAAGATTTCCTCTCTGCTTGCTGTCATTCTATAGAAAACTTCATAGTCACACAGGTGCACAGCTCATTAGTATCACAGAGAGTAATCAGAGATGTGTGATATAACGAGCCGTGCACCTGTGTGACCATGGTCAGATTTCTGGCCACTGGAAGTAAACATAGAATCTTTCTATAGAAAGACAAGAAGTGGAGATGTAGAAAACCGAGAGGAATGGATACAGAGAGAATATTGGAAAATGGTATTACTTCTTATCATAAAAACAATTGCTAATTTATTAAACAAGAAAAACAGAAATAAGTATTCAGACCCCTTTGCTGGGTCACTCATATTTAATTCTCATGCTGTCCATTTCCTTCTGATCTTCCTTGAGATGGTTATACTCCTTCATTGGGGTCCATCCGTGTTTAAACTGATTGGACTAGATAAGGAAATGCACACACCTGTCTATATGGGACCTCACAGCTCACAGTACATGTCAGAGCACATAAGAATTATGAGGTCTAAGGAACTGCCTGGGGAGCTCAGTATTGTTACAAGGCACAGATCTGGCCAAGGTTACAAAAGAATTTCTGCAGTTTTCTAAGAACACAGAGGCCCCCATAATCCTTAAATGGAAGGAGTTTGGGATCACTACAACTCTTCTTTGACCTGACTGTCCAGGCAAACTTAGCAATCGAGGGAGAAGAGCCTTGGTGAGAGAAAAAGAGCCTCAAGATCACTGTGTCTGAGCTCCAAAGATGGGAGAAAGTTCCACAAAGTCACCTATCACTGCAGCCTCCACCATTCAGGGCAGAGTTTACTGACGGAAGCCTTTCCTCAGTACAAGACATATGGAATCTGCATACAGTGTGTAAATACATGGAGGACTCCCAGACTATGGGGAATAACATTCTCTGCTCTGATGAGAAGGAGATTGAACTCTTTGGTTTCAATTTCTAAGCAGTGGAGAAAACCAGGCCCTGCTCATCGCCTGCCTAATACAATCCCAATCATGCTATTGGGGCAAGGACAGGACAACTGTCCTCAGAGTGCCCCGAAGGTTCACCTTCCAACAAGACAATGACCCTAAGCACACAGCTAAACTAAGAATACTGTGGCTTTATGACATCTCTGACCGGCCCAGCCAGAGGCCGGACCTAAACCCAATGGAGCATCTCTGAAGAGACTTGAAAATGGCTTCCACCAATGTTCACCATCCAACCTGAGGGAACTGGAGAGGACCTGCAAGGAAGAGGCAGAGGATCCCCAAATCCAGGGGTGAGAAACTTGTTGCCTCATTCCCAGGACAACTCATGGTTGTATGAGCTCCAAAGCTGCTTCTACTCAGCACTGAGCAAAGGGGCTGAAGATTCATCACCGGGTGCCGAATACTTATGATCATGGGAAAAATGCAAATAAGTTTTCCAAGGTGTTAAATGGAAAACAATACCTCCTGTTGCTACCTTGATAGGCAGCCCCCTTAACATCAAGTATGACCTACAAGAAGTCTAAAAACATGATGTGGGATTAAGCCAAACCAGTACATATATTCCATAAGGAACAGACTCCCAACTGTAGACAGCACTGTTTCGACCTGGTTGGGTCTCCTCAGTACGGTGTAGGGAACTGATTTGGCTATGTGAGAGGCTATTGACTAGGATCAGACAGTAGGTGTTCTCCTTAAGGAGACAATGCCAATTAAGGCCACCTTAAAGGCATGTGGAGACTTAAAGCCATAGATGCTCCACCAGGGAATTCTGGGAAAAATGCAAATAAGTTTTCCAAGGTGTTAAATGGAAAACAATACCTCCTGTTGCTACCTTGAAAGGCAGCCCCCTTAACAAACTAACAAACTAGCCAAATCAGTTCCCTACACTGTACTGAGGAGACCCAACCAGGTCGAAACAGTGCTGTCTACAGTTGGGAGTCTGTTCCTTATGGAATAGATATACTGGTTTGGCTTAATCCCACATCATGTTTTTAGACTTCTTGTAGGTCATACTTGATGTTAAGGGGGCTGCCTTTCAAGGTAGCAAAAGGAGGCAATGTTTTCCATTTAACACCTTGGAAAACTTATTAGCATTTTTCCCAGAATTCCCTGGTGGAGCATCTATGGCTTTAAGTCTCCACATGCCTTTAAGGTGGCCTTAATTGGCATTGTCTCCTTAAGGAGAACACCTACTGTCTGATCCTACTTATGATCATGTGATAGTTCAGTTTTTCTTGTTTAATAAATTAGCAAAAATATCTACATTTCTGTTTTTATCTGTCAAGATGGGGTGTACATTAATAAACAAATAAATAGATCTTTTTCGATCTAACCAATTGGCTGCAATGAAACATTTTAAGGGGTCTGAATACTTTCCATACCCACTGTATATATAGTGTAATAGAGGTATCTTCAAAAATCCTGGTACGTTGCTTGAAGTGTTAGGTGCACCTAAGGCCCCAGGCCAGAACTGTGTGTAGACCATTGACTAGAAGCAAGTTCCTCTGTAATGTCACATAGATGACTTCTACATCACGAGGTGTTTGGTTAAGTGTCATCTTCATTATGAAGCAATTCAAGAGTAATTTACATAAGAATTGCTAGATAAGCCTCAACATCGGTTCCACCAACCAATGGGATAGACCAGCACTTCTCCAGGTGCCACCTGATGGATCTTGATTAGAACGCTTACCCCGTATAAACCCTTCCTACCCCCCAGTGTCAGAGATTAATAGCATGCCGCTTTATGATACTTCGCAGCAGATTCACTCACTTACTGCACATGTTCTCCATTACAGTCGAGAACATCCTGTGGTTGTAAGGTCTCGTGAAGGCTCAACTTTTCCAAGAATGTATTTTTATCTCCGTAAGGTAGAAATACAATTTTATGATATGCTTTTAATACTTTATCGCTATTAATTTGCTAAGTACAGCATTTACGACGCAGCAGAATCGTCTTCATGGATTTAATGGGAAACATTTTACAAGTCAGGTTCATTAAAGAGGTGGTAGACATATTGGCAACATCAGCAAAGAGGCAAATGCCAAATAATGGGGGTCACTCATCTATATTCTTAAATATCTGTAGAAAAACTGAGTTTTAAACTTAAAACATTAGGGGGCAAGAGAGAATGAAGACATCTTGAATTTTCCAGGAATTGAGGTTCTCCACCCTTGAAGAAAAGATCTGATTACAAAGTGATCACCTCCAGAGATGATGATGAAACCTGGTAGTACAGTAAGGGAACAGTTTCCCTGTATGAGATGTGGATCTTGTACAGAGGACCTGATCTTTGTCTCAGAATTCCCTAACAGTGTCTACATAATGGAGATATTTTGTCATGGTGACAAGACTTTTTTTGCTTCAGTGTCCTACCTTTCTAATCACCATAAAATAATTTCCTCAAGTTTTCCCCTATTATCCTTAAAGGGGTAGACCAAGATGCTTTTTCTATTGGTCCCAGGTTGTGTACTTACCTCTTGCCTCACCTCCTGTCCAGCGCACTTAATAAATCCTTAAGCTTCTCTCAACTAACAAAGGCTGTGATGACGGGTGGAGATGAGCTGGACCAGCGGTTAGGTGGAAGTTAAGTTTTTTATTATTCTTACACCACCTGGGACTAATAGAAAATAATTTTCAGCCCAGACAACATAATTAAAGGACACCTGTCATCAGGTCTCTGCCACTAGTCCTGTCACCTCTACCTGTTGGAGCAGCTCACAAGGATCCATCCCAGCCTTTATCTAGTTATTTCATACATTATTCATTGTAAAATCATCTATTCTTTATCATGTAAATGAGGCTGGTCACATGGTCAGAGGCAGTGATGTCACCCCTGTTACTCCTCCCCTCTCCTCCCCCTGCTCATGTCTGTGTGTAATGTATAGTAAAGCATTGTATCTGCTGACATGCTGCATCCTCCTAATATACAGGTGAGAGACACAGACATGAGCTACACATGAATCTGACATGTTCTGCTGTAACATGGCTGCCTGGAGCTGCTGTATCTCTCCTATACACACACACACATGCACACACAGGCTGCAGGGGGCGTGGCTACCAGCACCAGTAAGCACATCATTATACAGCCTCACATCATTATACAGGCTGTCAGTCATGCACTGGGGGTGTGGCTGTGCCTCCCACTCATGAATAGAGTGGACAGCTTGAATATGCTAATGCATCATTGGACATTTCACAGGTCATTTGCATACAGCTTTAGGACCTCATTACTTAGGTTTACAGGCATGTAGAGGGACAATGAAGGGATAGAGGCAATGCTCTCTAATGGCAGTTTATGAAAATATATTTAGTTTAGGGGGGTTATTTTGCATGACGGGTTCTCTTTAAAGCAACCCTCCACCCAGAAGACCAAGTTTGACCTCATATTAGGTAGAGTCACCACCGGATTCACTTCATCCTACTCCTTGTGTCTCCACCGCATATTTGGCTTCTGTGCCAGGTCTGTCCTATTATGGTCACTGATTTAATTAAGGTAGTTGACAGTAAGTCATAGATTGTTCCCCTCCACTACCCCGGACCAATACAGTAGAGGGAAACTTGTTTGTGACTTTTACAGAAGCAGTTAGAAGACATTTTAGAGTTGACCCAATGGTCATTTTTTGCCTTCTCAGTCACAGCCATGCTCCCACTTGATCATGCATGAACCTTACGATGTTCATACACATTTGATTAATCAAGTTCTTCTGGTCACAGCAGCAAAATATGTAGAGAATTTAACGCATCTTCACTGTACATTATCAAGCTGAGGAAAAGAGGATCAGAGAAAGGGGATTTCAGAATATACAAATGTCGGGGACGAGAGTAAGCCACCATGACTTAAAACTCTTTCTCCTATAAATTAATCACATAAACTTTCACCACTCTAAGTTGAAATACACCAGTACCATTTAAGAGTGGATCTAATTTGCATATATTGTCCATAATCCACTGCAATCTCGCTAACTGTTATCAGTCTTCTAAGTCTACAAAAGGAGAAGTCCACTCTAATAACTGGGAGGTACTTGATGAGTCACGGAAGACTTGTGACATCCCTCAAAACCATTTCCTTAATTTTCCGTGCCAAGAATTTTGTACACAGTACAGTAGTTGCGGAATCGTTCGCTTGATACAGGAAAGTGACATTTTATTAAGTGTGTGAATGCCGGAAAATTAATATTTCTTCTTACTTCAGTTAATGATGAAATTTTGATGCAAGCAGCAAGGTGAAGAGAAGACGTCTACTAGGGGACCCATAGACCGAGAAAGACCCTCAACACAACCGAGCGCCTCCACCCCTTCCTTGCTAGAACAAATTAACTTTAATTCCCCACAAGATTTTATTTTCCTGCTGCGCTTGTCCTCATTTGGAGAACATCTGTGAAGATGAAGAACATTCTTGTCCATGGATACGTTTACATATTAAATACATTATGCGTAATATGGTAAGGTAACGATGAAGGAAACTCAACTTTTAATTCAATCCATTTATACAGAGTTATACGCTTACAGACATACATACAGGCATAACTTACATATGTTTTACCTTATAGCAAATATTTTTACATTTTTTTTTACATTTTCTTTGGAAACAAGTCTATGAAACAAACATTTTACAATAAACTGGAATAAAGCCTTGGTGGCAAAGTGGTGGACAACGAGGGTTGTACAGAAAAGAATCATAGGATGAAAAAATACTAGCTACACAGAGGAATTGTAATGAGGTTTTTAGGAGATCATATTACTACTTAGTGGTAGAAGTTACAGGGGAAGCTCTAACAACCACTCGTTGATTTCCAAAGACAGCTGTCGTAAGTGGAGGGGTCTACAGGACTATATAAATACCGTCTTGGAAGGTCTAGACACAGTCCTGCCTTTCTAATATAGTCAATTGAAATGTGCTTCCTTAGTGCTAACCGTAGTCATAACCTTAAATTAGGGGTAGGTTACCAAGACATGTTCTCCGAGCTCTACAATTGACATCAACATTGTAGAGATGCCACCAAGAATAAAATTTAAAATAATAGATGATTCCTAATTCCTGAAAACAGTTTTTTTGAAAGGAAATCTACTACATCATTTAAACTCTACAAAGAACCACCAGTGCTTTGCAGAGGTTATAATCTGGAACAGAAGTCCAACCTATAAGATTACAAAAATGTTTTTTTTATATAATGGGATATTTTTGTTCTAAAGAAAGACATCTAGGCCTCCTCCAGGAATAGAGAATGTCTATGGTGATGGTAGAACCGCCTCTCCTCTAGGCGTAGAGGATGCCCCCTGTCTATGGTGATGGTAGCCCCTGTCTATGGTGATGGTAGAACCTCCTCTCTTCTAGGTGTAGAGGATGCCCCTGTCTATGGTGATTGTAGAACTGCCTCTCCTCTAGGCATGGAGGATACCTCCTGTGTATGTTGATGGTAGAATCTTCTCTCTTCTAGAGATAGAGGATGCCATCTTATCTTCTGAGATCAGTGGTACAAGATGACCAGTAATGTTATCCACAGTGTCCGCCATGTGTGTAACAAGAGTACAGTGATAAGCTGATCATCTTGAGTTACTTATCTACAGACATCTCAAGATATGTGAGAATTGAGAATGAACACATTTTTATCTGGGACTCCTTGGTAAGTGATTCCACACTCTTGATAAGTGGTCCCATACTCTTCGTAAGTGTTTCAATGCTATTGATAAGTGACACATACCCTTGACATGTGGTCCATATCCTTGATACGTAGTTCATATCCTTGGTAACTTCTCTAAATCCTTGCTATGTGGGCCATAACCTTACAACGCCACATCTGCTCTTCCAAGAGCCAATTCACAGGGTTAAGAAAACGGGCTTCAAACTATAGGAGTTATATTAATTTTTATTGATTCATATGTTGTCTCCTTCTAGTAGAGTGAAAACACATAGGGGCAGATTTACTTACCCGGCCCATTCGCGATCCAGCGGCGCCTTCTCTGCGGTGGATTCGGGTCTTCCGGCGATTCACTAAGGTAGTTCCTCCGCCGTTCACCAGATGTCGCTGCTGCGCTGAAGAGCATCGGAACGCACTGGAGTACACTGAGCCGGGCGGAGTGAAGGTAAGTGCGTGCCGAGCGACAATTTTTTTTTAAATGCGGCGTTTTTTCCGAATCCGTCGGGTTTTCGTTCGGCCCCCCCCCCCCCCCCCCCCGATTTTCGTCACATGCATGCCGGTGCCGATGCGCCACAATCCGATCGCGTGCGCACTGTGTGTATTATCCCTGTACTGTGACATCACTGTGTGTATTATCCCTGTACTGTGACATCACTGTGTGTATTATCCCTGTACTGTGACATCACTGTATTATCTCTGTACTGTGACATCACTGTGTGTATCCCTGTTTATTGGGAACATCAAAATAACTTTCTATATTCTGAACTTATCCTGAGTGTTCCCCTTTGGTTACTTGTTTCGCTGCTTCTCTGTGACATCACTGAGCTCAGATAATGAAGCTGAAATATCGTAATATTATGAAAGTCGGAATAATTGACTCTTTTGGGTTTGTTTCTGTAACACTCGGAGCTCGCTGCTGCCCCTGGGGTCCCGTCATGTATCCTTCCAGGGTGCAGATCAGTAATAAAATCCTCACTAGTTATTAAATCTTCCTTACAATGAGTTCATCCTCAGCGCAGCGATGAGTGCAGCGTCCCCTGCAGGGTAGCGCACGGAGGTTTCACGTAGCCGCTTCCTGCGAGGTGAGACACAACGTTCCACCAGCGATTTATGTGACTGTCGATACACAGACAAAAGCAATTAACCTTTCATAAAACACGAGATGTGAGACGTGAAAACAGAGACATCTCTATATTCAGGTCATCATTGATCTCAGCTTTATATAAAGGCGCTGCTGTAACCTGCGGCTGCGAGATTTATAGTCAAGAGCCGTGCGTAGAAGAAAACGTATCGTCAAATATCATAACGCATCTGAGTTATTAGGCGGATTATCTGTCGAGATTCTCCATCTGGTAGACTGCAGAGGACTATGAGAAGACGCTCTTTCCCTGGAGGACCCGACATACCCCCACATTGGAGTAATTTCACTGATGACGGTGTAATTCATCAGTTGGCCTGTAGTGGTGCTGTCAGGGTACTTCTGGATTAAAGGGGTTGGCCACTATACCTCATATTTTTGTAATATGTGTGTAAGTGGGGGGCAGGATATGAGGTAATTAACCAAAATACATCTATTAATAGTTCTGCTCCACTTTCTTGATATGTAAAGTGAGGCCTCCTGTCTTTTACCTCCTCATTTTACCTCATGTCTTTTACCTCATCTTTTTCCCTTATGTCTTTTACCTCATCATTTTACCTCATGTCTTTTACCTCATCATTTTGCCTCATGTCTTTTACCTCATCATTTTACCTCATGTCTTTTACCTCATCCTTTTACCTCATGTCTTTTACCTCATCATTTTACCTCATGTCTTTTACCTCATCATTTTACCTCATCATTTTACCTCATCATTTTACCTCATGTCTTTTACCTCATCATTTTACCTCATGTCTTTTACCTCATCATTTTACCTCATGTCTTTTACCTCATCATTTTTCCTCATGTCTTTTACCTCATCCTTTTACCTCCTGTCTTTTACCTCATCTTTTTCCCTTATGTCTTTTACCTCATCATTTTACCTCATGTCCTTTACCTCATCATTTTACCTCATCTTTTTCCCTTATGTCTTTTACCTCATCATTTTACCTCATGTCTTTTACCTCATCATTTTCCCTTATGTTTTTTACCTCATCAGCTGGACATTCCTGACCATAAAATGGCCGCCAAACAAGAGTCATGTGATCTCTGTCCATGAGCAATCTCCCTTGATCTCTTGCTCATGGACAGTTGGAGATCACATGACCTTCCATCTGCGGTCATTTTATGGTCAGGAATATCTGCCTGATGAGGTAAAAGACAGGAGGCAGAGAAAAACTATGAATAGATGTATATTGATAAAATACCTCATGTCCTGCCCTCAACACTTGAACACGTGAACTTGTGAGGGACCGATATACCGCCGCTCAGTTTGTGGGCGAATATATTGGTTAGCATAGAAAACCATTGCGCCCGACCGCAGTATGGTGACCACGCACGTGTGTCACCCTTGGTACAAAGGAAAAAAATAAAGCTTGCTCACCTCAGTCGTAGTGGATCACTATGGAGAAGGGAAGGGTGAGCAGCACTTGCTCTTCCTCTCTCCAGTATGCGGCTATATGCTCATCGCAGCTACCGCCTAGACAAGCATACGCTAGTGTGAAAGAGGCCTTACACACACATTACAAAAAACATGAGGTAAAGTGGCCACCCCTTTAACTGCCACATTACCAGAGTTGTCAAAAGCAGAGAACCCCATAATAGCGGATCTGTCTGATAAACCCGCTTACGGGCATCCTGTCACAATTATATGTATATTTCTTGGATAAGTAACGTCAGATAGTACAATGAAGGTCTGTCATCTTGTGAGGATTACTAGTGTCTTCCAACAGACTAGAGAGTTCTTTAATCCTAACCCAACTCCTTGTAGTATTATTTACGACCCGTGAGATGCCGGGTGTTGGTCTTCTGCCCGGATTCCTGCATCTGTAGGTGCCAACATTTCTAACATAAACTCTGTCTCTGTAATTTACTAAACTTAAAAGGGTTACATTGGTTATTGAGGGTCATAAACCTTGGATGTTTTCTCTACAAAAGATGTTACACTTTGCAACTTGGTGGAATTGTAATCCCGACCTCAACCTGTGGACAAGTGGGGGCGCTGTTTCTGAAAACAAACCACATTGTTTTTCAATCCTGTACAAATCCTACCTATATTGCAGTACAGTCAGATGGATCCAGATGTTTGACAGATGGTGACATTGGAGGTCATGGATCGGGCCGCAAATGATATCATAAATCCATCTGGGAAAGAAATGTGGTCTATTAAGAAGATTCGTCACTTTGAGCCACAAGAGACTGATCCCTTTTATTCTTCATTTACTCATGTTCTCAGATGACATTTTCTTGGCTCTGTGGTTAAGTGAAAAATCCCTTTAAGCCAAAGATGTGGTGTGAAATTCCTTCAATATGTAATCCAGTTATCTGAATATGTAGAAACTTGTTGATAGCACAAATGACAGGGATAAAAAAGTTAACTAAAAAAATGAAATATATAAATATTTACAGTGGGCATGGGAAGTATTCAGACCCATTTAAATGTTTCACTCTTTGTTTCATTGCATCCAATTGGTAAGATCAAATAAGTTCTTTTTTCTGCTCATTAATGTACACTCTGCCCCCATCCAGACAGAAAAAAACAGGAATGTAGATATTTTTGCTAATTTAATAAAAAAGAAAAAGTGAAATATCACATGGTCATAAGTATTCAAAGCCTTTGATGTCCCACTCATATTTGACTTACATTCTGTCCATTTCTTTCTGATCCGCCTTGAGATGGTTCTACTCCTTCATCAGAGTTCAGCTTTGTTTAATTAAACTCATTGGACTAGATAAGGAAAGTCACACACCTGTCTATATATGACCTCACAGCGCACAGTGCATGTCAGAGCACATGACAACCATGAGGTCTAAGGAACTGCCCAAGGAGTTCAGAGACCGAATTGTGACAAAGCACAGATCTAGCCAATGGTATAAAAGAATTTCTGTAGCACTCAAGGTTCCTAAGAGCACAGTAGCCTCCAAAATCCTTATGGAAGAAGTTTTGGACGACAACAACTCTTTCTTGACCTGGCTGTCCAGCCAAACTAAGCAATTGTGGGAGAAGAGCCTTGGCGAGAGTGATAGAGAAGAACCCCAAGATCACTGTGGCTGGGCTCCAGAGATGCAGTAGGGAGACGGGAGAAAGTTCCACAAAGTCACCTATCACTGCAGCCTCCAGCAGTCGGGGCTTTATGGCAGAGTCTACCGACGGAAGCCTCTCCTCAGTGCCAGGCGTATGAAATCAGTGTACAAAACATATGAAGGACTCCCAGACTATGAGACATTACAATCTTTGGTCTGATGAGACGAAGATTGAACTTTTTGGTGTTAATTCTAAGCAGTATGTGTAGAAAAATTCAGGTGCTGCTCATCACCTGCCAAATACAAACCTAAGAGGTGGTGGCAGCATCATGCTATGGGGGCAGGGACAGGACCACTGGGTGTAATTGAAGGAAAGATGAATGCCGCCAAGTACAGAGATATCCTGGATGAGAACCTCTTCCAGATGCCTCAGACTGGGCAGAACCTTCCAACAAGACAATGACCCTAAGCACAAGCTAAAATAACACAGCAGAGGCTTCAGAACATCTCTGTGACCATTCCTGACCGGCCCAGCCAGAGCCCGGACCTAAACCCAATGGAGCATCTCTGGAGAGACTTGAAAATGGCTTCCACCAATGTTCTCCATCCAACCTGAGGGAACTGGAGAGGACCTGCAAGGAAGAGGAAGAGGATCCCCAAATCCAGGGGAGAGAAACTTGTAGCATCTTCCCAAGAAGACTCCTGGCCGCACCGGCTCCAAAGCTGCTTCAACTGAACACTGAGCAAAGTGGCTGAATACTTAATCCCATGTGATATTTCAGTTTGACTTGTTTTTCTCTGTCAAAATGGGGGCAGAGTGTACATTAATAAGCAAAAGAAAAGTTTTTTTTGATCTTACCACTTGGCTGAAACAAAGGGTTAAAAATTTAAGGGGGTCTGAATACTTTCCACATCATCTGTAAAAACTTGACATCTGGGTGTATCTCTACAAATCTATGTAAGCAGCGATCGGATAGAGTCAGACTGTGTAGAGTGCTGATGACACCCAGTTGTCAAATCGGGAAAAGTTCGTCTCGAATAACGAGTACCCGAGCATTTTAGTGTTCGCTCATCTCTAGTAGGGTTCTTTAAAAGCTTTCTAGTCACATATTTGCCTTTATTTCAGTAATTTTACATGTGAGAGTCCTTGGACGATATATGATTGTAGGAATACATAGAGACGTGAGAGGCTGATAGCGTTCTGATATCAGTAGGCGATACTACGCTGAGTATCATATGTCGTCGCCTCTAGCCGGAATGTCCGTGAGATTGCGAGATTCATTCCATATCAATATGAGTAATGGAGCCGAGCTCTTCCAAGTCCTGGAGCTCATGGCCGGGGTTCATGTGGACGGTTTTCATTACTTCCCATCTTTTATCAGTGTCTGTCATCTCTTATGATGTCATCCCTGGCTCTGATCCTATATGTGCCACGTTCTGTACTGGTCACAGGGTCAGGAGTGGGCCAAGTCTTTCAGGGATGGGATTCTGTCATGACACCTGAATCTTAATGGGCTTGTATGGAAGGTATGGAATTTCTAAATTTCCTAATTTGAATTAAGGTGTTAGATTTGTTGCCTTTACTTTGCTTCTTGAGATGAAATGCTGCTGTAATTGTCATCTACAGGTCGATTTTCATCAGTATTGTAAACATAATGGGGCCCCACGGACCGCACTTTCGTCGGACATCCCGATGATTTCTGTTTTGTGCCGCCGGGACAGGGATTTGAAAGGGGTTTTTGGTGCAGGCAATCAGATTTTCATGCAACACAAATCGGGGGGGGGGGGGGGCATCGAACGATCTGCACCGGGAAGAAGAAGATGAACACCGGCAGACCCGATCGGGGAAGCGACAAATTCAGCAAGTCGGGTGCATGATCTTCTTGAATTGCGGCACAGTGCATTGTCATCGGACATTGTCATCGGACAATGCACTTTCAGGATCTCCTCCGGACCGGGTACCGGGTAAGTAAATGTGCCCCAATGTGTATGGGGTGATAGCTGTCTCATTATGTTCCTTAGATCTTTGTTTTTGGCTATTTTCATTAGGGTACAGCTTCACTACAAGTCCCACAGGAAGTGTAACAGTCTAAGACACACCCCCTGACCATCATTGGTTCATTCTGCTTTACTTTTCCTCCCCCTGCAGCTCTGCTCCTCTGATTGGCTGTTGTGTATAAATATAAGCCCATTACAGTCTCAGTAGGTTGTCAGTACATGGATAATAATCACTGCTAGGACCATATTAATGGGAGGGTTCCAGGGGCATGTGCCCTGGGGCCCCCACCACTATATTTATAAAACTGTGAAACAGTGAACCGACAAAGAAGTAGTGATTCAAGGGACTGTTGTGGTGACTAGTAGTCAGTACACTACAACTGCCAATGCCACTGAGCCAGCCAGGCCATCAGCTTGGCTAACACCACTTCCAATGTGCCAGCCAGGCTAGCAGAGAGGCTAACAAGTACGTAGGAGAAAGTTCATGATATTAATGTTCATTTAGAATAGTAATGTGTAGTACTGTCTAAGTTGCACCAGATTTTGCACCCAGGGACCTCCATCACCCTTAATCCAGCCCTGGCTATGGTATTCTTGACCCCTGTCACCAAAGGCGGCCCATTGTTTTTGTCCTGAGCATTCGACCCTGACCACCACGAGATCAATGACTCCTCCAATGTATCAAGGAGCTAGTAACTCCCTTTAAAAGTAAAGAGGTTGAAACCATCCAAGGCTGGGTTCTCCTGGACCCTGCATGGTCTACGGTGACATTCTAAATTGTTAAGGTTCTGTTATTGTTCACTGAGCACATCAAAGCCATTTGACAAAATTGAGAAGAAAAACTCATTTTTTATCATTGAAGAATATTGAAGCGTACAAGCGCATCATTCACCACGGGTGAAAATAATAATGTTTTTCTACTCCGCGTTGACGTTGATGAATGACTCTATTAAGGTAGAACTGATAAGACTTGTAAACCTGAGCGTGGAAATTGTAATGCACTTACCTTAAGAGGTTTTACAAGGTACAATGTGAAGAGGCTCCTGAGAGGACAACCTGATGGCTCCGACAAAAAATACTCATTAAATTAGATTTTCTACGGCAAATTAGTATGTCGTTCACAGAAGAGACAATTGGAATTTTTCTTTGATATGTAAATTCAATGATCACTGATAAGATGGAAATCTACATATGATATTTATGGCTTCCTCTTCCATGGATGAAGCTCTGGTGAATAAGGAGAACCTATTACATTATTGTATTCCTAAAATTCACACTTTGGTTTCTGGTGGACATCTAAAACCTATGTTTCTAGGTACAATACTTAGTTTTCTCTTTTACATTATTGTGTAGTACTCTAATGTATGTACAGTATAGTACTATTGATGTCATTTACTACTTATTAATTTTATATTATTGTTTATTTTCATAATTTCATTTGAATTTGGAGATGGCCCTCAACACACATTTTACAGAGGTACCTCTCCACCTTCTTCATTCTCTGTGGAAGGCAGTCCATCTGACTAAACCAAGGATTATGAGGTTGGAGCATTACCAGGCTTTAGAGTCTCAGAGGGTGTAGTTACTTTTTTCAGAATTAAGGTTTGACTATCAGGGCTTCCATGACATTGTACAATGGATTTAAATCCAAACCAGTAGACCACAATGGTTTATAATGAGATAAACCTATGACTAAGTGGCCTTTTGTCTCGTGCCTCAATGTTAAAGCATAAATATAAAGTATAGAAAGCTATTCCTATAGATGCAATAGCTGAAAAAACAACATTTTTCCAATATACATTTATTACCCTATTGCAGCTGTCTCTCTGCTATCATCCTGTCTCAGCCCTCTCCCGTCATCCTGGCATTCTGGTTGCTAAGAACGATCCTTGGGAGGGATCAGGAGATGTAGTCTATGGATTGAGAGATCACAGAAATGTGAGGAGTGGAGTTATGCACTGAGCTAGATGTGGTCTCAGTAATTACAGGAAGCAGCAGTTCCTTCATGTCTGCTCTGTCAACACTCTGCTCTCATGTTCTCACACAGAGTCTACCTACTCACACTGCAGCTGCTCAGTTTAATAAAAAAATCTATTATCTATTCTACAGAGTAAAGGCAATGATTTTGAAATGTAAGACATTACATTGGAATTGGAATATATCTGTCAGACAAGGGATTAACCGTTTTGAGGGAGGACTTTCCTTTTCTTCTTTTCTTCAGATCTCCATTGGTCCAGGAACTGCATGAAGATTTCTCCCAGACATGAAGTTTTAGCCAAATGTCTTTAGCTTAGTGCAGCACATCTCTACACTGTGCCCAAGGTGGCAAAGGAAAACAGGCCTTTCATAAGATCTAACAGCACCCAAAGAGCATCAGCGCCAATCCCAGGATTTTGCCTCACAATTGTACTTCTGGGCCCCAGAAGTTACAGAGTTAGGCTTAAAGAGCCATATTATATTGTCATCTCAGCTTTACTGAGGTCACCAAAATTATTTCCTACTATTAGACTTTCAGAAGTCACTGATCTCCGACAGATACCAAAAAATGATATAAAGACTTTGTTAAATTGCTGCTAATCTCTCGAGTGGCTGGTATCAATGAGTACAAGTCATGAGATAATTGAGGAATTAACTTAAGATATGTTTCAATGGTTGGACATCGTATCTGGATATACTGTACTTGTACTGCTCAGGAGAAGATATGATGTCAAGAAATTAGAAGTCAAAGGAGAAGCAAACAGGAGGGAGAAAGACTCAAGTTTCAATGATGTAGGAAATGACTGCCTAGACAACACAACAATTCCAGTCATATTCACCTTTCAATGATGTTGTACTGTTGATGCCTGGATCTTGTGGACCACTAATGATGAAATTTTCATATGGTTTATTGTGTTTATTGGGGTTAAATCCATGTCCCCGCTAAATACAGGCAGTCCACAGGTTACGTACAAGATAGGTTCCTTGGGTTTGTACTTAAGTTGAATTTGTATTTGTATGTAAGTCGGAACTGTACGTTTTATAAATGTAGCTCCAGACAAAAAAAAATTTTGTCCCAGTGATAATTGGATTTTCAAAATTTTTTGCTGTAATGGTACCAAGGTTTATCAATAAAACTTCATTACAGACGCCTTACAGCTGATCATTGCAGTCTGGGACTATAGTAAAGCATCCAGAGAGCTTCATCAGAGGTCAGAGGGGGCAAAGGGGTCCGTCTGTAACTAGGTGTTGTCTGTAAGTCGGGTGTCCATAAGTAGGGGACCGCCTGTATTCTTATTTGAAGTTGTAATTTCAGACATATTTAAGGATCTCTCGGAAACAGTTGACTTAAAGAGGAACTTTCATTATCTGCATCAGCTAATTCCAACTCCATCCGCTCAGACCTTGGCTTGTTCCTGGCCACTCTCCTGCCTGACCACCTTGTGCCGTCTTGATCAAATGCCATAAACACCGGACTACATTAAGGAGAGGTAGCCCCGTGACCTTATTGTAATGAAGTCCAGATTCCGTAAAAAGGGTTAGTGGGTTAAAACCAACGGGGTCAGATCAATAGTTGGATCTATACAAGCTAATAAACAACTAAACAGAAACTCAGTTCAATATATTTTTTCATTTTGGACATCTTCTTAAAGAGTTAAGTTCCTAGAAGACTTTTTAATTTCCCTGTATAACTCATAGCTGATTGAATGCATTCACAAAAATCTAAAATTTAGAAATACAATTTTAACACAACATTTGTTTTCCATTCTGTTTACACGTTTCGCTTCAGTTCAGGGTCACCTGAGTCCACCTACCTAGTAACACTCTGTGCTCGTTCAGAGCATTGTCACCCCCAGCTCGCTGCAGACTGAGCCGGAAACAGACTCTGGAATTTTATCATCAGGAATCAACATTAGAATCATCCATTTTTTACTCAAATAAAAAGTTGTATAGTCAAAAAATTCTTGTCCAATCTGAACACATTTTATTAGATATGTTCTGTTTGTAAGAACAATATATAAATCTGGGGCAACCATGAATTCTTTTCCCGGCTTCTATGCCTGAAAACAGGTGTTTAAGCTATGATTTGGTCGCAATTCAGTGAGCAGAGTTGGAAATCGCAACAACTCTGCTCTTTTACCGGTTTGACTGTGGAGTGGGCCTGATGCCCCACCAGTAGTGGATTATAATATAGGCGGCTTGGGATGTAGCCCGCGGCCCAAGTCTTCTCGGAGGCCCATAGCCACCCAAACCACCCACCAATTTTTTACTGAGAAAGACCTTCACCAATGAAATCCTCCTACATCTGTTCTTGCTCTCAATACACAAGTATAAATAGCCATTTTGGGACCTTTGAAGGTGCAGAGTGAGAGCAGGCAGAAGGGACATGTCCTCAATTCACCAAGAAGCTGATTCTAGTAGGTTGTAGGAAGTGAATTTCAGACTTGTAGAGGCTATAACATTCATACAGCCAGGGCCTATGGCAGTCTTAATCCGCCCCTGTGCCCCATGCCTGTGCACTAACTGTGCCGGATCATGGTTATAGCACAGTTTTACGTCAGGCTGGATCTGGTGTAGAACCTAGCCAGGTGCACTATGCACACAACAATTGTGCCCAAACCACCAGAGATCTATCTGAGGTTTGGCAAATACCAGGGGGAGGGGTCTGCTTGTTATGCTGGCACAGAGTGCAGTATACACTCCCCTCTTCCATTACTAATATGGATACATTAAAGGGATTGTCTATTAAAATAAAATCATGGGCAAAGGGTATTGTTCTGTTTGGAAGAACAGTATAGAAACCAGTCCAACCATAAATTCTTAGTTTACTAATTTAGATAAATTAAAGGGTATAGGTAGTGGACCACTAAAATAATAAAAGTTTACTTACCACTACCCCACTGCTCCCGATTCCCCAATGCATTCAACTTTTAAGTATTTCCAGTCAACACAGAAAACACTAGGAAAGATTACTCAGCCAATCACTGGCTGCGGTGGGTCACTCTCCTAGTTCCTCCTGTGGCATTGGGAGAAGTTTGGGAAGTTTAGATTGAGCAGCGCGTATTGCGAATGTTAGTAAAGGAGCATTTAAAGGGGTTTGCCAATATTTTACTTAATTGTTACTTAATTGTTCTTAATGTTCCTTTGCTGCCTTAATAAAAATCCCTGAGTTTTCATCAAGTGATTCAGCATCCCTGATACTTACATTTGTAACCTGTCACCACATGTTCACACATACAGCTAGTGGCCGGTTCCCATAGAGTACTATTAACAATCTAACACCCTTCTTGTAGCTAAAAAAATTGTTTCCCTCATATCCCCATAAATTAACTTTATATTACTTGGCATCAGAGGGGGCGTATTCTACTTCACTGGCCCCTTCCATCTAAATCTGCCCATGTCCCATGCCTCTTTTCAGCATGACCAGAGTGATGTCATCTTAGGTCGTTTACCCAGTTACATGTGTAACGTCTATCCCATGTATTTATCTGATGACATGAAATCACAGAAGCTTCCATGGACTTCTACTCCACCCCATCCTCCATGGGGGTTGCTGTGATTTCATGTGATCAGATACATACATGGGGTAGACTGTACACATGTAACAGGACCTTAGATTACTTCACCCTGGTCACGTGACATGAAATAGCGAATAATGTAACAGAGCTCTCTCTCAATGTTCCACAAAACAGCATGTTCTGTAGCAGTGAGACCTGTCAATCAGGAGCAGGTAAGCAGGGCAATGCAGTAACCACTGAATATGCAGGGCCTCATTGGACTCACATCAGGTGATTTTCATATAAGTTTACAAACTCATTTTTGTTAGCATAGCAGCCATGGAACGGAACCATTTAGTGATAAGGGTAATGCTTTTTAACCATTTAATGAAGTATTTATTTTGGATGCGTTCATTTGCATGGAAGGTTCTCTTTAAAGGGGTATTCTCGTCTCAGCATTCACATTTAATTTAACTAATCTGTCATATATATATACATTTTTTCAAATAGATGTTATTAAAAAAAATTACCTGTGTGAAGATAAATGTAGTCATATGTTCCCTTAGAAACAAGACTGTGTCCTTGGATACGGCCACCTCTGCAGGAGAGATTGCGCAAAGAAGCAAAAAGTTTTTGTATATATAATGTCCGGGAGTTACTGCATGTCTCACAGCCGTCCTGTGGTAATGAACGCTGAATCCTGGTGGACAGACTGGACTCAATAGCGCATGTCTGGCCACTGCTGCCAGAGTGGGAGGTGGTTGTATCCAGCATCAGCTCTTCAAACATGGACCTAGTACAGACAATCGCAGTAAGTTACACCTCTGAAGCAGATTAGAAAGTGCATCCCACATGAATGGTTGTAACTGATGTGGACAACCCCTCCTTTGTTATTAACATATTCAGAGTGACAAAGCTTTGCACGCACTGAGCTGTTATATATTATCACATAAATATGCGGACAGACTCATTGCCCCACCATGCATGCACGGAAAATATGGTTATTACATAACTTCTTTCAAGTAACAGATTGAGACACATTTTTAATAATCTTTTGGGTATTAGCCCTCTGTTTGAGCACTACACGTGTTGTTTTCTTGGCAATGACAGGACATTAGACAGGGAAGGTCTACAAAAGAGAAGCATCGGTTCACGTTCTCACACTAGTGCAATGGCTTCTAAACACGTCTCAGTTTTCGTCGTAACTCAAGATTTTAGATTTAAAAAGTCATGTTGGACCTTTCTTATAAGAAGGATAGGACATTAGACTATCTTATGTGTATAAGCAGGGACAGATCCCCCTATAAATCAAAACATATAGTTACTTGGAACATGTTAGAGATCATTGAAAAGTGCACAATGTCCTCAAGACGCCAATACAGTTTCAGTCTATGGCAACTCCAGAAATATGGAGAACCGCCCCAGTGTATAACAAGGTTCTGGTGCTTCCATAACGACAGACGTTGGAAGAACGTAAAATTTATTAAAACATGACCAGTTTTTCTGATGGTAAATTAGATGCTTGCCTTAAATCCTGGTAACTTCATAATCCCCTATACCAAACCTGGCACACTTTACGAGAGGATGCTACAATCCAACCAAACAATACCCTGATCAGTCAAGACATTTGTACAACCCAAAATGACAGAATGGGGCACATTTACTTACCCATCCCTTTGACGCCGCCGATCCAGAATGTCCGACGAGGATTCGGAGCTGTTGCGATTCACTAAGATCGCGCGTCCAATTTCCTGCATGTGTCACTTCCCCGCTGAGGTCTGCCGGAGTTCACCTTCTTCTTCCCGGTGCATGTAAGTGCTGATCTTGCGACACAATTTGCTTTTTTAATTTCCGCGGTTTGTCTGAATCAGTCGGGTTGTCCGACGTCCACGCCCCACGATTTGTGTCGCATGCAAGCCAAAACCAATTTAGGGCAAAATGGTAAAAAGTGGGGAAACCCACCGAAAATGCGATGTTCGGATCCTTAGTAAATGTGTCCCAATATGTTTCATATATCAATATACCTAGATGAATCAGAAACAGCTTTCTGCAGAGAAAAATATGCAATGTTGTTGGCCAAGGAGTCCATATGAAGTCTCTGTCCAGTACGAGAAGGCTACCTCTATAAACAATAGATTATAGTTGGAGGGGGCAGAAAGTAAAAGTTATGCCTTGGTAACTCAAACTCTTTCTCTAGTGAACAACTCATCCGTTTATTGGTGGCCCATCAATTTAGGTTGGTTGAAAGGAAAAGAGTGGCTAGAGCATGTAGTTTGGTCCACCAAATTTAAGATTGTTAAGGGTCTTCCGAAAGCAGACCTTTTCTTTAAAGTAGTTGTATTAGTAGTAGTATTTTATAGATGTTTAAGTATTCCAAGCTTTCATGCTCCTTACATGCCCTTAACTCCATCAATGTCAATACGGATTTGGGTAATTTACGATAGATCTTCTTCTTGGAAATCGAGAAATGTATCATCCACATGAGAGGCATGTTGATGGTCTTTATGAAGAATTTCCAACTAAAATTATCCATAGTCCTACAGTATCAGTATGTTTAATAACCGGGCTCATATTTCAAAATTTGTCTGAGGCCCCCTTACCCGTCTTTGAACTATGGATAACAAATGTTCATATTTATGGAAGATTACATATACAAAAGGACACACAAGCATACCGTATTAATAAGACCCTAAACTGGCCCCATATGTGAAGGTCTGGCACCCGACACCGGTAAGACTAGAAGAAAAAATTCCATAAATATTTTATTTGCTTTGTACTGTCTTCTAAAATCCATAACACAGTACACAAAGCCATCTGCATGATAATGTTCTTTCTTATACTGCCGAGGATTAGATCTTTACATAGGCCGGTGGAGTTGCTGAACGCTGTACAGTAAGTGTCCTTCATCTTTCATGGGAATCTGTATATTTTTCTATATGTAAATTAGTATTTTGATGAACCTCGTGGTCATAATCTTGGAACTTTTGATTGGATAATTCACAACGAATAGATCTTATTCATGATTTGTCACAAAATGGAAAGGGGTATCCTTCAGTAAACAGTCAACCGGTAGGTGTACCGGGTGTCACATAACCTACTACGGATATGTCATTAAAAGTTTTGGGTCAGAATAACCCAAAATAAGTGAACATACATAGTCTAGATGCATACCATATGTAGGTGGACCCTTAGAGTGATTTTAGGTGGATCCAAGAATGTCCAGTCCAATGTTGACCAAGCCATGGATATTATATGACTATATAATCATTGGGAGTTGCAGCGTGCAATGTAAAGAAGAAGTAAAATGAGACTTGAGAAAGTGAGGAAAGACATTGGACATAGCATATTAGACCATTTTCTGTAACAGTTCTATTTTTTTTTAGGAGGACTTTACCCAATTTATTCACAGATCTCATTTCATGTAGAGGTTCAGCTAGACATTGCAGACATAGCTAAGCTCCATTCATCATACGATGTCCATGGACTCAGAGGACACCTGAGGAACCACACAACGGCATCACATGCCAACAACCGATTAGAATATTGATATATATACATGGTTACTAGGCTCATCTTACACTTTAATGGCTAATGCTCAGCAGATAGCGTACAACTGAGTGATGGATCACAAATCAGCAGCAATGTGAAATGATCCACCATGAGGAGGAACTTGGGGTCAGATTCTAAGTGAAAGATATTTCCATTTCACCTAGGGGGCAGAAAGATATAAGTACGCTGTGCTGCTGGAGGAATTCAGCCCATTGTTAATTCTTGGGTCAAGTTCATGCTTCTGCTATGGCTTTCCTTGTGATTAGTCCGCTGGGGAAAATGTTGGACTTTGTCCAATAACGAGGAGCTCATTTGGTTTGGAAATGTGATCCAACGCAGTCCTCTAATATGTAACACCGGCAATCAGATGGTTCCTGGTTGCTGTCCAGTATATGTCAGGCGCTGGTGTCTGAAGGATATTCTATTAGTATTGTCTATAAAACGGGTGGCACATGTGAGTCATCACTTCTGTCCTGGGAAGGTACTTGAGCATTGAGGTACCTACAATTTGCAACATCCCCCACCAGGGCTTAGTGTTTCTTCGGTGGCTGTAGAGAGCGGGGGTCCAGAATAACGGAGTGCTGGCTTATGTGGCCTTGGGCACGCTATGGTCACAGTGCCTGGTTTTGGGACTAGGGGATGGACCTAAAGCTTGGCAGGTCTCCTGCAGGTGATGTGTGCAAGAAAAGTGGAGAGAGATGCTGATAGAACAAGTTTCTCCCTGGAGCAACCCCTGAGGTATATATAGGGATGCCTGGGTGATGTAGGATGGGGAGCCCATGATGGTGAAGTAGCCTGATCCAGGCATTACACGGAGGCATGTTGTGCAAATCAACTCATGGTTCTTTATTGGAACTTCAACAGCAGGCAATGGCCTAACATCAGCAGCAGGTTCAGCAGGCTGAAAAGCTGGTAGGAGATAGCTGAAAGGGATTCTCACAGCCTGGTAGTAGCTTCAGGCTGGGCTGGTAAAGATGGAGCCAAGTCTGGATAGAGGACCTCTGCTCTGGGGCTTAGTCTCCTGACATGGTGTCAGGCAGCTGGCCTGAGACACCTCTGCTTCCTAGTAATGTGACACTGGTTTCTGCAGCACAGACATGTTCTGCACTCTCCTCTGCTTCTGCTTCTGCTTAGACTGACTTAATCTGACTTCTAAGACCAAGTTCTGCTGGCCACAAGGGGCTTTATACTCCCCTAGTGAGGTGGGAGTACTCTCCAATCAGCTTCCAGCTTGTTTACAGTAACAACACAGCGGATCATTGGTTACAGACAATGGATATCTGAACTGTTGCCCTCCCAGGCATTGGTTCCAGCTGCAATTACAAAGTTCAGCACTTTTGGAGACCTCCTAGAGAGGTAATCATTCTCCCTAGACAGCTCCTAACATTGAGAGGGTGCTATTCGCAAAAACTATCCACCCTATGCATCGGCAGGATTGTTGCATATGATACTGGTGTCCTTTGACTTGAGGTAGCAACCCGGTAGTCCTCTCCAGTGAAGAGCAGATCAACAAATGTGGGTTAAAGAGTAGACACCAGGAAACCACATATTTTTTGTTCATGAAAATATATATTTATTGCTGTAGAAGAATCTAATATATGTTATTTACTACCATTTCTAATCCTGCATGCTTATGGTGTAGCTTTTATGGAATGATGAGACATTCTTATCATTTCAAGCTCTCCTCTAGCTACATACTAAGCAAGAATTTTACAAGCAATATAAAATCTTAAATGATGCTCCTAAGCATAGAAATAACATTATATGGACTTCTATTACTTTTCCACTAAACTGGACAAGCTGACAGCAGAGCTCAGCACATAACATGTAGAAACCAAGACGTTATCTGGAACATGTGTTTTCTTGTGGAAAATGTGAAGTTTATGATGCATTCTGTGTACTTTATGGGGTGAGATGAGTAGGATATGCTAAACACAATACATCACATCTAACAGTTCTTCTAAAGACCTGACATCTGGGATGCATAGTTTTTATTCATACTAATTTATTTTCACTGCTTATATTGCACCAATATATTCTACAGTGTTATACAGGAGGATATGTGGTGGGAATATACAAACTCTAGTTAGATGTCTTCCTTGATGGCGGTGCTTTCCAGGAAGAATCCTTGAGGAAGTGTTCTCCAACAAAAGATGACCCTTGACTTTTATAACTTTTTTTGACCATGACTAGAGATGAGCGAGTATACTCATCCAAGCTTGATGCTCGTTCGAGTATTAGAGTGCTCGAAACGGCTCGTTGCTCGGGTGAGTATCTCGCCAGCTCGAGATTGAGAATTTACTTAACGAAACACAGTGAAGAACAATGAAGAATACAATTAATACAGTGAGCACAGGATCATTTAAGTGAAGAACACATTGAAAGTACACAGTGAAGAACACATTGCAGATGTTTCGTACATCGGCTAACTTATCTGAAGACAGACGTGCAAAATGGCGTTCTTCACATACTATTGTGAAGACCACCGTTCGGCACGCGTGTCTTCTGATAAGTTAGATGTATCGGAACATCTGCAATGTGTTCTTCACTGTGTTCTTTCAATGTGTTCTTTCAGCGAAAACATCTGCAAACATCTGCAATGTGTTCTTCTTTAGTGGTCTTTCAATGTGTACTTTCAGTGAAAAATGCTCGAGTCTCCCATTGACTTCAATGGGGTTCGTTATTCGAGACGAGCACTCGAGCATCGGGAAAAGCTCGACCCGAGTAACGAGCACTCGAGCATTTTAGTGCTCGCTCATCTCTAACCATGACCTTTGAGTTTGCGGACAGCAGAATTACTATGATAGTAGCCATTGCAGAAGTAAATTCAAGCTCATGCCAAATTATCATTATTAGGGAATATAAGGCCGTCAAAGCTTTGAAAATGGCTTGACTACTGGACTAGTATCATGCGTCCATTGACCCGTTTTTCAATGGGTGAACCAACAATTACCATAAAATGTACAATATGTCAGTGCATATCCATTATTGCTTGCCTTTTTGAAGTAGTTTCCAAATGTTTGAATTTATTTTCTTCCAATAAATGAGTTTTTCCATTATTTTTTTTTAGTGAAGAACACAATATAAGTACTGCAGTTGCTACATTGCCTCCAAATGACAATCTATAGAAGTGGATCACAAGAGGTAAGAGTTCTCCTTTTGGAGACTTCCTCAATTAAGACCGCCTTTTAGGCTTGTGCATTAATGCTCCACTAGGGGATTCTGGGAAATATGCATATATGTTTTCCAGGATGGGTCCCGGAAAAGAGGCATTTCCCAGAATCTGCTGAAGTCTAATAAATTGCAACCATTGTCTTTTTGCTGGTGTCTTCTCATGGAATCCTTCCAAAGTCCTTTGCACAATATGACTCCAATTAAACATTGTTTTTGGACAACACTTGTTGAGGCTTTGTCCCTCCATCCAATTCTACTTTGTCTGGTCTATGGATTTCACACTCACCATGTTTTCACATCTGATATATTAGCATGAGAAGATTGTGCATTCCTTCACACAGAGCATATAATTTTGGATACCTCAGCTTTGGAAGTTGGGAACATTTTTATGGCAGGTTTGTCAACCACACTTTGAATCCGTGACTTTGGTCCAAAATGAATTTTGGAGCACCCTACAAAATGACAAATATGCTTCTCTTAGTAAGTACAACCAGATGTGTATTCTCAGTGAGACCTTGGTTACCAAGGCTTGTAGGACCCACGTAAATAAATATCCTTAGATAAGGCAAATCTTACTAGATTGTAGAAAAAAATTTCCATGCAAACTTTCCATGAAAATATGGTGGCCAATGGTGAATGTGCCACATCACTTATATAGGTCGTTCGACCTATCAGGTGGCTTCACAACCACTACTCTTGATGTGGTTGTGAAATTTTAGCCAAAAGGTGCCAGCTCTGCTGTTTGAGATTATTATCAACCCGTTGTGACCCCCCTTCCCATTAGGGCTCACTGTCCCGAATGTGGCCAATGTTGAACGCGCCACTGTGGGGGTCCGATTCGCGTTTTCCCGACGTGTTACACGAATATTTCCGTTTTGCGCCGATTTTCCCTGTATTGCCCCGGGTTTTTGGCGCACGCGATTGGATTGTGACGCATCGGCCCCGGGATGCACGCAACGGAAATCGGGGGCGTGGCTGAAAGATAACCCGACGGATTCGGAAAAACCGCTGCATTTTTTAAAAAAAAGTGTCGCAGGACACGCGCTTACCTTCACCAGGTATAGGATGGTGCATTCCGGCGGACCTCAGGGAACTTCAGCGCAGCAGCGACATCTGGTGGACGTCGGAGGAACTGCCTTAGGAAGACCCGAATCCACCGCACAGAACGCGCCGCTGGATCGCGAATGGGCCGGGTAAGTAAATCTGCCCCATTATACTCATATAGAACGCTCGACCTACTGGATGGCTCCACCACCAAAAGAGATGGAAGAAAAGTCACTACTCTTGACATGGTTGTCAAATTTTAGCCAAAGGTGCCAGCTCTGCACCCCACATTAGAGTTCACTGACTAGAAGGTGCTGGTTAATCTCATTAAAGATGGAACTCCAAACATCTCAAGCTTCTGTCTTAGCTCTTTTTAGCCAGTTTTCAACAACTTTTACAAAAAAAACCAAAAAACTTGAACATCCCCTGGTTTTCAGTAGCTCTAAAATGGCACCAATAGTCTAATGTGAAACCTTACTGCGAAAAGCTTTCAATATGATGGCATCTTTCCTCATCAACAGCAACATGGGGCTGTGGTGGTTAGAACTTGTGTTTTGGTGTCCTGGGTCCAAATCTGACCAACTAGAGGGTCCTTCCTTCACTTTACATGGGATTTCCTTTGAGTATTCTGGCTTCCTATCACATCCTTTGGTAGCATTAAATCCTTGTAAGTGTGTGTAAACTTTTCCTTCCCATGTCCTTCCAAGGCACAAGGTGAATCATTAACAGGGTGCAATGGGTCCCACGTTCATACTTAGCTAATGCTGTGTAAACAGGTGAGTGCTGTAAGCCATATGTCCTGGTGATCGTGACTATGGCCTAGTATCATTGAGGATCTGTATCAGGTGGAGAGGACAGATGTAGGGAACCTGAAGATTTCTTTGTTTCAATCAGCCTTATGACCATCCCATAGGAACTGAACGATATTTACGGTAGAATTATGGTGCTCCCACAATTGTAGAACATACACTAATGCTCAAAAGTTTGTGGTTACCTAGAAATTTCCTTATTTTTGAAAGCAGATTTTCTTTCAATTACGCTAACATTAAATGAACCATAAATTCACTCTATAAATTATTAATAAGGGAAATGACTAACTAGCTGCAAATGTCTGTTTTTTAAAGCAATATCTATAGGCCCATTTTCATCCACCATCAAACCAGTGGTTAAAAGGTACGTTGGGGAATATTTACTTACCTCGATCCAGCGAGTTCCCCGAAAGTGCATCGTCCGACGATAATGCACTCTTCCACAATTCACTTAGATTGTGTGCCTGATATCCTGCATGTGTCGCTTCCCCGCTCAGGTCCACCGGAGTTCAGCTTCTTCTTCCTGGTGCATGTACGTGCATTGTCTTGTGACACAATTTGAAAGTTAAATCCTGCGCTCGGTCCGAATCAGTGGGATTGTCCGACAGCCGCCCCCGCGATTTCTGTCCCATGAAAGCCAGAGCAACTGCACCACAATCCGATCTCATGTGACACAATCCCAGCGCAAACCCCTGTTAAATACCTGTGAAAGCTGCGCGAATACTTAAAACGGCGAACAGTCCGTGAAAGTGCTCGACCCTTAGTAAATAAGCTCCAGTGTGTTTGCTAACTGTGTAAGAAGGCTAATGGATGTTTAGAAAACGCTTAAAAGCCCTTGTTAAAGTATGCAGCTTGGCTGATTAGAGAAGCTATTAAACTGACCTTCCTTTGAGCTAGTTGAGAATCTGGAGCATCACATTTGTTTGTTCTATGAAACGCTCACAAAGGCCAGAAAAAAAGAACTTTCATGTGAAACTCGACAGTCTATTCTTGCTCTTAGAAATGAAGGCCGTTCCATTCAACAAATTGCCAACAAACTGAAGATTTCCTAAACTGGTGTGTATTACTCCCTTTAGAGCACAAACAGGCTCTAACTTGAGTAGAAAGTGGAGTGGGAGGCCCCGCTATACAACTAAGTTACAAGACAAGTACAAAAGAGTCTTAAGTTTGAGAAACCGACGACTCACAGGTCCACAACTAGCAGCTTCATTGAATAGTACCCAGTGTCATCCTCTACAGCGAAAAATGGTAAAGAAAAAGCCATATCTGAGATAAGAGGAAAAGATTAATATGGGAAAAAGAACACAGAAATCGGACAGAGGATGATTGGAAAACATTGTTATGGACAGGCGGATCTAAGTTTGAGATGTTTGGATCACACAGAAGAACATTTGTGAGATGCAGAACAACTAAAGAGATGCTGGAAGATGCCCGACGCCATTTGCCAAGCATGGTGGAGGTCATGTGATGGTCTGAGGTTGCTTTGGTGCTGGGAAAGTGGGAGATTTTGGTCAAAGGGATTTTGGGTAAGGAAGGCAATGCTGGTATTCTATTTGTAATGGAGTGGCCAGCCCAGTCACCAGATCTCAACCCCATTGAGCTGTTGTGGAGGCAGCTTGACCATATGGTACGCAAAAAAGGCCCATCAAGCTGATCAAACTTGTGGGAGGGGCTTCTGGAAACAGGGGTTGAAATTTCTCCAGATTATCTCAGCAAATTAAAAGCTAGAGGCTAAAAGTCGGCAATACTGGAATTGCATCAAAGGGAGCATGGTGAAAATGATGATTTTACATGAAAAAAAAAACATTGTGAATGTCTGGACTATATTTTCTATTCATTTTTTTGCAACTCATTTGAAAAATAAATTTCAAGTTTTCATGGAAAACATAAAATTGTATGGGTGACCCCAATCTTTTGAGTGGTAGAATATGTATCTTCATTGTATCCTTGCCTTACATCACCTGAGGTACCCTACTTCTAGAAGTGGTCCCGATTCTGTAATGAGCCCCAAGGTTACTTGGTTTACAATTGGGAAACCTATTGACAAGCCTATAAATAAAATCTAATGTCTACATTTTCTTATATATGTAGATTACCCTGCCCATGTCATACAAGAATGGGATGGGAGCCATTTGGTCTTAGGTGGGCAAAGGGTCAGGCTCGTAAAATGGAAACGTGTCGCCCATCGGTTCTTGGTTACAGCTGGTTCATTGTTCTAGAAAGGTTGGGGACCATTGATATATAGGTGTATATATATCGAAAGATTAGTGGTTAACGAGCATGCACGATATTGGACACCCATATGTAGATTATCCACAAACCTATAGACCTTACCTTTAAGCAATGTCCTTGCACCAGGTGGTCCATTACATGGAAGAGATGATGTTACATGGTGATGCAATGGCAGGAATCCTATATATAGGGATCAGTATGGACTGGAATAGAAGGGCTTTCATGTGAGGTGATGGCATCTCTTGGGACAGTGATGAGTAGCAACAGGAGCAGAGAAAGTGACCCAATGCGACATGTTTTCCATTGCTGTCATGTCTATAGAGAAGGATCTGAAAGTAATTAGTACTATATTCCCTTTTTTCCCATGGAATGACATCCGAACAATGCAGGGGCCGGATCACGACACAATGAGAACTTAAATCTTCTCTGTCACCACTGGCTTATCTCATATTACTTTTACATAACCTTCTCGGCTTGTCATATTTTAAAGGGGCCTTAGATCCGAAATTGGAAGCTTCATAAATGCAATGTACAAAGAGAACCTTGGATGTCCATCACACACAGACGTGAGAAAGTATCAGGAGGTCATCAAGACTGGAGATAACGTAGCAGTCGTGGGGCAGACATCTTCCGGAAGAACACCACAACTTTACATGATGAACTGTAGATAAGATAAACTTATATCAACCGAAAGGTCACAACGTGTGAGTTATATAACATATCACACATTTACTATCAATGCAATGTCCAAATGTCCTCCTATCTGCATCTGTCAATCAAATGACATCACTTTCTTTCCTGGTGATTGTAACCTCAAGTCTACTGTCTACAGTTGACACCTTGTTTCTTAAAACAAAGAAAATTAGATGGAGACAGTACAGTGCATGGTCCATCATCATTTAGTAAGGAAAGATCTGGTAATAATGGGTGTCCCAACTTTTTTTTCTCCATTGGAGACACCCCTTTAGTGATGCTGTGTGTCTTCCCATGTTCTTGTACTTAACCAGGAATCTATGGCTAAAAAATTTTGCAAAATGTGACAACGATCAGTGAATGGCTAGCTGGGAGGAGAGCCATAAGGACATGGCAACTAGTTGTCTACTATGGAGAGTCCTGGTTAGCATCCCATACCTTCCTGATGTCTCCAGGATTCTTCATGGTCATCTACGACTCACCCAAGGGATCCCCCCATGTTTTCAATGCACAACAGTAGTCGCATGGAGAGATAGATGTCGATGATGCTGGGAGTCTAGGTCCTGTGGAAATGTTTAGTCCAAGTCATAGGGGGTCATTTTCTTAGGGCCCGATTCGCGTTTTCCCGACGTGATACCCGAATATTTCCGATTTGCGACGATTTCCCCTGAATTGCCCCGGGATTTTGGTGCACGCGATCAGATTGTGGCGCATTGGCGCCGGCATGCACGCGACGGGTTTTCGTTCGTGGTCGAACGAAAACCCGACGGATTCGTAAAAACCGCCGCATTTAAGAAAAAAATCTGTTGCGGAGCTTGCGCTTACCTTCACTCAGCCCGAGCCGGTGAACTCCAGCGCGTTCCGATGCTTATCAGCGCAGCAGCGCCACCTAGTGGACGGCGGAGGAACTACCTTAATAAATCCCGGCCGGACCCCAATCCAGCGCAGAGAACACGCCGCTGGATCGCCAATGGACCGGGTAAGTAAATCTGCCCCATAATGTCCATGTGAGCTTGGTGCTCCAACCAAACCCTTGACTATGTCCTTCTCCTTACATTGGTCCAGGCATTTTATGGAAAACCACAATTACCCCTTCTACTACCCATGTAACAACCTTGTAATTTACCTTATGTGTCGGTCCAATTGTCTTACCCTTAACCTGGCTATATAAGAAAACAATGCAATCCTTGCAAGGAACTTCGAGAGAGGCCACCGCTGCTTGGTTCTTAATTACTAACCAATGGAGACTGCTTTCTTTCACTGTGCTACCAGACATACATGGAAGTTGTCACAATTTTGCTAGTAAGATGTAAGATGTGTGCCTGCTCCATCCTGGATGCGATGATTGTTATTTTGTTCCATTCAGTCTTTAATAGTCTGAACACTGGTTTACTCATTTCCAAGCAGCCTGGATTGATTTGCACAACCACCCATCTGTCTCCTGTGAACTTGGTTCTGGTCTCCAACAGTTAATCTGCGGCGATGGACAGAATCACGCGCCACTCTAAGTGCTGCCCTGTCTGATGTCAGAGAACTGATCCAATCATCTACTGGACCAGGGCTTTGGCATCTCATAACATGCTTTGTGGATTGTTGCTCTTTGTTTGCTATAGCCATGTGCTGCAGTGTCCTCTTGTTTCTGACCTGTACTTAGTGACTAATCTTCTCTGTTTGTGTTGTCTCTTCTTTGTCTCTGAGTTTGCACTATGGTGATCAGTTGTTTCCTATCACTTAGTGCTGTTAGAGCAATTAGTCAGGGACAGCCGGGAAGAGGATTTAATCACAGGGCCCTCTATCTTTGTCCATTCCCAGACCCTACATAACAGGTATAATCCCATGGAATCATCTAACACCAAAATGTCCCAATAGCCCTTCTGTCAAAGGTCCTGGAAGGGCTAATGTAAACATGTTATCAGGACCCAGAACACAGTGATAGGTGTTACTAGAGCCCCTCAGTGCAGTTACATTGTGCATGCGCACGTCTTACCCTCCCCTTTTGGTCCCTTTAAAGGAAAGTGCTGAGGGTGGACAGGGAAAGCGGGAAGTGTTCCTGCAAAATGTAACAACCTGTGAAGCGACAGCACAGAGGCTCTCTGGTAACACTCCTCACAGCACTTCTGGCTGATTAGCAACATTTAAAGTTCATTTCAGAAGAAAGAAGTCCATGTCCTGGGAGGCTGCTGTAGATGTAGTGAATATCCCGTTACTATTTATTGTGTGTTGTAGATACAATCGTCGCTCTCATCTCTGGGATAAGACGTCTGTGTCACTTTTCTTTCTGGGAAAAAATATCCAGTCCATGTTCAGAAAGTAAAGAAAATATTAGTGTTTGGTGGAACAGTGAATGGACATGGTGCCGGAAGGAAGGAGAGGCCGGAGAATGAGGAATCACATGTAACCTATGTGCATGGCGTGTGCGGACGTCTCTACACACGTGTGCGCTGAGGATTCATGGAGGCATCAGTGCAGCCGGGCAGTAGAGAAAATCACTAATACAGCATCAGACCTATAGGCCCAAATTCATCAAAAGTGCTGCCATCTGTGCATTATTCTTCACTCCTGTGCAGTTTGCGCTCAATAAATTAATACTGGCGCACGGTGTCCGCTTATCTGGTGCAATCTGCGCTGCTTTGGGAAGTGCGGATACAGCTGTACTTTTTTCTTTTTGCATTATATTCTTTATGCATTGAAAAGTCGCAAGTGATGAATATCATTAGGTGCAACAAAACATCTGGATTTGTAGGATAAATGAGGGAATCCTGGTTATTTTTGCTGCGCAGCTAGTTTGGCGTTTAATCGCAGAAATGGCACAAAAACGGTGCGCCGGTATGAAAAGGCGCAAAAACAACTGAAAAAACGAGTGATACATGTGGCCCAAAATATTATGACATGTGCAAAGTTAGATAGATAGATGGATGGATGGATAGATGCCCCTTCCCCATATTTCCTATAGTGCATTGCCCTGGAGCACCCTCGTAGGTCAGGGCACCTATAATTTTGCACCCAGATCTAGAACTGCAGTGAAAACATTTCTAAAATTCTTTGAAGAAATGCAGTCACATCCCCAATGCACTAGGCGGCTCTTTGATGTAATCCCAGATTATCCCGACATCCAGTGTTGAGTAATAATCCATGATCCCATGTTCTAGCCTCTGCCCATTCACGCTGCTATGTGTAAACATACGGGGTGTCCAGTATAACCACGTCACGTTATGTTTAGCTTTGCACAGCACAGCATGTACTCCACGGCACATGTGGAAAGGCTCCAGTTTCATTGGCATCCTGTGCGTCCATTTTTAGCATACTGACGCCGTCCGTGTGAGTATCTGCTCCTCACTCAACAATCTTCAAGTTGACTCCATAGACCATGTGTGACCAATCATGTTTGCACCTTGGAATAGTTGTTGGCCACCCCCGGGTAGAAGGACTGGGGACTTCACATTAGCGGTTCAAGGGGCGAATACATGTCCTTGGCACAGTCCCCCCTAACCACCAATATTGAAGTTGTTATGACTGCCCAGCCCCCTCCATCCGCTGGAAGCCCCATGTTCTACTGCCGGTGGGCCATGAGGGTCACTATAACAGTACAATATGTCTGACCCTATTAGGTCTTATACTAACCTTGTTTGAGTTTGGTATAGAGTCTCCCACATGGAGATACAATCAGCATTTCCACAGAGTATTTTAACCATAAGTGCATCTGCAATGGGTCTCCAGGTCATGGGCCACCTGTTGATCGCACTATTTTTAGCAGATTTATCATTTTAGGGGAGGGGCATTGTTAAAGGGGTAGTCTCCTCTGAGCATTGGCATTTAATATAATTCATCTACCATATACATACATTTCCTCAATTAGATATTATTAAAAATTCTGTACCTGTGTGAAGATAATTTTCCCATAAATGTTGCCAGGTTGTCCCACAGAAACGAGATTGTTGTCCTTAAATACGACCACCTCTGCTGGAGGGATTGCACAAAAAAACAAATAGTTTCTGCATAAGAAATATCAGAGATGTACTTTACATCCCACAGCCGATCAGTGCTAATAAATGTCAAGTCTTGGTGGTAAGACAGGGCCACCAATCCCAGGGTGTGCGGGTGGTCGTTAGCAAAGAAGCCATTTCTAAGGGACCATATCACTACATTTATGAGAAATTATCTTCAAACAGGTTTATTTTTTTAATAACATCCAATTGAAGAAATGTATGTATATAGTAGATGCCCCATAGACGGCAATGGGCGCAGTGTGAATGCAGCCTTACATTGCTAGCGTTATGGGAACCCACTGATAACGCCAACAAACACCGCTGGTAACGCCGGACCGTGCTTGAAGCTTTCCTGCGTATTCATGAGGGGGCGGTCACCATTGGGGTCCATTGTGCACCGTGAGAACCGCATCGTGACCAACTAGCATAAGATATGGCAGCATGGAAACTCATTGTCATATGGAGATCTCCACAAACATTACCCTATTTGAGGCCCATTTCTGCACATGCTAGGTATCCATATCGCCTAAGAAAGCACTTTCAGGGTTAAACTAACCCATTACAGTATCAGAGGATTCTCAATATGGGCTCTAATGGTCAAAAAAATGACACAATCTACATCGATCATTCTTACTGTTTGCATACCTCCCAACATTTGTGAAAGGGAAAGAGGGATCCCCCTAAGCCACACCCCCAATCACTCCCTGGCCACGCCCCAAATTTTAGCCATATTATAATAATAAAAATCATCTCAATAAAAAAAAAAAATATACATCCTGATTGGGAATTGAACTTAGAACCTGCAGTGTCCATGAACAATAATGACACAGCACCTCAACCAACTGAGCTATGACCTCTGTGATTATCTAGTTTTAGAATTTTGGTAACTAAGAACTGTCACTGCTACTGTTACACTGTGACACAGATTTAATGCCTTGGTATATAGGTAGGGATCTTCTCAGAGATTATTGTAATTATTGCGACTATTATTATTATGGAGATGATTATTATTATTTTTACTATTATTAATAATAATAGTGCAGTAAGTCTGTGTCACAGTGTAACAGTGGCAGATAACACTTCTTAGTTACCAAAAATCCTCAGATATCTATGACTGGGCTTGGTTAGTTAAGGCTCCTGTCTCTGGTGCAGAGGGTCCCAGGTTCAAATCTCAGCATGGGCCAAAAATATCTTAATAAAGAGCTTGTGTCTGAGGAAGCCCTGGAGACCATATATGGACAGATGCTGATCTGAACCTGATGACATGGTCCCTGCTCTCCGCTAACCCGACACTTCTTTGAAAAGGATTCCCTGCCCAATGTCTGCTCTGGGGAACCCTAGGAGATGCAGTGACCATATATGGATAGAGATCTGAGCCTGATGACGTGGTCCCTGCTCTCCGCTAACCCGACACATCTCAAAAGGATTCCCTGCCTGATGTCTGTAGAAACCATTCAGTACTATCAGTTCAGGCTTTCAAAGTATTTACTATGTGGGACACAGAGCCGGGACATGCGGCACCCGGGGGGAAAATCCGTGACAATCTGATAGCTGCCTGTGATGCGGGGCAGAGGTAAGAAAAATGGGACTTTCCCGGCAAAGGGAGCTATGACTGTTTGGGATGAAATTTGAGTCACTTTACTCAAACTTTACTATGGCCATCTGGGGAACTATCTATAATACTTTCTGTATTTTGGGGGATATGATAGTAATGAGGGCACAGGGGCAGCAGCGGGCACTGCTATATAGATCACCAGGTTGTATGGACAATGGAAGGTTGTATGAACAATGAGAAGCCAAATTTACGGCTGAAGGCGTCATGGCGGTCTGGGTCAGATGGAGAAGAAAAGTTAAGAAAAGAATGAGGACATAGTCTGACCCCCAACCTTTCCCATTCCAAAATTGTCCACAAAATATGGAATTGTTTATATGATGATGTTTTTATTTTGTTATGAAGATAGACAACAGTGTATAGAAGGGGAAACGCTGATGAAACCTCTGTACTCAGCGCGTAATGGCGTCACGTCAGAGCAGAGATCAGACACAACACAAGGTCTTATGACTACAACAAAAGCCGTAGTACGTTCCGCCAATATTCAATGTTCCGCCAGGATTAAATTTTCCAAAAATAGCCTAGACAGTAAATAGTAATTGTACAGAAGGCTAGCCATATGTACCGCAGCTGGGAGATTATCGGGGTGGCATATCTCCTGATAAGATCATTGTGTGCCAGAACACATTGTTTTTCTCCACACGAATACGACTGACTGATTACAATTGTTAGGAAAAACACATTTATCATCATTTACTTAATTCAGATCAGATCACCAGATAATGCAAACACACGGAGAAGACCAAGCGAGAATTCAAAGAACCAAGTGAAGACGATCAATGGGAACATAATAAAGTCTAATGCATCAAGAAACGGGCTAACGGTAATAAAGGGATATGCTGAGTTGCAGTACCACATGCTGCCTATCGGCAAGAGGGGCAGTTTTTTATCTTCTTTTTGACAACCCCTTTAGACACTGTGCTGAGTCTGTGTCTGTGTTGTGATCCTGTCCATGCACCTACTACATGGTCCTTCTAATGGACAACCTCAGTTCTGATCAAGCTTAAGACTCCCCCACAGTCCCAACTACAGACAAAGAGCAACCATGTAATACAAGGGTGTGCCACGTTCACTGAGAAAAGACTGAGCATGTGTGTCCACTCTAGTGCATTCACTGAGGTGGACATTGCAAGCCTGCTGAATATAAACAGCAGGGGGCGCAATTTAACAACATTTCTGAGAGATCTTGGGGGGGGGGCAGTGTGTAAAAACAAAAACAGTAAAATTAAGGTAAAAAATAATAATTTTGATGGCCAATGGCCCTTTTATTAATAATTCTGTGCTGAACCCTTCCTGGTAGTCTTGAAATGTAGAAATAAATTGACAACTGGGCGTCATCAGCACTCTACATAGTCTGACTCTATCCGATTGCTGCTTACAGAGACAGAATTTGTAGAGACACACCCAGATGTCAAGTTTTTACAGTTGGTGTGGAAAGTATTCAGACCCCCTTAAATTTTTAACCCTTTGTTTCAGCCAATTGGTAAGATCAAAAAAATACTTTTTTTTTTTTGTTCATTACTGTACACTCTGCCCCCGTTTTGACAGAGAAAAACAAGTCAAACTGAAATATCACATGGGAATAAATATTCAGCCCCCGGTGATAAGTGTTCAGCCCCCGGTGATAAGTATTCAGCCCCCGGTGATAAGTATTCAGCCCCCGGTGATAAGTATTCAGCCCCCGGTGATAAGTATTCAGCCCC